>CM042034.1:51769278-52394278 GCA_023525975.1 Smallanthus sonchifolius
TTGTTTTCATGCCAATTGATATCAATGGACTCCATCACTATCCTTTTCTTCTTATGGTAGACACGAAAAGCACGTTGATTGGATGAGTAACCAACAAAATAGCATTCATCAGCTTTGGCTTCAAACTTGTTGAGCTGATCTGAAGTGTTCAGCATTGTGCACACACACCAAAATTTTCTGAAGAAATCGATAACTGGCTTGCGCTTGTACATGATCTCATAAGGTGTCTTGTTGCAACTTTTAGTGATAAGAACCCGATTTTGCACAAAACATGCAGTGTTGACCGCCTCAGCCCAGAAAGTCACGGGAAGCTTAGAGTCAACAATCATAGTTCGTGCAGCTTCAATTAAAGTGCGGTTTCTTCTTTCAGCTACACCGTTTTGTTGAGGAGTACGAGGTGCACTAAATTGTCGAGAAATTCCTTTGCTTTCACAGAAGGAATCAAGAGTTGCATTTTTTAATTATGTTCTATGATCGCCGCGGATAGTCTTCACACTTAGATTGAAGAGGTTCTCAATTTGAAGCAGATAGGTTTTTAAAATCTCTGGCGTCTCATCTTTCTTAGCTAGGAAAAACACCCAAGTGAATCGAGAAAAATCATCTGTTACCACCAGACAGTATGACTTTCGTCCAAGACTCATGACACTCACCGGACCAAAAAGATCCATGTGAAGCAATTGGAGAGGAGAGTCAATGGAATTGGTGGTTTTAGGCTTATGTGAAGATTTGTGCTGTTTTCCCTTGGAACATGAGATACAGTGTTCCATAGGAGTGAAATCTTTGAGAGGTAATCCAGTGACTAGGTTGCCTCGAACCAGTCGGTTCATTGTTTTGAAATTGACATGTCCCAACCTCTTATGCCACAGGAAAGATTCATCTTCGGAAGCCTTTGAGAGAAAACACGATTCAATGCCCGATGGGTTATTCATATCCAAGCTATATGTGTTGTATCTTCTGGGAGCACGCATGAGAATAAGTTATTCCGGAATCACCACTCCCGGCTTCAAGATAAGACATTCTTTTGAATTGAATAAAGCACAAAAGTCCTTGTCACAAATCTGTGAAACACTCATCAGATTGTATTTCAACTGAGGAACAAAGTTGACAAATTCCAGACTATTTACTCCATTTGATATTGTTCCTTGTCCTTCAATCTTTCCTCCTCTTGGGTTTCCAGCAAAAGCAACATACTCTCCATCAATTTGATGATAATCTTGCAGCAAGTTAAAGTGCCCAGTCATATGTCTTGAACATCCACTATCTACATGCCAGATGTTATCGCCGGTTCTTCTTGATTAACCCTATACACAACGAACCATTTATACGATTTGACCAAAATTGTTTCAATCAAGAGATTTTAGTGTCAGGATATGACCTCTCATTGGAATCAGAATTACAACCATCCTTTGATGAAGCATGGTCATCAAATAGAACATTATTTTTAATTTTCCAAGTTCGTTTTAAATAATTTTTAGCATTTTTAATTCTTTTACGCCTAGATTTCCTACTGTAAGAAGACTTAGGCAACACATATGAATTTAATGAACTTTTGGAAGGCGATTCTTCATTGCAGCAGCTGAAGGAGGGACATCAGTCTGAAAGTATGGGCTACCGGATAAGCTTGATCCAGCAATAAGAGCTGTGTTTCCGGACTGATTTGACGGGGTGACTGCTCCCTTCTTAATCTCAATTTCATAAGATTGAAGAATGCTATAGACTTCCTGTTGAGACAGAGCACTAAGATTCTCAGTCTTTTTGATCATGATTCGATACATATTCCTTTCCTCAGGAAGAGAATCTAGGAGTTTCTTGTTTAGGTCAAGAGTAGGGTACTCAACTCCCATTACTTTCAACCTTGATACAATGCTTGAGAAACGGTTAATCAAATCAGACATTGATTCTCCCCTTACACTGCTAAACATCTCATATTGTTTCTTGATCAGATCTCTTTTGCTTTCCCTAACATCCTCACTTCCCTCATATCTTGTGCACAATGCAACCCATAAGTCTTTGGCAGTTGTGTACTCAGCAAAGATGTTGAAAATATCCATAGGAAGAGCCATGGCAATAGTCCCGTAGGCCTTGTTGTCTCGGGCAATCAAGGCAAGATTATTCTCATCATACTCAGATACTAACTTAGGACGTTGAACATCAGCAGTGGTAGTTACGGGCTTGTGGGGACCATCGGTGATAGAACTCAACAATGTATAATCGTGAAATTGAAAGAAAAGCTTTATCTTTTTAGTCCAGTCATCAAATTCTCTTGTGGACACAAGAGCAGGTGGTCTATTTCCCCCAGAAGGTTCTGTTGAACTTGAAGTGGCCATAATATTCGGAATCGAAACTAAACAAAAACTAGTTTCGATAGGACAACTTTTATCGAAACAACTAGTTTCGATAAGACAACTTTTATCGAAACAACTAGTTTCGATAGGACAACTTTTATCAAAACAACTAGTTTCAATAGGACAACTTTTATCGAAACAACTAGTTTCGATACGACAACTTTTGTCGAAACAACTAGTTTCGATACTGAAAAATTCACAGACAAGTTTCGATAACCACAGTTTCTATATAAGACAAAAATCTAGTTTCGATAGTACCTTCTCCCGACAAAACGTAGACAAGAAGTTTCGATGATCAACAAAAATCAAAAACTGTCCCTAGTAGTTTCGATGCCTTCTTCTCCAAGCTCAGAAATACTCCATTGATGATAAGCTCCAGAAATTAATAGAGCAGAAAAGACAAACCAATCCAGCGAAAACATTCGTCTAACAGTCCTGATCACTAAACCAACCTTCGATGTTGAAAATACGAGCAAAAACCCTTGGAAATCGATGAAACAGTAGCCGTCAATCAATAAAACAGTACTTCCGAGAATAGATGTGCAGAAACCCAAAATAAGCTTCGAATATCCTCACGAACACCTAGAATCGATCAATAAACCTGATAACACTCAAAAACACTAGAGCATAAAGCTCTGATACCAATTGTAGGTCCAGATTTCTCTTTAAATCACTGATTTGATCGATTACACACACAGGCGGAAACTGTGTGTATGGTTGTGAAACAGATGGTAGAAACATAATCGGTGAAGATAATAGGCTAACCTCACAATGAATCAACACAAAATGATATGAAAATGTAAGAACACAGTGTAAAAACAACTGCAAAGTGTATTGATTCAATAACAATGTGAAAGAGAAGGTTCAGGGTTACAACCGCTACTCACACCCTAAACATTCTCAAACTACGCTATTTATAGTAGTGACAGGTATCGAAACTATGTTCAATCGAAACTACTAGTTTCGATTGAACATTAACAAGTGATACACAGAACTGTCGAAACTACCATCTATCGAAACTACTAGTTTCGATTGAACAAACTCAATCGAAACTACTAGTTTCGATTGAACAAACTTAATCGAAACTAAGTAGTTTCGATGGCCCAGACTTAGCTAATAAAGCAGTAAATTACAGAAAACTGAAATTACATTTAATGAAATGACATAAAGTAAACTAGTCTAAAACTGTTTAAACATACAATAAATGAAAACAACTTATACATAAGATAAGACTCTACATATTCAAACCCAAACTCTAACTTCAATCATTTTAAACTATTCATTTCAAACTTTCGTTTTATAAAACAAAACACCCATTCAAGTATAAACACAATAACCTACACACTTCCTTTCAAACTATAACTCAAACCCTTCGTACACACATCCAATCCAATCATAGGCTTAGACATAGACTTTTGTACACGCTATTAATTCAATATGCATTACACACTAGGTTAACGTGGTGAGTTACGAGGATCATTTTGCTACCTAGTCTCGTGTGCTAGCTACACCCTTGATTCAAGTGAGTATTACATAGCCCATTTTCACACTTTTACATTTTTGGGGTGAAACATGAACACTATGCATTCAATGATTTACATTTACACAAACTACACAAATACAAATCCACTTTACATTCATGTGTGCAAATTTTAGCTTTATGTTTGAGTATTAGGTGTGTTAACTGTTTGTGTGCAACTCATGAGCAATCATTTACTATTCAAGCCGACGGTTAACAATGATAGATCTATTGAGTCTGCCAAACCCACACAGTTAGGGTGATTGTTACCGACAACACAATTGTTTTTGCATGCTAGTTACAAAGGTTTGATTGTACTATTTGGTTACACAATAGTAACTCCCCATAAATGCCTTATTTATCATGATTTGTAAGGATTTGTTTATTCATATCTATATACTATCTATGTACAAACCTATGTATGCTCACCAACTTTTTAGTTGACTTTATTTTATTCATGTTTCAGGTGATAATGTGTGAGTATGATCAAGACATGCTACACTTAATTTTGGACTTAGTTAAATTTAAACAAAGAATATTATGTATTTCATTTATGTACTTGTTTGAATTTGGTTGTGTTTGATTTGTTTGAAATGAAATTAGATGATTAATATATTGCAATCTAGTCAACCTTGTGCTCATGAATAGTCTACATGTCCCGCCACGATGTATTCCGTCGTCGGTTGGGGTGTGACAGTCACCCCTTCAACGAATGTTGTAAATCAAGAAAGTCCAGCTAATACTGAACCTATTCCTTATCCAATCAATAAAGCAACAATGTATGAATCACAAGACTTGTTTGATGTTGATGGTTTGCTAAAAATCAAGGTAAAGGAATGGAGATTACTGATGAAACTGAGAATGATAAAGGAGAAGAAACATAGAAGGAAGAAGAGAAAGAGGAGGAAGTTGTGATCACTGGTGAAAAAAAGATGATGATAAACCATTAGATGATGATAATAGTAGTGATGGAGCTGGTGGAATTGGTGGTAGTGGTGCAAATGAGCCAGAGTTCGATGATGATAATAACTCTAACAAGGAGTATACAAAGATAGAATATGAGCAGAAAAAAACATATGTGGAGAATGATGGGTCGGTGATTGGAAAGATGGATAGATTGGCCAGTGATCATGAATCATTTGAAGTACCTGAAGAGGTAGAACAGACATCTGAAGCTCCAAAGACAAACGTTATATATAAGAGTCTGTGTTGGAAAGTTAGAGAACAATTGTCAATAGTTGAGAAGATAACCCAAAATATCAGAAATCCTAAGAAAGCTTTGACGGGTGAAATATTAGGCTGGGTGTATGATGAAGATAAAAAGATGTATGTGATTAAAAGGGGAGAGGGTTGTAGATAAAAAGACTGATGGCTACAAAATTCTCTAAGTACAAATGTTGCGGACTCCACAGATTTGTTGCTGACCAACAAGCTGCTGCGGATAAGCTTGTTTGCTGCGGAAAGTTGTTCCCCTACTGATGGACAACTCTGCTGCGGACAGCCTTATCTGCTGAAGACCAGAGTTGCTGCTGATAGGCTTCTCAGCAGCATCCAACACTTGATGTTGCTGATAGGAAAACCATCAGCAGCTTTGGATAGTTGAGTCTTGATGCGGATCACCAACTTTGCTGCTGATAGCCATATCTGGCGAAGATCAATCGTTGCTGCTGATTGGTAAAGCAAAAGCAACTTTACCACTGACAACTTTCTGCTGCAACTCTGACACATCTCATGCAGAAAGAATGTTACTGGTGCAGACAATAAAAGACAACAACGCTCTCCTTCCAAGTATCCAAGCCATGATGCCTAAGAAGACGTTTGAGTAAAGTTATCCTTTGTAGTATTTGTTGTCTTAACGTGTAGTATAGCTTCTAGTATACAAGATCAATGGCTTGTGTTCGATCTGATCCTTAGAATCAAGGGTCTGTCTTGATTCTAAGTTACTATATAAGTAGTGTATCGTTTCATTGTACAAGCGTGCTTTGTTAGAGTTTTCTCTATAATCTTGTAACCATTGAAGCTTAATACAAATTGCATTTATCAGTATTCTTTGTGTTTACTTGTTTACATTGCTTAGTTGTGATTGTTTCCGCCAATCTCAACAAGAATAGAACCATCTTGTATTCACTGATCCTACAAGTGGTATCAGAGCTTTGGCTCTCAGATTAAACAAACTCACACTTGTTCAATCACTCTCTAGTTCTATTTACTACTAACTCTTTGCTAAGACACCAAATATCACAAATCCAAAAATGGCACAAAACAATGGTTTTGATGATACTGGAAGCATCAACAGACCACCAAGACTGGTGTCTGGAGAAGACTATGATATGTGTAAGAACAGGATGGAAAGTTTCTTCTGCCATCAATAATATGGGATGTGGAGATCCATTAAAGATGGACCATATGTACCCATGGTGGCCTCTACTGATTCTGGAGGTCCATCAGTCCCTAAAGAATCCTTAAAGTATTCAGATGAAGACATCAAGAAGATGGAATTAGACTTCAAAGCCTTGGGAGCCATTCAGATGTGCTTGCCAAATGAAGTATTTCACAACTTCAGAGCATACAAGACTGCCAAGGAGCTATGGGAGGCTCTCGAGAAGATGTTTATGGGTCAGAAGAAGTAAAAGAAAATAGAAGAGACATTCTGAAGCAACAATATGAGAACATTGTCTGGAAGGAAGGTGAGTCTCTTACTGTGTTGTATAACAGGTACACCTACCTTGTGAGAGAGCTACAATGCTCAAAAGTGAAGCTGGAGAATGAAGACATTCTCAAGAAGTTCATCAGGTCTTTGCCAAGCTGCTGTACAATTTACAAAGTGTCATTCAGCATACTTCCTGCTGCTGCAAACATATCAAGACAGACCATTGCCCCTCAATTCACACCGACTGCAAATAAGCTAGAATTTGACTCCATTCTAGCTTGGGGGTATGATGGCCTATCTGAGAGAGTTTGGTGGAATAGAAGAGATGAATTGGAATACACTGAATCCACTTCAGGTTCTTGAACTGTACCTATCAAGCTGCATCAACACTTCCACATATCTCTGAGCAGAACTTGCAATCAAAAGGTTCTATGTCTTGATGGAGGATAATCTGCCTTGGTTTGAATGGTTTCTAGAAGAAGCAAATAGGGTGGCCTATCCTAAACACCATGCAGAGTCTTCAACAACATCAGAACAAAGACTTGGTCTAAGATTTGACTTGATAAGGAGCAGTGCTTTAACAGAAGAACAAGTTCTATGTTGGAGAAGATTCCTCTACAATGAAATGGTCAGGGGCCTGGAAGTACAGGGATGTCAAGCACTGGGTCCTCTAGCTTTCAGTTCTTCTTATGTGATGGATCATCTTTCAAAATCAACAACATTCAAGAGATCCTGCTCCTCAATCCTGACTTCCTACATAAGGTATTTGAGCTCAGAACACACATCTGCAACATCAACTCCTTAGAAAGTCAAGCAATGATCAAAATTATCAAAGCTTATCTTGAAAAGGAGGGATGGCTTGTAATGGATGACTCTGACTCAGATCTATCCCTTCCCTCCTCACCAACTATCATACTGAGTGCAGCAGTGGAGTCAAGAAAAGTGGCTGCTCAGAATGTTAAAGAAGCCTTCAAAGCTATACATGGGAGTGAATGGGAAAAGGAAGAGAGTGAAGCAGTCCCTTCCTCTGTGTCTATTCCTCAACTTGCCGATGAAGCTGAAGCTGAGATCCCAGCAGCATCTCTTACATCTGTTGTTGTGATCCATGAAGTTGAAGCAGAGGCATCCAACAAAGACAAAGGGAAAGGCATCATGACAGCAGAAGAAGAAGAAGAAGAAGAAAGATTAAAGAAAGAGAAAAAGAGAAGAAAAGAAGGGACAGAGAAGAAGAGGAGATGGCAAAGTTTAGAAATATTCAAGAAAGAAAAGTTGTCATTCTCCTCAGGGAACAACAGATCCAGTTGCATGCTAGGCAATTGGATGCTATGAAAGTTAAAGTTCCTGCAGCTACACAATTACAAGAAGATGAAGCTCTAGCTCTTCAGCTGCAGGA
The DNA here is from genome assembly GCA_023525975.1 of Smallanthus sonchifolius. Classification (NCBI taxonomy): domain Eukaryota; kingdom Viridiplantae; phylum Streptophyta; class Magnoliopsida; order Asterales; family Asteraceae; genus Smallanthus; species Smallanthus sonchifolius. The sequence continues at coordinate 51,777,186 of CM042034.1, forward strand.
ACAACTCAATAAAGAAGAAGAAGAAGAAGAAGAAAGAGAAAAGAAAAGAAAAGAAGAGGCTAAGTTCAGGATAACTGACTCTGAACTAGCCAAAGAAATGAGAGAGGAGTGGATAGAAGCTCTGATTTCTCAAGGTGAGGATGCAAACTACCTTGAGAAATTATCAAATAAAGAAATCTACAGAGCTTTCATGGGTCAGCAAGGTCAACTGGCAAATAAGAAAAGGGCTAAAGAAAAAGAAAAAGCCAAACAGAAAACCAAGAAGACCATTGCTTTTAACATTAGGACCCATGAAGAAAGGAAGGTTATGATAGACTTCCTAAAGGCTAGAGGAGAAAGTGGAAATAGGCTAGGTCCCATGAGCTTCATGAACCTGCAAGCCTTATATGTCAAAGTCAAGAAGGAAGAGGAAGAAAGATTGACAGGCTCAAAAAAAATGGTAAACACTCAAACGGATGAAAGGAAACAAAAGAAACCCAAGCCTACTCCCTCATCCACTCCTTCCTCTATCCAACAACCTTCCACTCTCCCTCCTAGACCTCCCTCCTCTCCACCCAAAGAGTCCAAATCCTCACACCCAGCTCCTCCTCATCAACAGCCTCCCAAGAAGAAAACCAAACCTACTACCACACCAGAAGATTCAAGAGAAATTTTTATCTGCTTCTACAGCAATCAAGATCAATGGTTTGAGGTTTTCAGGGGAAGGACAGAGGTAAAAAAGATCATTCTACAAATCTGTTGATGAGGTAATGCAGCTCCCAGATTCTGATCTTAAAAGAATGATGGAGATGGGTGAAGCTCATGAGCCTAAGAATGAAGGTGGGAGGCATCTGTTGCTAGTGATCAAACATCACTTCAATCCTAGCAAAGACGTAATCTTTGATGCTAAACATCTCTAATCCCACTCTCCATTCATCAGTTTGTCCTACAATGCTGCTCAGGATGAGTACACTTTGATAGATGTCAAAGGACAGAAGATGAGACGTTCAAGCAAGGCCATCTTCAGTATGCCAAGCAAAGACATCAAAAATCTGTCTTAAAAATCCCAGCAAGAACCCTAGAGGCTATGAGGTAGCAAGGATAGTTGCAAACATGCAAAAGCTTCAGCAACAACAGTAGTAAGAAAGTTTTGGTAGCATCAGTCTAGGGGGAGTTTGTAGATAAAAAAAACTGATGGCTACAAAATTCTCTAAGTACAAATGATGTGGACTCCACAGTTTTGCTACTGCGGATAAGCTTGTTTGTTGCGGATAGTTGTTCCCCTACTGATGGATAGCTTTGCTGTGGACAGTCTTATCTGCTGAAGACCAGAGTTGCTGCTGATAGGCTTCTCAGCAGCATCAAACACTTGATGCTGCTGCTAGGCAAATCATCAGCAGCTTTGGATAGTTGAGTCTTGATGCGGATCACCAACTTTGCTGCTGATAGCCATATATGCCGAAGATCAATCGTTGTTGCTGATTGGCAAAGAAAAAGCAACTTTACCACTGACAACTTTCTGCTGCAACTCTGACACATCTCATGCAGAAAGAATGTTACTGGTGCAGACAATAAAAGACAACAATGCTCTCCTTCCAAGTATCCAAGCAATGATGCCTAAGAAGACGTTTGAGTAAAGTTATCCTTTGTAGTATTTGTTGTCTTAACGTGTAGTATAGCTTCTAGTATACAAGATCAACGGCTTGTGTTCGATCTGATCCTTAGAATCAAGGGTCTGTCTTGATTCTAAGTTACTATATAAGTAGTGTATCGTTTCATTGTACAAGCGTGCTTTCTTAGAGTTTTCTCTGTAATCTTGTAACCATTGAAGCTTAATACAAATTGCATTTATCAGTATTCTTTGTGTTTACTTGTTTACATTGCTTAGTTGTGATTATTTCCGTCAATCTTAACTAGAATAGAACCATCTTGTATTCACCGATCCTACAAGGGTGATATTCAATACTTTGCAAGCAGTGGGAAGTTCAAGACTTTACCGACATGGGATATTAGAGAATTAAGTCATTTGGACTTGATCAATCCATCAAGAAATACTTATGCTCAAAATTTTGAGAAATACTTGAGAAATCAATGTGCTCTGGACAAATTTGATAGTTTCAAGCCTCAAGTGCCTAAATGTGTTAAACTGAAAAAGAAAGATAAAGATGGGAAGAGGTAGTTTAAGTATATTGTCAAGCCAGCAAACACAGTATCTACTGTATACATCCCTACATAAAAGGAAGTCTTTATCAAGCTTTTATAAGATAGGAGTATGATAGTAAGACTCATGAAGCTGTGTTTACACAACATGATTTGCCAGAGCTCAGAGTCTTCGATCTGATGGATCTCTTTAGTTTTTCTTATGAAGATTTGAAGATGATGTACCACAATCCTATCCAGTGTGACATGAGTACAATGATCAAGATTGAAGCCAAATTGTATATGAGGGTTGTTGCTAGATGTTTGTCGATGAGGTATGAAGCAAAAATGATCAAGAAACGACTTGCTGATTTGGAATCAAAGAGGGTAAAAGTTGAAGCCAAGCCTGCTGCAGACAATAAATGAAATCTTGATGTTCAATGGACTAGGGGGAGATTGTTGGAACCTAGTAGTCCATAGAAATCAAACTTTAGGTTTATAATGTACAAGTTTAAAGTTTTCGGTCAAAAACGTTTTCGGTTGAAAACGTTTTTGATCAGAAGATTTCGATCGAATCTTTACTCTATAAATAGTTTGTTGTTTGAACATGTAAGGAGGTGGTTACTCATTGTATCTTTTGTGCTTATAATTGATCTGATTGTAATCATTTGTTCTCTCTCAGTTTTAATAAGTTGTGATTACATTTTATCAATGGAATCTATTGGATTGATGTTATATATCGTTTATGTGGCAGTTTTCATTATTATTCTTGTTTGATTTGATCTACTTGGTTATTGTTGGATTCTGGATTGATTCAACCATTCCAGAAGTGTTGCTGAAGATTTAAGGCTTGTTTATCATCAGATAAGAGGGATTCACATTCATTAACCCAAGTGGGTCGATCAGTGTCGAAAGGTAGCCCTCGTTACCTATCCTTACCAACCATTACTTTGTCAATGTCAAATATAACATGCGAAAAATAGGATATCCTAATTCTTTTCTCAGATCTTTTCCAAAGAGATTGAGCCTAGATATTGCATCAAGGGTAGACCGCAATGTATCCATGGGATAATTGCCTTGTCGACTAAGTCGTTGTCAATCGTAAGTTACAGATTTAATAGTTTTGGTTAGAATTGAAGAGGAGTTTTGAAGATCAGATGACTTATGTTGATTGGCAAGGGTTGTGGCTTTTCCAGATGCTTGTGTTACAGATCTAGTCTTGGTGAAATAGGATACTTCGAGTTTAGAAACAAGTTCTTGTGCGAAAAGAGCTTGGTGTAGCACCTTGAAGGACATGCCCACTTCTGTTAGGATTTATTTGGGGAAAGTAACAACTGATGCAAGGGTTAAATGAAGGAATCATTCAGTAAATATCTCAATTGGGGGGGGGGGGTTCAACACATGTTTAAAGATGTGTCTTCACAGATTATCGGCTCGTGTAGTGATCAAGAGTACTAAGTCAAGCGTGAAGCTGTACAACCGATGTACGAAACATTAGGAAAATCCAAGGTGATTTGGAATTGGTAAGTCTGAGGCGTTGATAGGGTTTTATGCTCTATCCACTATGAGTCAAGTGCTTTAGTCACGTAGCGAGCTGACAGGATAGAAAGAGTGTTAAACCATTCGTGGTGTAAAGACGAAACAAAGAAAAATGTGCTCATTACGGGTAAGATTGTTACTGGGGCTTAATCGGTAATTCGGAATTGTGTCAACAACTTCGTTTATTGTTTATTTGAAAGAAAAGACAAATCAATCGTCCCGCTAGAGTCAAGTTTCTCCACCATTCTACTCAGGGAAAAGATTCGAGATTTACCACGTCATTGTGCACAAGCAAACAATTGGAATTAGCGTGTTTATGTTTATACTGGCGAAAATTTGGTAAGTCAGGTTGTTTATGCACAAAAGCCATTCAAAAAGTACTTGAACCATTAGATGTTGAATTCATGCTGAGGTGTGTTGGTGACAGAGCTTTTGTATTAAGTGTCGAATTGTTGCTTAGGCGATTAGCAATCATTGATCAAAAAAATAAAAAAAACATCATTGGTCCGCTCAATGTGGGTGTCCGCACCCGTAGTGCCTGTGAAGCAATGAATGACTGTCTCTTCGGTTGCTTCATTTCTCAAGTTGAACCTAAGAAAATCAAAGCTGCATTACTTGAGAACAGCTGGGTGGAAGCAACGCAAGAGGAATTACAACAGTTCTCCAAGTTGAAAGTTTGGAATCTAGTAGACCTTTCCAGAAACAAAGTACATATCGGCACTCGTTGGATTGTGGTTCGGAATAAAGCCCGTTTGGTTGTTCAGGGGTTTTATCAAGAGGAAGGGATTGATTTTGAGGAAGTTTTGCACCAGTGGCTCGCTTTGAGGACATCAGAATGTTTCTCGCCTACGCAGCTTATATGGACTTCACTGTTCATGAAATGGATGTCAAAAGCGCAATTTTGTATGGAAAAGTTCAAATGGAGGTTTATGTCAAGCAGCCACCGGCTTTCATTGATCCTAACTATCCAGACCGAGTCTACAAACTAGACAAAGCATTGTACGATCTTCATCAAGCACCTCGTGCGTGGTATTGGACGTTATCTTAGCATCTACTTAATAATGGCTTTACCCGAGGAGCAATCAACCAAACTCTGTTTAAGGGGAACGACGGTGCGGATACAATCCTGGTGCAAATCTACATTAATGATATCATTTTCGGACCACAAATCCTCGTTTGTGCAAAGAGTTCGAGGAAGTGACGCGTTCGAAGTTTGAAATGAGCTCGATGGAAGAAATGAAGTTCTTTATGGGCATGCAAGTTGATCAGTCAGAGTTAGGAATTCTTATTCATCAAGAGAAATATGTCAAAGAAATTATGATCAAGTTCAAAAATGACTGAGTCCCATCCTTTCAAGACTCCTGTGGAAGTTCAACATTGTCTGTCTCCTGATTTGGATGGTCAAAGTGTTGATCAACTCCTCTATCGCTCTATGATAGGATCTCTCATGTATGTCACTACCAGCAGATCCGGCATAATGTTTGTAGTGTGCTTGTGCGCACGCTTTCAGGCTACACCTAAACTCTCTCATTTAATTGTCGTCAAACGTATTTTAAGATATTTAAAGTATAAGCCAAAACTTGGTCTTTGGTATCCTAAAAATAACTTGTTTGATCTTGTGACATATTCAGATTCTGACTACAGGGGATGCAACTTAGACCACAAGTCCACTTCTGGGGGTTGTTAGATCCTTGGCAACAGCCTTGTCTCATGGCAATGTAAGAAACAAACCACAGTTTCCCAATCCACAGCCAAAGCCGAATACATTGCCACATCCCTTTGTTGTTCCCAAGTGATATGGATACACCATCAGATGATTGATTATGGGATCATATTCCATGAGACACCCATCCTTTGTGACAACACTGTTGTTCCTCATATTACCAAAAATCCCGTTCAACATTCAAAAACCAAACACATTGAGATCAAACACCATTTCATCCGTGACTGTGTTGAAAAGAAACATATCAAAATCATTGAATTCAAAACCGACAAGCAAACCACTGACATCTTCACAAAGCCTTCGACTCCGCAAGATTTGAAAAACTAGTGGAGATGCTCGAAATGATCAACTTTCAGTAATCCTTGTGCATAGTGTCTTTTATGTTTGAACTTGTTAATCGGGGAGATTTCCAAAAAGATTTTACCTTTCTATATAGTTATTTTTCCTTACAAGCAAATCTTTTGGGAGAGAAATTGAAACTTATGCGTTAAATAGAAAAGAATTTCTTTTTTAAGCTTTGTTTATATTTAAATTGAAAAGTATTGCATTGATAGCTTTGTATATAGCTTTAAATTCTAATTCTTACAAGTGGAATCAAAATTTGTGTTTTAGGAAAAATTGGATTCGACCTTTGAGAAATGATAGAGGCTGATCACATCTCTTGAACATGGAATGAACCCAAAGCGATAGTGTTTACTGAGGTATAGCCGGTAGGCCCGGCATATGGTTATAACTGGCAAGTAGTGTGAAAACCTAAATCTTAAATCATACATGTGTGTTTGAACCCAGTCTTGAAACATCTAACCCATTTTATATCTTAGAAAACCAATTCATTGAGATACAGTCCTACATGTTGGATTCCTATTCATGCACAAGGAGACCGTCAAAGTAACGATACTTACCGCCGATGACCCCGTCTGTTTTACTTACGCAAATATCTCCGGTGTTCATTTTTTTCTCATCCACTTGGATGATTTGACCCCGTCTGTTTTGGTTACGCAAAGATCTCGGGTGTTCAACATTTTCCTATCCGCTTAGACAATTTTACGACTTCTTCTATTTTGCTTACGCAAAGATATAGAATATTCGTACTTTTTAATATCTACTTGGATATTTTCATTTTGCACCTTCTTGATCCACTTGGGTTTCTTTATTATATTTTGGCGGTATTTTTGACTTATCAAGATGGTACTCTGGTTAACCGGAAAGATATGATAGGGTGAATATGGGTATTTCTTGAGGATTTATAGGTTTTCAAAACCATTTTATTTTAATATGTCACACCCCCAAATTTATTTACTTAATAAATAAATACAGGTTGCAACAATTGGTTCATTACACGATAACGGAAGCTGTAATAATGATTTCTCAGACTTGATTACATATATAATTACCAAGACTAAATGAATACAATAATCTAAGTTCCTCTAGATCAATGGTCGACTTGACACTTGATAATTTATGCACGTCCGGCTACTAGGAATTGTTCTAACATAGCTAGCCTATTCCAACCGGGCCATGGCTAAGGGTTACCTGAGAAACATACTTGAAAGTGTCAACACAAAGGTTGGTGAGTTCACAGAGTTTGTTATTTCAGTGCAATTAGTTTTCCCCGAAAACATGTACATGAGTTAACAGTCATAAAAATAAGTAGTTTTCCTTGAAAACATATACATGACTAAACCGTCATAAAATAAGTAGTTTTCCCGAAAACATATACATGACTAAACCGTCATAAAGATAAGTAGTTTTCCCGAAAACATATAGATGACTAAACCATCATAAAAATAAGTAGTTTTCATCGAAAACATATACATGACTAAACCGTCATAAAGATAAGTAGTTTTCCTAAAAACATATACATGACTAAACCGTCATAAAAATAAGTAGTTTTCACCGAAAACATATACATGACTTGACCGTCATAAATAAGTAGTTTTACCCGAAAACATATACATGAGATTACCATCATAAATAAGTAGTTTTACCTGAAAACATATACATGACTTAACCGTCATCCAAATAAGTAGTTTTCCCGAAAACATATACATGACTAAACCGTCATAAAGATAAGTAGTTTTCCGGAAAACATATACATGACTTAAACGTCATAAATCAGTACAAATAATTCTAAACCCATATGATAAACAAAACAAGTGTTATTGTTCCATTCGTAAGCTAGCTAGTCTTACAAATACCTATGTTCATACATGAAATCGTAACCAAACCCTGACAAATGAATGCCCCTCCCTCTCTAAACCACGAGAATAAGACAATATGCGGTCATTCGGCCATATGGACCCCCAGTTAGCGCAACTAACCATGACCGGGGGCATCACCCCCAATAGTACTATCCATAAAATCCTAGGCTAAGATCATAGTTAATGGTTACAGAAAGTGTTAATCCGGGGACTTTAAGCGCTATATTGTTCCCCATGTACGACATAATGTTAGTGTCTTCTTTACTTGTTATCATATAAAAATGTTGTTTGCAATGTTTTCTCAAATGTATAAAACACAATGTTTCTAATGTATTGAACAATAATGTAATACTTAATATGTAAGTATGTTTCTCCCCCGCCATTTACAAAACATTAAAAAGCGAAAAAGGGGGGGCGTGAACTTGTAGGTCCACATGACGCTTCTATAGATCATACTCGAGACGTGACGTATAGAAGATATGTATTAAAAAGCTAGCTAGTCTTACAAATACCTATGTTCATACATGAAATCGTAACCAAACCCTAAAAAATGAATGCCCCTCCCTCGCTAAACCACGAGAATAAGACAATATGCGGTCATTCGGCCATATGGACCCCCGGTTAGCGCGAGTAACCATGACCGGGGGCGTCACCCCCAATAGTACTATCCATAAAATCCTAGGCTAAGATCATAGCTAATGGTTACAGAAAGTGTTAATCCGGGGACTTTAAGCGCTATATTGTTCCCCATGTACGACATAATGTTAGTGTCTTCTTTACTTGTTATCATATAAAAATGTTGTTTGCAATGTTTTCTCAAATGTATAAAACACAATGATTCCAATGTATTGAACAATAATGTAATACTTAATATGTAAGTATGTTTCTCCCCCGCTATTTACAAAACATTAAAAAGCAAAAAAGGGGGGCGTGAACTTGTAGGTCCACATGACGCTTCTATAGATCATACTCGAGACGTGACGTATAGAAGATACGGATTGCGGAATCCAACCGTATCAATGTATGTGTACACAATGATGACAATAGAACTGGTAACAATCACAGAGTAAATAAACTTCTCTTCTAATTCATTCAAACATAGAGTTTACATAACAGAGCATTCAAAATCATAAGCATACTTCTGCTATAGGCAAGCTTAATAAGTTCTGCTATAGGCAATCTTCTTCTATAGGCGAACTTATGCTATAGGCGAACTTACAGAACCTGAACAAGTAAACTATATTTATAGGCACGCTTCTGCTATAGGCGAACTTAATAAGTTTACCTCTACTGAGACTAGGCGAACTTGCTAAGTTCGCCTCTAGCAGAACTTATACAACACTTAACAAAAACTAAACATTAACAAAACACAAAGACAATAAGATCTAAACTATTACAAGCTCTTGTCATACATCTATGTCCTAACAAACTCCCCCTTGACAACAGATTGATCTTCTGTCTTCAGTCTTTATGATGAGCTCTTCCAACTCTCTGGTAGCTTGCTGCCTGCATGCACTCCATATCTGTGACAAACTTCCAAAACTCTCTTGTACTGAAATCCTTGTTCTCTCCATTCATCAGTAAATATGATCTCATTTTTTCTTAGAGTTCTTTGATCTTTCTTATAGAAATTAATAAGATTCATTGCATCATATAAACTTACAATGACCATATTATCTCTATCTTCAACTCTAGTTTCTCCAGTATTCACATCAACAGACCACCACTTCATATGTCCTAGAAAGTCTTGTGGTATTTTCTTCAATGGAATCTTTTTCACAGCTCTTACTGGCTTAAACTTATACTTCCAAGTCACAACACCAGTACTTGGATCAACTATCTTCACTCTCTTTCCTCTTGGAGGTTTTAGCTTTTCATACTTTCCAGATCCACCTTCTCTGCTTATCAGATTTGCAATTACATCAGCTAATCCGAACTTGGATCTGTTTATCAGCGGTTTAGTAGCTAGACCATTCATTTCACACCTTGGCAAGGTATTGAAATACTTGATCCTAGGCTTTAAGTACTGAACACCATCTGATCTTTTGAGAGCAAACAGCTTCACCTCTTCATCATAAAACCAGCTTATAATTCTTCCAATACACCGTTCTTTGTTTACATATCTTTCTTTCAGAACAGGTAGTATAGGAGACTTTGGTAAATCTTTCTTCCAACTATTCACTATTTCTTTCCACTGTTCTTTAGTCATACATGTATCTCTATACATCACAGGTTCTTCACTTGTCTTAGATGGCATGGAATGAGTAGTACCAGTTTCAGTATCCACCTTGGATTGAGTAGTATCATCAGGTTTGGACAAGTCTTCAACAGAGTCTATAGAATCAGTTACTCCTTCATTATAAAACTCAGGAATAACATCATCCTGGATGAAGTTATAAGGCACATTAAGATCGTCACAACCTTCATATGTAACCTCTGTTTTACTCTTTTCTATTTCTATCTCCACAATCTCACCTTCTTCAACTTCAGTCTCTACTATATCATCTTCAACATCATCAAACAGATCATCTAAACATTCAATCTTCTCAGCCTCTTCCTCTTCAGCATCAGAATCAGTTTGAAAGAATTCTAACAGTAGAATCACTTCATTCACTTGAGAATCTTTCTTGCTACCTTCAATAGTACCTGATGTTGATGACTCCCCCTTAACTCTTGAAATTGTATTCACGTCAGCGTATTGACGATCACCTTCCATGTTGCCACTAGGATCATTGTCATCACCATCCTTTCTTTGAATAGATTCATTATGACAAGCACCATGGATCCTTAACTCCCCCTAAGCGTCAAGACGCTCAACAAGTTTAGCAACCAAAAACTTCATGTCATCAGTTTGTTTAGCCTGAGCTTGAAGAACTAACTGCCTCTGAGAATCAGTGGTGACAAGAACATCCACTTCATTTTGTAAGGAAAGCACTTGATTTTCAAGATAAGTAATCCTTTCAGAGTCAGAAGATGGAGAAACAGCAGCTTTAGATTGTAACCTTTCTGATTTTCATGTTTTTCCTATTTATTTTATGCCGTGTAATAAAAGACGATTCCGATTCCAACCTTACATTCATTGTTCATGTACAATAACAAGCATACACGCGTTTATTATATTACAATATTAACTAAAACAATCTTACAAACCTCGAGGACCAAACTTGACAAAAAAAAAAACTCAAAACAACATCAATATTACAAAACTACAAGGACTAGTCTTGAAACTTCCAAAAACCTACACAAGCACGGTCGTGCTTAGTCCTAAGCACGGTCGCGCTTGTGCCATGACCACGGTGGTGCTTATCATTAAGCACGGTCGCGCCTCTTTTGCAGTTTGACTCTGAAAAGGTCAAACCGACTCAAATCTTGTCCAAAAATAGATCGTAAACACGTTTAGAAGTTTGCGAGACTTGCAGAAGAAGATATTCGGTTTATTCAGCCTAATACCCGACCAAATACACGTCCAATCGTCCGAATTCTCATGACTACGACCGGACTTTCCTTATCGAATCAAATCTCGTAATTATGACCAAATCAAATGAATCAAACCACATTAATAACTTTATACGACTTCTATAAACTTCCCTCAACCTTAACATCATCAGAATAACATCTCCATCTCTCTGCCGATCGAAAAGGAGCCGCGAAATATTCCTCGTAGCCGACAGCAATCGTTGCCCAATCAAAGCAGGTTAGTAGTAGTTCAATTGCTTGGTTTCTTCATTCCAAACAAAAACCCTAACCTAATTTGAATCCAAAATACGGAATTTGAACGATTCGAATCTAAGTTTTGGTAATAAAAAGGTTTTAATCAAACTACACGCTAGACGTGTTATAAATCCAATTAAACAGTATGGTTCAATTCGCAAGCACTCTCTCAAGGAAAACCCTAAGTTTCTAATCAGTTTTATTACAAGAATCAGGCGAATTGCTTCTGAAATTGACCAGACACGGTCGCGCTAACCTATGAGCGCGGTCGTGCCTGACCAAGCACAGTCGTGCCTGAGAAAGGCCCGGTCATGTTTATCGAACAAACCAAGTCCTGACCTAGTCAAAACCCTAGACGCGGTCGTTCCGGGTACGAACACGGTCGTGTCTGATGAACAAACTCTGGTTTTGACTTCTGACCAACCACGGGCGCGTTACCGACCAAGCGCGGTCGCGTACGAGCCAGGCGCGGTCGTGCCGTATACGAGCACGGTCGTGCTCGTCCCTTAACAGAATCTTTATTTTTATTTTTATTCTTTTAAATAGATAAATAAATTAAATTACAGTTTAAATAATTATTTTTATAAACTAATTACTGGAATACCTATATTCCTTACACTTGTTTCCAAACGAACTTTAATTACTTAAACTTATACAAATAAATATATATAATATTCTAAATAAATAATATAGTTAATTATTATTTTAAAACAACCCTACACGTTTAAGAATGACAATCCACTTTCAACATCGAATAACGCAAATCAATAACACGTGATCATATACCTTGTTCATTAAGTTGAACCTAGCAATCCACAACACACCGCCGTTTCCCATTTGCTTGTGCAATCTATACGCTACATAACACGTGAGTTTACATAGCCCCCTTTTCAACTATTTACAACTTTTGGGGTGGAACATGCGTTCTATTTACATGTTTTCAATTATACACATATACAGTTCCATCCTATGCATGTATACAAATTTTGCGCTTTATGCTTGAGTACTAGACGTGTAGACCAACTATTATGCTCTTCATGTACAATCATTAAGTAACAGCCGACAGTAAACAGTGGTAGATCTATTGAGTCTGACAAACCCACCCAGGTAGGGTGACTGTTACTGACAACACAAATTTTGAGTGCAAGTTACAAAGGTTTGATTGTATAGGTCACATGATAGTTTTCTCTCCATAATTGCCTTAATTGTCATGTTGTATTGAACTGTATGCACACAACACGTATTTTGCTATCACACGATTAAACCTATGTTTTCTCACCAACTTTTTAGTTGACCCTGTTTTAACCATGTTTCAGGTACCAATGTTTGAAGTGATCAGGATATGCTACACATAGGATTTTTGGACCTAGAATTCAATTAAACCAGTTTATTCTATGTAATTTACATTTTTGTTTTGTGGATTGTTTGTGTTTTTATTGAACTTATTGATTGCAATGAAAACAATTATTAAATATTCAAACTTTAGCAAACCATGAGCAATGAACAGTCTGCACGCTTCACGCCCCGACGTTTCCGCCGTCGGTTGGGGTGTGACATAGATGATGTAACAGTTGGAGTAAGAGTAATCACAGGAAATGGTTGTTTAGATGGAGGAGGTGTAATAATCAAGGATTCAACAAAAACAACATCCTCTACACCTTGTGATGAAGTTGCAGCAGCAATAGAAGCAGCCATTAGCTTCTGTGTCTTTGGTACATGAGAAAACTCACTGTCTGAATCAGAAGATTCATTTATTAATGTTCTCTTTCCAAGAACTGTACCGAAAAGGAGAATCCTGAACAAACTTTCGTGTAGGCTTTCTAGCTTTGGATTTCACTCTTTTTCTTGCATTTGCCAATGAAAAATTAGCCAGTCTTTCATAATGACCTGAGCTAAAGTAACTCGAGGAATCAGAATCAGTAGCCTCAGAGTCAGGAAGAATTGTATCACTAGAACTCGTATCAACCACATTCCCTTCAGGTTCATGAATGGGTGAGTTCATAGCGTCATCATTAAAATCATCCATATTAAGACCTAAGTCTTGATTATCTTCATTTTGAACAACATCAACATGAACTGGTTCATTTACTGGAACATCTTCTTGAATAGGAATCTGTTGTTGTTCTTGTTGAATAGGAACTTGGACTTGTTCTTGTTGAATATTTAGTTGTTGCTGGTGTGGTGGATCTTGACCTTGAGGTTGTTCTAGTTCCTCTGGATGAAACCAGTTATCATTTGGTGGCTCAACATAATCAGGATTGATAAAGTGACCAAATAAAGGAGTAGGAACAGGAATCAACTCTGCATTCTGCTGTTTAACTTTTGTGCAGTCAGTGAATATCCTCTTTGTCATCGGAGTCAATGTAAGTCGTTGTGGATGCTGCGGTATATTTGGAATCAGATGATTCAGAATTATTTGGATAAACCTAGGGTACATGAGAAACCCTTGACCTTCTGGAGGATTAATCTGCATAACAAGCTCACGATATATGTAAAGTGCAAAGTTGAATCGTTTATTCAAAGTCAGTGCAACCATGGCAGCTTGTAAAGCACTCTTCAGACCATCAGTTCCAGCCTTTCTTGGTGACAAGCACTGGATGATGACATGCATAAAATACCTCCACTGTCCTACCAAACCACCCTTCCTAGCTTGAGTGTCATTGGGTCATCCTCTGTATCCCATTCTCTGAAAGCATCCCATGATCAATGTTCCAGGGTAAGATATTGGATCATCATTAGCACCACCTAATAAAAGAGTGGCACGAATGGTATCCACAGATATTGCCACCTCAGTGTTATTAAGTGTAGCTCAAAGAACATGAGGATCAACATCTGTATCTTGATGTACAGTAGCCCAGAACTGTTGAATATATGGAAAACTGATATATGGATTTCCTGAGAGAGCAACACTCAGTCTTGATCTATTCAGAAAGTTAAAAATTCCTTGATAATTCACAGCTTCCGACATTTGAGGATCTAACAAAGCTACTTGGTTATGCTTGTACTCAACATGGCGATCCATCTATACATGCATTGGACATGAAACCATTAGTAAAATCACAAGTACAACTAAGACACACACATATGATATGTACAAACAACACACAAAATTTTAAAAATGTTAAACACAAAACACAAAAAAAAAATTAAACAGAAAAAAATTCCAAGTCCAAACAGCTTTGACTACCCAGGCGAACTTACTAAGTTCGCTTAGAGTTACAAGAGGCGAACTAGTTCGTCTATCGATACAAATCCTTCAAAGAATTTCCAACCTGTTCAAACCAACTAATCTATGCAAATCAAACACAACACAAGCATCGATACACAACAACAAAGAAGTATTAAGCACCAATTTCAACTTTGAAACACGGATTAACCCTATTTGATCAGAAAACCGAATGGACTGTCATTGCACGATGAATACAGGGTCAAACATTTAATTTCCAGACGATTTAATGGATGAAAATCAGTGTAACTACCTTAGAAAGGTTTGCAATTCAAAACCGATTTAGAATCAACTTCGAAATTTCAATCCAACAACCAGAGTATAAAAATCAAGCAAGTTCGCTATTACTGTGGCTATGTTCGCTCAGGATAAGTTTACTCAAGAAAACTACAATGGTAATGAACAAGTTCGCCTAAAACAGATATTTATTCTCTCAATTAAGTTCGCTTACTCAGGCGAACTTGTTAAGTTTGCTTAACAAGTACCAGGCGAACATGATAAGTTCGCTTCTTCTTTTTTCCTTGAAACCTCTTTGGAATTCAAAATTACACAACCTTTCATCATCCTCATTTTATATCCTTTTGATCATCCATCTGTAACATGTATCCAATCCAATCACGAATAATTTTAATAAAATTAAAAGATAGAATTTTCATGGAAAACAGAAAGAAAATCTTTTTGGATTTTATCTGTACAAACAGAATCACATATTTTTAGTTTTTATCTGAACAAACTGAAACGCATATTTTTGGTTTTTCTGAAAATACACACATGTTTTTGGTTGAACATCATGAGTAAGAAGATCATGTCAGTATCTGAGCAATTCATCACACATTCTATCACAAACTCTAGGTAACCTATGATACTCATTGAAAGATGATATTCATGTGAAATAAATTCACTTATTCCTTTAAAGATGATATGAAACAATCAAACTCATTCTTATGCAACTCATATCTTTTTCATTCTATGCAATTTTTGTAATTTTTGAATTTCTTTATTAAACCTCTATATACATGACTTTCACAGATTTGTCTCTTTTCTTTTCAAACTTTTCAATCAATTTGAACATTATTTGAAATTATACACGATAAATTTCAAAGTAAACAAGATCAGGTCATAAAATGCTCAATTATTCATACCGAATTTGCAATACAAAGCACGAATTCTTAAGTTGTCAATATTATAATATTTGAAACCACAAGCTTTTTTCTCCCAAATTCATGTGAGTTAGTACCATTTAGATGAAAAACATCATGTACCCCACATATATGCCCAACATAATTTAAATTGCATTATCTTCAAGACATATACGATTTATTGCAAGATTATATCAATCTCCAAGATGAAATTATCTCTATTAGCTCAAGAATAGAATAGCATATCCCAAAGGATATATGAATCAAGATGATTCAGAATCAAAAGATTCTAATAAACTGGCTTTAGAATGAGAATCAATAGATTCAGGTAGGAGGATCCAACTATTATCTGGATAAGTTTCAATGGAATCAGTATAGATGATGTATCAATATGATCCAAGGATGAATATATGTTCCAACAGATGTTAGAAAACATATCTTAGTTCAGCAACACATAGCATGTTTTTCGGGGCATGGGTAGTGAAGTGAACTGAAAGAGTTTGTGCTAAAGATATAGTCCGATATTGGTCTCATGTTCTTAAAACCATATATTCTTTATCTGATAATGATCTTTTACACACCCACCCAGGCACATAATGGATTCAAGCCACAGATGTAATCATATCATATTTAATTTTCACACTACTATTGGTTCAAAAACGCTTCTAGTCTATTAACAATTTAAGTTTCAAACTCATATTCAAATTAAAACAGATTATCAAGATTAGAGCATTTATAACACGATCATTTCTTGTTCATGCAGACTTTGAAATTTAGATCAAATCAATACAATTTGAGCACTCGTATAACAACATATCAAAGGTCTACTATGGTCATGTGTGATAAACTATTCACTGATGTACTATCATTTCTTATCTAACTTCAAATGATGTCAATTTTATATTTTTCATTTTGTTTTGAATTTTTATAAATAAAAAAAATTTTACTGAAATTTAAAATACAGAAATGTAATAAAGCAATAAAAGAAACTTAAAAACAAAATCACCCATGAAAACTTTTTTTTTTTTTGAAAACTTTCATTCGGGATTGAACGTACCGATCATTTTGATCAGAAATTCAAATCTGGTACGATCAAATGCCTTGGTAAAGAGATCAGCAAAATTATCATCTGTATGTACCTTCACCGGCTCAATCAACTTTTTATCTGCACAATCACGAATAAAATGATATCTAACTTTAATGTGCCTGGTTTTACTGTGCTTAACAGGATTATTTGTTATGGACATTGTGGCAGTATTATCAATAAACATGGGGGTTCCTGTGAAATTCAAACCATAGTCTATTAATTGTTGTTGTATCCACAAGATCTGTGAACAACAACTTGCAGCAGCGATATATTCTGCTTCACATGTTGAAATGGAGACAGTAATTTGCTTTTTACACTGCTAGGAAACTAGACGATTACCCAAGAACTGGCATCCACCTTTTGTAGATTTCCTATCCAAACAACAACCACCAAAATCAGAGTCAGTATATACATTGAATTCAAAGTTAGAACCATGTGGAAACCACAATCCCAATCTTTGTTTTCCTTTCAGATAACGAAAGATTCTTTTGACTGCTATCAAATGAGACTTGGTTTTGCTTGGAATCTGGAACAAATACACACAGCAAACATTATATCTGGCCTTAAAGCGGTTAAGTACATGAGAGATCCAATCATTTCCCGGTAGAGTCGGCAATCAATGTCTTTTCCTCCGGGTCAGAACTCAGCTTATGATTAACCGGAATTGGAGTATCGTATGGGGTGCAGTCCTCTATATTGAACCGGCTCAAGATGTCTTTGACATACTTGGACTGATGAATAAAGAAACCATTTTCCTTCTGATTAACTTGAAGTCCTAGGAAAAATAATAACCCTCCCATAACTGACATTTCAAACTTCGATTTCATAACACTCTCAAACTCTTTGCACAACCCTTCATTTGTAGAGCCAAAAATAATATCATCTACATATATCTGAACCAGTAGGTATTCTCCCCCTGCTTTCTTAATGATTATGGTCTAGTCAATTTGGCCACGCACAAAGCCATTATCCATAAGACGTTTAGACAACGTTTAGTACCACGCTCGAGGAGCTTGATGTAAACCATAAAGAGCTTTATCAAGTTTAATAACTCTAGACGGATGAACTAGATCTTCAAACCCCGGTGGCTAACACACGTAAACCCCTTCCTTGACCTTTCCATATAAGAAAGCACTCTTCACATCTAATTGAAACACCTTAAACCCTTTGTATGAAGCAAAAACAATAAACAACCGAATAGCTTCAAGCCTAGCAACAGGAGCATAAACCTCGGTGTAATCAATTCCCTCTTGTTGATTGAACCCCTGTACAACTAATCTTGCCTTATTTCTCACCACAACACCACGTTCGTCTTTCTTTCATTTAAACACCCATGTAGTGCCAATTGGATACACGCCCTTTGGAAGATCTACAAGATTCTAGACTTTTAGCTTATTAAATTGAGCAAGCTCTTCCTGCATTGTTTCTATCCAATTGTTATCGTGCAAAGCCATTTCAACATTCTTTGGTTCGACCTGAGAAATAAAACATGAATGTGAGCAAACATCAAGAACACCGGTATCCTTAATACATGTATACAAACAAGTGTTTTCGATTAAAGAACGCGTCTGCACTCCATCTCTCAAATTTCCAATTATATTTGTCACGGGTGATCTTTGAGTTCTTTGATTGATGCAACTTCAGGAACCGGCAACACATCAACTTGAGTCGTTTCAGGTTGAGAAGACAAGTCCGGATTAACTGGTATCTCCGAGTCTAGATTCGTAGGAATCTCCCCATGAACATGTGTCGGAGAAGAAGGTTCATCCATGAATAATGGATCAGTAGAATAATCTTGAAAAACAATATCCTCTTCCTCACTCTCAGAATCTTGTGGTCCTGAGCAAGAAGCAACATTAGGATTAGGAACAGAAGTAAATGGAACAGATGAATGTTGAACCACAGTCGGTATAAAACCTCCATTATATGCATCCTGACAAGACTCATACAACACAGCAGTCTCTTTAGAAGAAATATCAGAAGGTGAATGAAAAGACTTGAATAAGCTGTCATAATCAAAAGCCCAGTTTGGTCCAATCGCCATTTGAGGTAAAGAACGATTTGAACAGTCAATATGAAACCATTCCTCAACCTGACGAATCTCTTTGTTATACACCCTTTTGGTAGGAGAATTAGCAACATACCCCATAAAGATCCCTTCAATAGCTTTAGCACTAAACTTGGTTGGGACATTTCTAACCTTCAACAGGGTACAAGGATTGCTAAAAGGTAGTAAATATTCCAGATTTGGCTTCCGATTATTAAGCAACTCATAGCATGTCTTGTTGTGTCGCTTCAAGGTCAAAACTCTGTTCAAAACATGACACGTAGTATTCACAGCCTCAACCCAAAAAGTAACTAGAAGCTTAGAATCTACAAGCATCGTACGTGCCGTTTCAACCAAAGTTTTGTTCTTTCATTCAGCAACTCCATTTTGTTGAGGTACATATGGCGCACTGAATTCATGATGAATTCCCTTTTGTAAACAGAATAAACCCAACTTGTTAACTCGCTGCCATTGTCACTCCTAATTCTTCTGACTTTCTGTTTGCACAAATTCTCTAACCCCAGGATTAAGAATTGTACCATCTATGTTGTTTCAGCTTTCGAAACAAGGAACTTAACCCATGAAAATCTAGAGAAATCATCTGTTACCACCAGACAGTAGGATTTACCTCCAGTGCTCCTAATACTAATCGGTCAAAACAAATCCATATGTAGCAGCTCCAATAGAGTTGTAATAGAATTCTTTGACTTAGATTTGTGGGACTTCTCGTGTTTTTCCCCTTCTTGTAAGAAATACAGTCATCAGAAACGGAGAATTTCATTTTTGGAACACCAATAACCAGATCATTCTTCACTAAATAATTCATTTTCCTGTAACTGATGTGAGCAAGCTTCCTGTGCCACATAATAGAGTCAGATTCAGACGCCTTAGAGAGTAAACATGTCGGAATAGAATCCGTTGTCGTTGCAACACTCATGCCTAAAACATATGTGTCATTTATCCTCGGAGCCTTCATTACAATCCATTCTTCAGGAATAAAAAATCCTGGCTTCAAGATATAACATTCAGTATCATTGAAATGGAATGAAAACTTCTTGTCACATACTTGAGATACACTCAAAAGATTATGTTCAAGCTGCTCAACATAGTTCACTTTCTCAAATTTAACCTTGTCATTCTTCAAAGTACCTTGACATGTTATGTACCCGCCTTTATTCCCAGCAAAAGCGACATAACCGCCATCAATTTTAATAACATCTTCAAGTAAACGAATATTTCCTGTCATATGTCGAGAACAACCACTATCCACATACCAAGTATTGTTAATAGTCCTCCTTGGTTGCCCCTACATAAACAAATAAAATCAGTTAGAAATGGGAACCCGAGCCATTGTGGTCTTGGGTCATCCAGAAGCATCAAAATAAACAACTTCAATGAGTTCACAATTTACTTTGTCATCAACCTTTGGTACATAAGGACCAACAAAATCAGAACTTCTCGATGGAGAAACATGATTATCTTTTTGAAAAACATTTTTAGAATTATTATTATCAAAATCAGAAGTTTCCAAAAGTTTCTTTAACTTTCTATTACGTCTCCTCCTTTGTGGTTGAGAAAGTTTGACCTCAGGTTGTGAACCTTTTGTGATTCCAACACGTTGAATCTTAAAATGCTTTTGAAAATCAGCAAAATTTCTCACACCAGTATGCACAAACACTGGTTTAGACACATGTATATCATTTTTCTTAAATCCTGTGGAATTAGCAAATGACTGAGTAGGCACAGATTGCCGCAATGGAACTTTCTTCACAACATCAGATGTAGGCTTTCCCACATTAGATCGTTTCAGAATCGTCACCACTTTTTGTTGTGGGGCAACAATTTTGAATTTGCCTTTCTCTGAAAAGGCTTCTTCTCTTGATTCTTGTAAGGACAATGTATCAAAATATGACCCACTTCATTACAATGAAAGCACACACTTTTATCTCGATGATCTCTGACATAGGAACTTTTTCTTGAAGTTGACGAACATCTAGAAGAATCCCCATCGGTTGATTTAACAACATTTTCAACATTCTTCTTTGGAACATAAACTTGTCTAATCACCATAGCAGTTGTTTTTAAAACTTGACCAGCACCAACAAAACCACTTGTAGATAAAACTTTGGTAAGGTTAGGTTGTACAATGATGTGTTAGTATTTACACATCTTTTTGGCACAAAAGTTCGTTCATTTAATGATCAATTCTTGGTTATATTCCACGTTTAGACACTTATTTGCTTCATTTCCTGTTTTGTAGGTTTTTGTGAAGCTTGGTGAATAAACAAGAAGATTCCAGGATAAACAAGTGAAGTTTTAGGGTTTCTGTGATGAAGGCACGGTCGTGCCCCTATTTGGCACGGTCGTGCCAAGCTCCAAAATCCTAAGCACGGTCGCGCCCACATCTGGCACGACCGCGCCAAGCCAAATTCCAAGGCACAACCGTGCCTTGGCCGCCCACGGTCGCGTGTCATCTCGTGAGTCTGAACAGCCGTACGTCCTCGATCAGTGGTACCAATGGAAGCTACGGATCGGTCAAACCTCTGTCACACGGTCGTGCCAAGACCTAGACACGACCGCGTCCATGTCCTAGGCACGGTCGTGCCTTTTCTCATGGCACGTCGTGCCTCCCCTTTTCTATTTAAACAGAACTTAATTCTCATTCAGACATTCAGCAACCCAGGGGAGAAACCTACTGTTCTAGCTCGAGTTTTCTTTGTTCCAGCCATATTTCAAGATTCTTGGAGAGGATACAACACCAAGAGGATCACCATACATCAACAACAACATCTAGGCTTGGAGGAGTGGTTTGATTCTTGTTTTCATATCATGTTTCTCTCTATTTTTCCCTTCTTACTTGTAATTTTGATGCTCATGATGAGCTAAAACTCCTGTTCACTTTGGTTTAGATGAAGTTTAGATACATTTGACAACATTCATGGATTATTGGCAATTATTGTGTTAATGTTATGACAACCGTATGATTATTCTTTGATGAAATTATGTATTCAAGTATTTTGAGTTGTTTACAAGACTTGTATTTGTGTATGTCATATTATGTTAGAAAACTTATGATTTATGCTTATATTCATGGATTGGTGTAAGTAATTATACTAGTTTATGGCATTTGACTAGGAATGGTGAATGAAGTCTTGTTTATGAATCATTATATTTGTATGTGTAACCTTATGCTTATGTTTGGAAAGACAAAGTATTTGTTATGATGTGTCATATTTAGCATTGTATTTAGAATTGTGTTTATCTAGGAATTGTTGACACATCCTCCTAATTTATATAATCTTTATATGAACATTGTATGTTGAAGAAATGCATATTGTTGTCTAAATTAATCAACTTGAGGTGGAAAGTGTGTTGTTCATATTATCTTTCCAACTAGTTGTTGGATTAGTGTACCTTAATCAGAAGCTAGTTCAATCTTTATAAACATTGACATGATTATTAAACACGTGAGCCTCATTGTATGACTTTAGGTGGTTGGTTTGTGTAATTCATGCTAGCTTTTCGAATCTGTCACACCCCGACCGATGGCGGAATCATCGGGGCGGGACATGTAGACTGTTCATAGCACAAGGTTGACTAAATTGAAATATATTAAAGTCAAATTTCCATTACAAATAATCCAAGTACAAACCAAATCCAAACAAGAAACATAAAACAATTCATAAAATTCTTGATTTAAATTGCTAAGTCCAAATCCTATGTTGAACACGTCTTGAATCAATCTCACATATTGGGGCCTGAAACATGAATAAAATAAAGTCAACTAAACAGTTGGTGAGTATAACACAGTTGTATGTAGATAGCATATAGTTGAAAACAAATCCTTTACAAAACATGATAAAATAAGGCATTTATGGGGAGCAGCTATTGTGTAACCATGTACAACCAAACCTTGTAACTAGCATGCAAAAATTGTATTGTCGGTTTCAATCACCGCGCACCATGGGTGGGTTTGTCAGACTCAATAGATCTATCAATGTTACTGTTGGCTTGTACGGAGTTAATGATTGTACGAGTATGTCATGTATGTTTAGTTTCAACTCATAGCATTCAAGCACTAAGCACAAATTACACATATGGTCATAAATGTAGAATTGTATGTTGTAATTGCAAGTAGTTTTCAGTGTATCATGAATCACCCCAAAATATGTAAAAAGTAAAATAGGGGCTATGTAACTCACTTGGTATGGAAGTGTAGCTAACAAAGATTATAGATAGCAAATATGATCCTCGAAATGCACAATTTAACCTAAAGAGTAATGTGTATTGAATCAAATAGATGCATACAGTTTAAGTCTAAAATGAAAGTTGAATTTGTGTATAAAACTATTGATTTGTATTTAAAAAGTATTGAATAAAATATATAGAGTTTGAAGTAAAATATTTTTGAAACAATTTGATTAGGTTTGAATTGAATAATTGAATAAATATATAATTATAGTTTATGAAATAATGTAAATATTAATTGTAATTAAGTATAAATAAATAAATGAGTTTGATTTAAATTGTAAGTTAAATAGATAATCATTATCTTATTTATTTATAAATTTTGTAACTTAATTATTTAAAATATCATTTAAGTGTAAGATAGTAAATATGAATTTAATTTTTCATAAACTTTTAAATAAATTATATTTATGCCAAGATTAAACTTTTAATTCATTTTTTAATACAGAAAACATATTTTTATAAAATCTGAAACATTTACTGATTAAAATATAAAAATTATAATTCTGTTAAAAGTTCTGAATCTCACACGACCGTGCCTCGGAAGGGCACGATCGTGCTCAAGCCACGGGCGCGACCGCGCTAGTCGGGGCGCGACCGGGTTGATCAACAGGAGCACAATCTAGACAAGGCAACAGGCACGACCGTGCCTTGGCCCGGCACGGTCGTGTCTATGATTCCTAGACACCACAGAGACTAGCCCGAAGGGCATGACTAGGTCTGGACAGGAGGACACGACCGCGACGCTATTCAACACGACCGCGCTACATGAGGCACGGCCGCGCTAGATGATTAGCGCGACCGTGTCTCTTCCAAATCAGACACGAATTGACAAATTCTTGTGTTTTAAACGCTGGAATTGTTAGGGTTTTTTATTAATGGGTTATTACGAGTCTTTTCATATAATGTAATTGTATGGAAATCGTGTTTAAGTATGGATTCGATTAAATTATTTTTATTAAAACATGGTTTCTGATTTAGACAGATTTACGAATTGAAAACCCAAATTAATAAAGGGCTTGTGATTCAGATACTGGAATGAATAAATTAGAGGATTCAATTAACCTGAATAGAAGCGAATCGATAGAGAACGATAGAGAGGGAGTTCTGGTGACGGCGGGATTGAGCCCCGGCGTCTTCTGATGTGATCCCGACTGTTTCAACGGTTCCGTAGCTTCAGGAGAGATCGGATGGCGTGACGATGATGCTGGATTTGAGAGAACTTGGATCGAATTGCTTGAGAGAGTTTCCTTGGAAATATTTGAGAGAGAATCCTTTGATTTGAACGAATTTTGGTTATTTGGTCGAAAAAGAAATGATTGGTAGTATTATTTTGAAAGTATAACGTAAAACGGTTATGGATTCGAACAATCGGACGATTAAAATTGCAGTTACGTTTCAGCTGTTTCACAGGCGCGACCGTGCCTAAATATGGCACGACCGTGCCTAGGCACCAGGCGCGATCGTTCCAAAGCAGGTCGCGCGACCGTGCCAAAGCACTTGGCGCGACCGTGCTAAGACGAAGCACGACCGTGCTAGACTAGGGTTTCTTGAAATTTTTCAACTTTAGTCCTTGACTTTTCAGGTTCGATGAGTTTGAATAAAATCGTTTCTTGTATAGTGTTTAAATGTATATAATCGAGTAAAACTTGCGAATTTGTATTGAATCATTGCATTTAATTTACGGCGAGAAAATAATGAGACATTGCACGAGTATTGAGTTTGAAAATGCATTACATTGAATTGAAATATGAATACTAAAAAGAATCAGAAATGTTACAGAATAGTCATTTGATTAGATATCTTTGACGAGAATTTAGTCAATTTATGTATCGTGTATTTGCCATATTTCTATGAATGTATTGAATGTATTCTAAATGGATTCGACACCGAAGTGATATTTTCTCCTTGATTGTTTGATTTGTGATTTTAGTCTAGTTTTATATTCTCACATATTAGTTTAGTTAAAAATCAACTTAAACATCTTTTACCCTTATTTGATTGAATCTTAGTCCCGGTTTATTATCGCATCCCACCGTGTCCACGGATTGATATCCGGTTCTTACCTTTACTATATTGCTATCCGACGGGTACACTGCCCGGTGTGTGTGATTAGTATTTGGTGAAAACCCTTTTTAAAACTAATTGTGTAAAACACTTATAAAAATATATATATAGTTTACACGCATCAAGTTTTTGGCGCCGTTACCGGGGATACGGTTTTGCGAGAACGATTGGAATTAATTTTTAGTCATTTAGTATATATATTTTTGTGAATATCGTGTTTTTCTTGTTGTTATTTGCAATTTTGTGTGTATAGATATTTTTCGCATTTTACTTGTTATTTTTTTTAGCTTCATATGTATATATATATATATATATATATATATATATATATATATATATCTTGGTTTTTATCCCATTTTATTTTTTTATTTTACTTTTATTTTCAATTTTTTTATTTATTTTATTTTTATTTTATTTTATTTTTGTTTTATACTTGTTTTTGTCTAACTTGTGTTTTCCTTGTCCTAGGTTCGCGTATTTAAATCTAACTTGTCGTGCAGATCGTGTATGTTCTCAACTCCCGTCGAGGAGGTTCCTGAGCCGTCTTCCGAGCCGGAGCGTGATCTTCATCGGAGATTGCGAGCCCGTTCCCGATTTGTGGCCCGGTTACTCGAGTTTGACGAGGTTGTTGTTGACGAGGTAGAGGAGATGGCGAACGAGGATGCGGGTCGGACGCTTTCGGATTTTGGCAAACCGACACTTGAGGGTTTGGAGTCGAGCATCAATAGGCCGACGGTTGGAGCACATCAGTTCGAGATCAAATCCAGCATTATACAGATGGTGCAGAACATGTGTCGGTTCGATGGCAAGGATCACGAGGATCCTAATACTCATTTGGCTAGTTTCTTAGAGATTTGCACCACTTTCAAAATTCGTGACGCTACCGACGATGTTATTCGGCTCCGGTTGTTCCCGTTTTCCTTACGGGATCGAGCCAAGGCTTGGTTACTGTCACTTCCCCCTAGGTCCATTAGTACTTGGGACCAGATGGCTGCTAAATTCTTAGAAAAGTACTTCCCTCCGGAGAAAACATCAAAGTTGAGGGCTAGGATTCTTTCTTTCCAGCAGGACGACGGGGAGACGATCTATGAGGCGTGGAAGAGATTCAAGGAACTGATGAGGAAGGTTCCCCACCATGGATTGTTGAAGTGGCAGCAGTGTGAGACCTTTTACAATGGTCTGGAGATGACCGGGAAGCAGCTGATTGATGCATACGCGGGTGGATATATTGGAACAAAGACACCCCAGGAGGCGTATGACTTGCTAGAAAATGTGGCAGCGAAGAGCTACACTTAGCATACTTCCCGAGAGAGAACTCAGAGGCAGGGTGTCCATCAAGTGGATGGAATTACCACTTTAGCTGCCCAGGTGGAAGCACTTTCCAACAAGATTGATCAGATGCACATCCACAAGGCTCAGTCCTTGTGTGAGTTTTGTGGTGGGGCGCATCCCACGAGTGCTTGTCAGGTTGGGGATCAGGGGGCCCACGAGCAGGTTGATTTCATGTCCAACCAGAATCGCCCCCAGAATAATCCCTACAGCAACACATATAATCCAGGGTGGAGGAATCACCCGAATTTCAGTTGGAAGTCTGGCAACAATAGCCAGCAACCACCCAGATTCACTCAGCGCCCCCCATTCCAGCATCAGTCACACAAGTCTCAGGGACAGAGTTCCCAGTTTCGACCTCAGCAGGGCCAGTTTCAAGGCCAAGGTTCTAGCAGCGGTCCGCCACCCGCACCTGAGGGTAAATCCAGTTTGGAGGAAATGGTTCCACGGCTACTTGCCAACTCAGAGAGTCCGAATCAGTTGGCAGAGAAGCAGAACCGGTACATGGAGGAGCGTTTCCACACGCATGAGACTGAGTTGAGGAATCAGAAAGCTTCGATCCAGACCATAGAGAACCAAGTCGGGCAGATCGCGAAGCTTCTTTCTGAGAGACCGCCAGGTGGCCTGCCTAGCAACACTGAGCCCAATCCCAATGCTCATGTGAAGGCCATCACTTTGAGGAGCGGTAGAGACACAGGACCGGATCCACAGGTTCCTGTGCACGAGTCATCTGAGGAGGAGGTTGTGATTGAGATTCCTGATGAGACACCGCCGAGGGGTAAATCGACGAGCACATCGCGCCCTCACGAGCCTGTGAGAGATTATACTCCCGCCATTCCATACCCAGGCAGATTGAAGAAGCAGAAGATGGAGGAGCAGTATGGTAAGTTTCTAGGGTTGTTTAAGCAGTTGCATATCAACTTACCATTTGTGGAGGCTCTGGCTCAGATGCCTAAGTATGCGAGATTCTTGAAGGATATCCTCATGAATAAGAGGAAATTGGAGGAGTTGTCTCAGGTGACGCTGAATGAGGAGTGTTTGACGGTGATTCAGAACAAGCTACCGGAGAAGATACGAGATCCGGGGAGTTTTACCATCCCCTGCTTGATAGGTAGCTTGTCGGTTAGCAACGCCTTAGCTGACCTTGGTGCTAGCATTAACCTCATGCCATATGCGGTCTTTGCTAAGCTTGAGTTGGGAGAACCTACACCGACACGCATGAGTATCCAGCTGGCCGATCGCTCGGTCAAGTATCCGCGAGGGATATTGGAGAATATGTTGGTTGAGGTTGATTGTTTTGTGTTTCCTGTAGACTTTGTGATTCTGGACATGGATGAGGACAAGAATGTCCCTATTATCCTAGGTCGACCGTTCCTGGCTACTGCCAAGGTCCTGATTGATGTGTATTCGGGGAGGCTTATATTGAGGGTGGATGAAGAGGAAGTGACCTTTGATGTAGGGAGATCCATGCAGCATACCCAGAATCAGGATGATTCACTCTACTCTGTTGAGGCTGTTTATTCTTGTGTGAGTGATCATCTCCAGGACACAGCTGAGGAGGAGTCCCTAGACACCCAGATTGTAGGGTGGGAGACATTTGATCCAGTTGGTGAGGATCAATTTGACGAGCACTTGCATAGCCAGGAGAGCTATGAGTTTCCCCAGTGTTCAGCGGTTTTTGCTGTGATTGATAGAGAGTCTGAGCCGATTGAGCGGCCTTCTATTGAGGACCCACCACCTGTTGAGCTTAAGGAGCTCCCGAGCCATTTGGAGTATGCCTTTTTAGATGGTGAGTCTCGATTACCCGTCATTATCGCCTCTGATTTGACGAGTGATGAGAAGGAGAGGCTACTGGAGGTGCTGAAGCAGCACAAGCAGGCTGTTGCATGAAGGATTATGGACATTAAGGGAATTAATCCCTCTTTCTATACCCATAAGATCCTTATGGAGGATGACTACAAGCCCGCTGTGCAGCACAAGAGGAGGTTGAACCCGAACATGCAGGAGGTAGAGAAGAAGGAGGTGATTAAGTTACTGGATGCTGGTTTGATTTATCCCATCTCCGATTCTCCTTGGGTTAGCCCGGTTCAGGTTGTCCCTAAGAAGGGAGACATGACTGTCATCACCAACGAGAGGAATGAGCTGATTCCTACTCGTACAGTCACCGGTTGGAGAGTTTGCATCGATTACCGCAAACTCAATGATGCTACTCGGAAAGATCATTTTCCCCTCCCGTTCATTGATCAGGTGTTGGAGAGATTAGCGGGAAAGATGTTCTATTGTTTCCTGGATGGCTTCTTAGGCTACTTCCAGATCCCGATTGCTCCTGAGGATCAGGAGAAGACGACATTCACATGTCCCTATGGCACATTTGCTTATCGGCGGATGCCCTTTGGATTGTGCAATGCTCCGGCCACTTTCCAGCGCCGCATGGTGGCCATTTTCCATGATATGATTGAGGACTCCATGGAGGTTTTCATGGATGACTTTTCTGTGTTTGGGAGTTCCTTTGATCATTGCCTCGAGAATCTGGAGAGGATGTTGTCTAGGTGTAAAGAGGCCAATCTGGTGTTGAACTGGGAGAAATGCCACTTCATGGTGAAGGAGGGCATTGTGCTTGGGCACAAGGTTTCACGTGCGGGGATTGAGGTTGATAGAGCTAAGATTGACACCATATCTAAGCTGCCCCCGCCAACCTCTGTGAAATCTATTCGAAGCTTCCTTGGTCACGCGGGCTTTTACAGGCGTTTTATCAAAGATTTTTCTAAGATTGCCCGACCGATGACCCAACTTCATGAGAAGGAAGCCCAGTTCGTGTTCTCTGACGAGTGCCTCAGTGCATTCGACTTGTTAAAGGAGAAGTTGGTGAATGCCGCTATCATGGTGGCTCCTGATTGGAAGCTGCCATTTGAGATCATGTGTGACGCGAGTGACTTCACTGTTGGGGCGGTCTTAGGACAGAGGAGAGAGAAGCAGTTTCACCCGATTTATTATGCGAGCAAGACGCTCAATGACGCACAGGAGCATTACACCACGACAGAGAAGGAGCTCCTAGCCGTTGTCTTCGCTTTCGATAAATTCCGGTCTTATCTCGTCCTATCAAAGACCATTGTATTCATCGATCATGCAGCCCTTCGGCACCTGTTCAGCAAACAGGATGCCAAACCCCGGCTAATCCGGTGGGTTTTGCTGCTTCAGGAGTTTGACATTGAGATCCGCGATAAGAAGGGCGCGGAGAATGTCGCGACGGACCACTTGTCCCGTCTTGAGTGCTCAGCTTCATCTGAACTTGTGGGGTCATCCATAAATGACAATTTTCCCCATGATTTTCACATGCACATACAGACACAGGATGAGGAGTGTCCATGGTTTGCTGATTTTGCAAACTTTCTTGCTAGTGGGATTGTGATTAAGGGCTTAACGCATCAGCAGAAGCGAAAGTTCTTTGCGGATGTGAAGCACTATCTCTGGGAGGATCCCTATTTGTTTCGAGTCAGAGCTGATCAGATCGTGCGCAGGTGTGTGTTTGGATATGAGGCACTTCAGGTGCTTAGACACTGCCACGAGGGCCCGACAGGTGGACATCATGGAGCTACATTGACCGCGAAGAAGGTCTTTGACGCCGGTTTCTTCTGGCCTACCATCTTCCGGGATGCTCATGAGATGATCCGAGCTTGTGACGCTTGCCAGAGGGCGAGCAACATTTCATCTAGGAATGAGATGCCCCAGTACAGCATCCAGATTTGTGAGATTTTTGATGTCTGTGGTATTGACTTTATGGGACCTTTCACAGCTTCTCGTGGCAACCGGTATATCCTAGTCGCTGTAGACTATGTTTCTAAATGGGCCGAAGCTCAAGCCTTGCCTACTAATGATGCTAGGGTGGTTGATCAATTTCTGAAGAAGCTGTTCTCTCGCTTTGGTGCCCCCAAAGCCCTTATCAGTGACCGTGGGACCCACTTCTGCAACGCCCAGTTGGAGAAGGCTCTATCACGATATGGTGTGAACCATAGATTCTCCACAGCCTACCATCCACAGACCAGTGGACAGGTAGAGGTCACAAACCGGGGCATAAAGCGGATTCTAGAGAAGACGGTTGGTCAGAACCGTAAGGATTGGTCGGATAGGTTAGATGATGCACTTTGGGCCTTCCGGACTGCCTATAAGACGCCTATTGGTACCACACCATTTAGGTTGATCTATGGGAAGGCGTGCCATCTTCCGGTGGAGTTGGAACATAAGGCCTATTGGGCATTGAAGGCGGTGAATCTTGACTTGGTGAGCGCGGGTGAGAACCGGTTCACTCAGATTCATGAGCTTGATGAGTTGAGGAATCAAGCCTATGCAAACTCCACGATCTACAAGGAGCGCACTAAGAGTTTACATGACCGATGCTTGAAGGACAAGAATGAATTCCGAGTGGGTGGTCGTGTGTTGCTTTACAACTCTAGGTTGCGTTTATTTCCCGGGAAGTTGAAGTCCCGATGGACGGGTCCTTACACGGTAAAGGAGGTGTTTCCTTATGGGACCGTCGAGATTGAGCACGAAGATGGGAGGATCTTCAAGGTCAACGGTCATCGTCTTAAACCATACATTGACGGACCGGTTGACCCGGCATTGGAGGTAGTTGACCTCCACCCCAAGGACAAATGAATTCGGGGACTTGAGTCTAGCTAACGACTCGATAATAAACTTAGCCTGTTCCGGTGTCATCTGTGGTAACAATTGTTAGATCTTGTTTCTATGTTTATTTTCTTATTTTTATCTTCTTTATTTTTTTGGATTTTACCATTTATTTTTGAGTTTAGGTGATCAGAACATGTTTTGGATCGAGCGGATTTGGGATAATGTTTGGAATGTCACAGGTATGTCTTCTGAATTTTTAGAAATTTTGATTAGGAAGAATCGTAGTCGAGTTCGGAATACTCATCATAAAAAATTCAGGTCTCTGTGTCTGCTGGGCATGAGACACGGTCGTGCCTAGCTATAGGCGCGGTCGTGCCTCTAACCCTAGGCGCAGTCGTGCCTATGCACTAGGCGCGGTCGTGCCTCATTAATTTGGGGCGGGTTAAATCAATGTTAAACGGCAGATTTTGTTATTTCTCTCATTTCCCCCAAACGAGACCTCCCCTACGTACAATTTTCTTCTCTTCCGCATTGTTGATCTCCATTTCTTCGATTTCAGGTACGCCCCCGCAATCTTAATCTTTTCGTTTCTGTGTTTAGGATTAGGATCTACATTATTTTTTTTTATAACCGAAATTCTAGGGTTTTATTTATTTTCTGTTTTGAATCTCATTTTAGATATAATTACGTAGGATCGTTAGTATTAACTTCTTGAAATGTTGCTATACTAAAAGCCCCCTCATAATCATGCTAAAA
Organism: Smallanthus sonchifolius; assembly: GCA_023525975.1. Lineage (NCBI taxonomy): Eukaryota > Viridiplantae > Streptophyta > Magnoliopsida > Asterales > Asteraceae > Smallanthus > Smallanthus sonchifolius. Next base: position 51,809,003 of record CM042034.1, read on the forward strand.
ATGTAAAATTTGGACTCTGAAAACCCTGAAATGGGTTGAGCACGGTCGCGCTCATGACCAGGCGCGGTCGTGCTCGGCTTCAGAAATTTCCAGGAAGTTGTTTTTGATTGAGTGCGGTCGTGCCTCCTACTAGGCGCGGTCGTGCCAATTTGGGTTTGTGCTAGGCGCGGCCGTGTGTTTCCTTAGCGCGGCCGTGGGATTCATTTTGGGTCTTGGCGCGGTCGTGCCCCTTCCCAGGTGCGACCGTGCCTCCTTGTTGGGACAGCCCGTGGTCGACCACAGCGCGACCGTGGGCTTAGATTTTGGCCTTGGCACGGTCGTGCCACTTCCCAGGCGGGACCGTGCCCCTTCATAATTAGGTCAGCAACTTCATAACTTCAGTTTAGCATCTTCATAACTGTTTTGATTTTAATTTTGTTGTCGTGCAGATGGCAGGCAACAGGGACCACCCGTATCTTGAGTTCGACTTGAACGAGCATGAGTACGAGGCTAGTGTCACACGCCAACCGATGGCGGAATCATCGAGGCGGGACATGTAGACTGTTCATGAGCTCAAGGTTGACTAAATTGTAATATGTTAAATCCATTTCCATTCAAACAAACATGAATCAAATTCAAAGTACATAATGAAATACAATTTGTTTTTGAATTAAGATTAATTAGGTCCAAAGCCTATGTGTAGCATGTCTTGATCAATCTCATATAAAAGCACCTGAAACATGAATAAAATAAGGTCAACTAAAAAGTTGGTGAGTATAACACAGGTTTGTATATAGATAGCATATAGTTTGTAAACCAAATCCTTTACATAACATGATAAATAAGGCATTTATGGGGAGCAGCTATTGTGTAACCAAGTACAATCAAACCTTTGTAACTAGCATGCAAAAATTGTGTTGTCGGTTTCAATCACCGCGCACCTGGGTGGGTTTGTCAGACTCAATAGATCTATCATTGAAAACCGTCGGCTTGAAAAGTTAATGATTGCACATAATCGCATACAAAAGGTTAGCACACCTAGCCCTCGGGCATAAAGCTCAAATTGCACACATGAATGTAAATAGGATTTGTACTTGTGTTGTTTGTGTAAATGTAAACATGTAATTTGAATAGTGTTCATGTTTCACCCTAAAAGTGTAAAAGAGTAAAAAGGGGTTGTGAATACTCACTTGGTATAGAAGTGTAGCTAACAAAGAGTATAGATAAAATAAGAATCCTTGATACTCACGAGTTAACCTAGATAATAATGTATATTGAATCAAATTTGTGCACAAAGTTTAAGTCTAAAAATGAAGGTTGAATTTGCGTATAAAACTATTGATTTGTATTTAAAAGTATTGAATAATATATATAAAGTTTTGAAGTAAATATTTTTGAAACATTTTGATTAAGGTTGGGAATTGAATAGTAAAATAGAATATTTATAAAATCATTGATTATGAAAATAAAGTATGTGTTAAATGTAATTTAAAAAAATAAATAAATGTTTTTTATTTAAAATGAAGAATAAATAAATAATCTTTATTTATTTATTTATAAAGTATGTAACTTACAAATAAAATGTTTTAAATGAAAAGTTTAATAACAAATTTATATTTATAAAACTTTTAATTAAATGATTTTCCATTATTCCAAGATTAATTATTTGATCTTTTCAAATACCTTTTTATAAAACTAACTATTTTTATTTAAAAACTTAATCTGGAATTTTTACAGATTAAAATAAAACAACAATAATTCTGATCAAAGATTCTGACCTAGACACGACCGTGCCTGGGAAGGACACGACCGCGCTCGAACCACGGGCGCGACCGCGCTAGTCGGGACGCGACCGGGTTTGATCAAACAGAGGCCAACTTGGATAATTCAAGAGGCACGACCGTGCCTTAGCTCGGCACGGTCGTGTCTATGATTCTTAGACACAACAGAGATTAGCCCAGAAGGCATGACTAGGTCTGGACAGGAGGACACGACCGCGCTGCTAGCCGGCACGACCGCGCTACATGAGGCACGGCCGCGCTAGATGATTAGCGCGACCGTGTCTCTTCCAAAGCAGACACGAATTGGATAAATCTTGAATTTTAAATGATGGGATTGATAGGGCTTTTGATTATTGAGTTATTACGAGTCCTTTCATATAATTTAATTGCATGTAAATCGTGTTTAAGTATGGATTCGATTATATCTTTTCTTATTAAAATAATAATTCTGATTCGGACGATTTCTGTAATGAAAGCCCAGATTAATAGGGGGCTTTTGATATTGATACTGAAACGAATGAGATGGAGAGTATACTTACCCTGAAGCGTATCGAATCGATGAAGAACGGTAGAATGGAATTCCGACGACGGCAAGATTAACCTCCGGTGACTTCTGTTGCGATTCCGACTGCTTCAACGGCTTCGGTCGTTCCAGAGAGGGTTGAATATCGTATGGTGATGGATTGCTCGAGAGTATTCGGGTCGATTTTGGGGATTCGAGGCTTGGGAGGAACTTGACGGTTTCTTGAGAGGAAAACGTAATTGGATTGATAAAACTTCGTAATGGACTGAGATTTTTTCTTTGTCAAAGAAAATAAAACGTAATCGGTTTCGAATTTCAAACGATCGAGCGTTTTGAAACTGCATTTACGTTTCGACTGTTATGCAGGCGCGACCGTGCCCAAGAGAGGCGCGACCGTGCTTAGGCACCGGGCGCGATCGTTCCAGGACCAGTCGCGCGATCGTGCCGAGGCACTTGGCGCGACCGTGCCAGGATGAAGCACGACCGTGCTAATTAGGGTTTCTTGATATTTTTCAACTTTAGTCCTTGTAACTTTAGTTTTGACATGTTTGTATAAAATAGTTACTTGTATAGAGATTAATTGTATATAACTGAGTAAAACTTGCGGATTTGTATTGAATTATTGCATTTAATTTATGGTGAAGATATAATAAGACAGTGCACGAGAATTTGGTTTAAAATGCGTTACATTGAATTGAAATACGAATACTAAAAATCAGAAATGTTACAGTCTCCCCATGTTAAGGGAATTTCGTCCCGAAATTTAACTAATGGAGGCTGCAAAATCGAGAAGGAGGAGGGAGTTTTTGATTTTCGGTGAATTTTGATTGTTGGATCCCAGGGGGTGTAACGGTTGATTTTGTTTAAGCCTGATACTCAAAGTTGTTTATGAAAGGGGGATAATGGATTTTGTTTTGATATGAATTTAAGAAGAATATTTGACGAATAATAAATTGAATTCTAAATGTGAGATGTATTACTTGAAATGGATTTGGAGGGATTTTGAAATCTAGAGTTTGTGTAAGATGTAGTCTAATAGGCTCAAAGTTGCTAGCGGGTAAGAGGTTTCATAAACACTGGTCTGGGTCAAAACTTCACGTGACACGAACAACGCTACTCCTGATAATATGATAGGACACTTATATATAGGAAGTACCATCGGCGTATCCACCATGCCCTCGTCACATTACATCCGTTTCATTGTTACACATCATGATAAGTTTTAGGTCACAACACACGACAAAATTTCACTATAGTTTCCATGCGCTGATTTTCATAATTCCGTGTGCACCCGTAATTATTCAAATCGTCGTATGGTCCGTATAGATTGTTTCGTTGTGTGTGGGTAATCGCGTCTATTGTTTACACATAGAAAGTCGCTAACAAGTAACTAAGTTCCTAATCAGGTCAGTTCGCAACTAAAGAGTAGTAAAGTAGTAACACTTAAAGTTTCTTAGTTTGCTCATGTTTGAACAAGAATACGTCAAACCCCGAGTCGTTTCAATGTATTATGGTCTTCAACTTTGGTGTACAAAGTGCATGACCATGTCTTGTGTATAATGTAATCAATCCATTGCAATAATTGTAAGCAAATTTTGTTTCGAGTATATAGTAAGCACACAAGTCTCATGTATGATCTAGTGTCACGTAGTTTGTAATCAAATAGGTCTCATATATAGCGTAAATAATTTAGCGTCTTGTATTTTGTAAATCAATAAGCTCTAATGTGTAATGTAAACAACATAGTAATATGTGTATTGTAGGAAATGGATCTCATGTATAGTGTTAGCAACTTAGCATCATGTATTTTGTATAATGTACACCGTTTAGTATAAAGTGCTTTGTAACAAAATGAGTTTCATGTATAGTGTGGTCAATCTAGAACTAGGTATCAATGACGCAATTCTTATGTATCACGTATATTGCAAACAATTAAGTTTCGTGTATCATGTGCTCAACCAGTACAATGTGTATTGCAATTAAACATGTTTCGTGCATTACGTGATTAATGGAGCAAATTGTGATTTGTAGGCAAACTAGTTTCATGTATTATGTAATTTGTGTAGCATTGGATATATTGAGAATAATTGAGTTTTATGTACCATAAGATTGCATTGAATATATATTGTGAACGTGAGTATTGAACTTCGCGTGCGATGTGTACTAACGGGTTTTGCATGTGTTCGAGTGTTGCGGACAAACGTGTTGTTTGGCGTTCCTGCATAATGTGGTAGTTAGGTTCAAGTTCTCAAATCTCATTGAGGTCGGTGGGAAAGGTTAACGTTTACGCGGTATGGATCGTCTTTTGAAGCGTCAAGTGAAAGGTAACGAGGAGGTTTTGAAAACATTCGGGAATTGCGTTTACAAATACGGGTCTTTGCTTGGACATAGAAAGTGGTAATTCATTCTTGATTGTAGATATATAAGGTAGTGAAATCATTGAATCGCATATTTTAAATGAATATGCAATTTATGCAACAAAAAAAATATATATTTTTTTAATTTAAACTTTCAATTATTAACAAGAGGATATTTTTAAGTGGAACCATTGGCTAAACAAGTAGTCGCATATAACTTAGCCAAAGTTTAGAAATATTTACTTTAATGAAGAAAAATCACAATTATTTATCAATTTGAAATAATATTTTCATAAAATTGGTTGTACTAACCTTCCTTATCGGATGAAAAGTTTGGTGGAAAATTTATATTTTTGATACTATCTAAAAGTTTGGTAAACGTTTTGTTTAAACAAGATAACGAGGTTTTGCTTGAGTCACATAATAGTATGATTTGTTTATGAAGGAGATTATCGGTAGTGTACTAAATCGTATTTGAATGAAGAAGGTGATACTTAAATATTTTTTTTTTTTATAAAAATATGATAGAAAAATTCATATTCCATGGGTCAAGTCAACAATTAATAACCTTAGAGTTGAAACATATGAAATCGATTAAAGGTTGAAATGTTAAACATTATTCAAAACATAGGGAAATGGTCTTTAAAAAAAAATTTAAAGATAATAACTAGAAATCTTCGATTAACGTCTTTGGTAGTTTTCCACTAGGAAGAAGATGATCACCAAGATGAGCACTGCTATAGTCACTCGGGTAGCCGATCTAGCTTCAGCTCTAGCTGCCTCCGTGCGATGCTCCAGCATTTCTTTTTCGATGATGGAGATTAACTCCTTTTGGTACCCTAATTGGTTTGCTAGGCTATCCATCATTTTTCATTGCAAATCGTACATTACTCCTTGCTCTATCCTATGTCTCTCAAATTCTGAAGTTCTTACATATTGATGGAGGTCATGGGTTGGAATCCCCATAACACTAGTGGGTGCCATGGTATGCCTTACCTAAGGGTTAGGAAGGTACGGGTCGGGCATTAGGTATGGGTCTCTTAGTGGGGGTGGTAATTGATTGTGGAGGCGAGGTGTTTGATACGGGTTTCTGGGTGCGGGTGATCCAGATGTTCGAAGTCTCGGGCCGGTGTTCCTAATCCAATCCGCCCTTACATCAAACCTTAGCCTAGCAGTTGGGGGTGTTGGTGACCGATACACGGGTGTCTCAGTGTCTTCTTCCCAATCAGATTCTGATCCAGGATGGTAAACCGGGGAGGGAGGAGGGTAGGAGTCCATGTCTAGCAGAAAAACAATGAAAAAGTTGTAAGTGATAATGAAATATGAAGTGTCAAATATAGAAGTTCTTATGGGTTTTAGAGTTTGACTAGTCATAACGCCGAACCTTCACGATAGTATTTTAGAAATACACTTGACCTATAAGTAATGTATCCCTAAGGAGAATTCCCAGGAAAGAGGGGTGGGTCACTAAGATACACTTAAGTACCCTATCTTTCCTTAGCCAGAATTCCTCATGGGATTACACACTCTTCCAGCCATCATGTATTAATAATACTATTGTTGGGCTCATGGTTATGATGGGAATTGTTGTGGACTGGGCTTTGAGGCCCAAAGGTAAGGTTTATGCATTTCAGCGGCTTCTTCTTCCTGGGGAATAGATGGGCTTCTTAGTTTATTATTGGTGGGAATTTGGCCCAATAGTTTAAGTCTTTGCTCATAAAAGGGTGATGGTATCATGTATGTGAGTCCAATGGTGTATGAATAATTCGGTGTGTATGTGTGTGTGTTAAACTTAGGATAGTGTTTTAAATAATTTAAGTAGGTAGCTATGAATAGAAGGGAAAGTGGGCAGGTAACGTGACACATAAACTATTGGGTATTGTATCATTTGATGTAATCATATAGTATAACAATGTAAAAATATTCACATATGAGGATAATCATATAGCATGTAGGTAGTAATGGGTGTAAGCACAAGAGTTATCAAGTAGTGTGACACATAAATCATTATGTATTGTATCATGCAGTGTAATTACTTATGATAGCATATAAAAATACTTGCACAAGAATTTCTAATGTAACATGTAGTAGCATGGCATTGTATGGGTGTCCTAAAGTTATAGTCTAGGTCAAGAGTGTCTAATAACCTAGTTCCCTATAACCAAGGCTCTGATACCAATCTGTCACACCCCAACCGATGGCGGAATCATCGGGGCGGGACATGTAGACTGTTCATGAGCTCAAGGTTGACTAAATTGTAATATGTTAAATCCATTTCCATTCAAACAAACATGAATCAAATTCAAAGTACATAATGAAATACAATTTGTTTTTGAATTAAGATTAACTAGGTCCAAAGCCTATGTGTAGCATGTCTTGATCAATCTCATATAAAAGCACCTGAAACATGAATAAAATAAGGTCAACTAAAAAGTTGGTGAGTATAACACAGGTTTGTATATAGACAGCATATAGTTTGTAAACCAAATCCTTTACATAACATGATAAATAAGGCATTTATGGGGAGCAGCTATTGTATAACCAAGTACAATCAAACCTTTGTAACTAGCATGCAAAAATTGTGTTGTCGGTTTCAATCACCGCGCACCTGGGTGGGTTTGTCAGACTCAATAGATCTATCATTGAAAACCGTCGGCTTGAAAAGTTAATGATTGCACATAATCGCATACAAAAGGTTAGCACACCTAGCCCTCGGGCATAAACAAATTGCACACATGAATGTAAATAGGATTTGTACTTGTGTTGTTTGTGTAAATGTAAACATGTAATTTGAATAGTGTTCATGTTTCACCCCAAAAGTGTAAAAGAGTAAAAAGGGGTTGTGAATACTCACTTGGTATGGAAGTGTAGCTAACAAAGAGTATAGATAAAATAAGAATCCTTGATACTCACGAGTTAACCTAAATAATAATGTATATTGAATCAAATATGTGCACAAAGTTTAAGTCTAAAAATGAAGGTTGAATTTGCATATAAAACTATTGATTTGTATTTAAAAGTATTGAATAACATATATAAAGTTTTGAAGTAAATATTTTTGAAACATTTTGATTAAGGTTGGGAATTGAATAGTAAAATAGAATATTTATAAAATCATTGATTATAAAAATAAAGTATGTGTTAAATGTAATTTAAAAAAATAAATAAATGTTTTTTATTTAAAATGAAGAATAAATAAATAATCTTTATTTATTTATTTATAAAGTATGTAACTTACAAATAAAATGTTTTAAATGAAAAGTTTAATAACAAATTTAATTTTATAAAACTTTTAATTAAATGATTTTCCATTATTCCAAGATTAATTATTTGATCTTTTCAAATACCTTTTTATAAAACTAACTATTTTTATTTAAAAACTTAATCTGGAATTTTTACAGATTAAAATAAAACAACAATAATTCTGATCAAAGATTCTGACCTAGACACGACCGTGCCTGAGAAGGACAGGACCGCGCTCGAACCACGGGCGCGACCGCGCTAGTCGGGACGCGACCGGGTTTGATCAAACAGAGCTTTTGATTATTGAGTTATTACGAGTCCTTTCATATAATTTAATTGCATGTAAATCGTGTTTAAGTATGGATTCGATTATATCTTTTCTTATTAAAATAATAATTCTGATTCGGACGATTTCTGTAATGAAAGCCCAGATTAATAGGGGGCTTTTGATATTGATACTGAAACGAATGAGATGGAGAGTATACTTACCCTGAAGCGTATCGAATCGATGAAGAACGGTAGAATGGAATTCCGACGACGGCAAGATTAACCTCCGGTGACTTCTGTTGCGATTCCGACTGCTTCAACGGCTTCGGTCGTTCCAGAGAGGGTTGAATATCGTATGATGATGGATTGCTCGAGAGTATTCGGGTCGATTTTGAGGATTCGAGGCTTGGGAGGAACTTGACGGTTTCTTGAGAGGAAAACGTAATTGGATTGATAAAACTTCGTAATGGACTGAGATATTTTTCTTTGTCAAAGAAAATAAAACGTAATCGGTTTCGAATTTCAAACGATCGAGCGTTTTGAAACTGCATTTACGTTTCGACTGTTATGCAGGCGCGACCGTGCCCAAGAGAGGCGCGACCGTGCTTAGGCACCGGGCGCGATCGTTCCAGGACCAGTCGCGCGACCGTGCTTAGGCACCGGGCGCGATCGTTCCAGGACCAGTCGCGCGATCGTGCCGAGGCACTTGGCGCGACCGTGCCAGGATGAAGCACGACCGTGCTAATTAGGGTTTCTTGATATTTTTCAACTTTAGTCCTTGTAACTTTAGTTTTGACATGTTTGTATAAAATAGTTAGTTGTATAGAGATTAATTGTATATAACTGAGTAAAACTTGCGGATTTGTATTGAATTATTGCATTTAATTTATGGTGAAGATATAATAAGACAGTGCACGAGAATTTGGTTTAAAATGCGTTACATTGAATTGAAATACGAATACTAAAAATCAGAAATGTTACACTAGTCTGGACGTTTTGTGGCCACGCAGAGGCCGGATTTTAGCCGCTCGTCGTTTGGAGCCGGCCGCCATAGATGCCATCGGTCAGCGGGACCGGTGGAACGACCTCGTCACCGCCCCGTGGCGCCGCTTGTTTAGACTTCACGCGATCCAGTATGTTGAGCTTGTGATGGAGTTTTTCTCCACTTACGACTTCGATTATCCTTGCGCAGACTTAGAGCAGCCGGAGACGATTAGGTTTAGGCTAGGAGGGAGTGGCGAGTGATGTCAGTTGCTAGGTTCGGGAGATTATTGGGCCTGTATACGAGGCAGGAGCTTCATACTGAGATATTCACTAATGGTATCACCGAGTTCCCGACAGAGGAGGACAAGGACCAGTTCTGGCACGAGTTTGGATTCGGGATGTATGATCCGAGTTTGACCAAGGCTTCGAGCCTTCGGGATCCCTTGCACCATGTTCTCCATCGTTGCATTGTTTATTCTATTTCTAGGAGAGGTAAGGGGGAGACAGCAGTGAACCTTAGGGAGCTGTTTTACTTGTTTTGCCTTGTACGCCCGCGCACCTGCAATCTTGCGCATTCTATCGCGGGGTACTTGGTAAACAGCTCAGGGCGCGACGTCACCAGCACGATATGTGGAGGTCACCTCGTGACCAAGCTGGCTAGGCACTTCCAACTATTGACCGACGATTTGATAGGGGACCTGACCCCTGTGGCCGAGGCCGTTGTGATGACCGTGCAGACACTAAGGAACATGCACGCTGCTCGTCGAGGCGCAGGAGGGATCAGGTTGGTAGATAGATGGGGACGGACGTGGGATCCAGACCGTCCGGGTCCCGATCCAGATCTTGTTCAGGCCGAGGCCGTCGCCGCCGCCCATCAGGCACACGCTGCTTAGCAGGAGCAGGAGCAGGGCCACGAGCATCAGCAGCCCGACCAGCCGCCTCCTCCGCCTCCGCCGCCACCACCACCTCCAGTTGTCATTCCACATGACATGTTCATGCATTACTAGGCCTGGCAGTATGAGGTCCAGTGCGCCGCTGCTGCTGCTGCTGCTGGCGGGGCACCATACGTGGTACCCCTCCCATTCTTTATATAGCCGGAGCAGCAGCCGGATCAGCCACCACCACCACCATCACCACCATCTCCACCGCATCAGCAGCCACCACCGTCTCCACTGCATCAGTAGCCACCACCATCACCACCAGCAGCAGGAGGCGAAGGAGGCGGGGCCTCCGGTGTCGACCTTGAAGGTGTGCAGTGGGAGTAGTACCTCCCATTCCCTTTTGGTATCATTTTTGTGAGTTATATTTTCTTGTTTATTGTACAAACTCTTGTATCATGCTTCGGCATTTTATGTTGTTCTTTTATTGTACTTTTGTTTCCCTGTACTGTTGTTTATATTCGTCTTTACATTTATGTTTATATTTTGGCTTGATGTTACTGATCCTGTTTGATGTGGTTAGTCTTGATTAGATCTTGGAATCGTTGAACTACGTGGAACGTCATTTTTGTGGGTAGGCTTTTTACGTGTGCCATGATCGACACGAGGGAAGTTTCAGTTCTCCCTTCACACTCCATTGCATTGCATGTTTTTGAATACATTGAGGGCAATGTATGTTTCTAAGTGTGGGGTTGGATGTTTATTCTTCGCTTTACATTATTTTTTGTTGTACATTGAGGGCAATGCACGATTCTAAGTGTAGGGTGGGAATATATTCACGCGATGTTTGTCCTTTTGAGCATTTTATCACTTCAATTTTTTGCAAAATCTTCCTTCATAATTTTTATTGACACTAAATCAGTTTTATAAAAAAAAAAACACAAAAATATAATAAAAGTTAACCGTTTAGCATTCACCATTTTTAGTAAATAATAGAGGTTTGATTTTTTCGAAAGCAATTGAAATAGAAATTCCATCAAGTCAAACCCAATTTTTTTGTGATAACCATGAGTTTTAGTGGGCTGAACGAATGAATTGCATGTAACCTTTTGCTTACACCCATTCCTTTCCATTTCCGTGAGTTTATTTTTGAGCCTTGATAGCTTTAGACGTTGTTTGCTCTCGTTTTTACGGATTTGAGTGTGCCGGATGTTTCATGCTTATTAGAACTTGTTTTTAGTATACATTTCGAAATCATGAACATAAATATTGCATAAAAATGATTGAGGCATTAGGATAAACCACTTTGTTAGCCTTTTATTTTTATTTTCCCTCACCCGAACACATCCACTAGTTAGCCATGTTGAGCCTATCCTGTTCTTTCTTTAATTACCCACATTACACCGCCATTTAACCTTTATTAGCCTTTTCATTTATTTTTCGCCCGTGTTAGAAATCCGGTCGGCTAATGTTAATTTTATAGCTTTTATTTTGATGTAATTTTAAATGCTTGAGAAGTTTTTAGCTAAGGAAAGATGCATATTGACTTAGTTTCCTTCAAAAGAAAAAAAAATCACCAAAATCAGGTGAATTATAGCCGATTAGAGCAATTTTGTGAGCAAATATGGAAATAATTCGGTTGTTAGCTCTTATCTATACGGAAGTATTAGTTAGTTTATTTTTCATATTAGAAGTTGTTTTAGTTTTTGAGTTAGCATAACCGCCGGGTTTTTAGCCATTTAGCCATTTTAAAATTCCACTTCCTCACCCTTAACCATTGCCAAGTTACAACCCATTTAAAGCCCTCTTGATTTGTGCTTTGTTTCATGTTAATTGGTAGAGATTTGATCTTTTAGCAAGCTTATGATTTATGCATGATTCATTGTCTTGGCATTTGAGTGTTCTATACATACTCCATTACTTGTATGATCATATATATTCCCGAGTGTGTGTGAACATTATGAGAAGGATAAAGTTGCATGCTAATGATTTCCTAGGCATATTCATTTGCACATTCGGTTATCACGTCATTGGGCTCATTGGGTTTCATTTAGTTAATTTTGCATTTCTTGAAAATCTCTTCAAACCTTTATAAGTTTATTAATGCTTACGGTTTTCCCGATGTGATCCATAGTGTCATTGGAAGTTTTGTTTCATTTTGATTTATTGCTTGAGGACAAGCAATGTTCAAGTGTGGGGTTGTTTGATGTGTTAGTATTTACACATCTTTTTGGCACAAAACTTCGTTCATTTAATGATCAATTCTTGGTTATATTCAACGTTTAGACACTTATTTGCTTCATTTCCTGTTTTGTAGGTTTTTGTGAAGCTTGGTGAATAAACAAGAAGATTCCAGGATAAACAAGTGAAGTTTTAGGGTTTCTGTGATGAAGGCACGGCCGTGCCCCTATTTGGCACGGTCGTGCCAAGCTCCAAAACCCTAAGCACGGTCGCGCCCACATCTGGAACGACCGCGCCAAACCAAATTCCAAGGCACAACCGTGCCTTGGCCGCCCACGGTCGTGTGTCATCTCGTGAGTCTGAACAGCCGTACGTCCTCGATCAGTGGTACCCAATGGAAGCTACGGATCGGTCAAACCTCTGTCACACGGTCGTGCCAAGACCTAGACACGACCGCGTCCATGTCCTAGGCATGGTCGTGCCTTCTCTCATGGCACGGTCGTGCCTCCCCTTTTCTATTTAAACAGAACTTAATTCTCATTCAGACATTCAGCAACCCAGGGGAGAAAACTACTGTTCCAGCTCGAGTTTTCTTTGTTCCAACCATATTTCAAGATTCTTGGAGAGGATACAACACCAAGAGGATCACCATACATCAACAAAAACATCTAGGCTTGGAGGAGTGGTTTGATTCTTGTTTTCATATCATGTTTCTCTCTATTTTTCCCTGCTTACTTGTAATTTTGATGCTCATGATGAGCTAAAACTCCTGTTCACTTTGGTTTAGATGAAGTTGAGATACATTTGACAACATTCATGGATTATTGGTAATTATTGTGTTAATGTTATGACAACCGTATGGTTATTCTTTGATGAAATTATGTATTCAAGTATTTTGAGTTGTTTACAAGACTTGCATTTGTGTATGTCATATTATGTTGGAAAACTTATGATTTATGCTTATATTCATGGATTGGTGTATGTAATTATACTAGTTTATGGCATTTGACTAGGAATGGTGAATGAAGTCTTGTTTATGAATCATTATATTTGTATGTGTAACCTTATGCTTATGTTTGGAAAGACAAAGTATTTGTTATGATGTGTCATATTTAGCATTGTGTTTATCTAGGAATTGTTGACACATCCTCCTAATTTATATAATCTTTATATGAACATTGTATGTTGAAGAAATGCATATTGTTGTCTAAATTAATCAACTTGAGGTGGATAGTGTGTTGTTCATATTATCTTTCCAACTAGTTGTTGGATTAGTGTACCTTAATCGGAAGCTAGTTCAATCTTTATAAACATTGACATGATTATTAAACACGTGAGCCTCATTGTATGACTTTAGGTGGTTGGTTTGTGTAATTCATGCTAGCTTTCCGAATAGTCATTTGATTAGATATCTTTGACGAGAATTTAGTTGATTTATGTATCGTGTATTTGCCATATTTCTATGAATGTATTGAATGTATTCTAAATAGATTCGACACCGAAGTGATATTTTCTCCTTGATTGTTTGATTTGTGACTTTAGTCTAGTTTTATATTCTCACATATTAGTTTAGTTAAAAATCAACTTAAACATCTTTTACCCATATTTGATTGAATCTTAGTCCCGGTTTATTATCGCATCCCACCGTGTCCACGGATTGATATCCGGTTCTTACCTTTACTATATTGCTATCCGACGGGTACACTGCCTGGTGTGTGTGATTAGTATTTGGTGAAAACCCTTTTTAAAACTAATTGTGTAAAACACTTATAAAAATATATATATAGTTTACACGCATCATACAACTTCATCAGGTTCGGTTAGAATGCATCTATCTCTTGTAACTTGTTTCACCATCTTTGGTTAATCAAGTTTCACTTTTTTAGGTACGCCTTCAACCATATTATCATCAAACACTTCATCATCATTGTCAGAATCATAAACCATCTCTTCACCTGTCACTGGATTAACCTTCAAGACTGTCTTTGGATCAATCTCCTCCACATTTATGATTTCTGGTTCAACTACATAATTCCTATTAAAAGGTGGAGGAACAAACCCAACTTCAGCAACCCTCTTTGTAGGATCAGCATTATCATGAAAATAATCCAACACAATTGATGAATTTCCAAAACTTTCCAGCTTTCGATGTAATTTGATCACCTCTGATTCTTTATCAGAAATCTCCTTGTTTTTCTGAGCGACAATTTCATTTCGCTTTTCAATTTCAGCATAAGCCATATCCAGATGATATGCTTGTACCTTGTACTTTAACCCCAAAGAATTTAAATCTCTTTACAAAGATTCAATTCTATCCATACAATGTTTATCATTATCTTTCAACTTTTGATTAACCATATGCATGGATTTCATATCACAAATCAAGTTTGTGTTATCATCCATTACCTGCTACATTTTATCCTTCACAAATACACAATTAGAGCAGTAAATATTACAGGTAGAGTCTTTTACCTTTGAAGGATCTGACATATCTGCCATGAAGAGTTTAGCAATTGGAATATCTTCATATACAGCTTCATCAGAAGATCTTTTAGTCAACACAATTTCATCTTCAGATACACCAGATGCAGAAGAAATATCAGAAGCAACATTTTGTACTTTAACATGCTCTTCATCATCACTTTTCAGACTTTCACCATCACTTGAACTATCATCATCAGCTGTCTTTTCAGGATTTTCAGAATGGATTTCAGCTACAAAAGCCTGACTCACAGCACCAACCAGATCGTCTAGATGAATACCCCAATCATAATTTTCATCATTTTATGCAACCAAAGCAGATGATGTGGATGCATGATTTGAATTTCCAGATCCAGAAGAAACATGTGACTAAGAACGATTATTCTGAAAATTATTCGTCTTCTTCTGAGAATCAAACTCCATTTTCGGCTTCACACACTCTTTGGCAAATTGACCATATTCTTGACAATTATAACATCGAACTTTTGATTTGTCAAATCCCATTCTTGATCGACTATTGGAACCAATATACTTTCTTCCGGTCTTTTTCAAAAAATCCTTTGCTTGTCGCATAAGCATGGCTATATTCCATTGAATATTCATCTCATCCAAATCTACTGGATCAATTTGACGAAAATCTTCTTCTAGAACATCAGGATCATGAATCTTTCCTCCAATAAAATTCTCATATGATGCCATGAAAGAAGAAAACATTGCTAGATAATCATCAGCAACTCTTTGATTCATATGAATGAATTAGTATTGTGTGATTCAGAAGATGAAGTAGATGTATTTGCAGAAAATCCAGTTTGACTTGAAACTCCAGAGACATGTTCACTTGAATTATCTTGATCATCACCAGAAAGAAAGCAACGCCATTACCAGTTTTACCAGAAGACTTAGCAAAATACATTGCAGGATCTTGAATATGTTGCATATTTGTTTCTTTCTTCTTCATATTCAAATCATGAGATTGAATCTTTCCAAACATCTTCAAGAGACATGGTTTTGTATTTGACATTTTCTTTGATCAACACAGAATACACATCAAATTTTGATGGTAAAGACTCTAAGAACTTATCATTGATTTCTTCAGCTTCATAAACAACCGATGCACCCGATAATTCACTCAGCAGATGATAAAATCTTGTTGCTAGATCATCCAGTGATTCATTTTGAAAATGTTTGAAAACCAGAAATTGTTTTTTCAATAACTCTTTCCTACTTTTCATCACATCTAGACTCCCTTCACACATTTTCTGCAAAGCTTCCCACAATTGTTGAGAAGATTTAAATTGTTTGAAACTGTGATAAATTTCCTTTGGAAGTGACATAGAAATGCTAGCCATAGCTTTCTTTTCACGATCAAACAACTATTTCTCTTCAGTAGTTAATGCAGATACTGGTTTAGGAACATCATCATTCCATATCCATGAGTATGTAGGATGTGTATAACCTTCCAAAATAGGAATCCATAAGCTCGTATCGGTAAACGACACAAACTGATCAAAACGATCTTTCCACTTTGGATAATCAGCAAGACTTAACAACTTTGGTGGTTTCTAAGATGTACCAATCTCATTATCATAGTTGAACATATTAGTAACTTGCACCATATTTGCCATTTTCAACAAACTTTCAAAAACTGCCAAGTATGAACAAGAGTACCCTTAGGCGAAGATAATAAGTTCGCTTCTAGCCTTCAAGCGAACTTAACCACAAGCAAACTTGATAAGTTCGCTTAATCAAGTAAAAAAGATAAGTTTGCCTAATGAATAAATTCGCCTGAACTGAGTGGAGCGAACTTGGTAAGTTCGCCGGCTAAGTTCGCCTGCAACAGAATTCAGAACTAAGTTCGCCTGGTTCAGCTGTAACAAACTCAGGAAAATGAGTCTTCAACCAAAACACGAACAAAAAATTCCGAAAATCACCATATCTCACTGATTTGATGGAATTTGATAAAACTGAACCGTAGGATTGAGTGTAACGTGATTTAGAACACTTCTAATGGATCAATTTCTTCAAAAACACCTTCAAAATCATGAAATCAGCCCTAAAATAACTCTCAAGAACTTGAAAACTCCATGAACATGAAAACTTGCAAAAGTTAACCAATTTCTTGTCAAATTGGACACAAATCATCACAAAACAATCACAAATCACAAGCATAGGATCTGATACCACTTATAGGTCCACATGACGCTTCTATAGATCGTACTCGAGACGTGACGTATAGAAGATACGGAGTGCGGAATCCAACCGTATCAACGTATGTGTACACAATGATGACAATAGAACTGGTAACAATCACAGAGTAAATAAACTTCGCTTCTATTTCATTCAAACATAGAGTTTACAGAACAGAGCATTCAAAATCATAAGCATACACAAACCTGAACAACTAAACTCTATTTATAGGAAAGCTTCTGCTATAGGCGAACTTAATAAGTTCGCCTCTACTGAGACTAGGCGAACTTGCTAAGTTCGCCTCTAGCAGAACTTATACAACACTTAACAAAAACTAAACATTAACAAAACATAAAGACAATAAGATCTAAACTATTACAAGCTCTTGTCATACATCATGTCCTAACAGAACTCACCTTGTGTTCGATGAAATCCTAGCAAATAACATTGTGCTAATAGTTCATGTCTATCCGTACGCTAATCACACAAGAGTACTAATGCGTTAAGAATACCCGTCTTAATGCAAGTTATTCACCCGACTTAACAAATCCCGTTAAGTACGTCCTTGTTTAGTAAAACAGTGTTTTCATGTGACGACTCATTGGTGATTATTATTCCAGTCTAGGTGCTTACGTATTTTCCGATAAAATAATATGTTTTCATGTTGGTGACTTATTAAGTGTACCAAAAATAAATATTATTTTTGTAACAACTTATAATATTCTCACATTATAGTTCACGTATAAACATATAATTATTTCTTAAAAATAATTATATAAAATATCGTTCAAGTATATCTATGCATGTTATATATTCCATGTACGTACCAACCACGTTACTACATCCACATGCAAATACTTATATTCTGAACGACATTTATTAACTTAGTTACGTTCATCATGCATTTATTTTTACCAATACATGCATACAAGTATTTCTGTGTTTCTATATATGCATTTAAGTATTCTTACTATTTTACATGCATATGTAAACATATCTTTTTAGGCAACTTGTCATGATCTTTCCAATACCTATGTGTGTGTGTATATATATATATATATATATATATATATTCATACCACACTTTAGGGTCTTTAACATGATCATTTCCCTACTTATCTTCTAGAATTTTATTGATCACATAATCATATGTTTTACCAATTAACATGGACTTTTCATAATTCGACCACATTCATCATATTTGCTCTTTATGTTTTGTTGTTAACTTTTATTAAGTTACCAACTTATATGTGTATGATTAAAAACCACTTTGTCTTTTCATAACTTATTCCATGTTATCAATTTACAATCACCCCTACATATATATTAAGACTTTTATATATGTATTTACATGCATATATTGAACAATTTATCCAAGTTCAAAAACTACAATCATATATATATATATATATATATATATATATATATATATCTTGATTCCTATACATGTACACCTTTACCTAATTATTTTCAAATTAACAATTATACCCATGTACATGTATATCTATTTCCGGTTTCTTTATATATATATGCATATTCGTATAATTAACAATCTTTCCAAGTTTTTAAACTTTAAACATACACATGTATATATATATATAATCCACGATTTTATATATATATATATATATATATATATATATACTTCACTTAATCAAGTATTAACCACCTATATAATCAAAACAACAAATATACACATATATATACAATTTTCGGCCTTTATATATATGTTTACAAAGCTTTTAGTTTTTAAACTTAATGAAGTTAAACTTTATAAAAACTCATTAACTTTTCAAATCATTTTGTTTTTATGGTGAACAACAAGCTTTACCAAGAAAATAAAGATGAAAGTAAAGATATGTGTCGGTTTCATACCACTAGACAAAGCTAGGAGAATAAAAAACGTGTAGACAGGGATAGAGGCTTGTGTTGCTATCAAGACCGATTTCTAGACTTCAAGAACTCTCTTGAATCTCCAAGTCTCCTAGTTAAATCTCTAGAGAATTTTGTTCTTGGATTTGAAAGTGGAAAGTGTGAGTGTGTGTGTATGTATCGTATATAAGGAGAAAGGGGAAGAGAGCTTGAGTGTTGGACTCAACAATCATCATTGTAAAGTATGGTGGATGAGATTGACATGGTCTTTGCTTGATTTACACTTGAATGGGTATGGGTTATGACACAAGAATGGGACTTGGAAGATTTGTTGGTGAAGGTGGGTGGTCCCACCACCTTTCGGCCGAGAGGGGTATTGGGGTAGGGGTTGGGTCTTGTTCCAACTTCTAGTTCCTATCTAGTATTAGTTGTGTTGTTTTTAGGTAGTGTATACCTGGTAAGTGATCCCTTGATCTAATACCCGGTGTAGAACTTTTAACGGTCAATTAACCTTATATATATTTGTGTTGCTTGACTAGTCTCAATAGTTTACTAGTTAAACCCGACATAGTTATTATTTTAACTATAACATGCATGTATACACATAAGAATAACTTAATACCATGTCATACACATTTTTATGTCACTTTTAAAGTTTAGCCACTAATATATATGTTTTTATATTAAAGCGTGTCTCTAGACTTTACTGGAATAAAATCTTGTTAATCACCAATAACCGTACACTACGAGTAATAAATGTTTTTGACCTAGTAATTCTTAAAATTACTAAAATATGATATGTGTTTCTTTGCTAGATTCCTTGTCAATACTTTGTCAAAATAATGATCCAGGAACTATGATGTATGAACGTGCTAAAATGAATATGGCTTTTGACCTGAAATGTTGGGTGTCACATTCTCCCTATGTTAAAAAGAATTTCGTCCCGAAATTCAGTTGATGTTATCTTGAATTGGTGTATTCGTGAACAAGGTCCGGTACTCGATTTTCATTTGATCTTCGTGTTCCCATGTATCCTTAGGGTCACACTTTGAGTTCTAATGTACCTTAACCAATTCAATACGGGTACGCCCTGTTTCGTGGACTTTTAGCCAATGATTTCAGTAGGTTCCTTAACAGGGTGTAGCTTGTCACCTATGTGAATCTCACCAGACAGTATGACAAACGCTTCGTCTGATAAATACTTCTTGAGATTTGACACATGAAACGTATCATGTACATTGCTTAGTTCCCGTGACAACTTAAGCTTGTAGACTATAAGACCAACTCTAGCCCGTACTTCAAAAAGTCTCCATTATCTATGGTTATGTTTGCTACGATTGCCAAACATGGCAACTCCTTTCCAAGGCGAGACTTTTAACAAAACTCAGTCTCCAATTTGAAATTCTAACGGCTTTCGTCTGTTGCCAACATAACTCTTTTGTCTGTCTTGAGTGGCTCTCACACGATCCTTGATTTCGACGATCTTTTCGGTGGTTTCCTGGCCAATCTCAAGACCAGTTAAATGCTTGTAGCCAATCTCTGCCTCAACATGGCGATGAGTGACATTTACAACCATACAAAGCCTCAACGGAGTGGCTTTAATACTGGTACGGTAGTTTTTATTATATGAAACTCAGCCAACGGCGGTGAGTATCCTGATTTCCTCCGAAATTGATTACACACGCACGGAGCACATCTTTTAAAATTTGGATGGTCCTTTTACCTTGACTGTTCGTCTGGGGCTGATATGTGATGTGAATGTTTTGATATAAAAAATATAAATAAATATATTTTTCGGATGATTTCACCAGATCAGGTTTTAAATTTATAAAAAGATAATTACGTTAACTTAAAACACACACGATAGGCAAGTGTACCTATCGTAGCGTAATATAGTTTAGGTAAGAACCAAGTATCGAACCAATGGACACGGTCGAGTTCCAATACTCAACTTTTGTTATCGTTTAGCCGGATTAATTAGTGAGTGAGTTTTGTGTGCTTGTGAAGCAGAAAAGTAAATGACGGAAAAGTAAATAACATAAAAGTAAAAATGTGCGTGAAGTATGTAACACAAATATAAATAGCATAATAGTAATAGCAAGAGAGTAAATAAGGTGAAAATAATCAGATTACGGATAGTATTGCTTCGGGATTCGAATCAGCTTGGTACGTGATAATGTTAAGTTGACTAATTCAGTGGTATGACTACTACAAACTTGTGACTCGGGTCACCGCTAGAGCCTCATCCTCACTACATTTGATTCACAAATTATAATCTTTAAAAGTGATAGTGCCTCCTGTTAAGGACAATAGTTACCCTCAACCCATCGAATCGTCATCTCCGGGTTGGTTTAAGACATCGGACTTAAAATGCTTTATATTAACGTTCATACAGCTGTTGATCAATGATGTTGTGCCCAATCTACCTCAGGTTGGAGAGAGATTAAAATTCAAGCGGGTGGACAAGACGGTGTTTGTACAGTTTCTAAAGCCAGGCAGTGTAGAACCTACCCCTGAGCACACACCTCTCTTTTCGCCACCTCATAAATGAAGCATATGTGGCCTCCCAACTTCAGATGGTATATTGCTGATTCAGAGCCGGAGCTTAGTGAACACTCCGTTGAACACGTTGAGAAACAGATAGAAGAGTAAGCGGAAGAAGGAAATGAGTCTGTTGATGATGAATCTGGTGATGGTGATGAAAAAGACGGAGGAGATGGTGCTGAAGAGTCAGATTCCGAGGCAACTAAATCTGACTAATCTGACTCTGATGAGGCACCAGACCAAACACACCCCAGGAGGGTGGCGAAGGTTTCCCTTCCCGAGTTGTCCTCCAAACGAAGAAAACAAGATCGTACTGAAAGTGAGTATGAACCAGACTCAGAGTCTGAAGTATAAAGACAGAGAATAGAAAGAAGAGTAAAGCAGAAAAATGACAGACCGTTTGATGTTGTCATGAGAGATCTTGAGTCTCGTGCTCAACGTCAAGAGGTTACAACTCAAGCTTTAACACAATGTATCAAAGGAGGAGGCAGCCACATGTTACAAGTGAGGTGGCTGCTACTACTATCTCAGAGGAGGTTCCTGATAGTATCCCTCCCAATTCAAACCGTTCATCAAATAGTGGCCACTTCTCCCATATAGACGGAGTCTGTTACTATTACACCAACCACTGTTGAGGCATCAACCATCCCATCCACAATCTCAACTACCACCCTTTAACCCATCAGTCAACCCTACAACTTTGGGGACTTTACCCATGGGTTTGACTTTGATAAGCTATTCTCCTTTCCTACCCATACTGCTGAAGCCTCTACATCCATGGATCCTGATCCCCGTGATGCGAGGATTACTACATTGGAAACTCAGGTGGCTTGTTTGCTTGAAACAGTTTAGAAATCAAGGAGTGAGTCAGAACCTCAACAGGCTTAGATAAATGTGAGGCCCCAAACCCGGGAGACCTCACTTATTGGATTTACTCATCAACACATAGCACTTTTAAACATAAGACATTCATTAACACAGCGGAAACGTTTTAAAATCTCAACATACGCAGCGGAAACATAACATGTCTAAAAATAACTTGTCAAATACAACTGAAACTTGTCTTAATCAACATAAACAAAAGAAACATAAACAGGATGCCAGATGCTGATCTTCGGGTAACTCTTCTCGCCAAGCCAAGCATCCACTTCCATCTACTGCCACCTACACTTAACTGATGTGCATACTAAAATCAGCAACGCTGAGTGAGTTCTAACGTTTACTTTAAATCAATTATACAAAAGATTTACTAAAACATATATATACTGCCCATAAGGCTAAACTTTACATACTTTACTTTTCAAACAGTTTAAAACGTATAATAAACCGTCAATTCCTCTTTACTGTACTGCCCTCATGGCTTACATCCATGAACCGACAAGTACCTGGTCAATGCCCCCATGGCTTACACCATGAACCGACACTACCGCTTAACCGTCAATTCCTTTGTCACTACTGTACCGCCCCCATGGCTTACATCCATGAACCGACGAGTACCTGGTCAATGCCCCCATGGCTAACGTCCATGAACCGACAATACCGCTTAACCGTCAATTCCTTTGTCACTACTGTACCGCCCCCATGGCTAACGTCCATGAACCGATGAGTACCTGGTCAATGCCCCCATGGCTAACGTCCATGAACCGACATTACCGCTTAACACTAAGGGGAGGTTGCGTGGACCTCCCGAGCGACCGCCGTCACTCATCCCAATTGTACAACTGTTAACGAACCCTAAGGTTCTTACTAATGGGTAGAACCTATATCTGACATCTTGTACAAGTAACATCTGTCACAAGGACCTTTACAAACAGGTACTCGTTCCCGAAGGAAAGCTGTTCACTTTATTGTTCATAAAACTTTCTGTAAATCTTGTTCATAACTTTCATATATAATATGCCTTTGTTTATGTATATAAAATATAGTAAACGCTTGCCATAAAATATATCTTGCTTTCTGAAACATAGCTTATCATAAAGTACATCTTACTTTCTGAAACATAGCTTATCATAAAATACATCTTACTTTCTGAAACATAGCTCATCATAAAATACATCTTGCTTTCTAAACATAGCTTATCATAAAATACATCTTGCTTTCTGAACATAGCTTATCATAAAATACATCTTGCTTTCTGAACATAGCTTATCATAAAATACATCTTGCTTTCTGAACATAGCTTATCATAAAATACATCTTGCTTTCTGAACATAGCTTATCATAAAATACATCTTGCTTTCTGAACATAGCTTATCATATATATCATGCCTTTGTTTATGTATATGAAAATATAGTAAACGCTTGCCAAATGATATATCTTACTTTACTGAAAACATACTAGCACATATATCATGCCTTTGTTTATGTATATGAAAATATAGTAAACGCTTGCCAAATGATATATCTTACTTTACTGAAAACATACTTTTGCCTCTTTTAAACCTTTCACTAAAACATAGCTTTTCTCTTCAGTTTATAATATATAAAATATAATAAACACTTTACACTAAGTATGCACACCACCCCTAAAGAAGGCAAAAAGGGGATTAGAACTCACCTGGTATCTTAGCTGCAATTGTCTACTGTATCTCACACAATCTGGACAATCATGACAATTGACACGTATCAGACTTAACTCAATGCTAAATGGTTTAACCATTCTAACATACTGACTTCACTTAATCAGACCTGATGCCTGCGCACTTAGCAAGTGCGCAGACACTGCTTCCTGCGCACTTAGCAAGTGCGCAGGTCCCTCTTCCTGCGCACTTAGCAAGTGCGCAGACTTCCCTCCCTGCGCACTTAGCAAGTGCGCAGGTTCCTCTTCCTGCGCACTTAGCAAGTGCGCAGGACCTGCTCGGTGCGCACTTAGCAAGTGCGCACGACCTGTTCTTGGCGAAAAAACCCTAATTTTCGCATTCGGGTCTGATCACTTCAAGATCCCGAACCTGTTTGCATTCAAAACGTTCGTTTTCCATTAAGGGACTCAAATCTATGCTTATCTTTCCGTTTCATCCGATTAAACATAACCTTTTCACCCAAAACCCGAAAAACCCAAAAACGAACTAAAACTCAGATCTAGGAGAATCGGTTACCTGTAATCACTTCCTTTTCGTTGCTAAACACCCACGAGACTCTTGCTAACGATCCTTGAGGCTCTAATCCAAAAACCGGGACTTTCTCTCTCTAGACTCTCTCTCACTTTCTCTCTCTAGAATCCGGAAATGAGGATGGAAAATGAGGCCTTTGGGTTGTTCTTGAGGCCTATAAGGGCCCAAACCCTTCCCCTTTCGGCCCATACACCCCGGCCCAAGCCCGCTTCCTTTCTTTTTATTTAAGTTTTAATTCCTCGTGAATTCTCTCGCGCTCTAAAACTCAGGATGTTACAATAAATTCTTTGTTGGATGAAGTAACCAGACTACGGCACCAAGGAGAAGGAACCCAGGAGTGGCTGAAAGGCTTGATGTCACAGAATGAGTTGCTTATCAAGAAAAATGAAATGACTCTAAGACATAGATTGGGCATGGAGCTAAGATTGGATATTCAAAGAATAGAACATGAAATGATGGTCAAGTTAGTAGGCAAATTCACCGCAAAGCTTGCTGCTCAGGGGGAGGAGAAAAAGAAAGAGAAGGAAAAGGAAAAGCCACCTAAGCTGAGTGGTGATAAGGCTTGTCTTCCTGTTCGATCTGACAAAGGATGATGACAAAGACAAGGATCCTGAAGTCGGTCCAAGTGGAGGTGAGCAACAAGCTTTAATGGTTGTTCCAATCTCTGTTGTGTCTATGGCTGAGGGGGAGTCTACTCAGCACGGCGGTGGTGATACTTCTGGTGCTGCTGGTGGGAGTGATAAAGGAAAGTCGGTGGCTGAAGTGTTATATGATTTATCTGATGATGTCATTCTGATGATTAACTCGGACTATTCCAAAGAGGAAGGAGAGATCGAGTCTGACGATGACTGGGATGTGAATGATGAGGATGTGATGGTGGAGTTCCCGAAGGGCGACGGTGAAGGAATTTATGAGCTTGAGGATGGAGAGATTTTTGAGGTTCCTACCTTTGAAGCTGCTTTTACTACATGTTCAGTCGAGCCTGAGAACGTTGTTGAGGCTAGTGGAGCAGCAACCTTGAATGAAGCCTCTCCTACCGATCCTCAACCTGCTGACACTGATGACTGGAAGAACAAGTATCCTTAGGGATGGTTCAAGAAGAGGCAGCCTCCTGCTTGGCAAAAGTCTTATGTCACGCCCGTAACACAGGAAAGTTATCTAACCAAAGTAGTACCTCCAACAAATATGTTCCCATGTAAGAGCGACTGGTCTAGGAGAGATTTATACACCGCTGTTTTCTAGACAGAACATTCCGTTTGTCAGATAACTATATACTGGTCACAAGATTGCCTTCTAGTTACTGTGACGTTGATATCAAATACACACAGCGGAAGACTAAATTATAAATTCTATTAATATCGAAACATTGTTTACATCATGTTCAACAAAAGTTACATCATTTGTTCCTAACAAGGAACAAGTCATTCGGGGCTTATAGTTCCTAGCATGCCCATCATCTGGATCGTTCATCATTTCGTTCTAGTCCTGGAATGCCCTGTCTAATGATTACCTGTGATGCGGTCAAAAACATTTGATAAAACATGTGTCAGCACAAATATGGTGAATTCATAAACTAAAATAGTTTATTAAAATGACCCGCCAAAGTATCTTGAACACATCCATGGGGTTCCACCCCCAAATTCATAGAAAACTATGAATAATCATTCAGTATATATATAAGCAAAGACCGTTCCACGGGTCCTGTCCAATATGCCATTCCACGTGCAAGTGAAATACAATAAGCGCTTAAAATACGTTATATATAAAAAACTAGTACAATCATTTCAAGATACTCAAAATGTTTCATAAATCAATCATGCTAGACAAGGTCATGAAAGGGTTTATGCATCACTGTTTAAGAACTCACATGGACAGTATTTCTACTTATAAATCAGTAATGTGGTAAACACCTCGGGCAGAGTTCCTAAATAATCATAACATTACTTAATTATATAAACCTAGCTTAAGGATATATAACCAAAGCTTAATAGGAGGTCAGAACCTTACCTCAGCACTATCTACGGCAATTTGAAGCCGAATAGTCAGAAACCGGACTCTGATACGCGAACCGAGGCTCGGGAATGGATTTCCAGAGGATGTGAGTGTGTGTAAAGGTGTGTTTGTGTGTGAGGATGGCCTGAAATCGATCATCTATTTATAGGGTGAAAGTGGGACCCGTAGTGGACCGCTATACTAGGCAGTGGCGGTGAAACTTGATTGGGGCACACGTAGCGAACCATTATAGCTCAGGCTAGCGGTCTGCCACCCTTCCACGCGTCAGTTTCCTATCGGTGAGTCATAGGGACACGTGTCAACTCCCAAAGATTCCCTTAGTCCACACATAGCGGACCGCTAAGGTCTTGGGTAGCGGTCCGCTACCCCTTAGAGTTTCAGATTTTTCATTTTAAGTCCCTGGACTTTGATTATTCACGTATCCATCCTAAGTTTTAAAAATTGGCAAGTTTAGTCCTTTATTTTCATAGAAATTTTTGAGGTGTTACAAATCTCTTCTCCTTTAAGAAATTTCATCCTCGAAATTAGTATGTGATTAGATGAGGGTATTTGACTCTCATTTGTTCCTCTAGGAACACTAGTGTCTTTCTAATAGCAATGGAAACCAATACCCACGTGTTAGTCACGGGTTTACGTCCTATTAGACTCCTACGATACCTGTAGGTACTTAATGAGTTTAATAGACTAACCCTAATAATGTAAAGCGGGTCTAAACTCGTATTAAGTTATCACGCGTGCGGTTGAGCAATGTTGTCGTCTTAATGATTGATGATAATTGTTATTTAGGTCAAGTCGGGATTTTTAACTTATTTATGTAACAATGGCCGTGTTCAAACGTATTAATTTATCGAGCTCACGGTTGTGTATAGCGATATGCACCTGTAATTAATAATCAAAATTCTTGTTTGTGTCCCTTAACAGAATGTGTACAACTCTATGTTTTAATAAATTTATTTCAAGACTCATAGTATATTTGTATAAGTATTATATATACGTTTATGTAATTTCAAAACCCTAACGTATGTTTGTACCGTATTGTAGAGTGTGTGTGCGTGTATGTGTATGTCAATATTAATATAAATATACATATATGTGTGTGTTTGTAGCTAGACATCGTATTATATGATATCTATGGTTTGTATATAAAATATAAACTTTTATATATATATATATATATATATATATATATATATATTTATTTATTTATTTACAATTATAAATGTGGCAAAAATATTCATAAGTTCAAAACCAAAGATTTAAGTTTTCGTATTAAAACAATACATGATTGACGATCACACGTATCATGTACTCAAAACTCTTAATGATATATATTTATATACATTCTATACTAGGTTAGAAACCCGTATATTACACGGGTTTGGATAAGGTAAATATTAATATCAAATAGTTAATAAATACTAATAGTGTATTATATTTCAAATTTAAAATACCGAAGAGAAATGAACCTAGGTTTTATAAATTGAAAGATTGGTGTTAACTGCTCATTTAGTTTTAAGTGCAAACATGATTAAGTGAATAATACATCTAGCAGCAATCATCTGTTGATGATTTATACTCTATGAATAGAATCGGCTCAGTGAATGATACAGACTGTATAAACTTTGGCAATAAAGGGGTTTTATTGAAATCTGCTTTCTTCATATAATCACCAATAGACCTAGAAATCTGCAAAATTATGAAATTTTGTTTACAAATCATTATGCCAAAAGTATAAAATTTCAAGAGATCAAAACTACTCAACTTGAAGAAACCTTTTAGAGGCCTTAAAAGCTAAAAATAACAAATAGTTCAACTACCTAAATCTTTGCCATAAAGATATAGAAATGGGCTAATATGTTAAATTATTCTCTAACAGTGTTGTAAAAATCGCGCCTAGGCGCCGATTAGTCGCTAGGCGGCGGGTCGAGGATTAATTTTGGCCAAATCGGACTAAAAATCGCTAATCGGAAAAATTGGGTCAAAATTGGGCCTAGGCGGACCTAGTCGGCCAAAAATCGGCCACTTCCCGTTTTTCCGGTGATATTCCGGCGAGATTCCGGCAGGTTCCGGCGAGATTCTGGCGACTTTCAGGCAAATTTCCGGCGATTTTCAGTTTAGTTCTTGTAATTTCCAGCTTCTTTAAAAAATGTGTGTGTGTATATATATAATTTTGAAAATTACATATAAAAATGTGTGTATATATATAAAAAACTGAAAATTACATATAAAAATTCTAATCCGATTAATCCCGCCTAGGCCCCGATTAATCCCGCCTAGGCCTAGGCCCCACCCCACCGCCCGACTAGCGCCTAGCGATTTTTACAACCATGTTCTCTAATGGGTCAAAGGGGCAACATAAAGAAAATTAGCATCAAATGTAACAGGTCAAAAAGACTGGCTTAAAAAGGACGGGTCAAAAAGGTCAAAAGTCAACGAAAGAGCATCTTTTAACGGGCAAAATCTCCAAATCAATTATTGTACTCACACTAATTATTGATATAAACAATACTGACATTTGGTCATGAAAGTGTTTCGGGTCAACCCGATGTGTAGAAAAAGTTGCATGTTTTTGTCCGAACCTATTTGAGCCGTTACTCAACTCAACCAACCCGCCAATTCTCTACTTACAAAAAAAATGGTATCAAGGCTGCTCGTCTTATCAAGGATTAAAAAAATGAAAGTTTGTGTTCATACTCTCCCTCAAATTTTCATGATTTAGTATAGCTCAAAAAAGTTATAAAAAACAGTGAAGAGGTTGGAGAATATATTTCTTCACAAAAATGAATCTAACACGTCACTCCATTACTAATGAACCCCCTATGAACAATGACATATTATTCTCGTAAACACATTTTTCCCAACTTTTATAAATTTGGTATTGATTTAATATGATGAATGCACCAATGGAGATTGATATACATACCCAGGAGAAAAGGAAGGCTGTCCTTGAGGCACAAACATGGTGATGCTTCATTTGTCAAAATTGCAACAAATTCAGTATTGCCAATGTAGCAAAATCATGAGCAGCCAACTTACTTCTTGTTTACCCTGCTTACCAAACACATAATATATCAATTTAATTCATCTTCATTCTTAATCAAATATAAGTAATTAATAATACTTTATCACCTATTAATAGAATAGAGTACTTACATTAGATAGTCATGTTGTTGACCTTAGCTCCTCCATCATTTTGTCGAGCTACTTGCCCCATGCTTATTCCTTGTCAAGTCAAGAATGAACTATGACAATAACCTTTACATACACATATACAGGTCAACCACGTATAAATTTATATATATAAGACCCAATTACTTCCACCCTCGATCATACGCCTCGCGTGTTTGTTAACAAACCAACCCCATGGAGTTATCAAATAGAACAAAATCTCATTACTTTTATGGCTTTAAAGCACAAATTTTGTGAACCTGCTCACTGAAGCAAAAAGAAGAATTAATCACTATAAAAAGAGTGATTCGGTTTTCGTGTCAAGTCTATTTGACTATTTGCATATCATAGATTCAACAAATAATAACACCTTTATCTATTTTGCTGCTTGCTATCTCAATAAACCCAAAATAAAAGTAACATTAATGCACAACTGCATATCAATTGATCTTATTCATTAGGTTAAAACAACTAATTTAGACTCTAATTTGAATGGCATATATATTCAAAAATTTGACTAAAATGGGTGAATGAGTTTGAAAGCAGAATAATAGATTTTAAGATTATTAAGAAATAGAACTTACAACAGTGGATGAGCTAATCTAGAAAGAGGAAGAAGCTACCATTGTTTGAAGGAGCAGGAGTAAACCCTAAGTCAGTCCTTTCAGCTGCAAATTTAACTACTTGAAAACAAAACATGAGCTAAAAACATACTGCAGGAATGAAAAATAGTAAAAACTTTAAGCAAAAATGTGATTTCTAAAACATGTTAACCCTGTTACTGAAATATACTTAGCTTCAAGTAAGATTTGAAGAACTGGTAATCAAATTGTGTTTAACCATCTGAAAGACATTATTTATACACATAACACACTTTAATATGCACTTATCATAAGAAACTTTTCCCATTAATATGCACATCAATAAGACCAATAAATATTTTTTAAAGTTTTTTCTTGTTTTTGTTTAAAAATTCTACTGTTCTAGATTACAGAATATAAATCTTGAAATTAAAAATGAACACCTACCAAGTACCCACCCTTCTCCATGACTATACAACTGAATCAACATTTTGCTGAAGGCTTTAAACAATCCACCGTTCTTCCTCTGCAAAACCCATCCTCCCACATCAATATTATGATACAATGTGAATCTATTTGGGATTGTAATTCAAGTAATATCAGTAGAAAGTATCAGTAACAAAAATAGTTAACGTTACCCGACATGTGCATTGCCAATACACCACAAAGCATCATGTTTCTTAGGATCAATCAACAATGCTTCTTCCAATATCAATATAACATCTAGACAATTAAATCAAACAAATATCTAGAAAATAGGTTACCTTTAACCATTGATTTTGTTTCCTGAACACTCTAGAAGGTAGACAATTCAAGCAATGCACCTCCCCAATCAAGTTAAGTTCTGTGCAAAAAAAAAACAAATCTGTATCAAAATTCAGAAACACCGAAGCATAAATATACTTACAAATTGCATAACCGGATTGAAACCCTGAACTCGGTATCGAGAGGGTATCGCGAGGATTTTTCGCGTAGGTCACTTCCGCAATCCGGCGAGCATGCTCAAAGAACACAAGACGATTGTGTCTTCCCATTGAGTCGTCCGATCGCTTAAGAGGGTAGAAGATTTTGTCTTCAGATCCATGCGGCTTTGAGAGGATCCAACTATTTGCAGAACTTTGTCAAGCAAGGCGATAGAATTAGGGATAGGAATTTAGGATGCGCTGAGAGTGGATCGGGTTAGAAGGATCCGCGTGAAAAAAATAGGTAAATGGGGAATGAGCGGGAAAACAAACGTGAGGTCGCACGTGGGTGCTACATGTGTTATAAAAGATTTTTATTTATTAAGTTAGTAAGATTTTGTTATATAAATATATATGTATGTACTCGAATCTAAATATCGAGTCACCTAAGAATCGTTTGATTTTATATAAAATATTAATAACTTATCTACATAGGTATGTATGTGCATATATATATATATACATATGACACGCAAACATTTATGAAAAATATATAGGTATCAACCTTTGTTATTTGTCACATCCTCACTTAGTCGGAAATGCTACAGTTTTATTTTTACAAGTCCAAAATTATCTAAGCGAAATACCCAAAACACGAACTTACACCAAATATACTTGTTGTACGATTTGTCATAAATCATAATCATCGATGGTTTTTTTATATATTGTAAATGTTTTGCAAATATTTATACGTCCAAAAGCAATAATAATTATATGTATATAAATATCGACCGTTAATCACATATGAGTCATCGGTTAGTTGAGCACACGTCCACATTAATTGTCTTCGTCTAATGATTATATAATTAGTTTGTCTGGAACCCTTACCGACGCCAATACATTTGTAACGTTTGTTATTATTGAATGTCATGATAATATTTATTTTCCGTTAATGAATCATCTGAGGCTCAATGCGTTTAACCGTATACATGAGTTTAACTTTCACGTAATTGTATATAATCATATTAGTGTGCGTTTTATACCTTCCGAGGGTCTCGTTTACAAACCGACACGCCCTAAACCTTACGTTTCACGTATCGATCACATTTGACTATCGTTGACCCGTGTTTGACTGGGTTTGACTTTTTTTACCAGCTTTGACCATGTTTGACCGAGGTCCGGGATGTCGTTTCCTGTCCAAAAATGCATAATTTATACTCGGGAATGTAACCCGGCCAACCAAACTTACTAGATCTAATCGAGAAATCAACCAATCGTCGACGGTTAACTTAAAGCTTCAAAACAAACCTTGAGATTGTAGATCGGGGCACTTAAACACCAAACAAAATGAGATCCGTTGTTGGGGTAGACTCGCCGGAAAGTACGAAAATGGAAACAAATCAGTACATATGTGCAGATCTAAACCCGTATGACAAGAAAATGAGAAGGAACTAACTGGAACCCATTAAGCTTACCGGAACCCTAGCAATGTCGCCGGAAAACTATGTTTTTAGCCTAAAAAACGCTCTCACCTCCGTCTGTTCCACCATGCCGGAAAATCGAGAAACGCCAGATCTGCCTCAGACTCGTCGGATCTTTGATGTCAGCTGCCCTCATGGTTGTCGTTTGCCGCCCGAGATGCGGCTGAGCCGTCGTTCTTTTCCCCTCACCAAAGTTCAGGTTCCAGAACCACCATCTCCGGCAACGCTAGGCAAACCCTAGCCGTTTGATTCCGCCCTCCATCACCGCAGTCGCCTTCTTTCTATGGAGGAACTCTAGCCCGTCGTCTTCTTCGTCGTTCACCACCACCAGACCCGCCGCCACCTCAGATCCCTGACATCATGGTCGTGGCCGGTTTTGCCGCCGCGGTGGGGTTGGGCACCGGCCTTCCTCTCTTTGCTGTGGTTTCTCTCTCTATACACACACACATGTCGTGTGTTTGAAATGGGTGAAAATGAGGAAGAGATGGAGTAAATGCTTTTTATATCTAGGGTTTTGGGAAGGGTAGGGGGAACGGGTGGACACCACGTGTAAAAACCAGTATGTTGTCACGTTCTCATTTCTAATACGTTATTTCGATATAAAACTAACTAGGTTAGAAACCTCGTGTATTACACGTGTTGAATAAATGCAATGTTATATACTTACTAATATAGATTTACACATTACATATTTATGACATATAATATAGTTTTTTAATACAATTTCTAGAAAAAGTTATACAATTATTTTTTAAAAATGTTTTATAAAAAGAATGAAAAAATAATTTATAAAAAAAATTATGAACAAACCTATTTTTTCAAAATAAAAAAACGTTTTGTTAAAAGAAATTAAGAAAATCATTATCATTTAATAGGAAAGAGAAACGGGAAACGAAAAATTATAAAAACAATTTAAGAAATTTGTGTAATTAATAGGAGAGAGAGGCGGAAAAAAACAGATTGAGTATGCATAGAAGAGTGACAAGTGTCCCACTAAAATCTTTATTTATTATATAGTATAGATTAAATAATGAAATTACCAATATTATTTAAATACTTGATTTACTAAATTTCGGTTTGTTAATATTTAAATATTTAAATACAATTTCTAGAAAAAGTTATACAATTATTTTTTTTAAATGTTTTATAAAAAGAATGAAAAAATGTTTAATTTATAAAAATGCTTTATGAACAAACCTATTTTTTAAAAATAAAAAACGTTTTGTAAAAAGAAATTAAGGAAATCTTTATCATTTAATAGGAAAGAGAAACGGGAAACGAAAAATTATAAAAATAATTTAAGAATTTTGTGTAATTAATAGGAGAGAGAGACGGGGAAAAAACAGATTGAGTATGCATAGGAGAGTGACAAGTGTCCTACTAAAATCTTTATTTATTATATAGTATAGATTAAATAATGAAATTACCAATATTATTTAAATACTTGATTTACTAAATTTCGGTTTGTTTGTTGTCCGGACCGGCACGCGTCAGTACAGTGTGAAACGCGTCCTTTTATTCAAACGTTGTGCATTCCTAATGGTATTATTACTATTTTAATAATAATAATAATAATAATAATGGTTCAATAGAGATAACATAAAATTAATAGTTATTTATGTTATTTAATTATTCCGGGTAGTGAATATCAGGATTTCGTTTACATCGGTGTTTGTCGTGATCGCGTGTTTCACATCTTATAACTCACATGTTAATTTTCAAATCATCGCCTGAAGTAATTATAAATAAATATTATTAACATTTAATATTATTAATTAAATATTGCGTCTGTATCCGTTGTTGACTGAGAATGCGTTAATTTATTTAATTATACGTCGTGAGGTTAGGTAAACACTATGTATTAATAACACGTTATCTCGAATCATCCTAAGATCTGTCAAGTAAGGTTACACATCAAATTCACGTATTGGGCCTATAACTAGGCAGTTAATGGGCCGAGTCCGTTTATGGTGAATTAACTATTGAGAATTATTGACCCTAATTCAAGGTTGTCACAAAAATTTTCTATCACTTCATCTATGTCATATTTTCTGCCTTTGGTTCTAAATTCATTGAGAAGCTTTGTGAGTCTATCACAACGCTAAGACATAATCTCCCCCCTCAATATAAGCAAGCATCTCATATTCTTGAATGAGGGTCTTCCTCATATTATCTTTTACCTTATATGTTCCTTGAAAATTGGTTTTAAGTGCTTCCCATAGTTCTTTGGCAGTTCTGTAGTGAAGGAATCCTTGATAGATGTCATTAGGAATGGCCATAACTAGAGCACTCTTAGCCTTGAAGTCTCTTTCAATCAACTTCTTATCTTCATTAGAGTATCTAGAGACTTTATTTGTGACAGAAACAACATTGTTATCAATAGCAGTAGTCAGAGGAACATGAGGTCCTTCTTGAACAGATCTTCAGAGACTGAAATCATAGAATCCAACTCCATCCTAATTTTTCACATGTTGAAGTCATTAAAAAGCAACTTCAGTGGCTTGTTGATGGTTCCAGTTTTAGAATCCATTTCAGATCTTGACATTGTTCAAATTTTAGAACTAAGAAATGAATTGATACGAGTTTTAGAACCACAAGATAAGAACACTAATCGTTAAATTATTGTTCTGGATCTAGAGCTCGGATACCACTTGTCAGGATCGATTAAGATGGTTCTACTTTGTTAGGACTGGCGGAAACAGTCTAAACAGATGATAGCACAAATATGAATAATTACACAGATCAATACCATCAACCTCTCGTATATTGCCAATGAAAATTAATTATAATTACATGTCTTTCGACCACTATTTATACAAGAGTTGATTGTAACTGATTGAGATGTATTCTCCACAATCATAGCACTAACCAAACATAACAATCTAATCCTATAATTACAAAATAAATTGTTACAAATCAAAAGGAATTAGTCAAAGATACAATCCTGTAATCTAAGATCTTTTGACTTCGGTATCTTTGACTGAGGAAGCACTTCAGTATCTACCATCAGCATCAATTTGTCTTCGGTATAAACATGCCTCAGTAGCAAACTTGTTTTCTCGGTGTCTTTTGAGGTTGGTAGCCAATCTGCCTTCAACTCACAATTCAACTTGTGGTGAATTCTGAAGACGTCCCAAATTTGATGATGTAAAAAATTAGGATTCTTGAGTTGAAATTTGGTGGTTTTCAAATTGATGATGTTAAATGGTGAATTGGGGGTTGGTAAGTATTTATGGTGTTATTATACACATAATTTAGTAAGAAACCTCAATCAATTTGGTGGTTTACGAAATTGAAGTTTTGGTGAAACTTAGATAAGTTTTTAACAAGTATTTGAGTTGATTTCATTTAACCTTTGATGTTTGATGGTGATTTTGGGAGGTTGAGGTTTGGTTAAGTTAAATAAACCATTTTGGTCATAGGTGATGAACTTTAGTTCATAATATGGGTGCCTGACCTAATTGATATTTTTGGATTTTAGATTACCAAACAATAGGTGTAATTGTTTAGGTAATCGAAATTTTGAAGATCAACCGAGTTCGTATAGCATTAAAGGTAAGTGTTTTTATACTTACTTAGTAAATGGTATTTAGCTAGTTCATATTGTTGTTATATGAATTATGCCTTGGTGAATTCGGGTTATTCCATACATATGATTGGGTGTTAAATTATATATCATTTGGTGTGTTTGATGAATCATGATTTGGGTGTTAGTTTATGTGTTATTAGGTGTGCTTAATGAATCATGATTTGGTGTATGTATGTCTGCAAATGAAGGAAAATGTGAAGTCATATTCCTCATGGGTGTTTTGAGGTTATGACATTCATGGGTGTTTTGAGGTTATGACATTCATGGGTGATTATGTGGAGTCATGTCCCTCATAGATGTTTCGAGGGCATGATCTTCATGGGTGTTGAAGTAGACTCATAATCCTCATGGTGTTTTGAGGTTGATCCTTATGGGTGTTTTGATGACATTTTCTTCATGGATGTTATGTGAAATTATGTTCTCATGGGTGTTTTGAGGGCATGATCTTCATGGGTGTATCTTGAGGCTTGACCTCATGGGTGATTTCTTAAGACTATGTTCTCATGGGTGCTTTGAGACCTGTTCGGATGTTATGTCAACTTTGACTTTTGTTATCAAGGGATGTTTAATTGTTTTAATTCAGACATGTTTTGAAAGTTCTAATGGGACCATCTTTCGCATAAAAATAAAGGTTTTATTGGTTTTAAGCTTTTGGGTGTTACACCTTCATCAAATAGTCTTGAACGGTTGCATTGTTTAACATCCATTAGTTCTTTTAGATTCAACATTTTGTTGGTTACCAATTTCTTCATAAGGCGGTTGAATATCGTCTTCATTATATTGACAAATCGTCTGACCCTCGTCTTCTAGAATCATATTATGTAATAAGATGCATGCATTCAGTGTGATCCTTATTTTTTGGGTGCCCATGCTCGTGTTGGATGTTTCACTATATGTCACTGTTGCTTGAGGACACCAAATGCTCATTCCATATCCTTGCTACTTTGTACTTTTTTCGCTTACCAGTGAACAAGTGAATGACTTGACAAATACATAATAGTCGGGATATATTCCATCAGCAGGATAATACCCATGCTTGTACGATACTCCTCTAAGTTCAAATGAGGACTCGGTGCTACTCGGTACTAGTCACTAACATTGATGCCATCATTCGGCCACACCAAAGAATGCATATCAAATCCATAATTCTTGTGAGCTTCTAGAATTATTGTCGGGTGTGGATGATCACCACGCATGTATTGACCTCACCGTGCGTTAGGGGAATTTGTCCAGTCCTAATGTGTGCAGACAACGCTACTAAGCATTAAGGGAAAGTCATGTTTCACTTCATGCGCATCATACAAATGTTGAATGTTACTCCATATCAATTTGTGCAAGTATTGTTTGCGTGGAGCTTAATGACATCTTTACGTAACTTATAAATACTTTCTCATAAAGTTTTGTAGGACATCTTCAAATACTCATCCATACTTCGGATGAGATGTCGTATGCTATTTGACGAATTGTGGATGTGCTCTTTTGTAACGGAGTAAAACCCCTTTCACCTCTAGCATCCCGTGCTAATCAGAAAAATAACATTTTTCTTAAAATCATTGACTATTCATAGGAATAGTTGTCTGGTTATTTGGAAATATGGTTTGAACGTTTCGTTGGTGCATATGGGCTTATCGCGATTCTTGACAAAGTTGTCGGCCGCTAGACGATCATGTGCGGCTTCACGATCTTTGTTTAACAAAGCCATTCTCGTTCTCAGACGTGAACTTTCAGGTTCATAATTTAAAATTTTGACTGCATCTACGATTGTTGTGATGAAAATTGCATCAGTGTTGGTCGATGACGATGTTGATGATGAAACCCATCTTCACAATTTTTTATAATGGAAAAAGAGAGATTGAAAATTGTTGTTTGAAAATGTTAATGTTTAAAATGGTATTTTTAGGGGTAAATTAGTTTTTAATAATCCAAAATATGACTTATTAGCTAATATTAATCCAAACTAACAGTTTGATTGATGATAATCTCAACTTTCACTTTTACTGTCAATGGCAGTCCTAGTAGCATACACTCGACTTACACTCGATTGCCGCTCGATTCCGCTTATACGTTTCTCCATTTAATTTAAAATCGTCATTTTGATAAAAAAAATAAGTGTAAATCTATGATAATTATGCTACCGGGACTGCCATTGACAACAAAAGTGAAAGTTAGGATTATCACCAGCCAAACTATTAGTATAGATTATTATCAGCCAATAAGTAATAGTTTGATTTTTTTAAAACCAATTTGCCTATTTTTAGGAGATAAATGTGATTTCTTTTAGTTAAAAAAAATAGGTTTTTTTTAAATATTGATTGTTGCACAACCGTCAACAGATAAAAATTGAAGAAGAGAAGGGAGGGTGTTATGCGATGGTCTACTCTTGCACTTTGTTGTGCAATGGTCTACTCAGCAGTTTTGTATATTGTGCAGCGCTGGTGTTGCCGTGCATCGCTGCTGTCCATATCATCACCCAATATAGCAGGATGACCACAACACATTGACAAATTTTATTTATTTCCTTGCATTTTATCCTCAAGTATTGTACACATTTAGGTCAAAAAATTATAGTCAACCTACTTTTTATAACATGTGAATACACAAACTTATCGATATCAATTCAAAGATACTTGGTATAAAAATAGTGTGTTATAATAATCATGTTAAACTCTTTTATAAACACGATAAATCTATACTACTTAATAAACAAGTAAAGTTATGGGACACGTGTCATCTTCTGGTGCATTTCTTAACATGATTTTTCTGCCTCTCTCCTATTAGATAGTATATTAAAAGAAATTTTTTTAAATATTTAAAATCAATCTAATTATGGATACTTTTTATTTAATCCTGTATTATTATTATATTATTAAACAAATGAATTTAATATGGATTACCATTTATCAATTACATAAAAAAAATTAATACCAAATTAAAAAAATTGTTTTAAAATTTAACTTAATATAAATTTATAACTGTCACGTTAAAATAGACATATTTTGACGACTGTATGTGTTAAGAGATTATACTATATTTTATTCAACCCGTATAAAACACGGGTTTTTTAAAACGTAATTTTTTATTACTAATTATATAACATTATATTTATTTAAACCGTGTAATACACGAAATTCTAACCTAGTAATGAATGTACAAGTATATTCATATTTTAGTTATCTAGTGTCATAACTGGTTGAAGCTTCGCTATCCATTTTGTGGCTCCTATAGCTCCCCAAGTAAACCCGACCATCATTTAAGAAAATATAAAAATGGGCTGGAAACCATCAAAACAGAACTTGTACTCAATATGCCATAATCTGCAAACATTAGAGACCCTCAAATCATATATCTGAGTCTTGGGAATATAGATTCTTGCATATCAAGTTAAAAGCAAATCAGAGCACAATGCAAATACATCCAAAGGCCAAAAGATAAGAAAGTATTCCAGTGTTCCACCATATACGCCCATGTAGTTTGCCAAGTTCCACAAGGTACAACTTCCTCCAGCATTTGCAGCTAAGCCTTTAGAAGTCTTTCCATGTATGCCTGCAGAAAACAAAGACAAGTCACGGCTCGATAGTAGAACTCAAATGAACTGAAAACAGGACAAACAAATAAAAAAAGTTGGATTAATCGACTTGCTTTCAAGTGTAAGCCGCACTCCCATTTGATATCAAAGTCGATTCATAAAAATTCAGATAAATAAAATTACAACACTAAAGCCATATTCATAGATAATAAAATAACATTATATATATCTAATATCTTTTTAGGACTTGGTACAATATTACTAATACTTATCCATAAGAAATGAACATATAAATAAATAATAATTTGGGATCTTATCAAAGGACAAGTATGATAACTAAACAAACACGATGACTGATGTACTAGTGAAAATTTAGACTCTCACAAATGATTGTTTCCCTGCACAAAAAATAAATCACAACTATAAAATGGAGAAAACAAAGAATTAGCTTTCATATATACTAAAGAAACCGAACACATTTTATCCCATTATCCTACCCCTACCCTACCCTACCCAATCCAACCCACCTCTAATTTTATATCAGAAGTTATCTGCTTTATAAAAAATCAGCAAGTCAGCAACTAATATGATAAGGTTGATGATAAACTACAAGGATTAGATCAAATCAACTAGGTCAAACACTTCTCACATCACTAATTACGATGGACATTTGGATAGATAGGCCAAATATTAAATAACTCAGGGTAGTTATTTGGATAGATAGGCCAACAACACAGTATGAAAAGAAAGAAAATACTAAACAACTATAAGGCATGAACATGTAATATAATAAGTACCTCCACAAGCTTAGTAATTTTGGGTTTAGAGTATGTGAGATATTGGTCAATCTTTGGTTGTGTTCTAGGGATCTGGCTTCCTTGAATGGTGCTTGTAACTTTTTCAACCACTTTCTTCACAACACTTTTATGGACTTCTCTGCTCATCTTACCTTCCTTCCATTTCGGCTTCAAAATCTCCTTCACAAAATCCACTAGACCAACTTTGAATTGTCGCATGGCCTTTTCATCATTTCCAATATCACCCTCTTCTACTTTGCTTTGTGCCTCAGGATTTTTATTTTCTACTTCTTTCTTACTGTTTTCAGCTGCTCTCTTGTCAACCGCTTCCTTCTCCAAAACACCAAGTTTTCTGGAGTCGTGGGTCAGGTCTGCAGGCATTTGGCGCTGCTGTGTTATTGAACCAGAAAAGATCCCCATGGGTACACTAATTTTGACCTCCTCTTTTGCCCCTGTATCTTTACTGTATGCAGCAGAATTTGGAAGAGATTTAAGGAAATCTATAGCATTGTTGAGATGTGACTCTGAATATAACTGTGAAATTGGTCCTTGGTGAGGAGGTGCATTTGCTTGAGGAGCCAGTTGACTAGTCAAATCAATGTCATTCAATGTTTGTGGTTGTGGAACATTCACATCCAAAGGTTTCAGCGGCTTCCCACCTTCTTTGTTCTGAATTTCCATATGCACATGCATGCCTTGAACCTGCCCATGTGACGGACCATTGAAGGTGTTTGATAAAAGCATGTGACTTTGTTCAGATCCATTTAAATACGAAAGAGATTGGATATTCATATCGTGAACGCTCTCTTTTCCAGAAGTACGAACTTGTTGGTTAGCATCTTCAGGGACGATATTATCAGAAGCCATTTTACTCAAACCTGAACCATTCCACTTTCTAATCTTACTATTATCAGTCTGCGCCATCACTGGTTCACTACACTCATCCCATAATGGGCCATCCCATTTATTTGTACTATTTCTATCTATACTACTGCCAGATTTTGCACTCATTCTGCCCTGTGCATTATTATCATTCAAAGACTCTTTGGCGGATTCCTCGTATTTATGGCTGGGGTTTGAAACGTTGGAGAAACCTGATCCACTTGCACCATCCCATGAAGTGGGACCAGACCAAGAGCTTGTCTTGTTATCCACGATAGGGTGGGATTTCCCAACGACATGGAAACCTGATGCATCCCGTGAAGCATGTCCATCCAACCACATTTTCTTGTCATCCCTGCAATCCCATGTTGTATTATTATTAACATTGTCATCTGAAGTATGGCCCTGACGTGATGTTTCATCAAAACCGCCTGATTTCACATCATCCCATAAAGAACTATTCCATGACTTCTTCTCCATCTCACCAAGATTGGACTTTGCATTTAGGTCATCATGTGGCTGCTGTTCATAAGGCCGGGTCCTGTTTTTGTTGCCTAAACTACGTTCATCATAACCACCTGCTGCTTCAGTCACGTCATGTGAGAACTTACAATTATCCCGATTGCAGTTACCTGCAGCAAAATACCTGCATGGAATTCTAGTATTTCGGTAACCATCATACACATTTCTATGAGGGTAATCATTGTATCTTGGACCATCTTTGTAATCTGTTCTACGGCTCCAACTTTCTGTTATATTATTGTCTCCACCTTGAGAAGCAAAGTCTTTAGAATTATTTCTCATGTTGGGATATGAAGCATTAGTTTCATGTCTACGGCCCCTTGTACCTTCCCTGCTGCTCCTGCACATACCATCCCGGCTCCTGCTTCTACTTCCATTTGGACTCCTGGTTCGTTCTCGCTCTCGCTCTCGGTTCATTCGCATATTACCACCTGCTCCTTTGTCCCGTGACCTTTATGAGCATCAAAGATAAGCAACAAGGGTGATGAAAAAAAAAACTGATGGCATGTAATACATAATAACTACATTATGAAACAAATCCAAACACATTGTTTATATTCCAGGTGGGAAAATGGATTGCTGAGGCGGCTTGGATAATGGGTCAAAACAAGTAAAAAAAATTTGTTATGAAATGATTGGCCCAAAACCCTTGTCCTAAACTTTTATTTTTTATCAACTAATTATCGTCTCAAATTTGATTACAACAATTTAAAATACTTCAATAATAAACATTTTTTTAAAAGAAAACATTTGTAAACTCAAAAACCTAGAATTCCATGATTATGTGATAAGGTATGAAATAGATGATTCAAGCTATTTAGACTTGGAAGAAGAATAAGAACAGTAGTAAGGCTATATTGATGGCAGTCAAACAGGAAATACAAGGATGATCCAGGGCTACGCCCTCTCTCACTACAACAAGTAGGAGCCTAACAAATTCATAACAAATTCTCACATACCTCACCAGCCTTATTCTCCCCTACATATACTCTCTCTCCTCTAACCAACTTCTAGCCACTATTAGGAAAGTCCCCTTTACCCCTTCTAGAATACACTTGTATCATTTTTGGTTTATCTTTAACATGGAGAGATGAATCTCTATCATTACTTCCCTCTTCCAAAAAAGTCTTGACCGCAAGACTTGTAGCTGCAAACCGAGCAGGGACCAATGACGCAGGCTGCAGAAGTTCACTTTGCATAGGAGCCCGAGATGACAAGTCAGCAGAGATTCCCTGTAACTGGACTGTAATGCCATTGTAGTCAAATTGCATCAGGGACTTAGGCCAATCATGGACCACCGCACCCAAGGAATGTAACCATTCCATTCCTAAAATTAAATCCAAGCTACCCACATCAAATACCAAGGCATCCAACTGAAAAGTGCTGAAACTAAGCTGAACCGGAAGATTAAGGCAACGGTCAGTGACAACAACCCGTTGCTCAGCCCCCCAGGTGATAGGAATTCCAGG
Organism: Smallanthus sonchifolius; assembly: GCA_023525975.1. Lineage (NCBI taxonomy): Eukaryota > Viridiplantae > Streptophyta > Magnoliopsida > Asterales > Asteraceae > Smallanthus > Smallanthus sonchifolius. The sequence goes on from CM042034.1 coordinate 51,852,320, forward strand.
GATAGTGGTTATGGAAAGACCCAACTCAGAAGCCAAGCGGCGAAAAACAAAGTTATGTGTCGCCCCACTATCCACCAATACACAAACCGGATGTCCAAATAAGCTCCCTGCAATTCGCAAAGTGGGAGCACCACCCTGTCCAGCCACGAGACCCGGGGATGCCAAAGCCAAAACTGAACCCGTAGTAGAATCACCTGTCGAAGGAGTGACAGGAGAACCCTGAACAGCCAATGCGCAATTTCCCCCCTCCAACGAGTCATACTCATCTTCTCCTAACAGTAACACCCGAAGTGAGCCCTCCGGACATTTGTGAGTCGGCACATACTGTTGACCACACCGAAAACACAGGCCCTTCTTCCGACGATCTTCCCACTCAGTGCGAGAGAGAGACCGAACCCCTCTATCCCTCTGAGGCAAAGTCCAAACATCTGTGGAGGAAGGAGAGGTGGAATGCAGCAACGAACGAGAAGGGTCAAATGAAGAGGAAGAACCCTTAGCCACCGAATCCAAACTAACAGAGCTTTTAACCTCAGAACGACTGCTCAGAGGAAACCCCTCACCCATTCCTGAAGCAGTCCATCCCATTGGATGAAGGTAACGAAATCGATTGCGGGAAGAGTTACCAGAACCAAGTCGTAGCAACGCGTCAACATCCTTGGCTAAGTACATGGCATCCAAACGAGAGTGAGGGCGATGAAGACGCACCCACTCAGTGTTGTAAAAATCGCGCCTAGGCGGCGCCTAGGCGCCGATTAATCGCTAGGCGCTCGGCTAAGGAGGAATTTTGGGCCTAGGCGGCCAGATTCCGGTGAACATTCCGGCAAAAACCTGAAATTTCCGGCAAAAACCTGAACTTTCCGGCCAAATTCCGGCGAAAACCTTTGGTGTGGTTTAAAAATGAACATTTTTATAAAAATTACATATAAAAATGTGTGTATATATATAAAAAACTGAAAATTACATATAAAAATTATAATCCGATTAATCCCGCCTAGGCCCCGATTAATCCCGCCTAGGCCTAGGCCCTACCCCACCGCCCGACTAGCGCCTAGCGATTTTTACAACACTGCACCCACTGCTTCACATCATCCTTCAAACCCGCCACAAAATACCCCAGTCCCTGAGATTCTGGCAAACAGGGAACCAACGACAGCAGATACTCAAAATCGTCAATGTAATCGTAAATAGAATCCGATTGTTGGATATTGGCGAGTTGCTCATAAGGATTTTGGATTTCGAGACCGCTAAAACGTTGTAGCAGCTCGGATTGAAAATCCGTCCATGAAAGGGAGGGACGAACCTGAGTGATGATCGTGAACCAGTGCTGAGCCACCCCTGACATGCTCAATTGAGCGAGTTGCAAGTGGGTGGCATCGGGAGTGGAGTTGATATCAAAATATAGCGTCGCCTTCTTAATCCATCCCTGAGGGTCAAAGCCAGAAAACTCAGGGAGTTTAATTTTCTTCACAACCCAAGGTAAATTGGTCGCTGAAACAGGAGTGGGAGGAGGCGTCGAGAAATCCACCACCGATGGCCCAGAGCCCGACGAACCATCCATGGAACGCTTCTCCTGCGATTTCATCCATGCTAAAACCACTCGACGGAATTCAACGGATTCCTCCTTATCGGCAGTCAAGAAATTCAACGCCGATTTGATTTCCGTAACATCCGATTGGAGCTGCTGGATGTGTTGTTCATGAGTATCCAAACGAGCTTGATGATTGACCATGATCGCGGTAAGGCAGAAACGAAGGAATCGAAGTGAGAAAGTGGAGCAGAAACGGAAACAAGAGCAGAGGGACGGCAGGTCGAACCAATGATAAGGTATGAAATAGATGATTCAAGCTATTTAGACTTAGAAGAAGAATAAGAACAGTAGTAGGGCTATATTGATGGCAGTCAAACAAGAAATACAAGGATGATCCAGGGCTACGCCCTCTCTCACTACAACAAGTAGGAGCCTAACATATTCATAACAAATTCTCACATACCTCACCAGCCTTATTCTCCCCTACATATACTATCTCTCCTCTAACCAACTTCTAGCCACTATTAGAAAAGTCCCCTTTACCCCTTCTAGAATACACTTGTATCATTTTTGGTTTATCTTTAACATGGAGAGATGAATCTCTATCATTATGTCAGAAAATACATGAATTAAACACGACACTACTTTTAATACACTACATATTGAGGCCAATCATGCATTCTCCAAGCAAAAACATAAGAGAGATGTTTACGTAAGTGCTCAATTGCTCATCCTATCCGTTGACATCTTTTACCCAAACTGGGTTTGGGCCAACAAAATAAAAAAGTGGATTATCATACAGCTAAAGGTGGCAAGATGATTAGGTGGCGAATTGGATAACTTGTCAAAATGGGTTCCGGTAGGGGTCGGATTGGGTTGACCCGCACACTTTTTGTTCTATTTGCTAAAAAAAGGTGTTATAATAATTAACTTGTTAAATATAGTTATAAAAATAATATGATTACAATAATAAAATAGATCCTTAAATACAACAACTTAGGGGTTGTATGCATCAAACTTTGGGGGAATTTCACCCCATTTGACCCATTCAACCCATTTGAGATAAAATACAACTCAAATCGAACCATTAATAAGTAGATGGGTAAAAAATGCTACCTCTACATACAGCCATAAAAGATAACCTATGTAACAAACAACAATGATTGATGTGAGTCATAGCTATCATCTGATGGATGGGTGCTATATTGTTTTTCCCATCCATCAAAAGTTGGATGTGAGTACATCCTATTTCTGTCTCTCCTGATGTCATTATCCTTCGGCCCGTTTCTTTTTCCTTGCAAAGGATCCCAAGATGGGCTCCTAGAAGAGTTGCCATGCATCAAACCGTCATGAACTATTAGCCGAATTAGTTATGTTAGTATAATTAGAGGGTTCTAAATGTAACTGTGCAATCTATTTATATGCCTGTATTACTTCATCATTATCAGAACAATAATTCAAGAAACACTTCAGATTACCAAATTCAATTTGGTATCAGAGCTTAGGGTTTTCCTAAGTTCTCAGCCGCCACCTCCTTCTCCGGGAATCCTTCCCTATCTCTGATCGAGCAACAGCCTCTGATCCTTATGGCACCGACGACAATTCCTCCATTCACCAGTGCCGAGAAAACTGTTCACAATTCACACAAGTTTGGTTTCACATCGACTCCAACCAACTATGGCTTTTGGAAGGCTATGATTCAACCATTTCTGGTTACCAATGGACTGTTCGCTTATGTTGATGGCACTGTTCTGTGTCCCCCTCCTGTCATCCAGTCTCCACATACGTCCGGCAAGGATGATTCTGATCTCAAACCCCAGCCATACGGCTTGGGTTTCCAATGATGCGCACGTCCGCATGCTTCTAATCTCTACCATATCTGAATCTTCGTTTCAGCACGTTCAAGGGGCCACCTCGTGTGATCTTTGGTTGTCTTTTGAACGTGCCTATGCACCACACACCTCTTCACGAGAATTCACCTTGAGAACACAACTTCTAAAGATTATGATGCAGGAAACCGAGACCTCCTCTACCTATCTTATTAGGGCTCAAGAGTATTCTGATGCCCTCGCCAATATTGGAGCACCAATGCCCGAAAAAGACGTTATGCTTGTTCTCGCAGGGCTTCGTGAAGAGTACAACCCTCTCAAATCAAACGTGTTGGCTAGACAATTTCCAACAGCATTCAACGAACTTCATGGCCTACTTGCTGATCATGATTTCATGATCCGAAAAACTGTTCCATCTGCTCTTACCTCTACTCAGGCTTTTACAACAAACCTGACCTCCAGTTCCACTGCTGTCCAACCAGATATTATGAACACCCTCCAACAGTTAGTCACAAAACTGGGTCTACAACTACAGCCCACTTCTACATCAGCCCAACAACCACCACAGGCCCACTACACTACTCGAGCAGGTTATCACAACCGGAACAGGGGTGGACACACCAACCGTGCCCGTGGAGGACGTTTCCAAAATAATTTCAGCAACCGAGGAGGGGGAGGAAATCGCAATTCAGGTCAGTTCAGTTGGGCCTCTAATCAAAACATGGTTTATGGGTCATGTAACAGGTGTGGAATAGGCCATCTCCCGTCACAGTGTCCAAACCGTGACCCGTCCACGTTCCGGATGAAACAACCATCCGCCAATTATGCTGACCACCGTTCACAAACATCCTCTTGGATCTCCGACACAGGTTCAAACAACCATGTGCAGCATGATATGTCTGGATTTGACACTGCTGAGTCTTACTACGGTGACGACAGTCTTCATGTTGGTAATGGTACGGGTTTACCCATTTAACATATTGGTTCCTCTCGTCCTTACTCACCTAATAAAACCTTTTCCTTAACCAATATTCTTCACGTTCCTCAAATTAAACGTAATCTTCTTTCTGTTCAAAGGTTTTGCCATGATAACAATGTCTATTTTGAATTTCATTCCACCTTTTTTGCTGTGAAGGACGAGGGCACCCACAATACCCTCCTCACGGGTCCAAGTGAAGATGGACTCTATTCAATCACTCTCCCTACAGCTCAACCTGTTCCCAAAGTCGCCTTTTCAACCTCCCGCACATCTACTACCACATGGCATCAACGTTTAGGGCATCCACACCATCAACTTTTTCAGACTAAGTTATCTAAGTACTGTTTACCTATTTCAAATAAAACGTTTGATTTACATTGTAATTCCTGTTCTATTGGAAAATCTTCAAAGCTTCACTTATTATCTTCGGAATACAAAAGTACTCATATTCTAGACTTGATATTTTGTGATGTTTGGGGGCCCGCACCGGTTACCTCTTTTGATGGTCACACCTATTTCTTGTTATGTGTTGATCACTTCTCTAAATTCATGTGGTTGTTCCCATTAAAGAACAAATCTGATGTGTTTGAGGTGTTTAAACGTTTTGTTACAATGGCCGAACGCCAATTTACCACACGTATAAAATGTGACCAAACTGATTGGGGGGGTGAGTTTAGAAATCTATCCCAGTTTTTCTCCTCCATCGGTATTATTCATCGTCTTTCTTGTCCTCACAGTAGTGAACAAAACGGTGTGGTAGAAAGACGTCACCGACATGTTGTTGAGACTGGGCTTACACTTATGGCCCAATCCAATGTCCCAAAACACTTTTGGCACTTTGCCTTTGAAACAACGGCTTACCTCATTAACCGGATGCCGTCACGAGCCAACTCTGCCATTTCTCCATTTGAGCTTGTGTTCAAACACAAACCTGACTTTTTCTTTTTGAAGGTTTTTAGGTGCCAATGTTATCCCCGTTTACGACCTTACAATCCCCACAAAATGGACTTTCGTTCCACACCGTGCATATTCCTTGGGTATAGCACATCCCATCATGGGTATCGATGCTTCGATCCAATCACCGAACGTATGCATATTGCCCGGCATGTTAGGTTCAATGAAACACACTTTCCATATCACACCAAACCTACGAATATTCCTTCTCCTTCCACTCCAAACCCTTATTTTTCCACCTATCCCACTTCAGCTCCCATTCCCACCGATACCGACCCCATTACACCACCAACTACTCCTCCCACAGAAAATTCCCACCCACCATCACCACCCACTCCACCTATCAGCCAAACTTACAGCCGTCAACCTACCCCTACACCTACTTCGTCGGATGTACCCACTTCTGCTTTTGACAAATTTTCCCAGCTCCCACCCACTCCTCCTTCCGCTGTCCAGCAGCCCCCTCCTGTCCCACAACGTTCCAGGCCCTCCAATCTGCGCCCCAACCCCAAACAAACACAGCCATACCCACCTACCTCTCACTACACCAGCACCACAACTTCCCTCACCGAACCCGCAACCTTTACCATTGCCAACACTGATCCTAACTGGCGTACAGCTATGGAAGAAGAATATTCAGCACTTATCCGAAATGGTACATGGAAGTTGGTCCCTCGTGCTTCTGGTGTTAATGTTGTTGATTGTAAATGGTTTACAAACTGAAACGGGATCAAACAGGTGCTATTAAACGTTACAAAGCGCGGCTCGTTGCAAAAGGTTTTAAACAACAGCCCGGTATTGATTACACCGAAACTTTCAGTCCTGTGGTAAAATCAACCACCATTAGAGTTGTTCTCTCTGTGGCCGTCACCAACTAATGGCCTCTTCGCCAGCTAGATGTTCAAAACGCATTATTGCATGGTGATTTGAAAGAAACAGTGTACTTACAGCAGCCTCCCAGATTTGTTGATCCCATTAAGCCTGATCATGTTTGTTTACTTCAGAAGTCGTTGTATGGCCTCAAGCAGGCTCCACAGACCTGGTTTCAGCGCCTATCTCAGGCCTTATTTGCTCTCGGATTTACCGGTTCTAAAACAGATCCGTCTTTATTTATCTATTCAGCTCATGGTGTTTTGCTCTATATGCCCGTATATGTCGATGACATAATTTTGACAGGTAACAACAACCAAGCTCTTGAGCAGGTGGTGCACAGTTTGAGTAATTCCTTTGAGGTTCAAGATTTGGGTCCATTATCTTATTTTCTGGGAATCGAAGTTGCCCCTAAAGGAGATGACATTGTCCTCTCCCAACGCAAGTACATTTCTGAGTTGTTAGACCGGACCAACTTATCTCATTCCAAACCGGTTCCCTCTCCGTGTACATCTAACTCCAAGTTGGCTCTTGGTGATAGTGCCTCGTTTGAAGATCCGGTTAAATATCGGCAGGTCGTTGGTGCCTTACAATATGTCACGCTCTCTCGGCCAGACATCACCTTTGCCGTTAATAAAGTGTGTCAATTCATGCAGTTCCCGATTGTTAATCACTGGACAGCAGTTAAACGCATCCTTCGGTACCTTCATGGGACAGCTGATCATGGCCTTCTGCTCTCTCGTTCCTCGTCCTCCAGATTACATGCCTATACGGACGATGCCTTCAATTCCTTGAGTGTTTTTTTCTGATGCAGACTGGGCTGGATGCCCGGATGACCGTCGATCCACGGGGGGATATGCAATATATCTTGGATCTAACTTAGTCTCCTGGTCTGCTCGCAAACAGAAGACTGTATCTCGATAATCTACTGAGTCCGAATACAAGGCTTTAGCTGATACGGTTGCCGAATTGACTTGGCTTGAGACATTGCTTCATGAACTTCGTGTTCCAGTAAATTCTGTTGCGACATTGTGGTATGACAACTTGGGGGCTACGTACTTATCTGTTAATCCGGTGTTTCACGCGCGTACAAAGCATGTAGAAGTTGATTTCCACTTTGTTAGGGAAAAGGTTGCACAAGGAAAATTATCAGTTCAGTTCATCTCATCTCAACAAACGATCAGATAGCCGATGTCTTTACAAAGCCATTATCTTCTCAAAGATTCCTACTTCTGAAGTCCAAGCTAAGAGTCGATACCCTGCCTTAGCTTGAGGGGGAATATTAGCCGAATTAGTTATGTTAGTATAATTAGAGGGTTCTAAATGTAATTGTGCAATCTATTTATATCCCTGTATTACTTCATCATTATCACAACAATAATTCAAGAAACACTTCAGATTACCAAATTCAATTTGGACTTCTGATTTTGACCAGTTTTGTGATCTGCCCGGAGATGCGTTTGAATGAATCTCAGCTGAAGGCCTTTTCTCTTCTTTATCATTCCATATAGTTTCAGACCTTCTACGTCTACCACTCATAGTCTGACCTTTCGATGAAGATTATATTGTTTTCACTTCTTTTAACCAAAATGAAGTATCATCTGGAATAGCAAAATAAAGTAAGATATTAAAAGTCATAGAACTTACACCTATTGAATGTGAGTTTTTATGTATGCTTGGGCCAAGTAAAAAAGCATATTCAATTGCAAGTACTATAGGCGGTAAATAAGGATGGTTGGACCAGATTTCACATAAAAAGATTATGTCAAAAGAGCACCTTTTTTAAAACTTGACAAAACGGGTCAAGAGTCAAAGCGTCAGGTAGGCGACCCGTAGACAAAACATCCTTTCATTTATTGAAATAAATGAAAATTATGTTAACATAACATATTTATTTTAATAACATTAATATTATAAAAATAAATATAATTTTGGTAGTTAAATTGTTCTCTCATCATCTTGTCCCAACCTGATAATCTATTTACTTAACTTGATAATGAAACTATTTATACAATTACAAGAGTATAAAATTATAAATATATAGCTTGATAAATCTTTAGGATGGGAGCATGAAAAGGAAAGAAGTGTGAAAGTACTAAGATGTGAGCCTACTTTGCCTAGCCAAAAGTCATTCAAAGAAAAATACAAGAATAACAAAAAGAAAAAAAGTTAACTAAATAAGCATAAGAAATCAATGAATATAATTAATGGATTTATACACATTAGGGGTGAGCAAAACAAGGTGGGGAGGGAATGGTGGGTGTAAGCCGGTGGCAAGAGGACTAGGGTTTAGTGGGAAAAAGTGGACAAGTTTATAGTTTTATACAGTGTTATAAAAATCCCTAGGCGCTAGTCGGGCGGTGGGGTACCGACTAGGGATTAATCGGATTGGAATTTATAATATATATAGGGGAAAGATCATGAGAAAACTCGCGAAAACCGACCCAAACGAACTCCGAACGAACTCCGAATGAACTCATTTTGACGGCGTTGGAACCGGCTCGGCGTTTAGGTTTTTGGGGGTAGGGTGGGGGTTTAGGTTTTGGGGGGGGTGGGGGTTTAGGTTTTGGGGGGGTGTAGCTTTTAGGGTTTAGCTTTAGATCGAGTTTGACGAGCCGGTTCTAACGCCGATGGAATGAGTTCAATCGGAGTTCGTTTGGGTCGGTTTTCGCGAGTTTTCTCACGAAAAGGGGTTTTCTCATGAACTCAACCATATATATATATATATATATAGGGGAGGGTTCCAGAGAAAACCACAAGTTAGGCGAAAACCAAGAAAACCACTAAAAAAAAACCAATTTTACCCAATTATATAATAAATTTTATTTTTTGTTTTGTTTTATTTGTATTTATTTATAAGAGTATCAATTTAATATTAAACATTTTTACCAAAAAAACATTTTACACATAGTGTTACGTATACGTAAACATAAAACAAAAAAATTGCGGTTACGTATACGTAAATAAAAAAAAATTGATTTTGAATATGTATACGTAAATAAAAAAATTGCCTAAAATGATGTGGTTTTCTTGGTTTTCGCCTAACTTTGTGGTTTTATATATATATATATATATATATATATATATATATATATATATATATATATATATATATATATATATATATACAAATACAAACATTAACATATTATTATATTAGTTCAAAATCTCAAATATGTCAAAGATCAAATAGTTTGAATACTTCAGAGATAAAATAGTACAAATACTTCTAATAGTAAATACTTCAAAATTCGTCAACGTCTTGTCCGTATTAGCACAGGTGGTCATCGATTTGAAGCAGCAAGTAATGATTAGGTTAAAGCAGCGGCGAGAGGAGGTCGGAGGTGGAGAACAGCCTTCAGTTTTGCGATTAGGTTAAATAAAAACTCATGGATCCATGGATTGGGTCATTGTTTGGGCTTATTCTGTTTAAAACTCACATTTCAATTTGGCCGACTAATCCCGATTAGGTACGATTAGGCCGATTAATCCCGACTATGTCCAATTAGGGCCGATTAATCCCGATTACCGATTAATTGTCCGAATAGCCCAAAAGGTAATCCACCGATTAATCCCGATTTTTACAACACCGGGTTTATAAAAAGCATAGAAATTTAACATAATTAAGAAGGGTTGGTTTGTATCTCTATGACAATCATAATTAGCATTTAGCATTCTCAGCCCATTAACAACTTTTTGTTGACCCATTATTACCCCAAAACAATGAACAAACATGGGCCAAATTGTTGGTTCATATATGAATGGGTCAAGATTACCAAGTATAGCAAATAACATGCATCAAAATCAGATAAGTATCAGGTTGTTTGTACTTCTTTACTAATGATTGTTCTAAGAAAAACTATAAATTGCTCAAATCATGATTTCCTTGTTTTTTATGCTTTATGCAAATCGTTTACGAATAGTAACAAGTAGAAAACAAAGCATAAGAGGAAAACCAACATTCATTAAAATTATAATTAGATTGTTTCTTAGTAACTTAAATGAGAGCAGGGTACTACACAGAAAAAAGAACAAGCATGCTATTTTACGTAGTGCTGGTCAAAACATTAATAAGACTTGTTTTTGTCTTCATGTAGAAGACAAAACTACAACAAAAAGATGATGGTAGAATAGAAAAATACATGTGTTTTACCGACGGTTTCCTTATAAAGAATCTGTGCATGCCAATCAAGCATTCCTAATGCAATGAGAATACACATTCCCGTTGTCATTCCCTAAAATGAACCAAGCACTCCCTAAAAGATAACATGCAGTGCTAAATAAGAATTGATCCGATTGCACATTCAACTACCCATAGTTAAAGCATTCCAATTCCAAACTTGTTGACTAAATCACCAGTATACTTCAATAATCAACCACTCTACAAAATCCATGTCCCAAAAGCTAAATAGGCTAAGAAATTGTTACCCGCACTTCATGTGGAATTATTGATCACACTTCCATAATCAACTTTTTAACCAAGTGTTAATCAGGAAAATAATTGATGCACCTGTAAAGTAGTATATCCTAAGATCTCCATGTGAAATGCCTAGATAGTCACAGAGAACATCAAATAATGCTCCATTACCAGGTTTGATAGTGTTCGGGTATGTTTAGTTTAAGGATATGGGTTTCAGGGAATGGAGCTGATACCCATACAATTGGAATCCTCCGTATCCATCTAAAGGGTTGAGTTTAGAAATCCTCCATATCCACACAAAGCCACACATACAAGGTTCAAAAAAACGGTCGAGGCGTACGCGTCGAGGCGGTAGAAAAACGAGTCTGAGGCGACGCCTTATAGGGTGTTCTTGTACGTACATCCCTAAAGGGCTGAGGCGGTCGAGGCGGTAAAAATGGAAAAAAAAATTGACTTTTGACTAGACGTTTGACCCATTTAAGCTGTGTATTTCGTTCCATTTGAGGTGTGTATTTCGTTCTATTAACGAAATACACAGCTCAAATGGGTCAAAAGTCCATAATTCGCATATGGTTCTCCTTAATTTGACCTATTTTCTCATTCTTCTCCTTAATTTGACCTAATTTCTCATCCTTCTTCCACACATCGTACGTGGGAAAGGTTTGGAAGTGGCTGATGTAGTCAACAAACAAGATACAAACATTGTTTGATGTTCGGTATTTTATTTTTTGTAAGATATATAATTTTTATATTTAATTTAATTTCCGCCTCAGGCTTACGCCTCGTGAGGCGAAGGGAAAACGCCTCGAGGCGCGATTCCGTTCTTTTAAACTTTGCACGCATATTTCCAAAGGATGATGCAATATTCTTTATAACAATTCTATTGAAGGATCACTAGGGGAGTACTAAGTGTCATGCTGATGGGTGGTTTCATTATTACATATGGATTAAACACCAATATTTGGGCAGAAGAATAAAAGAATGTTGGCTTTCTGTTGCCTAGTCCCCAGACTTGAGAAACATTGGAGAAACAAGCAACAAAGCTTTCCATTAGTTTGGTACATGAGCGCAAAAGATCAGGGTGTTCAAAACCGGATATCCGAAAATTTCGGATAAAAGATTAGGGGTGTTCAAAACCGGATATCCGAAAATTTCGGATAGTAAAAATCACCATGCGAATCCGTATCCGAAATTTCGGTTGTGGATTCGGATAGTAATCCAAATAACCAAATTGTCCAATAGCAAGCTAACAGATATGTAAATCTCTAATATTACAAACAAAGTAACAAATAACTAGTCAAAAGTTTATTAACTCAGATTTAACTATACATATGGAGATTGATTTGTGAAAAGGAAAAAAGTATATACATAACACAAAGAATGAAACAAACATATACAAGTATAAACACCATGTAAGATTTACCTTTTAATCGTGCAAGAAGTGGTCTAGAATTGGGGGGAAATTAATAGCAGCCTAGAATTCGATTCAAAAGCTTGGTTTGATTCAAATTGGGGAAAATTAATAGCTTGATTTGATTCAAATCGGGGGAAACTAATAGCAGTCTAGAAATTTTGGAGATCAACGATTACAGAGCACTTACTTTTTCAAAGTACAGAGGTATGGAAGGTTACAGTGGCGGAACCGGCGGCGGCGAAAGAAGAACGGTGGCCGGCGAATATCCCGGAGTGACTGTTGGTGGAGAACGTGATAGCTGGAGTCTTTAACGAGCAGGCGCTGCGGTCGGAACACAGGCGGCAGGCAGCAGTCGGAAGGCAGCAGTAGGCCGGTCACAGGTGACAGTATAGTCCCATTTTGAGGCCGCGGGGACGTTGAGTGACGAGCGTGGGAGTTGGGGATGCAGAAGACTTGGAAGCGTAGAACACAGACGCGTAGGTAGAAGGGAATTAGGGTTTCTGAGCTTCAAACTCTCAATTTGTTATGTATATTTAAAATATATAAAATAAATAAATAAAAATATTTCGGATTCGGATATCCAAAATATCCGAAATTTTCCAATATTAATATCGGAATCCGAATCCGAAAATTCGGATGGATATCCAAAATATCCGAAATTTTCCAATATTAATATCGGAATCCGAATCCGAAAATTCGGATATCCGAATTTTCGGATAATTTGATTCGGATTTTTTTAACAACTTAAAAAAAGATGATCACGTGCCTTTGAAGACAATATCATGTGACGCACGAAATATTCAGCCACCTACACAAGCAAAAGATAATAGAAGAAGGAATCAAAACATATTACGTGATTGATGTACGGAGTGTCTAGATTACGTATCCATAGTCCTATGAAGTATCTAAAGTCTATGGGAGCTTCTTATGTGCTTAGTGCCTTGTAAAACAAGGAATAAACAGTTTTGGGGGAGTTTGGGATTGCTAATTATCTGTTTATTTGTGAGGTTTTGAATAAGCAGTTTGAAGTTTCTTTGCGTACCTTTAAATAAGCAACCCTAGTGTCTTAACATCCATGTCTACAATACAAGTCTAGTCCAAATACCAATAATAACAACAAACTAAGATATAACAGGATCATTCGCAGGGGAAACAATAGATTCGCAGGGGAAACAATAGATGTTCAAATTCCAAAGAATTCAAATTAACATCAGTTCATATGGAAAATAATAACAAGCAAACAAGGATTATTGCATGAATAATGGAGTAAGAATAGAAACCCTAATTTAGTGGCCAAAGAGAGAAGAAAGAATGCATGTGATGTGCAAACCCTTGAATTGTATTTGTCTTGCCGCGTCGAAGTAAGCCTAGAATTTTCACTTCAAATGTTTATTATTTTCTTACAAATAAAAAATTATTATATTCTTTTCTATAGTGTAGCTGTAGGTAAAATGGGTTAAGTTTGTTGGACTTGTGAAAGACCCCGACCCGAGCATCCTACAGTTGGTTCTCATAACGGGTCATTCTCTTTAATACGCATTTATTATTAATCAAACTACATCGGAAGTCTTTCTAAAAATCATTTATTACTATTTAATGTCATTAAGTTTACCTCACGAATGCATGCACACCAATCCGAGTAGCACCGCTCACAAGCCAAGATACGTCAATGCAAAGCTAACCAGCAAAACAATCTAACGTACACACAAAGTCAGCTACGCTGAGTGAGTTCTAATAGTTTAATTTATTTAAAAACCAGCTCGTCACAAAGGTTGTTTAAGGTTTACTCAGGACCCACGATTCTTAAAAAGTAGTTTACCAGTTTGTTAATAAGTACATAGCCCATGTACCACACGGTATCCTATAGTTGGTCAATACCCAAGGCTCGTCTCGTAATAACAACTCCCTAATCTCGTCGACATAGGTCGAACTTTCTACACTAATAACTCGTGTTCTAAGACGCGTATTAACCCTACACTTAGTTATCTGAACCAAAACCCTAGACATCACTTACCTGACCTTAACCCAGGCTATTACATTTCAACTGACACGACAGTTGTACACGTCACGTCACAATTCTGACGTCACTATCGGTCTAATTCTATATACCACAATAGTAGCATTCACACGTCACGTTAGCATTACCACCTTAATATCCTCTACACGTTACATTAACATTACCACATTAATAACATCTCATGCATAATAAATATAACTCAATGTTTGCATGTAATCCACACACACATGTAAATATACACATAAACACATACCTCATCACTGCACCCCCGTCGGGGTGATCGACGCACCCTGAACTCAGCATTAACCTGTTAAATAAATGTCACCGTTGGTGACTTCCCGAAGGATCCTGTCCTTCCCAAATCCCATTTGCCATGTCATAAAGACAACAATGGAAACACGTCACGAAAACATAATACTCATAATATCACACATCATTTACATGACTCGTTAACTACACCTACATCTCACATATAACACTAGAACAACATATATTCCACATAAAATCATAAGCATTTAGCTTAAGGCCCGACTTTTCCCGTCCGACCCCTAACACGTCACACATTCATAACTCATTTCTCTAGCTAAGACATTCTCATAAACACACCATAGACCCTACGACCCCTCAGTAATTATTTTATATTCAAAACGCATCGGGTTAGAACCCGAAACCCTTAACTCATGACACATTAACAACTTTCGACTCTAGCTCACATTGTTCTCACAAACACCCCATATTTTAATACTTAAGTTCGTAAACTCATCGGGTTAGACCCCAAAGCTCGTTATACATTTAATATAATAAACATGCCTCAAAAGTATGTACGATAGCCCCTAAAACGTTAAAACTTTTAAAGGTAGGGGATTAGAAACTCACTGGTTACATGAAGTCCGACCCTTGCTCTACAACTGACCTTTCGCTCGAAACCCGAACCTGTCATATGTATGGTCACATGGTTAGACATGTTCTAAAGATGCCTAGGTCAAAAAATAAATCTTGATGCTCAGTCTCGACCACTCGTCCCTTCTTCCATGCAAAACCCTAGCTCCACATGCACACGCGCATTAGAGCCGAGTTTCCCATGCACGCATTCAACCCATGCAAACCCTAACCGGGTGTAACTCCGACTTCGTCCCCCCTCCATTCACCACCGTGAACCACCACCGTGTTCCACCACCGTGTTCACCACCGTGTTCCACCACCATTCACCTCTCATGCACCATATCTCCGCCATCGTTCCCGAGTCAACCCTAACCGGCCAACCCCTTTCATTCTCTCCCCTTCGCGCACCACCATCACCTACAACGTACTCCCGCCAATGCCATCTTCGTTAACCTCTACCGGATGCAACACCATAGAAGCCCCCCGGCAATCGTTGTGTCTCGTCTTCACCTCCTCATCACGCACCTGTAACAGCCACCACGCCACTCGGTCTCCACCGGTCTCCCTTACCCTTGCCGATCACAGCCGTGGCCCTCCTCCCCTGCAACCATGCTGTCGCTCGCAACCATCAAAGCCAAAACCGGTTCCCGTCGTTTTCTTCCCACTGTCGTGAACTAAGCACCGCCATCGGACAACCGTCCGGTCTCCCTCTACGAACACCGATACCATACTCAAACTAACCTCATCTCGGAAATTTCCTGTCAAACAAGTGTACACACATAAACGAATAAACGGGATTACCTTGATTTATTTCGGAGACAATAGTTCAAAGCCACCGCGTCACCACCTTCGTTTCCTTTCCGACCACCGTATGCCGCCGGCTTCCTCCTTCCTGCGCCTCCGTCGCACTCCTAGGGTCAATAATGGCCCTAGGGTTTGCGCAAGTGTGGTTCTTGTTCCACCGGATGTTTCACTCGGGTCCCCGCGTTTCCTTATCATCATGCTTTGATCTCGGGGTTATGTAAAAATGATCACCGGGTCTTTCGAGTTTGCAAGCTAAATTATTTTACACCTAGATTCATTAACCTCGTCATTAATATAGAAATTCGGGTCGTCTATATACCCGAACTATTATCTTATGGATATTTCGGGATGTTAGAAGTCTACCCTTCTTAAAAGAGGATTCGTCCTCTAATCCTGTGTTGGTACAATCCAACCGAACTTTATCCTTTAGCTCCAACTGAAGCCTCCAAAACTCTTTGTGTCATACTCTCGCTTTAGTAATTATTCGCATCATAATACATTCATAAAATGATTACTATCCTTGGTGCTCCTAGGAAATCCTTTCCTTTACCCACTTTCGACTTTGGTACTCGTAGGTCTCACCTGGTTATCCTTTCCCCTTTAATCAGACGGTACGACATCGTCAGTACCTGCCTACTTATCCCATATTTCTGATCTGCTTATCACACCTAGCGATAACTCCTAAAAATTCAGGCATCGTTGCCTTACTCCTAGATGAGACACATTTGTCATCCTCAGATGATCTCCAAGAGTTTGGCTTAAGCTTCACTGATCTCCTCCAAGGTTCCACTACTACATTATCTATTTACTACCTTACCTTGCGTTCATCGCGTCTCATAGGTAAGCGTACGCCAATTATTATTAGTGCCTCAATCACCGTTCTTTGATGATTTTAAAAGTTTGAATCTTACAGTTAGGTTCATCCTAACTTCCCAACGTTATCTCCGTTGATGCTCTGCATGAGCTTGCCCCTTCATTACTTAGTCATAAGCGTACCAACGTAGGCATTTCCTTTACAGTCACTCATGTGCAATCCTGCATTTACTCTTCCTTCGCTCCACTCTTCTCGTTGCTGCTCTATCATTACTACGCGACCATTAACCGCATCTCATTCATCGAATGCGGACATGAAGTCCGTCTTATCGCAAGCCTCAGCTATCTTTGATCTTGTTTCGAGAAAACCTTCACATTCCTTTGGTATTCTTCATTGACAAAATGCCTCATATGGAACGTATCCCATGGAATCCTTCTCGTCACCTTGTCCTCTTCGTGCTGAAGTCTTCAGCGTCGTCATCTCGATCATGTCATAACTATCTCTAACCCAGCATCCACGTAAATCTTTCATCATCAACTCTCATAGTTCCACTCATTTGCTTCGTGCTCCGAATTTCTGAGATATAAGCATAGGCATCTCATAAGAGCACCTCACTGATCTTCTAGAGAAACGTCGCAACTCCTCGCATCACTTCTATATATCAATGTCGAGAAAATCATTAAGATAGGAATACTATGCTTGATCACATCAACCGCCCGCACTATGTGTCACACCCCAACCGGCGGCGGAATCATCGGGGCGGGAAATGTAGACTGTTCATGAGCACAGGGTTGACTAAATTGAAATATATTAATCATTCAAATTCATTTCAAGTATTCAAGATAAAACCAAATCAAACCAAGTACATAAAATGAAATACATAATCCTTTATTTAAAATTATCTAGGTCCAAAACTTAAGTGTAGCAAGTCTTGATCAAAATCACACAATAGTACCTGAAACATGAATAAAATAAGGTCAACTAAAAAGTTGGTGAGCATACACATGTTTGTACATAGATAGCATATAGATTATGAATAAACAAATCCTTACATAACATGATAAAATAAGGCATTTATGGAGAGCAACTATTGTGTAACCAAGTACAATCAAACCTTTGTAACTAGCATGCAAATTTGTGTAGTCGGTAACAATCACCACAATCTGGGTGGGTTTGTCAGACTCAATAGATCTATCATTGTTTACCGTCGGCTTGAATAGTTAATGATTGCACATAAATTGTTCACAAAAGTTAGCACACCTAGAACTCAAGCATAAAGCTCAAATTTGCACACATGAATGTAAAGAGGATTTGTACTTGTGTAGTTTGTGTAAATGTAAGCAATAGTTTGTATAGAGTTCATGTTTCACCCCAAAAGTGTAAAAGAGTAAAAGGGGCTATGTAATACTCACTTGATTCAGAGGGCGTAGCTAACACGAGAGACAAGATAGTAACGAGATCTTTGTAATGCACAACGTTAACCTAGAGTGTAATATGTATTGAATTAATAGTGTGCACAATAGTCTATGTCTAAGTCTTAGGTTGACTTGGATTTGTGTTCAAAGAGTTGGATTTGTGTTCAAAGAGTTGGAGTTGTAGGCGTTAAGTTTTGTTAAGTATAACCTAAATAAACAATCTTTGTTTAAATATAGATTAAATAATAATTGATACTTTATTTATTTATTTATAAAAATATGTACCTAGTCATTTAGTGACAAAAATGTATCGAGCGTTTTATATTAAATATAAATTTAGTAAAATAACTTTTGTTAATCTATTTTTATAAATATGTGTAAATGAGTTGTATAAATAATATCTACGTGTAGGGTTTAATAATAAGTATAAATTTAATTTTGTAGGTTTAAATAAATAACTTCTATTTATTTTAGAGTAGGAATTTGATCATTTTAAATATAAATTTTTATAAAATAAATTATTTTTATTTGAAAATTCATTTGAAATGCTTATTGTTTTTAAAATATAAAAATTAGTATTCTGCCAAGATTTTCTCACACACACGACCGTGCTTGGGACAATGCACGATCGTGCTAGGACCACGGGCGCGACCGTGCTAGTCAGGGCGCGACCGTGTTGATCAAACAGAAGGTATAACTAAGCTGTTCGCTAGGCACGACCGTGTCTGTTCCAGGCACGCCCGTGTCTAGGGTTCTGAGGCACGACCAAGTCTAGCCAAGAGGCACGACTGGGTCTGAGTGCGTGAGGCACGACCGCGCTGGGATTAGCACGACCGTGTCTCATGAAGCACGACCGCGCTAGAAGACTAGCGCGACCGTGTCTGTTCCAAAACAGAAACGAATTGCTTAAATCTTATAATGTTAATGTTGGAAATCATAGGGCTTTTATCCATTAGGTGATTGCGAGTCTATTTGTATAGGTTAATTGTATTCAAAACATGTACAAAGTATGATTTGATTAAACCATTTTAGAATGAACCCTAGGTTCGGGTTCGTGTTAAATTAGCTATTGTAAGCCCAAATTAAGTTAGGGCTTTTGATCTATAGACGAAAACGAAAGTGTAGGAGGTTTCAATTACCCGAAAAGACGATGAATCGATTGCGTACGGTAGAGGTGAGTTCCGACGTCGACGAGTTTGATTTCCGGTGCTCTTTGCTGCAACTCTGGCTAATTAAGTGTTTCGGGACCTTAAATTGGATCGATAATGTGTTTCTTGGGAGGATTGCAATCAAAATGGTGGATTCGATGGTCTCGTGAAAAGATTTGACGGTTTTGAGATGAATTGGCAAAATTAGATTAATTCATCGTAAATACAGTGATTAAAATCTTAATTGGGTTCGTTAATGGTAGAAACGTGTGGAACGGTTACGAAATCAAATGATTATGCGATTAAAGGCTGCATTTACGTTTCAACTGACGAGAGGCGCGACCGTGCCAAGGCACCGGGCGAGACCGTTCTAAGGCAAGGCGCGCGACCGTGCCAAGGCACTTGGCGCGACTGTGCCTATTAGGGTTTCTGGTTATTTATAAGGTCCTTGTAAATTTCAGTATTGACAGATTTGTATAAATATGAACTTATGTAGAATTTAATAGGATATACTCGTGTAAAATTTGTGGATTTGCATTGAAACATAGTATTTAATTGTTGGTACGAATGGAACAAGTCAGTGTACTAGAATTGGGTTTGAAATGTATCACATTGAACTGAAATACAGATAATGAAAATAAAAAATGTTACAGTATCCTCATGTTGAGGGAATTTCATCCCGAAATTTAGCTAGTGGAGGCGACGATATCAGTGAAGAGATGGGGGTACTTAAGCTTCATTTGGTCCTCTCGTTCCCAAGTAAACTCAGGACCACGTTTAGATTCCCAACGAACTTTGACAATAGGAATATGGCTTCGATTGAGCTGCTTGACCTCACGATCCATGATTTCCACTGGTCTCTCAATGAAGTGCATCGTTTCGTCAATGTGCACGTCATCAAGAGGTATGTGAAGGTTCTCATCAACAAGACATTTCTTCAGATTAGACACGTGAAAAGTAGGATGCACATTGCCAAGTGATGGAGGTAAGTCGAGTTTGTAAGCCACTTTCCCAATCCTTTCTAGGATCTGGAATGGACCCACATAGCGAGGTGCTAACTTTCCTTTCTTTCCAAAGCGGGTTACACCCTTCCACGGAGACACCTTTAGAAGAACAATGTCACCGACTTGGAATTTTGTCGTTTATCGGCATAAATCTTTTGCCGACTTCTCGCTACTCGAATGTTGTCACGGATTTGGATAATCTTGTCAGATGTTTCTTGAATTAGCTCGGGATCGGTGATTTGTGCTTCACCAATCTCGTTCCAACAGATAGGAGAACGACACTTGCGACCATAGAGAGCTTCAAATGGAGCCATGTTGATACTCGTGTGGTAGCTATTATTGTAAGAGAACTCGATTAGGGATAGATGTGAATCCCAATTGCCACCAAAATCAATTACACAAGCTCTAAGCATATCCTCAAGAGTTTGGATTGTTCGATCGGTCTGACCATCAGTTTGGGGATGGTAGGCCGTGCTAAAATCCAATCGTGTACCAAGAGCAGTTTGGAGAGATTGCTAAAAACGAGAGGTGAACCGAGCATTTCTATCAGAGATTATATTTAAGGGAAAACCGTGACGGCTCACAATTTCGTCAATGTAAATCCGGGCTAGTTTCTCAACCCGATAGTCTTCACAGATAGGCAAGAAATGAGCAGATTTGGTGAGGTGGTCAATGATCACCCAAATGCTATTATAACCACTTGAGGTGCAAGGGAGTTTGGTAATGAAGTCCATAGCTAAATTTTCCCATTTCCATACGGGAATTTCTGGTTGTTCAAGCAAACCGGAAGGACGCTGGTGTTTGGCTTTGACTTTGGAGCAAGTTAGACATTTGGCAACATAGAGAGCAATGTATTTCTTCATACCGGGCCACCAATATTGTTGGCAAAGATCTTGGTACATTTTATCCGAACTAGGATGAATAGAATAACGAGTCTTGTGAGCCTCGTTCAAAAGAAATGCACGGAGATCATCGCGATCGGGAACCCAAATACGGTTCAAGTAATAAAGTAAGCCATTGGGTTTCGGTTCAAGCTGGAGTTCAACACCGCACGACATTTCCTCGTACATGTTACCCTCGGTGACTGAGACGTGTTGAGCTTCTAAGATGTGATTTTGAATGTCGGTTTGAATTCGGACACATTGAAGCATGACATGGTTCTTTCGACTCAAGGCGTCGGCTACAACATTCGCTTTGCCGGGATGGTAACGAATCTCGCAGTCATAGTCGTTAAGGAGTTCAACCCAACGTCGTTGCCTCATATTGAGTTCCTTTTGGTTGAAGATGTGTTGGAGACTTTTGTGGTCGGTGAACACCACACATTTTGTGCCATAGAGGTAATGTCTCCAAATCTTTAATGCGAATACGACCGCACCCAACTCGAGGTCGTGCGTCGTATAATTCTTCTCATGAATCTTAAGTTGCCTTGATGCATAAGCGATTACTTTGCCTCGTTGCATGAGGACACAAACGAGACCTTGGTTGGAAGCATCACAGTAGACAACTAGATCATCATTCCCATCAGGGAGAGTCAAAATAGGAGCATTGCATAACTTTTGCTTGAGAGTTTGGAAAGCTTCTTCTTGTTTTGGTCCCCATTCATAAGGTTTACCCTTGTGGGTTAAAGCGGTAAGAGGGACAACAATCTTAGAGAAATTTGAGATGAAGCGACGATAATATCCCGCAAGACCAAGAAATGAACGAACTTCGGTGGGGGTCTTCGGGGCATTCCAATTCTTAACCGCTTCGATCTTAGCAGGGTCAACATGAATTCCCTTGTCGTTGACGATATGACCAAGAAATTGAACTTCCTTTAGCCAAAATTCACATTTGGAGAATTTGTCATATAGTTGTTCCTTCCTCAAGAGATCCAAAACCAGTCTAAGGTGTTGCTCATGGTCGGCTTTAGTCTTGGAGTAGATTAAGATATCATCAATGAAGACGATCACGAATTTATCAAGGTACGGTTTGCACACACGATTCATGAGGTCCATGACAACTGCGGGTGCATTGGTTAGTCCAAAAGGCATGACCATGAACTCGTAGTGACCATACCTTGGTCGAAAGGCAATCTTTGGAATATCTTCTTCTTGTACACGGAGTTGGTGATAACCAGATAGAAGGTCAATCTTCGAGAAGCAAGTAGAACCTTGAAGTTGATCAAAGAGATCATCAATTCTAGGCAAAAGATAACGGTTCTTGATGGTAATCTTGTTGAGTTCGCGGTAGTCAATACACATGCGGAATGATCCATCCTTCTTTTTGACGAATAAGATGGGTGCACCCCACGGTGAATGACTTGGACGAATGAAGCCCTTGTCGGAGCTCTTGGAGTTGAATTGCAAGTTCTTGCATTTTAGAAGGTGCAAGACGATAAGGAGCTCTAGCCACGGGGTTAGCTCCGGGTAATAGGTCAATGCGAAATTCTACTTGTCGAACGGGTGGAAGACCGGATAGATATTCGGGAAATACTTCGGGAAAATCCTGAATGATGGGAATGTCTTGGATACTCTTCTCTTTGACATCCTTTTGAACAACATGAGCTAAGAAGGCTACATACTTCTTTCAAAAGTACTTTTGGGCGGTAGTGCATGACATTAACTTGAGTCCTTTGCAAGGCTTTTCACCAAAGACTCTTAACGTTTCTCCCAACGGTAGAGGTATTCGGATACACTTCTCGAAACAGATGACTTCAGCATGGTGGTTTGATAGCCAATCCATGCCTATGATGATATCAAAACTTCCTAGTGGCATTGGTACAAGGTTGATTGGAAATGTATGATCATTAAGTTCTAGAGAGCAGTCGTGAATAACAGAGTCAATTGTAAGGGAGTCACCATTTGCTAATTCGACGGTGAAGGTTTTCTCTAATTGGGATCGTGTCTTTGCAAGTAAGGGTTCAAAGTTAAGTGACACAAAACTTTTATCGGCACCGGTATCAAATAAAATAGAGGCATATTGACTACTAACAAGGAACGTACCGTTGACCACATCATTGTTGGCTTGAGCTTCATTGGCGTTTATGTTGAAAGCACGCCCACGAGCTCCGTCTTGTCTAGCATTGATGAACCTTGGGCACTGGTCACGAAAATGATTTGGGTTACCACATTCATAACAAGCATGCCCATTTGCAATAGTAGGAACACCTTGATTAGCCACTTGGGTTGGCCTACAAGTGCTTTGGCTCTACAAACATTGACTGAATGGCCATATTTCCCACAGTGAGTGCAAAGGCGACATGGAATATTTTGGAGAAGGTGATAGTTGCATGTGGAACAGAGTGGGTAGATCCCAACATATGGCTTTTTGGCTGGTGCTTGAACCATAGGCGCAGCTTGGTTAACAGGGATAGCAGGAGTGACCATAGCATAGTTTCTAGCCTTTCTCTTCTTATTATTACGGGAGGGTTCAGTTGTGGCTTCTTTGATGTGTGTGGGAGGGGTTGTGGTGTCGGGAACTTTCTTGGTGCCTTTTCTAGTCAGAGTTCCCGCTTTCACATGGTTGTCGGTTAATGTAGCAGATAAGCGGATAGCATCTTCGAGTGTTGCGGGATTTCTCCCTAAGACAGTATCTTGAATTTGCCTAGGTAATCCACCAATATACTTCTCAATGCAGTGGGATAAAGGTGTGACCATATGGGGCACAAAGAGACTCAACTCATGGAACCGAGTTGTATAAGCTAGACTTTCACCACCACCTTGGGCAAGATCCCAAAACTTGGCTTCCAGTTTCTTTACCTCATTTCGAGGATAAAATTCTTCGGTCATTAGCCTTTTAACCTCATCCCAAGGTAAGGCCATTGCTACTTCCACGCCTCTAGTTCTCTTTTCCCCATTCCACCACGTGAGTGCCCGTTTTTGTAAGACACTTGTGGCATGACGAACACGAAGGTTATCGGGGCAGTCACTATTGAGGAAGGTATTCTCAATACTTTCGAACCATTGAAGAAGTCCCGTAGCTCCTTCGGTAGCATAGAACTTAAGAGGATTACATGAGTTAAAATGCTTGAAGGTGCATTGTGATGGGTTGGTACTGTCACACCCCCAATTTCAACTAACGGAGTTTTACCGTTTAGGAAGTGACGAACCAGGATCTCAGACATTAGTTACTTTGAACGACTCTACATGGGACTCAAAATGAAAATATCTTTTAAATCAGAGTATCAATGCGGAAGCGTAAAGAAAGTAAATGCGCAAAATACACGCGCCCAAAACCAAAGTCCAAAAGTCTCAAAAGTCCAAACGAAGTACAATAGAATAATTCAACCAAACATAAATAGACATAAAGCAAAGCAGTTGAATCCCATACATGCCCTAACGTGCACCTTGTGTCTTAGCTTAGCGACCTGAGAAAACATGTAAGAAAAAGTGTCAACACAAGGTTGGTGAGTTCACAGGTTTCAAATAAATACGTAAGCATTTACCAGATTTATGATCATTCAATATGTATCTATAGGTAGCTAACCTATGTTCATGTTTAGCTCAAGTGCTCGCAACCAAAACTGTCTGTTTGTTTATTGCCTCCTGCCAGATCTATCAATACTGGCCATGTGAGTAGGCTAACATTTCTCCCGTTCGATATCCAATCGAGTTAGCGCGACTAACGCGGGTGGGATTTGTCAAACCCAGTAGTACTACTAAACATTACCTCGCTAAGATCCATATTAACGGTTCGAGATAAGATGAGGACTTTCTGTGATAGCATGTTACACTTAGCTTTAACATTGATAGCATATGAAATACAAAATCTCAAAATCAGTTTAAGCATGTTTTCTCCCCCAAGTTAAAACAGTAAAAAGGGGCCGTGAAAACTCACCTGCTTGGCGTTGAAGGTAGTTTCACACTAGAAGTAAGTTGGAACCACGAGTGTAAGTCTCAAAAGACTTACGAATGTCCTAAAATTATAAACATATAAATTAGGAACGATAATGGGAATTGTGACTGTGACACGGAAAACAAGGAACGTCCTAAAAGAACCGCTCCAATAAACGAGAGTGGACGAACGCGTCCACGGGTTTAGGAATGACTTTACGCGACAAACGACATAAATAATAATATATATATACGAGTGGATAATATAATTAGTTATATTATTATTTAGTCTCGATTGATTTACGGCGTTATAAAATGACTTGAAATAATATAAATATATATTATTTAATAATACGGGTCACAATTTGGGAATAATATAAACATATTATTTTACACGAGTTTATGGCTTAAAAATAATATAAATATATTATTTTTACTTGTTAATAATAATAATATATTATTTATAAAAGTGGGTATAATTTATAAAAACAAACTAATATTTCAAACCCGAGCTTACGGGTTGTTTTCCGGGTTAAAACCCATTTATATAATAATACAATATTAAAAGGTTTGATTTTTATTAATTTAATAATCCAGAAAAATGTTTTAAAAATAATTATGGGAGCCCGGTCTCGAACCCGGGTCTCTCCCACACACGCACACAGCTTTAACCAGTCCAGGCCGCTAGGCTATCGCAACAGAACCCGGAACACATTGGTTTTAACCTCCTGATCAGGCGTGCTTTCCTTCCCCACATGTACCCAGATCGAATCCCGTCCCAAACGCCATGAATTTGATCGTGACTGGTTTCCAAATCATGGGGGTTTTGATAATCGAGGTGTTGCGAATCTGGGGACTCATTGAATTTGAAAACCATCGGTTTTAAGATCGCTAATTTACTGAAAGAGGGATCGTAACCCTATTTTATAAACATGGATTCAATTGATCGATTCTGATATTAAAAATTGTTGAAATGATAGGGCTTTTATTAAACAAAACCTTGCGAATCTGTTGATGTGGTTTAATTGTATCAAATTCATGTTTAAGATCGAAAACCCCAACACGTTTCCAGAACGAACCCTAATTACGGGATCAAGATCAATTCGATGATGGAAGCCCGATATTTCATAGGGCTTTCAATCTACAGAAGACTACGAGTCTAGTGGTATAGTTTAATTTGGTTTAAACGCGGTTTAGAGTTGAATTCGACAACTTGATTTCATATGAACCCTAGATTACGGGTTACAACGATTTTGATAATAAAAGTTCGAATTGATAAAGGGCTTTCAAAGAGTATGGTATTGCGAATCTAACTGTATAGGTTAATTTCATTTTGATTGGGTCTAGACTAGGGTTCGATTAAACCGGTCAATGATGAACCCTAGGTTATAGATTTCGATCGAATTGATAATTTAAGCCCTGGTAATGATAGGGCTTTCAATTGACGAGTAAAAACGAAACTAATGATACAAAAAATTACCAGAATGCGTGATGAATTGGAGGTTCTCGACTGAAATGATGGCCGACTGTGACTGTGGCGGTCTCCGGCGTCTTCGACTGTTACTCCGGCCAATTCAGTTGATGTAAAAGCTTCACAGAGGTTCGTTGAGTGTGTGCAGTGTCTCAATTCGTGAAGGCAATACAGAAATTCGTCGGATTTGATGATAATGGAAAATGAAGTCGACGGTTACGAAACCACGATCATAATTCGAGTTTAATTTGAAATGATTATGATTAAGGTCCTAATTATGATCGATTATTGCTATTAAGATTTGTTTACGTTATGAATTCCAACGGATTTGAGGTTTATTTTGTGGATTTTGATCAAATTGTCACGGATTTGACTTCTGAAAGTCAACAGGAACCAAATTTGCTGATTTTGACTTTGAGAAGTCAATTTATTTGATTTAGCATATTAACAAAACTAGTCCTTGTAGTTTTGAGTTGGATTTGTGGCAGAATCAGTCCCTGGGGTTAGATTTAGTTAACGGGGTTAAGTTTTTAATAAGAAACTTAACGAAATAGTTAACGGAATTAACTGAAAAATCCGGATTGTCACAGGCACCACCACCACCATTAGTTCCATGGGTACCATTTATGGCTCCATTTGCTTGGGTGAGTTGAGTTACAAGTTGTGCAAGGATAGCAGCAATGTCGGTGTTGTTGTTGGTCACGGGAGCACAACGGGGAGGCATTCTACAGAAGTGCACAACACAAGAAAAGATATAAGAACTTATGAAAGTTATTTGGATTTAAAAGGATAAGATAGCAAATAAAATCGTTAATCAT
Source organism: Smallanthus sonchifolius (assembly GCA_023525975.1). Lineage (NCBI taxonomy): Eukaryota > Viridiplantae > Streptophyta > Magnoliopsida > Asterales > Asteraceae > Smallanthus > Smallanthus sonchifolius. The sequence continues at coordinate 51,879,498 of CM042034.1, forward strand.
ACTTTGGATTGTACTCAAATAGTGATAAAATCACTTGAATACTATGACACATTAAGGTTAATTAAACTCATATAATTTTTCAAGGAGACATGCTTTAGCCTATAACTAAACACTCATCCCGGGAATTCCCAGGAAAGCATACGGGTCCCTCGGTTGATTGGGATTTATGCGAAATGCTTTCCTAGACAGAAAACCCAGAAAACAGGTGTCACTCTTCCAGATTGCACGTGTTCTCAAATAATTAACAAAGTTTAAAAGCCTTAACGAGGAAATAAAGAAATTTTTATAGATTTAGATCCATGAAGTTTCCACATGCTAAGTAGATGATGATAGAGGAGTAGGTAAGAATATTATAGAGTTTTAGGGTATAGGTAGGGATATCGTTTATTTAATTATTATTTAAGTATATCTTAATAAGTCATGAACTTTTAACAAGTAAGGCATCAAAACGAAATAATAACTAATCATAGTAAGCATGTAACACATAGCATGTAGCACATATCATATAATCATGAAGCATGGCATAAGTGGGTATCCTAAAGTTATAGTCTAGGTCAAGGGTGTCTAATAACCTAGTTCCCTATAACCATGGCTCTGATACCAATCTGTCACACCCCAACCGACGGCGGAATCATCGGGGCGGGACATGTAGACTGTTCATGAGCACAAGGTTGACTAAATTTAAATATATTAATCATTCAAATTCATTTCAAGTATTCAAGATAAAACCAAATCAAACCAAGTACATAAAATGAAATACATAATCCTTTATTTAAAATTATCTAGGTCCAAAACTTAAGTGTAGCAAGTCTTGATCAAAATCACACATTAGTACCTGAAACATGAATAAAATAAGGTCAACTAAAAAGTTGGTGAGCATACACATGTTTGTACATAGATAGCATATAGATTATGAATAAACAAATATTTACATAACATGAAAAAATAAGGCATTTATGGAGAGCAGCTATTGTGTAACAAAGTACAATCAAACCTTTGTAACTAGCATGCAAAATTGTGTTGTCGGTAACAATCACCCCAATCTGGGTGGGTTTGTCAGACTCAATAGATCTATCATTGTTTACCGTCGGCTTGAATAGTTAATGATTGCACATAAATTGTTCACAAAAGTTAGCACACCTAGCACTCAAGCATAAAGCTCAAATTTACACACATGAATGAAAAGAGGATTTGTACTTGCGTAGTTTGTGTAAATGTAAGCAATAGTTTGAATAGAGTTCATGTTTCACCCCAAAAATGTAAAAGAGTAAAATGGGCTATGTAATACTCACTTGATTCAGAGGGCGTAGCTAACACGAGAGACTAGATAGTAACGAGATCCTTGTAATGCATAATGTTAACCTAGAGTGTAATATGTATTGAATTAATAGTGTGCACAATAGTCTATGTCTAAGTCTTGGGTTGACTTGGATGTGTGTTCAAAGAGTTGCAGTTGTAGGCGTTAAGTTTTGTTAAGTATAACCTAAATAAACAATCTTTGTTTAAATATAGATTAAATAATAATTGATACTTTATTTATTTATAAAAATATGTACCTAGTCATTTAGTGACAAAAATGTATCGAGCGTTTTATATTAAATATAAATTTAGTAAAATAACTTTTGTTAATCTATTTTTATAAATATGTGTAAATGAGTTGCATAAATAATATCTAGGTGTAGGGTTTAATAATAAGTATAAATTTAATTTTTTAGGTTTAAATAAATAACTTCTATTTATTTTAGAGTAGGAATTTGATCTTTTTAAATATAAATCTTTATAAAATAAATTATTTTTATTTAAAAATTCATTTGAAATGCTTATTGTTTTTAAAATATAAAATTTAGAATTCTGCCAAGATTTTCTCACACACACGACCGTGCTTGGGACAAGGCACGATCGTGCTAGGACCACGGGCGCGACCGTGCTAGTCAAGGCGCGACCGTGTTGATCAAACAGAATGCATAACTAAGCTGTTCACTAGGCACGACCGTGTCTGGGCCAGGCACGACCGTGTCTCGGGTTCTGAGGCACGACCGTGTCTATGGTTCTGAGGCACGACCAAGTCTAGCCAAGAGGCATGACCGGGTCTGAGTGCGTGAGGCACGACCGCGCTGGGATTAGCACGACCGTGTCTCATGAAGCACGACCGCGCTAGAAGACTAGCGCGACCGTGTCTGTTCCAAAACAGAAACGAATTGCTTAAATCTTATAATGTTAATGTTGGAAATCATAGGGCTTTCATCCATTAGGTGATTGCGAGTCTATTTGTATTGGTTAATTGTATTCAAAACATGTACAAAGTATGATTCGATTAAACCATTTTAGAATGAACCCTAGGTTCGGGTTCGTGTTAAATTAGCTATTGTAAGCCCAAATTAGTTTGGGGCTTTTGATCTATGGAAGAAAACGAAAGTGTAGGAGGTTTCAATTAACCGAAAAGACGATGAATCGATTGCGTACGGTAGAGGTGAGTTCCGGCGTCGACGGGTTTGATTTCCGGTGCTCTTTGCTGCAAATCCGGCTAAATCAGTGTTTTCGGGAGCTTCAGAGAGGATCGATAATGTGTTTGCTTGGGAGGATTGCAATCAAAATGGTGGATTCGATGGTCTCGTGAAATTATTTGACGGTTTTGAGATGAATTGGCACAATTAGATTAATTCGTCGTAAATACAGTGATTAAAATCTTAATTAGGTTCGTTAATGGTAGAAACGTGTGGAACGGTTACGAAATCAAACGATTCTGTGATTAAAGGCTGCATTTACATTTCAACTGACGAGAGGCGCGACCGTGCCTATACGAGGCGCGACCGTGCCAAGGCACCGGGCGCGACCGTTCTAAGGCAATGCGCGCAACCGTGCCATGGCACTTGGCGCGACCGTGCCTATTAGGGGTTCTGGTTATTTATAAGGCCTTGTAAATTTCAGTATTGACAGATTTGTATAAATATGAACTTATTTAGAATTTAATAGGATATACTCGTGTAAAATTTGTGGATTTGCATTGAAACATAGTATTTAATTGTTGGTACGAATGGAACAAGTCAGTGTACTAGAATTGGGTTTGAAATGTATCACATTGAACTGAAATACAGATAATGAAAATCAGAAATGTTACACTATGCATGACTAAGCGTGTACTACCAGGACACATAACGTCAAGTCTAAATAACATACTTAACATGTTCCATTTATATATTTCTATATAAAGTATCCCAACTCTCTAACTTGCACAAAAGGGCACACACCACTAGCTAGACCTGAGCAATTCTACATACTTACTATATGACCTTGTCATCTATAAACACATACACACGTGATATCTATATTCCATTCACCCCAACGGGTCGTACCAATGGTTCAGAGCAACACCTTACTCTGTCTACACACAAGCCACCATCCTAATCGTTTACACACATAATATATAATAATCATTGTAGAAATAAAGACTGATGGCTATAAAATTCTCTAAGTACAAATGCTGTTGATCTCAGAGTTTGATGCTGACCAACAAACTGCTGCGGGCAAGCTTATCTGCTGCGGATACTTGTTCTCCCGCTGAAGAACAAATCTGCTGCGGATAGCCTTATCTGCTGAAGACCAAAGTTGATGCGGATAGGCTTCTCAGCAGCATCAACACTTGATGTTGCTGACAGGCAAATCATCAGCAGCTTTGGATGGTCTTGCTGCTGATCCTCATCTTGCTGCTGACAGCCGTGTGCCTTGAAGACAAATCGTTACAGCTGACTATCCATGCCAAGCATCACTGACAACTTTCTGCAAAAGCAACTGACACACTCAAAATAGAAGGAACCTCAATGGCACAACCAATGATAGACAACAATGCTCTTCTCTAAGCATGCAAGCAATAATGCATAAAGAAGACGTTTCAATAAAGTTAACTAGTTTTAGACTAAACGTGTAATAGTTAGCTGTATACAAAAGATCAACGGTCTGTGTTAGATCTGATCCTTAGAATCAAGGGTCTGTCTTGATTCTAAGTGAGTACAAATACTGTGTAAACACTTCATTTTATGTGTGCTTTTTGATTGAGTTTTCATTTGTAATCGTTTATTTGCAAAAGCTTAATACAACAGTGTTCTTAAAAGTATTCTTTCTGTTTACTCGATTATACTTGTGTAGTTGTTATTGTTTCCGCCAATTTCAACTAAGAACAGAACCATCTTGTATTTTCACGATCCTACAAGTGGTATCAGAGCTTTGGCTCAAATTAAACAAACTCACATTTGTTTAATCACTTCTGGTTCTATTCTAAACTCTCTCTTTCATCAAGTCACCCAAAAACACAAAAACAAAGATGGTACAGAGCAATGGATTTGAAGACATCGGCAGCATCAACCGACCACCAAGATTGGTATCTGGGGAAGACTATGACATGTGGAAGAATCGCATGGAAAGCTTTTTCTGTTATCAGGAGTACGGAATTTGGAAATCCATCAGGGATGGACCCTACACTCCCATGGTGGCCTCTGCTGACTCTGGAGGACCACTAGTTCCAAAGGAGCCCTCCAAGTACTCAGAAGAGGACATAAAGAATATGGAGGTGGACTTCAAGGCACTAGGAGCTATCCAAATTGCCTTCCAAATGAAGTTTTTCATAACTTCAGAAGCTACAAAACTGCTAAAGTGCTCTGGGAGGCTCTTGAGAAGATGTTTGCCGGCTCTGAGGAAGTCAAAGAAAATAGAAGGGACGTCCTGAAATAGCAATACGAAAACTTCGTATGGAAGGAAGGTGAGTCACTAACCGTGTTGTATAACAGGTACACTTATCTGCTGGGAGAACTGCAGTGCTCCAAAGTAAAGCTAGAGAATGAAGATATTCTCAAAAAGTTTATCAGATCTCTCCCAAGCTGCTGGACACTATATACATTGTCTATAAGAAGAACGGAGAATTTAAAAACTCTCCAGATGACAGAGCTCTTTGGCATGCTGAAAACATATGAATTAGAAATGATTCAAGCCAAGGAAAGGAGCTCCAATCATCAATCAGCATCTTCTTCCTCCAGCATCTCATATGCGCTTCACTCCGACCACTCAGTTCCTAGTTCAAGCAACTATTATCCTCCTATTGTCACCCATCCACAAACTCCCACCTCTCAAACAAACACCTCACCATTTCTCCTAGAAGCTCCTCCTCAAACATCAACCTCTGCTGCTTTTGTTTCTGAAAATTCAAGCAACATGTCATTTATCAAGGAGGATCTGGAATGCTTTCATCCAGATGACTTAGAAGAAATGGATATACAACACTCGTATGCCATGCTCTCTATAAGAGCAAAAAGGTTCTACTCTAGAACCGGAAGACCCATTCCAAGCAACAACTCCAACACCAGAGTTGGCTTGGATAAAAGCAAACTAAGATGTTACAACTGTAACCTACTGGGTCACTTTGCTAGAGAATGCAAGGCACTAAGAGCAAATCCAACTACTCCTCAGTCAAGACAAGCTCAACCCAGACAACAACAACAAGCTACTCCTCCAGTTCAAACTGCAGCCTGTGCAACTGTTGGAACTTCTGAGTTCGACTGGAGCTTCCAGTATGAAGAACTTTAACAATCAAGCTCTTATGGCAGACACTACAGAGATACCACCTCAGGGACATCCATGTCACAAGAATAACACCTGGGTGGTAGACAGTGGTTGTTCCAGGCACATGACAGGCAACGGATCCATCCTCTCCAACTTCAGAAATTTCAATGGAGGATATGTTGCCTTTGGAAGCGACTCAAAGGGAGGATCCATTACTGGACAAGGAACTGTGTCCAACGAAAGAATGAGCATTGATAAGGTCAACCATTTCAAAGAATTGGACTTCAATCTCATGAGTGTTTCCCAGGTTTGTGATCAAAAGCATTGGATGCTCTTCACAGATAAAGAATGCTTTGTACTGTCTCCAGGCTTATCCACACCTCCTCCAGAAAGCATTTTATTGACTGCTTAGAGAAAAGAAAATCTCTATGTACTGGACATGAATGAAGTCACTCCATCTGGGAGTGTCTCCTGCTTTTTATCAAAAGCCTTAGTTGATGAATCAGCTCTCTGCACAGGAGATTAAGCCATGTTAATATCAAAACCATTAACAAATTGGTGAAGAATAATCTTGTCAGAGGGATTCCTGACAAAGAATTTCAGCTGGAAGACCACTGCATTGCATGCTTAAAGGGGAAGCAACACAAGAGTTCTCACAAGCACAAGACCTTGAATACAAATGACACTCCACTGTAACTGCTGCATATGGATCTCTTCGGTCCTACAAATGTCATGTCAATGGGCAAAAAGTCATACTGTCTGGTGATAACAGATGACTACACCAGATTATCTTGGGTATACTTCTTGAGAACCAAAGATGAAACTGCTGAGATTCTCAAATCCTACATTCTGAGGGTAGAAAATCAAATCAATCAAAAGGTGAAAATCATAAGGTGTGATCAGGGCACAGAGTTCAAAAACCACACTTTAAACTGTTTCTGTGAAAGCAAGGGGATAGAGAGACAATACAGTGCTCCAAGAACTCCTCAACAAAATGGAGTTGCTGAAAGAAGAAACAGAACTCTTATTGAGTCAGCAAGATCTATGTTGGCTGACTCAAAACTGCCACTCACATTCTGGGCAGAAGCAGTTAGCACAGCCTGCTATGTGCAAAACAGAGTTCTAATTGTAAAACCCCTCAACAAAACACCCTATGAACTTTGCTTTCAAAGAATTCCCTACATTGGGTTTCTAAAACCTTTTGGGTGTCCATGCACAATTCTCATCACACATGGGGTTCTTCCTAAGTTTGGTGCCAAATCTGATGAAGGATATTTCGTAGGCTATTCCTTTTAATCAAAGGCCTATAGAGTATTCAATTCAAGAACAAGAATTGTGGAAGAATCAGCAAATGTGGAATGTAGAGAACACATAGTCTGTGAGCAGGGAAAAGGTCCAAACTGGCTCTTTGACATAGACTCCTTCTCCTAAATATTTGAGCCTCTCACTTTCTCAAATATGGAGTCTACGTCTACACAAACACCTGCCTCCACTTCATCCACTGACTACAAACTGGATTTTCCCAAATCTTCTATCAGTCTGAGAAGACCATCAATTGATCCTCCATCAGTTGTGGAAGCAATTGAAGCAAGTGAAGAAGGAACAAGACTGTCTAATGTAACCAGCAGCAGCCTGTCTGAAACTGAAAATCTAAATGAAGACTCTTCGGTAAATGCTGTAGATGCTGATGATGCTATTGCTGAAAATATTGATGTGGATAATGCTGTTGAAGACTCTTCCACCATGAATGAAGAGACCCCTGATCAAAATCAAAGCAATCTGGAGCAAGGGATACAGCTGGAGGTGGTACCAGCACAGAGGATCCACAAAAAAACATCATCAAGAGAATATTATTGGCCAAGTACACCAAGGAGTTCTCACAAGAAGAAAATCTCACGAGGCCAATATATGCTTGTTTTCATGTTTCCTATCTCAGGTGGAACCCAAGAAGATAGATGAAGCACTCAAACACAGTAGCTGAATTGAAGCAATGCAGGAAGAATTGCTGCAATTCAAGAGGCAGGATGTCTGGAAACTTGTTGATCTTCCACCAGGTAAATATGCTATTGGCACACGATGGGTTTTTAGGAACAAGCAAGACGAGAGAGGCATTGTAGTCAAGAACACAGCCAGACTTGTAGCTCAAGGTTACACTCAGGATGAAGGAATTGACTATGATGAAGTCTTTGCTCCTGTTGCCAGACTGGAAGCCATCAGAATATGGAGTCTACGTCTACACAAACACCTGCCATCAGAATATGGAGCCATCAGTTGTGGAAGCAATTGAAGCAAGTGAAGAAGGAACAAGACTGTCTAATGTAACCAGCAGCAGCCTGTCTGAAACTGAAAATCTAAATGAAGACTCTTCGGTAAATGCTGTAGATGCTGATGATGCTATTGCTGAAAATATTGATGTGGATAATGCTGTTGAAGACTCTTCCACCATGAATGAAGAGACCCCTGATCAAAATCAAAGCAATCTGGAGCAAGGGATACAGCTGGAGGTGGTACCAGCACAGAGGATCCACAAAAAAACATCATCAAGAGAATATTATTGGCCAAGTACACCAAGGAGTTCTCACAAGAAGAAAATCTCACGAGGCCAATATATGCTTGTTTTCATGTTTCCTATCTCAGGTGGAACCCAAGAAGATAGATGAAGCACTCAAACACAGTAGCTGAATTGAAGCAATGCAGGAAGAATTGCTGCAATTCAAGAGGCAGGATGTCTGGAAACTTGTTGATCTTCCACCAGGTAAATATGCTATTGGCACACGATGGGTTTTTAGGAACAAGCAAGACGAGAGAGGCATTGTAGTCAAGAACAAAGCCAGACTTGTAGCTCAAGGTTACACTCAGGATGAAGGAATTGACTATGATGAAGTCTTTGCTCCTGTTGCCAGACTGGAAGCCATCAGAATCTTCCTGGCATATGCTGCATCCAAGAATTTCACTGTCTATCAAATGGATGTAAAAAGTGCCTTTCTGTATGGGAAGATTGGTGAGGAAGTATACGTCAAACAGCCTCTAGGCTTTATAGATCCAGCACATCCTACTCAAGTGTTCAAACTAGACAAAGCTCTATATGGCCTACATCAGGCACCAAGAGCCTGGTATGAAACCTTGTCAGGATATCTACTAAGCAACAACTTCAGAAGAGGTGCCATTGACCAGACATTGTTTATCAAAGATGAAGGGGGAGAAATCTTACTAGTTCAAATTTATGTTGATGATATCATCTTTGGATCAACAAGGAAACAGCTGTGCAAAGACTTTGAGATTCTGATGCACTCAAAGTTTGAAATGAGTTCAATGGGTGAATTAAATTTCTTCTTGGGTCTACAAGTCAAACATGCCCCAAATGGAATCTTCATAAGCCAATCCAAATATGTAAAGAGCATTTTAGAAAGATTCAAAATGGCTGACTGCTCTGCTGCAAGAACCCCTATGCAAGTGCATCATCAACTGACTCTAGACAAAGATGGCCAAGACACTGATCAACATCAGTACCGTGCAATGATAGGGTCTCTCATGTATCTCATTGCCTCAAGGCCAGATATCATGTTTGCAGCATGTCTCTGTGCAAGATTTTAAGCAGCTCCAAAAGTTTCACATCTTCAGGCTGTCTAGAGAATCTTTAGATACCTAAAGGGTGCCTCAAGACTTGGGCTATGGTACTCTAAAAATGACATGTTTAATCTGTATGCATACACTGACAGTGACTACGGGGGATGCAACTTGGACAAAAAGTCCACTTCAGGGGGATGTCAGTTTCTGGGAGGGAGATTGATTTCATGGCAGTGCAAGAAGCAAACATGTGTTTCAACTTCTATAGCTGAAGCAGAATACATTGCAGCTTCAAGTTGTTGTGCACAAGTCATCTGGATACAAAATCAAATGTTGGATTATGGGATGACTTTCATGGCAACTCCAATTCACATTGACAACATGAGTGCTATCTCAATCACAAACAATCCGGTGCAGCACTCAAAGACAAAGCACATTGACATCAGGTATCATTTCATAAGAGATCAAGATGAGAAAAGGAGGATTATTTTAACCAAAGTTCATACGAATGAGCAATATGCTGATTTGTTTACAAAACCTTTTGATGAAGCTAGATTTAAATATTTAGTTGAATCAATTGGTATGATGAACTTTGATTAAAATCTATCTCTAAAAATTCCATTTTAAAATATGTTTTGCCTTATGCTGTAAATAAAAGTTATAAGTCAGCAACATTTGTGTCCTTCAGCTGCTGACAGGTTTAATCTTCAGCAGCAAAAGTTTTGCAGATGACTGCTTTAAGTTATCAGCAGGAACAGTTTTCCTGCGGATTTCTTTAAGACTGTCAGCAGCAACATCCTTGCTACGGATTATTAAATCCATCAGCAGCAGATGAGTTAACTGCTGACAGATTTAATCTTCAGCAGCAAAAGATATGCAGCTGACTGCTTTAAGTTATCAGCAGGAACAGGTTTCATGCGGATTTCTTTAAGACCGTCAGTAGCAACATCCTTGCTGCGGATTATTAAATCCATCAGCAGCAGATAAGTTTGCTGTTGACAGACTTAACCTTCCGCAGCAACCAAGGTTGCAGTGGACAAGCTTATTCATCCACAGCAACCAAGTTTGCTGCTGATGGGTAAATTTAAATCCAAATTAACTTTTAACCACTGTAAAAATCAACGTCAGTCTTTACAATGTCTGCCTTAGTGTATTACAGCTGTAACAGTAAAAGGTGAATTAGGTTGTACTGTACAAGTCATTTTGCTTTTTCCCTCCTCTGCCGTTATAAGAACAAATCAAATTTCCTTACCACTTCTTCACCTTCAATTTCACCCTAAACCCACATCACTTTCTCTCAAGTCCCTACCACATTCAAAGCCCTTCATCTTTAAAACATTCAAAGCCTCCCATATTCTAACCTTCCCTCCAAATCAAACAACAATGGCAGACATCAATAACCCTGATGATAAGTTCTCCCCATACCACAACCTTACAGCATATCTTACCAAGGGAAAGAAATCCGAAGGATTTAATGATATGATCGACTTCTTATGTCGATCAAAAATCTACTTTTCCCTCACACCCAACCCTACCATATATATCCCTCATATGGAGGATTTTTGGAGTACCGCCGTCTACTCAACCGAACAGGGGATTCCCCAAATTAAAGCCAAAGTAGACGGCAAGGATATCACCATCTTGGAAGCCACACTCAAAAAACATCTTAAGCTTCAAGATGAGGGAGCAGCCATCTCATACTCGAAGGACGAATACATGAGGACCTTTGTATCCATTGGATACACTGGAAATCAGACCGAGTATACGATCGAGAAGGCGCTAATGGGCCCTCCATGGAAGTATCTTTGCCACACTCTTCTCCAATGCATATCCCAGAAGAGGAGTGGATGGCATCAGGTGAGCTCCGCACTTGCCTCCGCCTTCCATGGTATGGTCACTAACCAAGTCTTCAACTTTGCACACCTCATCTTTGAGGGTTTGAGATATAATCTTCAAGAGGGTGAAAAGCAACAATTTTTATGTACCCAAGATTCTTGCAGGAAGTTTTCAATCAAGAACTAAAAGAACTTTCAAAACCTGCAAGAATCTACATCATGTTGGGACATAAAAATAATATTTTTCAAAGCATGAGAACTGTTTCCAAAAAGTTCTCAGGGGTCAATGTTCCATTGTTATCTACAATGCTGAACATACAGAGTACCCCGGGTGACAGTTCAGCAATCCCAGCTGATACTGATCCCACACCCTCCACCTCACATCCTGAACAACAGTCTGCTTCCACCATTCGAACCCCTGTGCATACTACTAAGGACGCATAGGTACAAAAATTACTTACACCTGTTTTTGATGTTATCGTTCAACCGGAACACAGGGCCCCGGTTGCAACGACATATACTAGGAAAAGGGGCAAGAGAACTCCTTCTTCTCTTGCCTCCAAAGCCCAAACCTAACCTAACAGCCCTCACTCAGAATCACAACATTCTAGTGAGAATATCATAAGGGACAGCCACATTATTAGGGAGACTCCTTCGAATGTCTCTCTATTAGGATCAGGATCACTTCCCGGATCCATAGAACAGCCCCCTGAGCCACTCCTTTCTCTTCTGGACTTAAGTGTTGAGGAACCTAATCAAGATGATGTACCTTCTCCAACTACCACTATCTCGGAGGTACTGATTGATCTTTCTTCCAACACACCCAACCCAAGTTCTCGTACCCTGAAGGTCCACTCTAGGAGTTATGACATAGTGGATGTGGAAGAGGCTGTCACTACTGCTGGTCCATCAAATGACTAGGAGGACAGTTACAACATTGCTAAGACCTCAACCATGGCAACTCACAGTGAGGATGCTTCCTTGGAAACTCCCCTCACTGCGAGGAATCCCAGGTGCCAAGAAACCATGGGTGATGGGGATGAAGAGGCTAGGCCTAAGGCCCCATCTGGATCCAAGGATTCCACAACTGTGGAAGAGGACAGACTGAAACTTCATAACTTGGAATTGACGGCCAGGGTGGCTATGCTAGAGGCTGAAGTGTCCAAACTAAGACACCAAGTCTCTATGCATGAAGCCCATCAATGCCCAACTGTACCTACTCCCTCTCTTGTATCAGTGGGCACCCAAACTGATGCTTATTTGTCCACTGATGCAACCATAAAGGGGGAGATGGTCCCAATGGAGGAAGACTTTTACAGTCTTGACGAAGAGCAGGCTGTTTTGAAAGCACACTTTTCAAGCCAGCTTTTGTACAGGTTCATGACTTGCCAGCTTCAGATAACGAAGAAGAAGAGACATTTGAAGACTGGAAGTTAGTCGTCAAGGCTGTTGATGAGATGCTGAATGATGCTGAAGACACAGAACAAACATATACATCTTTCAGCATCATCCCTGAAGCAGCAGCCATCATAAGTCACTCCACTGCCCCCCAATTTCCACTGACTTCAACACAGCTAGAGTTTGATACAATACTAGCTTGGGGGTATGATGGAAAGTCTGAGAGGTTCTGGATTGGTTGGGAGTTTGGCGGAGTAGAAGAGCTAAACTGGGACTTTCTCAACAACATCCAAGTCCTTCACCTATACCATCTACAATGCATCAACAACTCAACGGACCTCTCAGCAGAACTTGCCATTGGCAGGTTCTATGACTTGATGGAGGATAATCTACCCAACTTTCAAAGACAAATACAAGCAGCAAAAAGGGTAGCCTATCCTGAATCTTCAACAACAGCAGAAAGAAGACTGTCTCCCAGAAGACTTGAAATAATAAGGAGCAGTCTTCTCACTGAAGAAAAAGTTCTGTGCTGGAGAAGATTCCTGTACAACAAAATGGTCAGGGATGTCGAAGTGCAAGGATGGACAAGCACTGACTCCCATGACTTCACCTTCTTCCTGAGCAATGGATCTTTTCTAACAATCAACATCAATGAGATCTTGCTCCTACCTTCAGCCTTCCTGCACAAGGTCTTTGAGCTCAGATCACTCATCTTCAATGTCAACTCCTTAGAAAGTCAAGAAATGATCAAGATCATCAAGGCTTCTTTGTATAAGGAGGAATCTGGATTTGACTCAGACCTATCCTTTCTCTCTTCTCCAACAGTCAGACTGAACACAGAAGAAGAATCAAAAAGAAGAGAAGAGGAAAAGATGAAAGAGGCATGGAAGGATGTGACAGGTATGGAATGGGAAGAAGATGAAGTCAGTTCCCCTCCCTTATCTATTCCCCAAATTGCCAATGAAGCTGAAGCTGAGATTCCAACAGTAGCACCATCATCTGCTATAGTGATCAGTGAAGCCGAAGCAGAGGCATCCAACAAAGATAAGGGAAAGGGAATTATGACCAAAGAAGACGAAGAGAGGTTGCTAAGAGAAAAGAAAGAGAAAGAAGAAAGAAGAAGAAGAGAAGAAAAGGAGATGGCTGAAACAAAGAAAGCTCAAGATAGACTCACAGCCATTCTCCTCAGAGAACAACAAATCCAGCTTTATGCAAAACAGCTGGATGAGCTCAAAGTAAAGATTCCTGTAGTTTATCAGATTGAAGAAGATGAAGCTCTTGCTATTCAACTGCAGGAACAATTTGAAAAGGAAGAAGAAGAAGAACTAGAGAAGAAGAAGGAAGAGGCTAAGTTCAGAATTACTGATTCTGAACTAGCCAAAGAAATAAGAGAGGAGTGGGTAAAGGCTCTAGTTTCTCAAGCTGAGGATGCAGACTATCATGAGAAATTATCAAATAAAGAAATCTACAGAGCCTTCATGGGTCAGTTGGCAAAGAAGAAGAAGGCTGAAGAAGAAGAAAAAGCCAAACAAAAGTCCAAAAAGACCATTGCCTTTAATAAAAGGACCCATGAAGAAAGGAAAATCATGATTGACTTCCTTAAGGCTAGAGGAGAGAGTGGAAAGAGGCTAGGTCCCATGAATTTCATGAACCTGCAAGCCCTCTATTTTAAAGTAAAGAAGGATGATGAAGAAAGATTGGAGAAGAAAGGCTCCAAGAAAAGGGTAAACATTCAAGAAGAAGAAAGGAAATCAAAGAAGCCCAAGCCTTCTCTCTCACCCAACACTTCCTCAATCCAACAACCTTCCACTTTCCTTCCTAGACCTCCCTCCTCTCCTCCCTCAAAGTCCAAATCCTCACACCCAGCTCCTACTCATCAACAACCTCCCAAAAAGAAAAACAAACCCACTTCCAAACCAGAAGACTCAAGAGAAATAATCAGATGGTCATACAGCCCTGAAGACCAATGGTTTGAAGTGTTCAGGGGGAGGACATAAGCTAAAAGATCAATCTATACATCTGTTGATGAGGTACTACAGCTTCCAGATTCTGATCTAAGAAGAATGATGGAGCTGGGTGAATCCTCTGAGCCTGAGAATGAAGTGGGAGACATCTATTGCTGGCAATCAGACATTACTTCAACCCCAGCAAAGATGAAATCATTGATGCCAAACCTCTTCAATCCCACTCTCCATTCATCAGCTGGTCCTACAATGTTGAGAAGAATGAATTCACTCTGACAGATGTAAAGGACAGAAGATGAGGTGTTCAAGCAAAGCTATCTTCAAAATGGCAAGCAAAGACATCAAGACTCTATCTGAGCTTCCTCTTAACAATCCCAGCATGGACCAGAGAGGATATGAGGTTGAAAGGATAGTCAGAAACATGCAAAAGCGTCAGCAACAAAGGCAGTAAGAGAATTTTGGTAGCATCAGTCTAGGGGGAGTTTGTAGAAATAAAGACTGATGGCTACAAAAATATCTAAGTACAAATGCTGCTGATCTCAGAGTTTGCTGCTGACTAACAAACTGCTGCGGACAAGCTTATCTGCTGCGGATACTTGTTCTCCTGCTGAAGAACAAATCTGCTGCGGATAGCCTTATCTGCTGAAGACCAAAGTTGCCGTGGATAGGCTTCTCAGCAGCATCAACACTTGATGATGCTGATAGGCAAATCATTAGCAGCTTTGGATGGTTACATCTTGCTGCTGATCCTCATCTTGCTGCTGACAGCCGTGTGCCTTGAAGACAAATCGTTGCAGCTGACTATCCATGCCAAGCGTCACTGACAACTTTCTGCAAAAGCAACTGACTCACTCAAAGCAGAAGGAACCTCAATGGCACAACCAATGAAAGACAACATTGCTCTTCTCCAAGCATGCAAGCAATAATGCATAAAGAAGACGTTTCAATAAAGTTAACTAGTTTTAGACTAAACGTGTAATAGTTAGCTGTATACAAAAGATCAATGGTCTGTGTTAGATCTGATCCTTAGAATCAAGGGTCTGTCTTGATTCTATGCGAGTATAAATACTGTGTAAACACTTCATTGTATGTGTGCTTTTTGATTGAGTTTTCATTTGTAATCGTTTATTTGCAAAAGCTTAATACAACAGTGTTCTTAAAAGTATTCTTTCTGTTTACTCGATTATACTTGTGTAGTTGTTATTGTTTCCGCCAATTTCAACTAAGAACAGAACCATCTTGTATTTTCACGATCCTATAATCATAATTCCCCACAGGACCTAGTCCTGAACACTTATGCCTAGACATAAGGTATGCAACCACAATTTTTCCACAGGACCTCGTCCTGAACATTTATACATACTAATGATGCATATTTATGATTTTCGCACAGGACCCTGTCCTAAATACTCACCCATGGTGCAACGCACCCGTTACACTTCAAATTATCACCTAGACATTAACACATAGGTGACACTATCATACGACCATTGACACAGACCAAATTTAAAATTCATATCTATACAAGTCTACTCACACCATCTAATCAACCATGCTCTAGTATCACAACGTAAATCACATCTAATGCTAACTCACATTATTCCGAATGCGGTCACACAATCACATTCCCACACATATGCCACTATTGTAAGTACGATCCTATGTCGTCACCAACAAAATTTATTATTAATTATGTTTCAAATCTTCATGCGGTAAGATTCACAATAAATGTCAAAATCAATTAATCATCATTTGATTTGAACATCACTCCACGTAGATGTCTAATAAGGTAAAACATCAATTCACCCCGAACTCTCTCATGACAATTGCCACACTAACTAATCGTCAACCAATCGAGCATCTAGAACATTGCCCGCTAATTCACTGCTAGACCACGTCCGGTGCATCTGGCGTATCCTTCTCTGGTTCATCTTGAAACAAGGCTCTCTTAACCGTGCAGGTCCGCATTCTGAAGGAAAATCACGTACAGCTGGCACTGCCCTCCTTTTACATGCCGTCTTTCCAATCATAGCTCCAAGCGGTATGTCGCAGACCGAAGTTTTAGTCACACTTGGCACAAGAAGTGCTAACACCATTCCCACCTCACTCTGAGCTCCTTCTACGGCAGTCGTCGGCTTAACCTGTTGATCTGCATTCCTCTTAGTAAGAGTTCCACGCTTGATCGATCTCGTACGCTTTATCTTAGCCACCTAATGCTACTCAAGATAGAACGCTAGAGTGACTACTATGGGCACAAATTCAGAATATGAGAGTAATTATAGACTGGCAAATCACGGTGGTCAAATGCAATTTGGTGGTCCACATAACTACTCAGATTCTAAACCTTTCCCGTCACATCCACACTAGCTTTCTACCTTTCACACGTATCGGATGCACATGCATCCCGCATAACTCACATAGCACATAGCAATAATCTAACAATTTATCATATTCATCACAAATACATATCACACAAGGTTACACAGAACAACGATAAAGCACGTCTACAAACCAAACTATCCCACATAATCACAATCAATGCAATTCTACAGTACTCAAATCGCCAAACATAATACCAGTTAATCATACCATCTACTCCACGTAGTTCTACCCACTACTACAGCACATAACACACAGCATGTTCCCACACGGAACCATAAACCACTTACTCACGCCAATCGCTTAACCTAGTGTAACACTACACAAATGCAATTAATAATTACTGCTTAACTCGAAAGACGTACCTCTTGGCTTGCGGTTACTCGTGGTGGCATTCGTTTCACACTTGTCCCGTTTTTAGTTTAAGTTAAGGTATTTTATTTAAGTAAAAACACCAATTTTCTCTTAAACCACATCTCTGATACCAACTTGTAAGAGCCCGACCCGAGCATCCTACAGTTGGTTCTCATAACGGGTCATTATATTTAATACGCATTTATTATTAATCAAACTACAGCGGAAGTCTTTCTAAAAATCATTTATTACTATTTAATGTCATTAAGTTTACCTCACGAATGCCTGCACACCAATCTGAGTAGCACCGCTGCCAAGCCAAGATACGTCAACGCAAAGCTAACCTACAAAACAATCTAACGTACACACAAAATCAGCTACGCTGAGTGAGTTCTAATAGTTTAATTTCTTTAAAAACCAGCTCGTCACAAAGGTTGTTTAAGGTTTACTCAGGACCCACGGTCCTTAAAAAGTAGTTTACCAGTTTGTTAATAAGTACGTAGCCCCTGTACCACACGGTATCCCATAGTTGGTCAATACCCTAGACTCGTCTCGTAATAACAACTCCCTACTCTCGTCGACATAGGTCAAACTTTCTACACTAATAACTCGTGTTCTAGGACACGTATTAACCATACACTTAGTTATCTGAACCAAAATCCTAGACATCACTTACCCGACCTTAACCCAGGCTATTACATTTCAACTGACACGATAATTGTACACGTTACGTCACAATTCTGACGTCACTGTCAGTCTAACTCTATATACCACAATAGTAGCATTCACATGTCACGTTAGCATACCACCTTAATATTCTCTACACGTTACATTAACATTACCACATTATTAACATCTCATGTATAATAAATATAACTCAACGTTCGCATGTAATCCCACACACATGTAAATATACACATAAACACATACCTCGTCACTACACCCTCATCAGGGTGATCGACGCACAACATTAACCTGTTAAATAAATGTCACCGTTGGTGACTTCCTGAATGGTCTTGTCCTTCCCAAATCCCGTTTGCCATGTCATAAAGACAACGATGGAAACACGTCACGCAAACATAATACTCATAATATCACACATCATTTACATGACCTGTTAAGTACACCTACATCTCACATATAACACTAGAACAACATATATTTCGCATAAAATCATAAGCATTTAGCTTGAGGCTCGACTTTTCCCGTCCGACCCCTAACACGTCACACATTCATAACTCATTTATCTAGCTAAGACATTCTCATAGACACACCATAGACCCTACGACCCCTCAGTAATTATTTTATATTCAAAACGCATCGGGTTAGAACCCGAAACCCTTAACTCATGACACATTGACAACTTTCAACTCTAGCTAACATAGTTCCCACAAACACCCCATATTTTAATACTTAACTTCGTAAACTCATTGGGTTAGACATTTAATGTAATAAAGATGTCTCAAAAGTATGTACGATAGCCCCGAAAACGTTAAAACATTTAAAGGTAGGGGATTAGAAACTCACTGGTTACGTGAAGTCCGAACCTTGCTCTACAGCTGACCTTTCACTCGAAACCCGAATTTTTCATATGTATGGTCACATGGTTAGACATGTTCTAAAGATGCCTAGGTCAACAAATAAATCTTGATACTAAGTCTCGACCACTCGTCCCTTCTTCCACGCAAAACCCTAGCTCCACGTGCACACGCGCATTAGAGTCGAGTTTCCCATGCACGCATTCAACCCATGCAAACCCTAACCGGGTGTAACTCCGACTTCGTCCCCCCCTCCATTCACCACCGTGAACCACCACCGTGTTCCACCACCATGCACCTCTCATACACCATATCTCCGCCATCTTTCTCAAGTCAACCCTGACCGGCCAACCCCTTTCCTTCTCTCCCCTTCGCGCACCACCATCACCTACACCCTACTCCTGCCAACGCCATCTTCGTTAACCTCTACCGGATGCAACACCACGAAGCCCCCCGACAATCGCCGTGTCTCGTCTTCACTTCCTCATGACGCACCTGTAACAGCCACCACGCCACTCGGTCTCCGCCGGTCACCCTACCCTTGTCGATCATAGCCGTGGCCCTCCTCCCCTGCAACCATGCTGTCGCTCGCAACTATCAAAGACAACACCGGTTCCCACCGTTTTCTTCCCATTGTCGTGAACTAAGCACCGCCATCTGACAACCGTCCGGTCTCCCTCTACGAACACCGATATACTCAAACTAACCTCAGCTAGGAAATTCCCTGTCAAACAAGTGTACACACACAAACGAATAAACATGATTACCTTGATTTATTTCGGAGACTATAGTTTAAGGCCACTGTGTCACCGCCTCCGTTTCCTTTCCGACCACCGTCTGCCGCCGGCTTCCTCCTTCATGCGCCTCTCTCCCAGCCGTTGCACTCCTAGGGTTAAGAATGGCCCTAGGGTTTGCGCAAGGGTGGTTCTTATACTAACAGATGTTTCACTCGGGACCCCGCGTTTCCTTATCATCGCGCTTTGATCTCGGGTTTATGTAAAAATGATCCCCGGGTCCTTCGAGTTTGTAAGCTAAATTCTTTCACGCCTAGATTCATTAACGTCGTCATTAATATAGAAATTCAGGTCGTCCATATACCCGAACTATTATATATGGATATTTCGGGATGTTACAACTTGAGCCCATGAGACCAAAGCACATAAGTGACATTTTCTATAAAATAAGCAAATCTTATGTTTCATTTTCTATAACAAAAGTATTATATTTCGCATACATT
Organism: Smallanthus sonchifolius; assembly: GCA_023525975.1. NCBI lineage: Eukaryota > Viridiplantae > Streptophyta > Magnoliopsida > Asterales > Asteraceae > Smallanthus > Smallanthus sonchifolius. The sequence goes on from CM042034.1 coordinate 51,899,320, forward strand.
TTCCAAAAATTCAAACAATATTTTGTGAATGGCATGATGACTTGTATTAATTTGATTCCACTCAAAAACTAATCGGCATCCCGAAAACTCGACATGTGTAAATGGGTCGAAAGGAAGGAGCAAAAAATGAATTATGGGGTTGGGCTTGGCCCATTGATAAGTCATAAATTATACAAATTTTGCATGCACAATTGTCCTCATATTCATCAAAATTATAGACAAAATGAAGGGAATTGATACTTAGTATATTCAATTGTGTTTGGGTTGCAAAAACATAATAAAATCACTCAAAATCAAGGAAAAAATAGCCTCTAGAAGTCAATTGAATGAACCTTGACCCAGGAAGTCAAAGCAGAAGGTCAAAAAGTCAACAGGGAGCAAAAGAGGGCAACGTACGGCCGAGCAAACCCTATTTTGCCTCTATTGTCACAACCCGACCAGGGGGCTAGGAGTGATGATCAAATACCAAAACAAAACACATCGAAAATAACGTGACATATATTTTATAAATGTTATGGGTCCAACTAAGTCAAAATATATATTTACAAAGTTACATAACATCTATACACTAACTAAAAATAAAATAATAGATTTTATCTTCTCATCAAAGCTATCTCGGGTGGAAGTCTATGGCTCGACATAAATATTCTAAAAGGAGTCATCTGTCTTCAAACAAGCTCATGTCTATGTTGCTAATTTCCAACTTGAGAAGCGTACCTAAATACATGCTTAAAAATATTGTGTCAACTAAAAAGTTGGTGAGTTCACGAGCTTAGTTAATAAAGCATTTATATTGATATTCCAAATATGTATGGTGTAAAATTAAACAAGTTCACAACCAACCCTGTGCCCACAACCCGTGGACATCTAGAAATAATAATATACCCCTAACCCATACCCCTTTTTATTATGGGTCAAATTATTCATGTCTGCCAACATAAGTTTAAAACTGTTAAACGAATATATGTCATAAGATATTTATCATCATTATATGATTATCATTCCATGGGAGGTTGTCCTGGTTATGTCGGGCCCATGGTGTGCGAGGGTTTCACCCGATAGTACTACCCATATATTCGCTGGCTCCAAAGGAGTTAATGATTGTGTGCTAAAGTTCGGGGACTCGTTATAGCATCTAAAATGGGCTTATTTAATTATTGCACTAAGTATCTAAACAGTTTAGAATCATGTAATTTGTTGAAGCAATTCTTGTGACAAGCACTCTTAAAATTGTTTTTACTTATGTAATGTCTTTATGTATTTGTATGTCAGCGTCTGTATGTAGTGGTTTATCAAGTTGTAATCATGTTCGTAGGTACTTGTCGTTGTTGTTGTCTTTGTTAAGTATTGTGTGCACTTAACAAGTGCACAAGATGTATATCCTGCGTATTTAGCAAGTACGTAAGAACAAAGTCTGCTAAGTACGCACGAGTTAAGCCCTGCGCACTTGCTAAGTGCGCAGGTAACATGTCTAGTATATATAGCTGTTAGTGACAGAATGTATGTACACACTCATTCTCTCTGTAATCGGCTGTGATTATCAATACACGAAGTTTGGAAGTATCTTGTGTCTTTGTTGTCGGTTTACTTTGTGTTGATTGATACTCCACCTAGTCATGGGCATTCCGCACCCGGTTTGACCATGAACACACTTGCATGTGACGATCCGAGACACCCGAGGGACCTACAAGTGGTATCAGAGTGATTGCTCTTGATTTCGAGTGTTGTGAGTGTGCTGGGAGCATTTTCAACACAATCTGCAGCTTTTCTGCAAGGAAAAGTGACTGATTTTGGTGATTTTTGTGATAAAATAGAGGTAGCTCTTGAGCGCTATTTTAAAAGCAAAAATCCTTCAAAATCCGACCTTTTTCTTGTTTGTTTGAGTGTTTTGATCATCAAAGGTTTGTTAGAAACAAGTTTCTAACCTTTTGGCTTGATCAATTTGTTCATATCTTCAAAATTTGAAGATCTGAGGTATTTCTTGCGATCGGAAAAGGTTGGTGAGAGCAGGTGAAAAAGTGATCTGCGTACTTACCAAGTACGCAAGATCATTTCTTGTTGCGTACTTAACTCCTTCCTGCGTACTTGTCATTTACCCATGCGTACTTGTTAAGTACGTAAGAGCAAATCTTAAGTGCGCAAGACCAAGTTCATAAGTGCGCAAGGCCAGAACTTAAGTGCGCACGACCAGAACTTAAGTGCGCACATTGCTTTGATTTTTCTGAAATTTGACTAAGTTCACCATGGAAAATCTTCAGAATCTCGGTAACCTGTTAAATTATGACAATGAGATTGGAACCCCACAGAAACCACCAAAGCTGCTTAACGTAAATGATTACTCAAACTGGAAAGCACGCTTTGAGCATTATATGTCATACACCGATTCTTCACTTTGGATACCCATTCTAGAGGGTTATAAGCATCCCACATATACATATCTTGATGAGGAAGTTCCCAAGCCTATCTCCAAACTTGATGAAGAAGAAAAGAAAGTTTATGACAGAGAGAAGAAGGCACACGGATCTATTACTATGGCCTTGACCAGGGAGTTATTTCACAGCTTTAGAGGATACGATAACTCCAAGGATCTCTGGAAGGCTTTGCAGAAGAGATTCGAGGGAAACAACGACATCAAGAAGAGTAAGAGGGATCTTCTTAGGAAGCAGTATGAGTGCTTCAGACATCTGGAGAATAAATCCATAGATGAGCTTATCTCTAGATTCTATCATCTGCAAACTGAGTTGAAAGCTTTTGACCTCATCTATCCAAATGAGGAGTTAGTTGAGAAGTGTCTAGATGCCCTACCACCAAAATTTGAGATATACACTACCTTGATGAGAGAGAACTCAAAGTTTTATGATATGACTATTGATGAAGCAATTGGAAATGTTCAAGCACATGATATGAACCTAAAAAGAAAGGATAGATCAGGAAGACCTCAAATACAAGACCCTTCTATGTATTATGGGACATCTTCCACAGCCAAGTCATCGGGTTCTGGAATTGCCCTTTTCTCAGGGAACTCTCACGAGGAGGATAATTCAAAGGTTTGTGGTGGTCATGCTTGCTATACAACATCTGGATCCGGTTCTGGATCTCATCACCATAATTCCTTAAGAAATCCTTCTCCCACATCTTCAGCTAACCAATCTGCAATAGCCAAGATAGCTGAAGATCATGTGGCTTTGTTTTCATCATGTATGCTTGCCTATGAAAACTTCGATGGTGGCAAGCTAACGAATCCTGAAACCATAGAAGAAGACTTTAATCAGGTGGATCCAGATGATATGGAGGACATGGATATTCAATGGAACATGGCCATGATCTTGAGAAGGGCGAAGCATTTCCTGAATCGAACTGACAGGAAGTTTATTGGTGGACATTCAAATGCCAAGGTGGGATTTGATAAATCCAAGGCCAAGTGCTACAAATGCAATAACTTTGGGCATTTTGCAAGAGAATGTCAAAAGGACAAAGCACCGGCCTCGGGGTTCACCAGACCTAGCCAAGGAAACGGTCAAGGGTACAATAACTCCAACAACCACAATCAAGATCAAGGAGGAACGTCCAATGCTTTGGTAGCATAACAGGACGACAACTTTGATTGGGGTGTTCATCTGGAGGATGCCCTTATTGCTCAAATGCAAGTTGGTCTCATGGCTGAGATCGTGGAGATGATAGAAGCAGAGGAACAGGAAGCTTCTGTGGCTGACCAAGAAGAGTCTACAACTGCAGTTGCACTCATGGCTATTGGAGAGGCATCATGTTCATCAGCTGAGGTAGATTCTATTTCTTTTGCTATCATTTCTTGTTCCAAATGTCTAAGCTTAATGGTTGAAAATTCTAAGCTTCAAGACAAAGTCGAACCACTTCGTATTGCAGCTTTAAGCTATAAATAAAACGAAAAATGATACAAAGATTCAATTGAAACGTTGAAGAAAGAAAAACGTGATTATTCACTTAAAATCAGCGATCAACAATTTCATTTGGATGTTGCGTACAAGGGGTTAGAGAAAAGGAACAATGAGATCAACAAGCTGCAAAATGAGATCTTGCAGTTGAAAGGTAATATTGAGAAGTTGAAAAATTCTCGTTCTGTGGTGTAACACTACGAGTCTGTAGTGGAACACTACGAGTCTGTAGTGAGACAAGTGAATGGCTTAGGGCTGGGTACTAATGCAATTCCTCCACCAGTAAGCGGGAAATTTTTCAACGGCTTAATTGACATTGATTTGTCTTGCCTTGATGAGTCCTCGAGTCAAGATGATTCCTCTAACAAGGATGATTCCTCAATTAAGGTTGACTCTGCATCTGATGAAGAGTTCCTTACTGCTTCTGATGATGGGTCTAAGAACACCTGCCCTGATGGTGTAGTCTCAGAGGAGTTGCTCGATGAACAGAAGGTTAAGAAAAACGTTGTCACTGATCGTGATAATTGCATTTTAACCGAACCCGACATTGTTGAAACAAATGAAAAATTAAAAGTGATGCTTTATGGGGGTTATAAAAATATTAACCAAGTTAAAAAAGAAGCCTTTGCAGCTCACTATGGGCTTGGCTATCAAGAAATTTGCAAAAATATTATAATCCTAAAATTCAATCATCATCGGGTCAAACTAATGCTTATGTTCATCAAACAACTCCTCCTTCTCATCATGCTGAGTCATCTAATGCGTGATCTAATGAGCCTTACAGGAGGACTTACAAAGATAAAAGAACCTGTTTTCACTGTGGTACGATCAGTCACATCATTGTGAACTGCCTGAATAAGAACCAAGGGAAACGGCCAGTTGTTTCACAACCAGCTGTTGTCCCCAAGTCACCACCAGTGAAACAGACCAAGAGTCCAAAGAAGACTGAGGTGAAACCACCAGTGAAACCTATGGTGAAGCCAAAGATCACATCCGAGGCTAATCCATCTGTTCCAAAAAGGGAAAAGCAACCTGCTAAACCCTGTGTGTCTACCTCTGGTAGTGCACCAACTGGTGAGAAACCTATGGTTAAGCTTTCCAAGCCATAGAGGAGAAGAAGGAACAAGAGATTGAGGAAGTTGGAACAGCTGGCTAGAATTCAATCAGGTGAAGCTTCTACTAGTTCATCTGGTGCTTCTGAATGCAAGCCGACTGTTCCAATAAAACAAAAGAAAAGGTCCTGGAACAAGAATTCTAAAAGTTCTCAATCTCCTAGTCCCATGTCTTCTAAAGATTCACCCATTTTTGACAGTCACGATTGTGAATTGATTGAAGTAGTTTATTTTTAGAAAGACGGACGACCCAAGACCACCATGGCTTGGGTCTCCAAATCTAATTAATTTCTTGTGAGTCGTGCAGGAACATCCGAAGGGAACTATCTCTAATCGTTGGTATGTAGATAGTGGATGCTCCCGGCACATGGCAGGCAACATGGCCATGCTTCAAGATGTAAAACCATTCAGAGGCGGCTATGTGGCCTTTACAGGCAAGAAGGGCGGCAATATTACTTGTCAAGGCGTGGTTTCAAATGGTTGTGTTAGCTTCGACAACTCAGTCATGTTTGACAAATCTGAATGCATGATTCTCAAACCTGGGTTTGAGGTTCCTGAAGACTGGATTTTGATGCGTGCGCCAAGAACAAATGATAACTATCAGATTGACATGAGCGCGGCGAAAACCACATCTTCAGTTGCTACTTGTTTGCTTACCAAAGCGACAGAGCTTGACTCAATCTTGTGGCATAGGAAACTCGGACATATCTCTTATCGTAAAATTAACCATCTTGTCCGAAACGGTTTAGTTACTGGGGTTCCTAAGCTGAGATTATCCATTGCAGATGACTGTATGCCTTGTAAAAAGGGCAAACAGCAACGGAAGTCTCACAAGCCCAAGCTCCAAAACTCCATCGATACCCCTTTGGAGCTCTTACATATGGATCTGTTTGGGCCCATAAGTATCAGGAGTATTGGAGGGAAGTCATACTGTGTAGTTGTAACTGATGATTTCTCACATTTTTTCTTGGGTGCATTTTGTAGGTACAAAGGACGAGACTGCTGACATTCTTCAATACCTGATCCTGAGCTTGGAATCTCTTTTCAAGTTGAAGGTTAGAAGAATAAGGAGTGATAACGGAACTGAATTTAAGAATAATTTGATGGAACTTTTCTGTCTCAAGAAGGGTATTCGTCACGAATTTAGTGCCCCGTACACACCTCAGCAAAATGGAGTTGTAGAACGGAAGAACAAAACACTAATTGAGACTGCAAGGACAATGCTGTCAGATGCAAAGCTTCCTGTCACTTTCTGGGCAGAAGCAGTCAACACAGCGTGTCACGTCTTGAACAAAGTTCTAGTGGTTAAAAGGCACAATAAAACTTGCTATGAGTTGATTAACAATCGACCTCCCAATCTTGACTACCTAGTTCCTTTTGGTAGTCCCTGCTCTTTATTATTACAGTACAAAGACTGCAAGTCTAAATTTCATGCAAAAGCGGTGGAAGACATCTTCTTAAGATATGTTGCCAACTCGCCTTGCAAGAGAGTGTACAATATTGAGAGTAGGTCTGTGGAAGAATGGTTCGAAGTGGACTGCAGTAAACACAACATTCCACCAGAACTAACTGGTACTGCTTGGGGATTTGATTATGATGCTCTATTCAAGTCGTTCAATCTTCCTGATCTATCTGCAGATGATGCCGCCAATGTGTACGAGTTCTTTGGTGGCGGTGATGACTCCAATTTCTTAACTCGTGCATCTGTACCGATTGTAACTCCCGATTCAAATGTTGTTTCTTCATCTGGAAATCATGATAGTGATAACATTGAAGTTGTTCATGTTGACGGAAATGACGCTCAAGTTAATCCTAACACTCGTGTAGGAAATGAAGCTTCAGCTGATCCAATCAACATTGAATCATCGTCCTCTAGATCATAGAATATGGGGGAGTTGAGCACGAATCTAGACACAAATATCCAGGAACCGCTCATAACAGAGATGAGAGTACATAAGAATCATCCAATTGACAACATTATTGGTGATCCTCATGCCGGTGTTCAGAGTCGTCATAGAACCATTGCTGAGAACACTAGTTTGTACGCTGAGATACTTGACACTGGTATCATGGAAACATGTTTGCATGCTGCATTCGTGTCCCAGTTGGAGCCGTAGAATGTAAAGGAGGCTCTCGCTAACAACTACTGGATTGAGGCGATGCAAGATGAACTGTCCCAATTCCAAAAGTTGCATGTGTGGGATTTAGTTGACATGCCAAGAGGCGTACAACCAATTGGAACTAGAGTGGTGTTCAAGTGCAAAACGGATGATCGTCATGTCGTAGTGAAGAATAAAGCAAGGTTGGTTGTTCAGGGTTTTTATCAACAAGAGGGCTTGGATTACACAGAAGTATACGCCCCAGTTGCTAGACTTGAGGCCATTCGACTGTTTTTGGCTTATGCCTCCTATGTCAGCTTCAAGGTCTATCAACTTGATGTGAACAGTGCTTTCCTGTATGGAAAAGTTCATGAAGAGGTCTATGTCACTCAACCTCCCGACTTTGAAGATTCGCATAATATCAATAAAGTGTATAAGCTCGACAAAGCACTTTATGGTCTTCATCAAGCACCTCGGGCATGGTATGAGACGTTATCAAAACATCTACTGTCAAATGGTTTCGACCGTGGACAGATTTACTCGACCCTCTTCATTCGGAAAGTAGGAGGTGATATTCTACTCGTACAAGTGTATGTCGACGACATTATCTTTGGGTCTACAAATGAAGGGATGTGTAGGGAATTCGAACAGGTGATGAAGTCCAAGTTTGAAATGAGCAACATGGGTGAACTGTCGTTCTTTCTAGGTCTGCAAGTCAGTCAAAGGCAGGATGGCATTTATCTGCATCAAACTAAGTATGTGCAGGACATCTTGACAAAATACAAGATGAATGATAGCAGTACTTATGGCACACCTATCCCCGTCAATCATGGTCTGAATCCAGACAAAGATGGAAAGGATGTGGATTGCAAATTATACCGTGGGATGATCGGATCTCTTATGTATCTCACAGCTTCAAGGCCCAACATAATGTTTGATGTATGCTTGTGCTCAAGGTTTCAGTCACAACTAAATGAGTCTCATCTGATAGATGTTAAGAGAATCTTCAGATACTTAAAGAGGAAACCCCGATTGGGTCTTTGGTACTCAAAGCAGCAGTCATTTGACCTCAAAGTGTCACACCCCCATATTTTATTTACTTATTAAATAAATACAGGTTGTAACGATTGGTTCATTACACGATAGCGGAAGCTGTAATAATGATTTTTAAGACTTGATTACATATACAATTACTAAAACTAAGTAATACTATGATCTAAGTTCTTCTAGATCAACGACAGGCTTGAGACTTGATATTCTACGTCCTTCCAGCTACTAGGAATTGATCCAACATAGCTAGCCTATTCCAACCGCGCCATGGCTAGAGGTCACCTGAGAAACATACTTGAAAGTGTCAACACAAAGGTTGGTGAGTTCACAGAGTTAGTTATATTAGTGCTTATAGTTTTTCTCGAAAACATGTACATGACTTTACCGTCATAAAATATGTAGTTTTCCTTGAAAACGTTACCATGACTTAACCGTCATAAAATATGTAGTTTTCCTTGAAAACGTTACCATGACTTAACCGTCATAAATCCAATGTTTAACATGATCATTTTAACCTGATCGAAACTCTTTGTATAAAGCTGATCCTTTTAACCTGATCAGAACCCTTTGTTTAAACTCAATTGTTCGTAAATAGTTTCAGGTGTATGTGATAAACAGAATAAGAATTGTTGACCCATTTGTAAACTAGCTAGGAATACAAATATTATGTTCATACATGAGGCGTAACCAAACCATGACAATTGTACATGCCCCTAATTTCGTTATCCGGTTCTATGCGGCCATAAATCCTCCAGATTGTGGTTAGCACGACTAACCATGACCGGGAGACGTCACTCTCCATAGTACTATTCATAGGACCCTAGGCTACAGTTAATGGTTACTACGTTGTTCCAGGGGACTTTAGCTCAACTCGTTGTTCTCATCTCATGTAAACATAAAAGTCGTGCCTTATTCTCTTGTTATCCCATAAAATAGTTGTAAGTATGTGTTTCCCCCAATCGTTGAGTGTTGTTCATCCGAACAATCGTTGTGTGTTGTTCATCCGAACAATCGTTGTGTGTTGTTCATCTGAACAATCGTTGTGTGTTGTTCATCCGAACAATTGTTGTGTGTTGTTCATCCGAACAATCGTTGTGTGTTCTTGTGTCCAGCTGTTTAGTTGAGCAAGTTTTCTCCCCGTTTGTTTAAAAACACTTTAAAAACCAGTAGTAAAAGTGGGGCTGGGAGACTCACAAGAAGTTAAACCAAAATGTTCATATTATCAAACGTATAAACTATGTAATTCATGTTTTCAAAACATAACAAGTAAGTATGTTTCTCCCCCGATGTTTACAAAACAGTAAAGAGTTAAAAGGGGGCTGTGAACTCACCTTGAGTTTGTGTATGCTTGCAATGATAATTTTTCTAGTCAACTTGACCATTCGTACCCTAATTTCAAAAGGGTAATTCGTGTTATGACCGAATGTCTCATGTGCAAATTGTTCACCAATTTAGCAAATCTGATTGCTTTTGTTTAAATATCGTTTCAGTTTTTCAACACTTGTTTCGTTATAAAGTAGTTCTAAGTTACTGCCTCATGGGACTGATGACCAGTTATCGAAACTACATAGTTTCGATTGAACAGAACAGAACAGAACAGATGTCGAAACTACCTAGTTTCGATTGAGTAAACTGAGTATCGAAACTACCTAGTTTCGATTGAACAACCGGTATCGAAACTACTAGTTTCGATTGGCAAGAATAGTATCGAAACTACCTAGTTTCGATTGGGCAATCGGTATCGAAACTACTTAGTTTCGATTGCAAACAGGTATCGAAACTATAGTTTCGATTACTGCACTTTGATTGACAGAATTCGTCTTGTATATTTTTATGTTCAAATCTTGAATTTGACACACTTTTCTTGTTATCTTACTTGCGTTTGAACGATTTGTATGTTCAGCTACGGTTTTAAAGAAAATGAAATGGATAATATCGAGTTTTTACCTCAAACAGAGAATGGTGATTTTCAGGGAAACAGAGAAGATAGTCTTGAATTCTTTTGCTAAGCTCTCTTCAGGAACACTTGAAATTCTCCTTATAACACCGAATTATGGTGGATTTCTGCCTTAAACTGGACTTCGACTTGAAGGAGAATTGGGAAATTTCCGTATGAAAATGAGAAGTATGAAAGGGATTGTGAGACTTTGACTGAGGAGGTATGGTTTTTATCTGAATTTGAGTGAATTAGCAAGTGGGGGAATGGCTTCTCTGAATTTCGGCCGAAAAGTCAAGCAAGTGGGTTGGGGTTAAATAAATCAAACCATTTGATTTAAGTGTAAATTTAACCACTAGTGTTCGTATTTAGTCGGGTTATCCTGGTACGTGAACCGGTAACTCCTAGAATTACCAAAATATGAAATGAGACCATGTACGGTTTTTGTTAGGCCTTAATGTCCTTGTTTGTGAAATTAAGTAAATCACAAAAACAATTATAATGTAAACTTGTTTATAACATGTACGGATATTGACCTGAATTGTCGGGTGTCACACAAAGCCTATACTGATTCAGACTATGGCGGTTGTAACCTTGATAGAAAGTCAACTTCAGATGGATGTCAATTCTTGGGAGACATGTTGGTTTCCTGGCAGTGTAAGAAGCAGTCAACGGTTTTTGTCTCAACATGTGAAGCAGAGTACATTTCTGTAGCGAGCGGTTGTTCTCAGATATTGTGGATTCAGCAGCAATTGAGAGACTACGGCTTAAAGTTCACTGGAACTCCACTGTTCATTGACAACAATGCCACCATGTCCATCACAAACAACCCAGTGAAACATTCCAAAACTAAACATATTGAAATTCGCCACCATTTCATCCATGATTGTGCTGAAAAGCATCTCATTGAACTTGTAAAGGTTCACACGGATGACAACTTTACTGACCTTTTCACTAAGGCGTTTGATCGAACACGTTTTGAACATCTTGTCAACATGATAGGAATGTTCAATCCGGAGTGAAAATTTGTTTTTCTTAAATCAAATCATTTTATGGAAGTTAATCTTTATTTATTTTAAATTTCTTCTGTATAGTTACTTTTAATTTTCAAATATTTTCAAAAATCCAAATAAAATAGAAAATAGAGAAAATTTCAAAGTTACTTGAAGAAAAGAGGAAATGATAGTACATCAGTAATGATTTAAATGTCTTAGACTGCACATATGGGAAATGATTGCGTCATAATTACTTGAATTTTTAAGTTGTTTTAGTCTTAATTTGAATATTTTCAAGTAATTAGAATTGTCAATAGGCTATAAGCATTTTTGAATCATTAGTAGTGTGAAAACTAAATCTAGACTACAACTGTGATTTGAACCCATGTATGCATGTGTGTGTGTGTAAAAGAATACAAAAAGATCATTATCAGATAAAGGATGTAAGATTTTAGCAAATATTTTCTTAAGGGACTAGTTTCGGGTTATGTCTTTAGCACAATTTTTACGGTTCACTTCACTGCCCATACTCACAAGTATGCAATGGGAAGTTGGGCCAAGATATGTCTTGACATCAACCATTAAGCTTATATTCACCCTTGAATCATACCTGATTCATTGAAATCAAATCGAGATAAAAGTTGGATCCCCTTACCTAAATTCTCAGACTCTATATCAATTAACCTGAATCATCATATGATATTCACAGAAGAAAAACCAATCAAACCAAGACATCTGAATCACTCGATTCTGAATCTTATGATTCTTGATAATCCTTATGGATTCTGCTTGATTTTTTATGTGCTAAACGATGTAACTTCATTTAGGAGATTTGGAAATCCTTGGGAAAATCTTGGATGCCTTGAGATAGTGCAAATTTAAGTTTATGTAGCAGAGCTGTGGGGTACACGTTGTATATCTTAAAATAAGTACCTTAACACACAAGAACATGATGCAAAGATGCTTATGGTTTCAAATCTTATAATATTGACACCTTGAATTTACTTGTTTATATTGCATATTACATATGAATAAATAGTAATCCATGACATGATCCCAAATTCTTTGATGTTTATTGTGTATCATTTTTGTTTACAATAGCCTGATATGATCCTCTGCTCATGATTTTGACCCAAAAATAGCTTGTGTGTATATTCTTGTGCATATTAATTTCATTCAGAAAAGCTAAAAAAGATTTGAAGTTTATGTACAGTTCAATTTTTATCAAAAATGCCAAAAATATTTGTGTTTATCTTCTTTGAATTGTTTTTGAAACTCCCGATTGAATGTTCATATCCGGTTCGTTATTTGACTTGACTATCTTCATAATTTGAGTTGAAATTGGATTTCACAAGGGTTTCTGCGTACTTCTCAAGTGCGCAGGAATTAAACCTTGCGTACTTGTAAGTACGCAAGAGTTAAGTCTTGCGTACTTGTTAAGTATGCAAGACCCGAATGTGTTGGTATATATACAGGTGTTAGAAATTTCTTTCAGTTCATCTCATTCAAACTCTCTACACTGTGTACACTCCCTGCTCCGATTTCACTCAAATTTTCGTGTGTTTCTAATCCGATTTTTCATCCCCATCATTGTTTCATCTTCACATGTCTAACATTTGGTGAGATTCTTGGACCATTTCATCTGCAAAATCTCTTGTTGAGGACCGAGTTCTTGACTTTCGAGCTTAGGGTTTTGATGATGAAATTTAAACCGGGTTTGGGTGTTCTTAAGTTAAATTAGGCCCTAAAACTATTTTATGATCATCAATTGAAGCTCTAGCATGCTAAATTCATCCTTGATTGTTCTTGATTTTGGTTTCGAACCCTTGGGTGTCCGTGGTTTTGCATCGGACCAAGGTTAGGTCCAAATGACCTGGTTTTAGCATTGCATTGGTGTTAGTCTTGGTCCCATAGGTCTTAAACAGGTTTTTTGACATTGTGGTTACCACTATCATCATCTAAAACTTTGAATCTCTTGATTTTGGATTATTGTAATAGTTATAAGTGTTAGTTCCTACGCACTTATTAAGTATGCAAGAATTAGCTCCTACGTACTTACTAAGTACGCAAGAACAATTTCCTGCGTATTTGTTAAGTACGCAGGAAGTGAAACTCAGAAATTTTTCTAAGTATGAAATTCGGTTCAATGTGCAATTGCTATACTTTGTCATGTCTTGTTCTGTACAATTGATTCGGTTTGATCTAATGTTGTATATCTTATGTTATTGCAGAGATGGCTGGTGATGGCAGTGATGAAGAAGAAGGAGGAGATGGTGCTGAAGAGTCAGATTCTGAGGCGACTAAATCTGATTCATCTGACTCTGATGATGCACTAGACCAAACACACCCACGGAGAATGGTGAAGGTTTCCCTTCCCGAGTCATCCTCCAAAAGAAAAAGATGAAAGACTTCAGACAACAAGTATTTTCCTGAACATGAGACTGAGAGAAGGAAGAATAGGACTATTGTCACACCCCGACCGATGGCGGAATCATCGAGGCGGACAATGAAATGATTGTTCATAAGCACATGATGACCAAAATGTTGCAAAATTCATTAGTTAAATTTAAAGACAACATAGATCCAGATACAATACATTACAAATAACCTAGTCTAGTTCAAAACATTAATTTATTTAACTAGGTCCATAGTTCTTAAGTGGAGAAATCTTCGACAAGTAGTCACATATCCAAACCTGAAACATCATTTAAATCAAGTGTCAACTAAAAAGTTGGTGAGTACATAGGTTTAGTAATTCCGGTAAATAGTAGTTGTAAATCGTCTTGCAACTCATTGTTTATCTTGTTAAACAAAGTATATATGATGTATCATTTATTTAATCACAATTCAAACCGAGTTTGACGCGCTTGAACAGAGCACAACAGCTAAGTCCGGTATGTTTGAATATAGTTACCCACTATATCCGATATATTTGAATATAACACGCGGTTATATCCGAGTATGCAGTAATAAACACCCTAACCGGGTGGGCTGGTCAGGCACAATAGATCTATCAATATTACAGTTGGTTGTCTTGTGTTTAAATGTATGTACGTCCAAAGAATAACCATATAGTCTCATGTATAACATGTATAAACAATGTGAGTAGCATGTATAATGTTTCACCCCAAAACGTATAAAAATGTAAAATAGGGGCTATGTAACTCACCTTGCAAGCGGGTATTTTTCCACGCGTGTAGGTGATAAAGATGTTGAAGTCTAAGCACGTTGAAACCCTATGTAGATAAATGGGTATTATTGTATGTTTACATGTGCGTATTAGTATTTAATTGTGTATAAGTTTATAATAACATTTCTTAGTGTTATTTGCATAAAAGTTGGTCCAGATTTACTTGAAATTACTGATTTGATCGAAACTGTTTATAGTTGTGACAGGTATCGAAACTGTGTTCAATCGAAACTACTAGTTTCGATTGACCATTTACAAGTGATACACAGAACTGTCGAAACTACTATCTATCGAAACTACCAGTTTCGATTGACCATTTACAAGTGATACCCAGGCTGTCGAAACTACTATCTATCGAAACTACTAGTTTCGATTGACTATTTACTCAATCGAAACTAAGTAGTTTAGTTTCGATTGACCATTTACTCAATCGAAACTAAGTAGTTTAGTTTCGATTGACCATTTACTCAATCGAAACTAAGTAGTTTCGATGGGCTAGACTTTAGAAAATAAATCAGTAATTTTTTTCAGAACAATAGTTCGTCCGGTAATCGATGGTTTGGAGTCGTGACTTCGATTGGTTCAACTTGTCTTATGATAACAGAAGGTAAAGAAACGAAGTTGAGGATTCTTACGTGGTCGCAAAGGGGCTGGACGGCAGAGTCTTAAATCCGAGAATGTCCAGAATGAGAATCGAGCTTCTGGGTGGGATTAGCCGCTACAACCTTGGTCACAGCTTCACACAGAGATGGCGATTGTAATGGTGCCTTCAATTTGGAGTGAGATTGGGTGGAGGAGGGGCAGCGAGCTCGTGCAGGTGCGGTAATGGCTTTTTATAGCCGAGTTCATTTCTTATGACAGAGCGTGCAATTGGGCACGTCCCGACACTCGTCTGGACGAGACGAAGCTAACGAGCTATTAAATACGCGTGGAGGTTGACTGTCGGGGCCGAATTTGTGGCGTGGGGTTTCGGCCACAAACACGATCGAACTTTCTGTATGTCGGGGAGACCAATTGGTCGGGGGCTATTGATTGCGTGGGGACGACGAGGTTAGGGGGACCAAATTCGGCTGTCGAGGTGTAGGGAACAGGCGTGTCGAGGAGTCGCCGGAGAAAAGCTCGGACCGCCGGACAACGAAGGGGGGTGACCGGAAAGTCGAATAGAGATTTGGCAGGAATGGTCCCTGAAGTTTGTTTTTGTATTAAAATAGTCCCTGAGATAATTACGGATAAGTCCTTGTAGTTTTATTTGTACAGAAATAGTCCCTCAACTGATTTTAGCTTGAAACCTTTTAGTTTGAAAAGTTTCAAAACAACTACTTAACTGTTATAAAAATAATTAATTTAATTTCTTTTAATTTTTAAATATATCTTATAAACTTATATTATTATTATAAATATATTTTTATAAAAGTTAATTATTATTTAGATAGATTATCATATTTATGTTATGAACCTTTTAGATTTAGATTTATATAAAATTTTATTTAAGTTTAAAACTTATAAAATTTTGATTATTTTAAATCCATAAAATAAATATATATATATATTTTGTAAACAAAAACACTTGCATTTCATTTAATAGAAAATGATTACATGATATATATTACAAATGCGTGAATAAAAATCCGAAATGTCACAACTATTCAGGGATTCCCCCTGAATCTTTCTATATACATCATTTTGAGTTACTGACGTGGAGCGCGTTAGCCATGCTGGCGTCAGTTTCATGGAGATCAAATTTGACATAGTCGTCCTTGAGCTCACGGATTTTGACCTTGGGGAACCTCTGATACGATGTTGTTAGGCAAATACTACTTGCATAAGAGACTAAAGACATCTCCAGAGCTGCTGTCAAGGAGGAGTTTGTTGAAGCAATTCTTGTGACAATCACTCTGAAGCTGCTAGAGACTAGAGACATACATCTCCAGAGCTGCTGTCAAGGGGGAGTTTGTTAAAGCAATTCTTGTGATAAGCACTGTGAAGATTGTTTTTACTTATGTAATGTCTTTATGTATTTGTATGTCAGCGTCTGTGTGTATTGGTTTATCAAGTTGTAATCATATTCGTAGGTACTTGAAGTTGTAGTTGTCTTTGTTAAGTGTGGTGCGCACTTAACAAGTGCGAAGGAAGTATATCATGCGTACTTAGCAAGTACGCAAGAACAAAGTCTGTGAGTTAAGCCCTGTGCACTTGCTAAGTGCTCATGCAACAGGTCTAGTATATATAGCTGTTAGTGACATAATGTATGTACGCACTCATTCTCTCTGTAACCGGCTGTGATTATCAATACACGAAGTTTGAAAGTATCTTGTGTCTTTGTTGTCGGTTTACTTTGTTCTGATTGATACTACACCTAGTCGCGGGCATTCCTCACCCGGTTCGACCAGGAACACAGTTGCATGTGACGATCCGAGACACCCGAGGGACCTACATAATCACCCCAAAAGTTTTAAGTAAAAGAGTGGGAAAACACATGAACTCACTGGTAATCTTGTATATGTCCAAACAAAGTTTCGAGCTTGCTATCGTGTGTGTCGGCATTAAGACAATTCCTAATTATAATCGTGACATTAGTATATTCTACTAGAGTAATGTCATTAACCGTGTGGTTAAGCTCGACCGATTCGTTAAAGCGTTGGGGCAGTTTTGGTAGAAGTCTCGGGTTGTAACCCCTATTTACTATTCTAATAGATGTACTATAAAAGTGTTGGTTTCTATTAGTACTCTTGTATTATACTGATACTTGTATATATATATGCTCTAATAAAGATAGTAAAATAATGTTTCTACCCGCATCAAAGTAATACTAAGTATTATAACAATGGTTCGAATTAATTACACGGATGGTCCCTGTGGTTTGGTCAAATTACGGATTTGGTCCATAAGTTTGAAAATTACGGTTTTAGTCCAACATGGTTTGATTTTGTTACCCTGATGGTCCCTAAAGTGGATGGAGGATAACTTTTCAATTAAGTGGCAGTGAAATGACCAAAATACCCTGTAATAAAAAAAAACCAAAAATAAATATTTAAAACATAAATTTTAAAATCAAAATAAAACTATTGTGGGCCCACCACAGTTCATCAACCTTCTCCCAAAACCCTAACAAGCTCAACCCCCATTTTGTGGTTATCGAAGGTTTTGGTGTGCAAGGGGTACTAGCACCACCGCACCGGCACCACCTCCTCTAGCAACCATCACACTGCCACCACCTGCAATCCATCTTCTCTAACAACCACTCAGTCCATCCGGTCATCTTTGTCACACCCCCAATTTCTACTAACGGAGTTTAACCGTTTGGTGTGTGACAAACCAGGATCTCAATCATTAGTTACATCAAACGACTCTATATGAGTTTAACAATTTTATTATATGTTCAGAGTTAATGCGGAAGCGATAAATAAAAAGTAAATGCGCAAAACAAACTCGCCCAAAGTCCAGTTCAAAACAAAATAAGTACGATAGTTTATATGTCTTGATTATAATGAAATAATATTTGGACTCCATGCATGTCCTAATCGTGCACATGTGCCTTAGCTTAGCGTCCTAAGAAAACATGTAAGAAAAATTGTCAACACAAGGTTGGTGAGTTCACAGGTTTCAGTTTGTAATAGCGTTTAACAGATTAATGTACAATCACTATATATATCAACAGGTGATGTGCACAAAGTAGTCTGAATTAAATGACTCAAACAACCTGAATAAAACACTAAGTAATACTGTAGACTCTCTAAAGAACTAAACTACCGACAGGCAAGTGAACCTATCGAATGTAGTAAATCCTAAGTAAGTCCGGATATCGAATCCAAAAGACCTCTACAGAAAACACTAACTAGAAACTGAAAGACTTATCCATACAAAATTGCTTAAATAAAATAATAATAAAGAAGGGGGTTTTGCTCACAACTAAGAGTAACTTAAAAGAAGGATTAAAGAGAAGACTACGAACGCAAACGAAAGTTGAAACGAAAACCAGACGGAGAAAGAACACTACCTAGGATCGAATCCTACACATGCTTGATAAAGGTTCTATCGATAAGGGAACTGACGTGATACCGGGATCTTAAAATACTAAACTCAAAGGAAACCTAGAGCACCCTCGACCCTTTTCAAGGATTGTCAACCAAGAAACCTAAAAGCCGTTAAACCACCGATTGGATGGATTTCCCTCACAGGTCCTCCAATTTACTCAAGAAGTATCCGCTAGACAATCTACCTCACAGCGCGACAGTCTCAATACACCTAAGTGCAAGGGATAACTAGGATTTTCCTATTGGATTCGGTAAACACAGATATGAGACAAACTAGCAAGATCTTCTCACAAAGCCTCTAAACTAGCAATCTAACACCCTAGAAAAACCAACAATCTCTCACCTCACAGCTATCGAGATTGGTTGCACATCTAAACTATCTATATCAAGAAGATTACCCTATGGTGAACTCGTACGCAGTTAACCATCCACTAATCAAAGACACACAGTAATTGATCTAGCATGCACCTATTACATGAAAGACATTCACCAAGGCACACGAGGTGTAAATCATCAATCCATAAACAATAATAGACACACATAAAACATCCAATAATCCAAACCAAGTTTGTTACATCATGAGTTCATCACATGCAAATCATCCAAAATCGAATAAAACCTAATGTCAAACATATGTATTCATCGACACCTAGGTAGTTCTAAGAGTTTAGCCGAAAATACTCATAAACACAACATTTATCATCAAACTAATCATCCAAGAACACATGACAAATTGAAATAAAGCCAAGAACGCAAAACCGAATGATTAACACCCGAGGAAATCGATCCTAGTGATCCCTAGCTTCAATCCTTGTCTCGTATCCTTTGAAATCGTTACTTTTTTGTCTCTCTTTTCGCCTGCAGCCGCGCCTACGATCTCCTTCTCTCTCTGTCTAGGGTTTCTAATTTTTGGATTTTAAAACAATTTCTGCGAAAAACCACCGGTCGCGTAGCGCGACGGGATCTTTTACACTCCTCGCGTAGCGCGAGGGACCCGGAAAAGACAAAACAGTCGGGCAATCATTAAAAGGGCAATTCTGACATTTTGCATTCCTCGCGTAGCGCGACGAAATTTCAACCTGTCGCGCTACGCCACAGGGGTAAAAATCCAGAAAGTTTATTTTTTCATCCAAAGCCTTCTCGCACGAACCGGAAACTCGTTCTTCTTCGTTTTCAATCATATCCGCTTCCTTTGTGACCTAACAACCAAAATATATAGAAATATTAAGTACAAGCAGTTATAGAAGAAAACCGACGCAAAACAAACACAAAGTGGGAATAAAATTGATAGTAAAATGCATGTATTTTGCAATACATCACATCCCCATACTTAACTCTTTTTCGTCCCTGAAAAAGAATTATGCAAACGGAATCAGAGACGGATATTATTTTCTGGCCAAAAGCTATTTTACTTATTAGAGTCAAAACTTGTGTTAGCCGCGATTGCAAATATACTTATCCCTTTTAAACCCAAGTCTGGTTCCAGGCTCTTATCATGCAATTTTAGTTCAAGTGCGGTCAATCTACCTAGGGTCTCTCATTAGAAACCACAGCCCACCTAATCCCAATTCAAGCTTATAGAACAAAAGGAGCAATCACTGGACCACCTCCTAACCGCTTTATACCAAAATCAAGAGAATTTGAAATCAAATTTTTTTATTTTTTTTATTTTTTATTTTTTTATTTTCTTTTTTTTTTCTTGAGCTTAGACCTTGCTTCACCTAACCCAGAGGCTGTCTCAATCAGAGTCATCATCCCCGAGAGTGACAACGTGAGCGTCGGTAATTTTGCAATTTTGTTTCGACACATCCCAGAGGCATTCTAAGTCAGAGTCACCATCCCCAACGAAGATTACGTAGGACTGCGCTACTTTTCAGTTTCTAGCTCATTTATTCTATTTTTTTATGATTAGAAATTCTAACAATTTTAGCTTATAACGGCATTCCTTATACTATTATTGGTACTATTATTGGCGGCTGCAATTTCTCATTTTCCCTAGATGAGAACCCACTAGTAAACCGACAATTAAGGTATATTTAAATCAAAGGAACCTTAAACCGAACCGAGCCTATTCACATATCCCAAACTAGACACAAGCTCGACTATATTAATCTTTATTATCATTATTTGAACCCGAACAATAACCCCTCTTTTCTATCATTTTCCGTTTTATTTTGCAAACTTCTTCATTCAAAAGACATTTTCAAATTTTTAATTTAATAATTTTTTTTTTATTTTTTAAACATCAAATAAATAAAAACACACTCTAAACGACAGTGTCCCATCCCCACACTTAACTTTTGCATTGTCCTCAATGCAGGAATGGAAATACGACTCAAAAACAAAAACAGGGAGAAGTAAAAGAAAATGGAAAAGACTTAGCTGGTATTTTGGCGGGTCAATATGCTCCAAGCATGCAGCAGCTCCCAAAGCCTTGTTGAGGATTCAGCATCCCCACACTTCGCTCTCGTTGTGTTCTTGCTGCTAATATATATATATATATATATATATATATATTTTTTTTTAATTTTATTTGTCGCGTAGCGGGACGGGGGACGAGCAAATCGTCGCGTAGCGCGAGGGGGAGACTTTGACAGAAAGTTTCAAAAATTTTTTTTTTCAACACTTAGTCAAATTTCTCACCCCTTCTTTCCCAAACCTTCCAACCACCATTTACAAAAACAAACATACCTGGGGACCCGCATTCTGCTGCTAAAAGCTCTTCCAAAAATCAATTATAATCCCTGCATGCAAACATCAAAACACAAAACACACAACCGAAAAAGTAAACAACTAACGCAACCTAAACCCCTCTACAAACTCTACACTTGGGGATTCTACCCAAGACACTCACAAACTACACTATGTGGGAGGATCAAGGGAGAATTCCTCCCATTCGCTCGAAAACGAGCCACTTTCACCTACCTCCCACATCTTACCACCTACAACCTTCATCACCACCTCCTGCTTCTTCTTAACATCCCCACACTTGGGGTTATCAACACTATCACCACTCCCTCCTAGGTATATAGATTTGGCAACCACAAAAGTGACCGTCTCGTCACCGACCCTAAGTGTGAGCTTTCCATCAAAAACATCGATGACGGCCTTGGCGGTGCGAAGGAATGGACGTCCTAAGATGATGGGAACAGTGGTATCCGCCTCCATATCCATAACCACAAAGTCCACAGGGAAAACAAATTTATCAACTTTCACAAGTACGTTTTCCAAAATTCCCCGTGGACATTTTATCGACCGGTCCGCTAGGGAGAGTGTCATGCGCGTTGGAGCTAGTTCACCGAGTGCTAGCTTCTCATAGAGAGAATAAGGCATCAGATTGATGCTAGCACCGGAATCCGCTAACGCGTGACTACGAACATCGCCACCAAACAAACACGGGATTGTGAAAATACCTGGGTCTGTCAGTTTCTCCGGTAGCGTGTTTGTTATCATTGCAGAACACTCCCTACTTAAAGGAACCTCATTCAACTTACCCAACCGGTCCTTCCCCTTCAAAAGATCTTTCAAAAACTTAGCGTATTTAGGCATACGCTGAAGGGCCTCAATGAATGGGAGATTGATCTTCAGTTGTTTAAACATATCAAGAAAATGCCCGTATTCCTTAGCATGCTTTTGATTAGCAACACGCTCAGGATAAGCAATACGGGCTAGATCAATCTCGGGAGTAGGCTTAACATCAACCGGCTTCTTGTCAACAGACTTACCAACTAGAGACTCACTGTTTGGTGCGGTACTTGCTGGGACTAGCCTTAAATGCACCCTCCCAGGAGTTTCTCTCTCTACCTCATCATCAACCGGTTCTTTCTCAACCTCCACCGGTGAACTCAAAAGCTCTCCACCTCTACCACTACGGGTGGTAACCGCATTCACGTGGGCGTTTGGGTTGGGTTGGGTACCACTCGAAAACTGGCCTTCAGGCCTTTTATCCAAACGCTTAGCAATGTCACCAACCGTACGCTGCAAATCTAGGAAAGCAGACTGCTGGTTCTTAAGAAGGATGTCATTCTCATGAAGGATTTTCTGGGTCGATGCATCCTTTGCCACTAACTGCGTCAGCAGTTCCTCAATCCTACCTAGGTTACTACCACCGCCTCCAACCGAGGTACTCCCAGAATTACTACCCGAAGACTGACCACCCTGCCCCTGGTTCTGAGGAAAATTGGAATTGAAACCAGGGGGATTACTGGAAGACCTGAAGCTGGGATTTTGATGATTTCCCCAATTGGGGTTATAAGAATTTCCGTATCGGTTTTGACCTCCCACATAACCGACTTGCTCCTGATTCAGCACAGGGCACTCAACAGTAGCATGATCACCACGACACATCTCACATCGCGCCACCCTCATCTTCAGCTCCTTCACATCTTTCGCCAGAGCCTCAAGCGCAGCAGCTACACTAGTGTCCACATTGACGTGGTGAACACCCCTCGAAGATGAGGAGGTACTAGTGTTAGGACTTGAATTCCTAGTAACAGACCGCTGTTCGTATTCCGCCTGGGCGAAACTCTCAAACAAATCATTGCATTCGGCCACATTCCTTTTACCCATAAGGTGGCCTCCTGCAGAAGTATCAAAGCGTGCACGAGTCTCATAAGTGAGCCCGTTGTAGAATTTCTCTACAAGGGCCCAGTCAGACAGACCATGTTGGGAGCAACGACTGAGCAGATTTTGGAACCGCTCCCAGGCCATATAATAGGGCTCATCGGGCGGCATTCTAAAAGAATGAATCTCATCACGCAACCAGGCAGCCTTCGCGGGTGGAAAATATTTATTTAGAAAAGCATCGCGTAGGCCGGCCCAAGTGGTGAATGTGCCCGGAGGGTGCGAGTCGAGCCAAGTGGCGGCTCTTCCCGTAAGGGAGAATGGAAAAAGATGGAGAAAAATCGCATCATCTGTGGCACCTTGAAGCTTAAAAGTACCACAGATGCGGGTCAAGCGGGCGATGTGAACGGGAGCATCCTCATCATCACGACCATTGAATTGGCAATTATTGATTGCGGTCATGATGTATGAGGGTATTTGCCAAGAATTTTCATTGGTTATGTTTGGCACAGTAATGGGGTTATTAATCCCCGTGAATCCCGCAGTAGACTGCTGATGAACAGTGCGACGGATGGCCATTTCAGGATGAACGAGTGGTGGACTAGAAGAAGTGGGTGGTCTAGATGGTGGAGTAGAATCAGAAATGGGCGAATTGGTGGAAGAACTAGTAGGTGAAGGTGAAACACTTACCTCGCTTGACGATGCTTCTGAGTATTCCATGGAGTCGCTTTGCGAATCCAAAGAAATAGCAGGTGGCGGTCCTTGCGAGCGCAAGTGGGGCATAAACTGCACAGAAAAATAAGAAGATAAAGTGAGAAAACAAATGATAAAATAAAGTAAGAAAGATATTTATAAAGAAATAAAAACAAGAACAAATAAACTCAAATAAAAAAAAAAAGATAAGTAATTCAGAACTAATCAGCGCAATCGACTCAGAGGTCCCCGGCAACGGCGCCAAAAACTTGATGTGCACAAAGTAGTCTGAATTAAATGACTCAAAACAACCTGAATAAAACACTAAGTAATACTCTAGACTCTCTAAAGAACTAAACTACCGACAGGCAAGTGAACCTATCGAATGTAGTAAATCCTAAGTAAGTCCGGATATCGAACCCAAAAGACCTCTACAGAAAACACTAACTAGAAACTGAAAGACTTATCCATACAAAATTGCTTAAATAAAATAATAATAAAGAAGGGGGTTTTGCTCACAACTAAGAGTAACTTAAAAGAAGGATTAAAGAGAAGACTATGAACGCAAACGAAAGTTGAAACGAAAACCAGACGGAGAAAGAACACTACCTAGGCTCGAATCCTACACATGCTTGATAAAGGTTCTATCGATAAGGGAACTGACGTGATACCGGGATCTTAAAATACTAAACTCAAAGGAAACCTAGAGCACCCTCGACCCTTCTCAAGGATTGTCAACCAAGAAACCTAAAAGCCGTTAAACCACCGATTGGATGGATTTCCCTCACAGGTCCTCCAATTTACTCAAGAAGTATCCGCTAGACAATCTACCTCACAGCGCGACAGTCTCAATACACCTAAGTGCAAGGGATAACTAGGATTTTCCTATTGGATTCGGTAAACATAGATATGAGACAAACTAGCAAGATCTTCTCACAAAGCCTCTAAACTAGCAATCTAACACCCTAGACAAACCGACAATCTCTCACCTCAGAGCTATCGAGATTGGTTGCACATCTAAACTATCTATATCAAGAAGATTACCCTATGGTGAACTCGTACGCAGTTAACCATCCACTAATCAAAGACACACAGTAATTGATCTAGCATGCACCTATTACATGAAAGACATTCACCAAGGCACACGTGGAGTAAATCATCAATCCATAAACAATAATAGACACACATAAAACATCCAATAATCCAAACCAAGTTTGTTACATCATGAGTTCATCACATGCAAATCATCCAAAACCGAATAAAACCTAATGTCAAACATATGTATTCATTGACACCTAGGTAGTTCTAAGAGTTTAGCCGAAAATACTCATAAACACAGCATTTATCATCAAACTAATCATCCAAGAACACATGACAAATTAAAATAAAGCCAAGAACGCCAAACCGAATGATTAACACCCGAGGAAATCGATCCCAGTGATCCCTAGCTTCAATCCTTGTCTCGTATCCTTTGAAATCGTTACTTTTTCGTCTCTCTTTTCGCCTGCAGCCGCGCCTACGATCTCCTTCTCTCTCTGTCTAGGGTTTCTAATTTTTGGATTTTAAAACAATTTCTGCGAAAAACCACCCGTCGCGTAGCGCGACGGGATCTTTAACACTCCTCGCGTAGCACGAGGGACCCGGAAAAGACAAAACAGTCGGGCAATCATTAAAAGGGCAATTCTGACATTTTGCATTCCTCGCGTAGCGCGACGAAATTCCAACCTGTCGCGCTACGCCACAGGGGTAAAAATCCAGAAAGTTTATTTTTTCATCCAAAGCCTTCTCGCACGAACCGGAAACTCGTTCTTCTTCGTTTTCAATCATATCCGCTTCCTTTGTGACCTAACAACCAAAATATATAGAAATATTAAGTACAAGCAGTTATAGAAGAAAACCGACGCAAAACAAACACAAAGTGGGAATAAAATTGATAGTAAAATGCATGTATTTTGCAATACATCAACAGGTAGCTAACACATGTTCATGTTTACTACTGCGCTCGTAACCGAAAGCTGACTGTTTATGTTTGTATGCCTCCCACTATGCCTATCAACCATGGTGCCATGTTTAGGTCAATATTGCACCCGTTCGACCTACAATCGAGTTAGCGCGACTAACGCGGGTGAGATTTGTCTAACCTAGTAGTATTACTCAACATACCTCGCTATGCTCATATTAAACGGTTCGATATGAGAACTTTCATGATAGAGTTTATGCATAGTCATAACAAGCGATAATATATGAATTACAATAACCAAAAGTGTTTGCGTCATGTTTTCTCCCCCAAGTTAAAATAGTAAAAGAGGCAGTGAAAACTCACCTGAGTTGTGTACGAGTAGCACCACACAAGGATGTAAAAAGGACCACAAGTGTTAGCCTGTGAACGACTTACGTATGCCCTAGAATTATAAGCATAATAGTTAGGGATACAATGAGATTGTGACGATGACACGGAAGGGTGAACGTCCTAAAACATACTTAGGATTAACGTGCAGACGAACTTGTTCACATGAATAAGGATTTCTTAATATACTAATTAAGATAAATGCGTTTCATGTCGAACGTTTCTAATTACGAATAATAATATTTAATAAATATATTCATGCGTTTGTACCACAAATAAATGGCCTAAGAAAATAATATATTTTATTATATTATTTTAACTCATAGAATTTATACGATAATCAGTTATGTGGCAAAAATAATAAATATATTATTTTTATTCGAGAATATAACGTGGGTAAACAATATAAACAATTATATCATTTAAAAGTTTGAAGTGTCGACAAATGTTTATTAATGTGACGAAAATAACATATAAATATATTATTTTTAAATTGAAGTTATAAGCTGCATAATTATATAAATATATTATTATAAAAGTGGAAAATAATATTAGAAATAGGTTATAGACCCAAACCCGAGCCTACGGGTGTTTTTTCGGCTCAAAACGTATTAATATATTATAATAATAATATAGGGTTTGATATTATTTAAAAATAATATGTAAAAGGCTGCCCAAAATAAATATGGTTATGAGACTCGAACCCGGGTCTCACCCGCAACAGTGTAACAACTTAACCAGTCCACATGCTAGGACAATCGCAACACATCCGGATTCAAAATGGTTTTAACACACAGTCCTGGTGTTCATCCCCCTCCCCCCGTCGTAGCCGAGTCAAATCTAGTCCCAAACCAATTAAATCGATCGCGATTGACCAAAGATTCACAGGGGTTTTATTCCTCAGTGTATTTTGATTTTGAGGATGAAATTAATTGCAAAACCAATTAGTTTAGGTTTGTTAATTATTGATTTGAAAAACCGAAACCCTAGAATACGAACTCAAATTCAAATCGACCAAATCTGATAATAAAACTTGTTGGAATCATAGGGCTTTCATTGCTTAGGTTATTTAGAATCTGTTCATGTAATTTAATTTGATTGAGATTGAGTGTAGATTAGGGTTCGACTAAACCGAGATTGCGATGAACCCTAGATTCGGGTTAAGTTCAATTCGATGTTAATCGATCGAATTGACATAGGGCTTTTAACACACAAAGGGTTGTGAATCAAACCCTATGATTTAATTGTATTGAAATCGTGTCTAAGATAGATTTCAATTAAATCGAATTTGTATGAACCCTAGAAATTGGTTAATGACAAATTTAATACTGTAAGACCAAATAATCATGGGGCTTTTGATTTAGAGACTGGAACGAATCTAGAGATGTGTTTAATTACCAGAATAGTGCTCGAATTGATGGTGTACGATTACAGGTTCCGACTTCGATGGTTTTGGTCTCCGGTTACTCCGGCTTTGATTCCAATCGAATTGAGTTGTGCAAAAGTTCCAAAGATGCTCGATCAAGGTGCATAGAGGTTTGATTTTTGGAATAAAGATTGAATTAATTGAATTTGATGGATACATGATGAGGGGTCGACGCTTTCGACTTGAATACCCAATAATGGGATTTAAGTCGAATCAATACACTGTTAATTTCTCCAATGATGGTCGTTTATGATATTTAATGTGTATATCAGTTACAATTTGGACAGATTTCATTTATAGTTTGTGAATTTGGATTAAGAACAAGTGTATTTTGACTTTACAAAGTCAACAAGACACAATACTCTTGATTTTAACTTTACAAGGTCAACATATTTGGTTTTGAGTAATTACACACCTAGTCCTTGTAGTTTTAAGTTTAATTATTGACAGAATTGACTCATGGGGTTTGGAATGAGTTAACTAGGTTAAGAATTTAATGGAAGTTGGTTAACTGGGTTAACCCTAAATTGCCGGATGTCACAATCTTCCTCGTAATTGGCACCACCGACCACCGCACCACTACATTGGCACCACCGGCCACCGCACCACTCCACAAACACAGCCGCCATGCTTCGTTTCTCCACCACATAACCGTCACCATCATTGACCACTCGATCATCGCTGTGTTAGATCTATACTGGTGGTAGGTTACAAGAACACTAAGAGATCGAAAATATAGCTAAGAGAGAGTGAGGGGCAGAAGTCATCGGCGCCGAGAATTCTTTGGAACAGAGCTTGGTGTGGTCATAAAACTGAAGTAGTGGTCTTTGTGAATCTCAATTTGGGTATGTTTCTTTCATTAGGGAGGTAGATGACATTGGTTGGTTGAGTTTTAGGTGTGGCATTAATAGAATTTGTTCAGGTAGTGCTGTCGGCAGGTTTTCGAGAGGACATGATGGGGATTTCAGATTTTCCGGCAAAGTACAAGTGTGGGAGACGTGGTGTTAGGTCGCTAGAACAAGGAAGAATGTGTGAAAAAAATGGTTGCCGAAGGTGGGCGGAAATATGTGAGGTGAAGGGGGAAGATTAATTGTGGTGGGCCCACAACAATTTTATTTTGATTTTTAAATTTATGTTTTAAATATTTATTTTTACTTTTTTTTTATTTAAGGGTATTTTAGTCATTTTATTGCCACTTAACTGGAAAATTTAACCTCCATCTACTTTAGGGACCGTCAGTGTAACAAAATCAAACTATGTTGGACTAAATTTGTATTTTTTCAAAGCTAAGGACGAAATCCGTAATTTGGCCAAACCACAGGGACCATCTGTGTAATTAATTCTAATGGTTCGATTCAATCAAAGTAACACTAATTATTATTTACTTATACGATGTTTATATAATATATGTAAAAACAAATATATATTCGAGTAGCTATGTTTGTTTAGAAAATAACAATCAAAGTATATACTTATGTATATATAATTAAGCATAAAATTCATCAAAATATCTGTGTATAATCTAAGTCATAAGTATTTAAGAAAGTAGTTATGGTCGTTTTATATATAGTCATAATGTTTGGTTTGTAAATATTGGTAAAATGCCTAAACTTGTATTTACCTGACGCCACATAAAAATATATTTGTATCGAAAGTAAATAATTGGAGTTTACAAAATGTTTGTTTATATAAATATACATAATATATTGATAAAGTCTTATGTTAAATATCAACATTGTTAACTATTTGCTAACTAAAATAGGGTTAAGTAAGTACATATGTAACTATGTCGAAAGTATATAATTTATGAAACTTTAATTATTATATAACAAGTCATAGAAAATATATATATGTATAATATGTTTGTTATAAAAGTAGCTAATTCTTAGTAACTTTAACTATACACATTTGTACTAAAATAAATAATTAAGCTTGTAAATATAGGTACATGTTTGACTCGAATAATTTTATATATTTTATGTAAGTATAAGTATGCTTGTGTCAACTCAAACCAAATATATATCTACATATTTGTACAAGTTAGAATACGATAATAATTTATATTATGAATATAATTTTAGTAGCATTACTATGCAAGAAAGTAGATATGTATTATAATAATTGTAATAGATAAAAGTTATGATATCATTTAAGATATATCGTTTGTAAATAGTAGTACTAATATTAATGAAAACATTTGTAATGCTAATAATATTAGTGTAAAACATAATATAAGTTTTAGTAATTGTAAATAATAACGATACTAATATTAATAATGGTACTTATAAGTAGTTATAGTAATATGTTAAAGACAATGTTAATAGTGTTGTAAAATCACTAGGCGCTAGCCAGGCGGTGGGTACCGACTAGGGATTAATCGGGATTGGAATTTTTGCATGTAATTTTTCAAACTTCTATATATATGCACATTAATATGAATGTAATAATTCAAAGTCCACATAAATGAGTTCCACTAGGTGATTTAGACCAATTTGTTCAATTTTGACCAAATTTGATCGAATTTTAACCAAAATCATGATGTTGAAGCGCAATGATTTTAAACGACTTGACCGATTAATGAGTACTCAGCCATTAATCGGTGAGGGGGGGGATTAACGATTAATCGGGGATTAATCGGAGGCTAGTCGGGATTTTTACAACCATAATAATAAATATAAAAATTATAATAATAATTAACAAAAGTAATGATAATAATTGTAATATATATATATATATATATATATATATCTATATATCTTTAATAATTATAAACTTAATAGTAATAATAATGTTAATAATAAGTGTAACATTATTAGTAAAGAAAATGTTGATTTATAAAGTTTTTAATATAAATACATTTTTACTAATAATAACAATAGTGATGAACATAAGATTTTTGATAAAAATTACAACTTGTATATTATAAGTATCACTTAATTTTAAATAAGTTAATAATAATAACTATAAATAATAAAAATAATATAACTCTTTTAACAAAACTAACGACTTAAATTTTATTAATATTAATTAGTTATACATAAATACTTATAACTAAATAACCTAATAATAATAATAATGATAGTGGTATTATGTTATCAAAATACTAGTGTTTAAAAAAAACATTTATGTAAATTAAGTATCGTATCTTGCTACTCTAATAAATGAAAATCTCTTCTGGACACGTGTTACTTTCTGGTTAGTCCTCACCTTTATTTTCTCGTCTGTCTCTCATATTAAATGTTAGATTTTCTATTTCTCTCTCATATTAAATAGTAATATTTATATTAATAAATCTGATTACGGATAGTTATTATTTAATTATAAATAGTTTTTTTATCATCAATCAAATGAACTTAATATGAACTAACATTTATCAATTAAATAAAAAACTAATACTCAGTTGAAAAAATATGTTTTAAAAACTAAATTTACAGACCTTATAACTGTCACGACAAATTATATTTTTTAAAAACATATTTTGACAAATGTGTTTGTTAACAAATTAAATTATATTTTATTCAACCGACGTAATATACTGGTTTATTCAACCCGTATATTTCACGGGTTTTTAAAAATATAAAATTTTTATTACTAAATATATAACATTTTATTTATTTAACCCGTGTAATACACTGGATTTTAACCTAGTGTTCTTAATATATATATAGAGGGATGTTCTTTTGTGAACCAAGAATTTGTTAAGAACTAAAGGAACCATTTCTAACCACATATTTCTTTTTTTTTTTGTTTTTTTCTTTTTTAATATACAAAAATGATCAAGGGTATTATGGGTGTTTTACCCACACTATTTCTTTTTGCTCTGAAATACCTCTCCCACTCTCTCTCTCTTTAACCTTCCACCGTCGGTCTCTTCCCACCATCGTAACTTACTCTTCCACTTACCTTTCCCACTCTCTCTCTTTAACCTTCCATCGTCGGTCTCTTCCCACCATCGTAACCTACTCTTCTAGTTCCACCGCCTTCTGACCATCACAAGTAACCAAAACATCATCAGGTCCACCCATCGATGTCGTATATGTGGTTCCGACTCACCATTTTCAGATCTCACCCTTCTGATTCTACCATTATTAACTAATACAATTACCATGTTGGTGAATAGTGTTCTCTCACATAAACGATGCATACAATCGTTGTATGTAGAGATAGACAGAAAGGGATGCATGCTTCTTCCTTCTTAATAGGGTTTACAAGATATCTCACCCACCACAATCGCCTTCTTCAAACGCAGACACCATACATAACATGATAAAATAAGGAATTTATAGGGAGCAGCTATTGTGTAACCAAAGTACAATCAAACCTTTGTAACTAGCATGAAAATTGTGTTGTCGGTAACAATCACCCCAATCTGGGTGGGTTTGTCAGACTCAATAGATCTATCATTGTTAACTGTCGGCTTGAATAGTTAATGATTGCACATAAATTACAGACAAAAGTTAACACACCTAGCACTCAAACATAAAGCTCAAATTTCACACATGAAAGTAAAGAGGATTTGTATTTGTGTAGTTTGTGTAAATGTAAGCAATTGTTTGAATAAAGTCCATGTTTCACCCCAAAAAGTGTAAAAGAGTAAAAGTGGCTATGTAATACTCACTTGATTCAAAGGTGTAGTTAACACGAGAGACTAGGTAGTAACATGATCCTTGTAACGCACAACGTTAACCAAAAGTGTATTGCGTATGAACATAAATTAAAAAAATGTCTAAATCAAAGTCTAGGGTTTCATTGGATATGAATATAAGGAATTATATACCGAGTTCGTGATGAATTATGAAAAAGGGTTGTGTAGGTGTTGACTAAAATGAAAACAATTTGAAGTGAATAGTTTAATTATATTATTTATGAATTTGAAACGTTACAAAAATGCTTATAATACGGAGGAAATAATATATAAAGTGTATTATTTTTAATTTGAGTCACGATACAAAATAATGGTAAAATATATTATTTTATAAATGGATTATAATAATAATTATGGTTTGCAAGACCAAACCCGAATCCACGGGTGGCTTCCGGGTTCAAAACACCTTAATACTTATTGTTTTGAAAATATAAATATAAATCAAACAATCTGAAAAAGGTTTTCTCACACACAACCGTGCCTAAGACAAGGCACGACCGTGTTAAGATCACGGACGCGACCGTGCTGGTCAAGGGCGTGACCGTGTTGATCAAACAGAGGACACAACAAGGCTGATCACAAGGCACAAACGTGTCTGGGCCAGGCACGACCGTGTCTAGGATTCTGAGGCACGACCAGGTCTAGTCAAGAGGCACGATCATGTCTTGGAGTAGCACGACCGCGCTAGATGATTAGCGCGACCGTGTCCGGTCAAGTTCAGAGACAAAATTGTTCGATTCTTATAAAATTAATGTTGGAAATCATAGGGCTTTCATCGATTAGGTGATTACGAGTGTATAGGTATAGGTTAATTGGATTTAAAAACATGTCTAAAGTAGGATCCAGTTAAACCATTTTCGTAAGAACCCTAGGTTACGTATCTTGACAAATTCCATGATGATTGATAAATAAATATAGGGCTTTTGATGTGTAACCAGTTGCGAATATAACCATATAAATTAATTTGATTATAATTGGGTCTAGAATGGTGTTCGATTAAACTGAAAATGCATGAACCCTAGATTCGGGTTCATGTTATAATCGCTACTGCAAGCCCAAATCAGGTTGGGGCTTTTGATCTATAGACTGAAACGAAAGTGTAGGAGGTTTCAATTACCAGCAAGGATGACTTATTGATAGCGTACGGTTAGAACTTGTTCCGGCGACGACGGGTTTGATCTCCGGTGCCTTTTGCTGTAACTCCGGCTAAATCAACGTGTTCGGGAGCTTCAAAGAGGATCGAATAAGGCGTACAATGTGTTTTCTTGGGAGTATTATGGTTAAAATGATTGAAATCGATGGATACATGAAAATAATCGATGGTTACGAGATGAATCGGCATAATTAGATTAATTCGTCGTAATTACAGTGATTAAAATCTTAATAGGGTTCGTTAATGGTAGAAACGTGTAGAATGGTTACGAATTCGATCGAATCTGTGATTAAAGGCTGCATTTACGTTTTAACTGACGAGAGGCGCGACCGTGCCAAGGCACTTGGCGCGACCGTGCCAAAACAAGGCGTGACCATGCCTACTAGGGTTTCTGGTTATTTACCAAATCAGCCCTTGCAACTTCAGCTTTGACACATTTATATAAATATTTACATATATAGGATTCTAATAGAATATACCCGTGTAAAACTCGCGGTTTTGTATTGGAACCTAGCATTTAATAGTTGGTACGAATAGATTAAATTAGTGTACTAGAATTGGATTTGAAATGTGTTACATTGAATGAAAAATACCGATAATAAAATCAGAAATGTTACAGTATCCCCATGTTGATTGAATTTCGTCCCGAAATTTAGCTAGCTAGGGCGACTGCACCAGCAAAGAGGTGGGGGTACTTGAGCTTCATTTGGTCCTCACGTTCCCAAGTAAACTCAGGACCACGTTTTGATTCCCAACGAACTTTGATAATAGGGATACGGCTTCGCTTGAGCTGCTTGATCTCACGATCCATGATTTCTACCAGTCTCTCAACGAAGTGCATCGTTTCGTCAATGCGCACGTCATCAAGAGGTATATGGAGATTTTCATCAGCAAGGCATTTCTTCAGATTAGACATGTGAAATATAGGATGCACACAGGTAACTCGAGTTTGTAAGCCACTTTCCCAATCCTTTCAAAGGATCTTGAATGGACCCACATAGCGAGGTGCTGACTTGCCTTTCTATCCAAAACGGATCACATCCTTCCACGAAGACACCTTTAGAAGGACAAGGTTACCGACTTGTAATTCTAAGGGTTTTCGCCGTTTGTCGGGATAGCTCTTTTGCCGACTCCTTGCTACTCGAATGTTGTCACGGATTTGGATAATCTTGTCGGATGTTTCTTGAATTAGCTCAGAACCGGTGATTTGTGCTTCACCAATCTCGTTCCAACAGATAGGAGAACGACACTTACGACCATAGAGAGCTTCAAATGGTGCCATGTTGATACTTGTGTGGTAGCTATTATTGTAAGAGAACTCAATTAGGGATAAATGTGAATCCCAATTGCCACCAAAATCAATTACGCATGCTCTAAGCATGTCCTCCAGAGTTTGAATTGTATGCTCGGTCTGACCATCAGTTTGGGGATGGTAAGCCGTGCTCAAATTCAATCGTGTGCCAAGAGCAGTTTGTAGAGATTGCCAGAAACGGGAGGTGAACCGAGCATCTCTATCGGATATTATGTTTAAGGGAACACCGTGACAGCTCACAATTTCGTCAATGTAAATTCGGGCCAATTTCTCAACCCGATAGTCTTCACGGATAGGCAAGAAATGAGCAGATTTGGTGAGGCGGTCAATGATCACCCAGATGCTATCATAACCACTTGAGGTGCGAGGGAGTTTGGTAATGAAGTCCATAGCTAAATTTTCCCATTTCCACACGAGAATTTCTGGTTGTTCAAGCAAACCGGAAGGACGTTGGTGTTCGGCTTTGACTTTGGAGCAAGTTAGACATTTGGCAACATAAAGAGCAATGTCTTTCTTCATACCGGGCCACCAATATTGTTGGCGAAGATCTTGGTACATTTTATCCGCACCAGGATGAATAGAATAACGAGTCTTGTGAGCCTCGTTCATGATAAATGTACGGAGATCATCATGATCGGGAACCCAAATACGGTTCAAGTAATAAAGTAAGTCATTGGGTTTTGGTTCAAGTTGGAGTTCAACACCACACAACATTTCCTCGTACATGTTATCCTCGGTGACTGAGACGTGTTGAGCTTCTAAGATGCGATTTTGAATGTCGGTTTGAATTCGGACACAATGAAGCATGACATGGTCCTTTCGACTCAAAGCGTCGGCTACAACATTCGCTTTGCCGGGATGGTAATGAATCTCGCAGTCATAGTCGTTAAGGAGTTCAACCCAACATCGTTGCCTCATATTGAGTTCCTTTTAGCTGAAGATGTGTTGGAGACTTTTGTGGTCGGTGAACACCACACATTTTGTGCCATAGAGGTAATGTCTCAAAATCTTCAATGCGAATACGACCGCACCCAACTCGAGGTCGTGCGTCGTATAATTCTTCTCATGAATCTTAAGTTGCCTTGATGCATAAGCGATTACTTTGCCTCGTTGCATGAAGACATAACCGAGACCTTGGTTGGAAGCATCACAGTAGACAACTAGATCATCATTCCCATCAGGGAGAGTCAAAATAGGAGCATTACACAACTTTTGCTTGAGAGTTTGGAAAGCTTCTTCTTGCTTTGGTCCCCATTCATAAGTTTTACCCTTGTGGGTCAAAGCGGTGAGAGGAATAGCAATCTTAGAGAAATTTGAAATGAAACGACGATAATATCCCGCAAGACCAAGAAATGAACGAATTTCGATGGGGGTCTTCGGGGCATTCCAATTCTTAACAACTTCGATCTTAGCAGGGTCAACATGAATTCCCTTTTCGTTGACGATATGACCCAGGAATTGAACCTCCTTTAGCCAAAATTCACATTTGGAGAATTTGGCGTATAGTTGTTCCTTCCTTAAGTGGTCCAAAACCAACCTAAGGTGTTGCTCATGATCGGATTTAGTCTTGGAGTAGATTAAGATATCAGCAATGAAGACGATCACAAATTTATCAAGGTACGGTTTGCACACACGATTCATGAGGTCCATGAAGACCGCGGGTGCATTGGTTAGTACAAAAGGCATGACCATGAACTCGTAGTGACCATACCTTGTTCGGAAAGCAGTCTTTGGAATATCTTCCTCTTGTACACGAAGTTGGTGATAACCAGATCGAAGATCAATCTTCAAGAAGAACATCGAACCTTGAAGTTGATCAAAGAGATCATCAATTCTAGGCAAGGGATAACGGTTTTTGATGGTAAGCTTGTTGAGTTCGCGGTAGTCAATACACATGCGGAATGATCCATCCTTCTTCTTGACGAATAAGACGGGTGCACCCCATGGTGAATGACTTGGACGGATGAAGCCCTTGACGGAGAGCTCTTGGAGTTGACTTGCAAGTTCTTGCATTTCAGAAGGTGCAAGTTCTTGCATTTCAGAAGGTGCAAGATGGTAAGGAGCTCTAGCCACGGGGTTAGCTCCGGGTACAAGGTCAATGCGAAATTCTACTTGTCGCACGGGTGGAAGACCGGATAGATTTTCGGGGAATACTTCGGGAAAATCCCGAATGATGGGAATGTCTTGGATACTCTTCTCTTTGACATCCCTTTGAACAACATGGGCTAAGAAGGCTACGTTGTAACATCCCAAAATTTAGATTTTTACGAAGCTTATTTCGTTGCTGTAAAGCAAAGAAATTCCGCGAGAAAGATAACGAGATTTTACATGACCGAGTGATGTCGCGTATCCGACTTACGTTATCGGACGGGAATAATAAATACACCGACACACGAACGAATATTAAAAAAAAAGAGAATTTATATTAACCTCATTCCGGCTTTATTTAAGAATAATATTTCATTGCCAAAGATATTCTAAAACACGAGTTTAATAATTAAAACCGACATTCACGGGGGTTTTAAACGTGAACGAGGCACCGTAATAGTTGAAATGAACCCGCCTATATAAATGGGATCCCTTGTGAGAATCCTCATTTGTCACAAAACAAAACACACACATGTGTGTGTTCTAGAGAGAAATCCGGCCAAGAGCCGTTTTCCGGCGATCGGATTCCGGCGAGAAGAGAGGTGGAAGAGCTTGTGGTAGGTGGAGGTGTAGGGGCGGAGCTGAAGGGTAGCGATCCACGGCCGGAGGTGGTGGTAATCACGGTTTTCCGACAAGTCAAGAAAGAATTCCGGCAAGGAATATCTTTTGGGGCTTTTCCGATCTAAGCCCAGATCTACACTCCTAAAGACCCGATCTAAAGACTACAAGAAGGTTTGGTCCAAAAGATGGCGTTTTCCGGCCAAAACAAGGAATTCCGGCCACTGCCCGTATTTCCGGCGGCGGCGACGGCGGATTCTGGCGACGGCGACCGGCGGCGCTGGTGGGGCTCGGCGAGACGAGTTCATGGACGCTTGAATCACCTCAATTGGGGTTCGTATGGTCAAGTTATGGGCAAAACAAGTTTCTTCTCGCGTGGTGCTCGGCATTTTCGTACAAAAACGTTTAGTACGAACCGTACGCGAAGGTATAACTCATAAAACTTATATATCTAGTGTTGGTTAGTGGCTAGGGACCAGGGAAAAGTATCAGGGACGTATTTCGAGAACATTTTTCGGACACGTTAAAATGGGTTATAATTATATAATATTTATTATAATCATCAAGTAATTGACGAATTGAAGTATTGTTTTGGTATTAGAATCTGAAGTGCGGTTTATTAGATTATTGGTGAAATTTGATGTTGTAATTGGACAATTGGATATTGTCGGGTTTAGCCAAAAACAAACGGGACTCTGCCCGATTTTCGTTAAAAATAAAGAAATATGTTTTTACAACTTAAATGTCCTGAGTATGGTTTGGGCACGATTTTGATAGACGGGATTATAAGTAATAGGGTTTGTTTTGGAGTAATAGGCAGCCCACAGGCGAACTTGTTAAGTTCGCTCGGCTTTAGGTGGCGAACTTGATAAGTTTTTAGAGTGCAGTGAATCTGTCAAGTTCGCTAGGCATTAAGGGAGCGA
The DNA here is from genome assembly GCA_023525975.1 of Smallanthus sonchifolius. Lineage (NCBI taxonomy): Eukaryota > Viridiplantae > Streptophyta > Magnoliopsida > Asterales > Asteraceae > Smallanthus > Smallanthus sonchifolius. The sequence continues at coordinate 51,937,415 of CM042034.1, forward strand.
ACCTGTTAAGTTCGCTCGGCCAATATCAAGCGAACTTAGCCTAAGTTCGCCTAAGTCAGAATTAGCAAACCGTTAGAGTCGGGATTGGTCTGATGTTTATTCAATTAATCAATTCAGATCGTGTGTGACGCTTGTTGGACATTTGTTAGGACAACCCATGAATAGCTTATCAGGTGAGTTCTAGAAGCCCTCTTTTAAATGTTTTATATAATGTTTTCGGGCTGGTGTGTATACGTATGAAATGTTGTTTTATAAAATGATGTTTATGAAACTATGTTTACGAAATGAAATGATTTGGAATGAACGGTTTATGGAAAGAAAGTTTTATGAACGGAATGTTTACGAACTAATGTTTATAAAGAAATGGTTTAAAGTAAAGGTAAAGGGTTTTGAAAGTGAAGGAAAGGTTTTGTGAAAAGAAAAGAAAAAGGGCAAAGGTTTTAAAAAGTCATTACAAATCTAATATGTCGAATGAATGGAATTGACGAATGAAGTCTGGGAATGAGATTCCTAGCCTTGTGGTAGATTATGGACAGCGAGCCATAGTTACCATAAGAACAACAGGGGCAGTGTCTTAGTGGCCTGCCAATGGTTTGATGTTGTACAACTGGTATGGAGTAACGACGGTTACTCAGGGGTTAACGTGACCCCACGTGAGGTTAAATTATGATCCGACGATGTTATGGCTGAGAGTCATAACCGTCGATGGAAGTTGTCGGTCAATGGCTGAGAGCCATAGCCTTCAATGGAGGTTGCCGGTCTATGGCTGAGAGCCATAGGGGGGCAACTGAATGGGTATTGTCGGTCCTCGTGCAGTTAGCCTTGGGGGCAATACCAAAATGGGAATTGACGGAATGTTGTGGCAACGACGGTGATACGTAACGGTTGACCACGACATGCAGGGTTCCTTCGGGGACACAGAGACGCGTAACGATACAGATTTTAGATAGTAATGTATGACTTAAATGAATGTTAAATGTTTTAAACAAATGATCCGTTCAATGTGTTTAAATGTTTGAAGGTTTTCAATGATGAATGAAAGGCCCTGTTTTCTTATACGTGATATTAAACCCTAATGAATGTTTTGAATGATGAACCGTTTCTTAAATCAAACGAAAACTAGAACTCACCAGCGTAGCTGACTTTTTAGTATGCACATTCAGGTTAAGGCAGGTATGGATGATGGACGGTGATGCTTGGCAAGCGAGAAGAGTTACCCGGTTGATCATGAAGACTGGCATCCCGTTATGTTTAGTTATGATGTAATTATGTTTTAAACAATGTTTACGCTTCCGCATGTATGAACAATGATGACGTTATGTTTGAATGAAATTTTCCGCTGCGTTATTTGATATTCATGTTTAAGAACTGTTTGTGAATGAGTAAATCCAACAAGTGAGGCCTCCCGGGTTTGGGGCCTTACAAGTTGGTATCAGAGCAATAGTTTGAGAGATTTGGACATTCCTAGTGTCTGAACTTAAACTGTGAATGGGACCGAAAGCGGATGCCAGTACGGGTAACTCGAGCCACAGCATCAGGTATGAAGGTAGTATATATTTACATATGTAGTATGCCTTAGAAAGGGTTAGGTAAGGACTTGTGTTCTGATGGAATCGCAAAGGTGGTCAAATAGAAATCGAAAGGTAGTGTAATGGTTAATTGCAGATGGCCAGTGTATATTAACATCTTACAGTACTTATTGAATTTTATTTGTTAACTAGCGTGATAACAATGGATTCCTTGTCTTTTAGAACGAAATGGAGGGTAGAATAGGCAGAAGGTGTGGTGGGGGTTGTACCGGATGACACGGTAGGATTCCCGCCCACCAAGTTTATAGTAAAGAGGCAAGTGTTCTTGCGAAACCGGAAGGTAGTGTGCATGAGACCGTACGAGTGTGATGCGAGATGTCCTCTGTTGTGTTGACTTAGCGCGGAAGTGGTAAGAAGTGTCGAGGAGAATACCGGCACAAAATCTCAACTTTGAAGAGACGCGAGTATTATGAAGTGTTATAAGAGGAACTAGAATGCTCGAGTAAGGTAAATTGGCAATTTTGTTTGGATCCGCGAAATTGTGAATTTACAGGTGCACGTGCATGATAGCGAATCTTATGGTGTTGATTAATGCTTACGTATTAGAGTTGACCTTATTACTCAACTATGACTACTAGATGTTAGTCACCCGAGGAACGATTTAAAGAGATTAATAACCTCATTACTAATAGTAACGGAGTCAAAGATGGTGTACCCTACAAAGGTGAATGATGTCAGCAAGTACGAGCCACGGGCAATATAAGGAATGAAACTTCGGTTTTACCTAAGTCAGACGTATGTATGAAGAATGCCAAGGAGCTAGTGTGGACTACGCCTAGCACACACACGTTATGATGAATAAAAAAAAAATCGGTCTACTGTCGAAGTATGCATGAGCATGATGGAAATACCCACACAAGTGGATGTCCAAAGCATATATGAGTGCACGAATTCACAAATGGCATCTCTCCATGTAGAAGACAATCCCAGACAACTAAGATGAGTGTGTCCTGAAGCGAGAAGATAGATATACTAACAACAAGTAACGGGAACTGCGATGTTAATTAGGGTGTGCAGACTAAACCAAATGAAACCAGATCCGACCCAAGGATTGTTTGTCTAGAATGAAAGTGAAGGACAAGTTTTGACCAACAATGTGAAGTAAGGCACGGGCACTAAGAAGAAATTCAAGGCGACTCAGAGAACGCTCTACTAGGGCTGAGTCTAATCAATAGCCGTGAGGGTTGTTAGAATTGGAAAGCCGTTGAGGGACCCACTGAAACTAGAAAGGAAATGAAAGTACAAATGTCACCGCATGTGTCAATTATCCGTAGTAAGACCAACGAAGGTGACTTTAGAAGAATTGCATGCATAAAAGGCTAACAGGCACGAGTAGCTAGAGAATATTTATTGTCTGTCAGATGGGATGCCCATCCCTAAGACCGTCAAAGGGTATGAAAGAAGAAGGGGTACCACAAATTGATGATGTGAAATGTAAAACCCTGACAAGTATGCTATAAGGAAAGACTAGAAGGTAGTTGTGTGTTTGAAAATATGAAAGTGGAGGTCGTATACCTAGTGTTCCGTCTGAATGAATACTTACCCGACAAGTTGAGTATGATGGGTAATGCTTCATATGGTTCCTTCGAGAACGAGACAATGTGGTTCCTTCGGGAACAAGACGATACGGTATCTTCGAAAACTTGATCGTAGGATTCATTCGGGAACAGGATGGTATGATTCATTCGAGGACGACATGGTATGGTCCTTTGAGGACGAATGCACCATGAATAGCTTATGAGGTACACACATTGATCCAAACATTCGAGAGATGATTAATAGTAACCGTCTAGATGACGGAGTAGACAACTCTAATGAGGAGGTCAATTTATGGCAATGGAGTCTTCTGTGAACGACTCTGAGCTTGATAAGACAGTACACGTAGAATGACGAGATGAGAACCCCAACAGTTAGAAGAAAAAGGTCGACTCGAAATGTGTCATGCTGAAAGATATAACGTTCATCAGGAATTACAGCGGTGTAGTCAAGGCTACACAAAAGTCTAGCAATGGGAAAGCAGATTCTGATCAATGACAACGGTCTAGAATTGGTTCGGTTGGAAGACGCTAAATTCAACGACATACTAAATCCCCTAGTAGTTACCCCTAAGTGTTTAAAGAAATTCATGACTTGCTTAACACGTCATATCCACGCAAGTGTTTAATGGATTCGACTTGAGCCACACCTGTGAAGAATACGTAAGAACAAAGTAGGTGATGTTATTCGGAGCAACATCAGGGATGCTTGTTGTGAAGAAAGAAGATATAGTAGTGGGAGGTGTCCATTCCTAGAGATGGTCTGAAGCCTAAACCCATGTACTGTTAGTATGCCAGCAAGTGTTTATTTTTCGGATGGAAGAAAATCTTTATCCATTTGAAATGGTTCACCTTCGATGAAGATACATTTAAACGGAGGACAACTATGTTAAGGAAAAATAGGGACATAAAAGAGAACAAAAGGGTACTTGGAGACCGAAGGGCAATAGAGGAGTTTTACCACCGACAGTTCGACTTAAAACAGGTTTCGAGGACGAAACCTCATATAAGGAGGGTAGACTTGTAACATCCCAAAATTTAGATTTTTACGAAGCTTATTTCGTTGCTGTAAAGCAAAGAAATTCCGCGAGAAAGATAACGAGATTTTACATGACCGAGTGATGTCGCGTATCCGACTTACGTTATCGGACGGGAATAATAAATACACCGACACACGAACGAATATTAAAAAAAAAGAGAATTTATATTAACCTCATTCCGGCTTTATTTAAGAATAATATTTCATTGCCAAAGATATTCTAAAACACGAGTTTAATAATTAAAACCGACATTCACGGGGGTTTTAAACGTGAACGAGGCACCGTAATAGTTGAAATGAACCCGCCTATATAAATGGGATCCCTTGTGAGAATCCTCATTTGTCACAAAACAAAACACACACATGTGTGTGTTCTAGAGAGAAATCCGGCCAAGAGCCGTTTTCCGGCGATCGGATTCCGGCGAGAAGAGAGGTGGAAGAGCTTGTGGTAGGTGGAGGTGTAGGGGCGGAGCTGAAGGGTAGCGATCCACGGCCGGAGGTGGTGGTAATCACGGTTTTCCGACAAGTCAAGAAAGAATTCCGGCAAGGAATATCTTTTGGGGCTTTTCCGATCTAAGCCCAGATCTACACTCCTAAAGACCCGATCTAAAGACTACAAGAAGGTTTGGTCCAAAAGATGGCGTTTTCCGGCCAAAACAAGGAATTCCGGCCACTGCCCGTATTTCCGGCGGCGGCGACGGCGGATTCTGGCGACGGCGACCGGCGGCGCTGGTGGGGCTCGGCGAGACGAGTTCATGGACGCTTGAATCACCTCAATTGGGGTTCGTATGGTCAAGTTATGGGCAAAACAAGTTTCTTCTCGCGTGGTGCTCGGCATTTTCGTACAAAAACGTTTAGTACGAACCGTACGCGAAGGTATAACTCATAAAACTTATATATCTAGTGTTGGTTAGTGGCTAGGGACCAGGGAAAAGTATCAGGGACGTATTTCGAGAACATTTTTCGGACACGTTAAAATGGGTTATAATTATATAATATTTATTATAATCATCAAGTAATTGACGAATTGAAGTATTGTTTTGGTATTAGAATCTGAAGTGCGGTTTATTAGATTATTGGTGAAATTTGATGTTGTAATTGGACAATTGGATATTGTCGGGTTTAGCCAAAAACAAACGGGACTCTGCCCGATTTTCGTTAAAAATAAAGAAATATGTTTTTACAACTTAAATGTCCTGAGTATGGTTTGGGCACGATTTTGATAGACGGGATTATAAGTAATAGGGTTTGTTTTGGAGTAATAGGCAGCCCATAGGCGAACTTGTTAAGTTCGCTCGGCTTTAGGTGGCGAACTTGATAAGTTTTTAGAGTGCAGTGAATCTGTCAAGTTCGCTAGGCATTAAGGGAGCGAACCTGTTAAGTTCGCTCGGCCAATATCAAGCGAACTTAGCCTAAGTTCGCCTAAGTCAGAATTAGCAAACCGTTAGAGTCGGGATTGGTCTGATGTTTATTCAATTAATCAATTCAGATCGTGTGTGACGCTTGTTGGACATTTGTTAGGACAACCCATGAATAGCTTATCAGGTGAGTTCTAGAAGCCCTCTTTTAAATGTTTTATATAATGTTTTCGGGCTGGTGTGTATACGTATGAAATGTTGTTTTATAAAATGATGTTTATGAAACTATGTTTACGAAATGAAATGATTTGGAATGAACGGTTTATGGAAAGAAAGTTTTATGAACGGAATGTTTACGAACTAATGTTTATAAAGAAATGGTTTAAAGTAAAGGTAAAGGGTTTTGAAAGTGAAGGAAAGGTTTTGTGAAAAGAAAAGAAAAAGGGCAAAGGTTTTAAAAAGTCATTACAAATCTAATATGTCGAATGAATGGAATTGACGAATGAAGTCTGGGAATGAGATTCCTAGCCTTGTGGTAGATTATGGACAGCGAGCCATAGTTACCATAAGAACAACAGGGGCAGTGTCTTAGTGGCCTGCCAATGGTTTGATGTTGTACAACTGGTATGGAGTAACGACGGTTACTCAGGGGTTAACGTGACCCCACGTGAGGTTAAATTATGATCCGACGATGTTATGGCTGAGAGTCATAACCGTCGATGGAAGTTGTCGGTCAATGGCTGAGAGCCATAGCCTTCAATGGAGGTTGCCGGTCTATGGCTGAGAGCCATAGGGGGGCAACTGAATGGGTATTGTCGGTCCTCGTGCAGTTAGCCTTGGGGGCAATACCAAAATGGGAATTGACGGAATGTTGTGGCAACGACGGTGATACGTAACGGTTGACCACGACATGCAGGGTTCCTTCGGGGACACAGAGACGCGTAACGATACAGATTTTAGATAGTAATGTATGACTTAAATGAATGTTAAATGTTTTAAACAAATGATCCGTTCAATGTGTTTAAATGTTTGAAGGTTTTCAATGATGAATGAAAGGCCCTGTTTTCTTATACGTGATATTAAACCCTAATGAATGTTTTGAATGATGAACCGTTTCTTAAATCAAACGAAAACTAGAACTCACCAGCGTAGCTGACTTTTTAGTATGCACATTCAGGTTAAGGCAGGTATGGATGATGGACGGTGATGCTTGGCAAGCGAGAAGAGTTACCCGGTTGATCATGAAGACTGGCATCCCGTTATGTTTAGTTATGATGTAATTATGTTTTAAACAATGTTTACGCTTCCGCATGTATGAACAATGATGACGTTATGTTTGAATGAAATTTTCCGCTGCGTTATTTGATATTCATGTTTAAGAACTGTTTGTGAATGAGTAAATCCAACAAGTGAGGCCTCCCGGGTTTGGGGCCTTACATACGTACTTCTTTTGTAAGTAATTTTGGGCAGTAGTGCATGACATTAACTTGAGTCCCTTGCAAGGCTTTTCACCAAAGACTTTTAACGTTTCTCCCGACGGAAGGGGTATTCAGATGTACTTCTCATAACAGATGACTTCGGCATGGTGATTTGATAGCCAATCCATGCCTATGATGATATCAAAACTTCCTAGTGGCATTGGCACAAGGTTGATTGGAAATGTATGATCATTAAGTTCTAGCGAGCAGTCTTGGATGACGGAGTCAATTGTAAGAGAGTCACCATTTGCTACTTCGACAGAGAAGGGTTTTTCTAGTTTGGATCGTGTTTTTGCAAGTAAGGGTTCAAAGTTAAGTGACACAAAACTCTTATCTACACCGGTATCAAATAAAATGGAGGCATATTGACTATTAACAAGGAACGTACCGTTGAACACATCATTGTTGGCCTGAGCTTCATTGGCGTTTATGTTGAAAGCACGCCCATGAGCTCCGCCTTGTCTAGCATTGATGAACTTCGGGCGCTGGTCACGAAAGTGATTTGGGTTGCCACATTCATAACAAGCACACCCGTTTGCAATAGTGGGAACACCTTGATTAGCTACTTGTTGATTGGTTCGGGTTGGTGGGTTGACTTGACCTGCAAGTGCTTTGGCTCTACAAACGTTGACCGTATGGCCATATTTCGCACAGTGAGTGTAAAGGCGACAGGGAATGTTTTGGAGATGGTGATAATTGCATGTGGCACAGAGTGGGTAGATCCCAACATACGGTTTCTTGACTGGTGCTTGAACCATGGGAGCAACTTGGTTAACAGGGATAGCAGGAGTGACCATAGCAAAATTCCTAGCCTTTCTTTTCTTATTATTGTGGTAGGGTTCAGTTTTGGCTTCTTTGACGTGTGTAGGAAGGGTTGTGGTGTCGGGAGCTTTCTTGGTACCTTTTCTATTCAGGGTCCCTGCTTTCACATGGTTGTTGGTTAAAGTAGCAGATAGGCGGATAACATCTTCGAGTGTTGCTGGATTTCTCCCTAAGACAGTATCCTGAATCTGCCTAGGTAACCCACCAATGTACTTCTCAATGCAGTGGGATAATGGTGTGACCATATGGGGCACAAGGAGACTCAACTCATGGAACCGAGTTGTATAAGCCAGACCCTCACCACTATCTTGGGCAAGATCCCAAAACTCAGCTTCCAATTTATTCACCTCATTTCGAGAACAGAACTCCTCGGTCATTAGTCTCTTAACCTCATCCCATGGTAAGGCCATTGCTACCTCCATGCCTCTAGTTTTCTTTTCCCCATTCCACCACGTGAGTGCCCGTTTTTGAAAGACACTTGTGGCATGACGAACACGAAGGTTATCGGGGCAGTCACTATTGAGAAAGGTTCCCTCAATACTTTCGAACCATTGAAGGAGTCCCGTGGCTCCCTCGATACCATAGAATTTAAGAGGATTGCATGAGTTGAAGTGTTTGAAGGTGCATTGTGGTGGGTTGGTACCACCACCCCCATTAGCTCCATGGTTACCATTGGCGGCCCCATTAGCTTGAGTGAGTTGATTTACATGTTGTGCAAGGATGGCAGCAATATCGGTGTTGTTGTTGGTCACGGTAGCACGACGGTGAGGCATTCTACAGATTTGCATAAGACAAGAAAAGATGTAAGAACTTATGAAAGTTATTTGGATTTAAAAGGATAACATAGCAAATAAAATAGTTAATCATACTTTGGATTGTACTCAAATAGTGATAAAATCACTTGAATACTATGACACATTAAGGTTAATTAAACTCATATAATTTTCAAGGAGACATGCTTTAGCCTATAAGTAAACACTCATCTCGGGATTTCCCAGGAAAGCATACGAGTCCCTCGGTTGATTGGGATTTATACGAAATGCTTTCCTAGACAGAAAACCCAGAATACAGATGTCACCCTTCCAGATTGCACGTATCCTCAAATAATTAACAAAGTTTAAAAGCCTTAACGAGGAAATAAAGAAATTTTTATAGATTTAGATCCATGAAGTTTCCACATGTTAAGAAGATGATGATAGAGGGATATGTAAGGAGGTTACGAGGCTTTAAGGTATAGGTAGGGACATTGTTTATTTAATTTATTATTTAAGTATAGTCTAATAAGTCATGAATTTTAGCAAGTAAGGCATCAAAATGAAATAATAACTAATCATAGTAAGCATGTAAACATCTTGCATGTAGCACATATCACATAATCATGAAGCATGGCATAAGTGGGTGTCCTAAAGTTATAGTCTAGGTCAAGAGTGTCTAATAACCTAGTTCCCTATAACCAAGGCTCTGATACCAATCTGTCACACCCCAACCGACGGCGGAAACATCGGGGCGGGACATGTAGACTGTTCATGAGCACAAGGTTGACTAGATTTCAATATTTAATCATCAATTTCATTTCAAACAATCCAAACACCACCAAATTCAAGAAAGTACATAAATGAAATACATAGTATTCTTTATTTAAATTTAACTAAGTCCAAAGCCTATGTGCAACATGTCTTGATCAAACTCACACATTAGCACCTGAAACATGAATAAAATAAAGTCAACTAAAAAGTTGGTGAGCATACACAGGTGTATACATAGATAGTGTATAGATGTAAATAATCAAATCCTTACATAACATGATAAAATAAGACATTTATGGGGAGCAGCTATTGTGTAACCAAAGTACAATCAAACCTTTGTAACTAGCATGCAAATTGTGTTGTCGGTAACAATCACCCCAATCTGGGTGGGTTTGTCAGACTCAATAGATCTATCATTGTTAACCGTCGGCTTGAATAGTTAATGATTGCACATAAATTGCACACAAAAGTTAACACACCTAGCACTCAAACATAAAGCTCAAATTTGCACACATGAATGTAAAGAGGATTTGTATTTGTGTAGTTTGTGTAAATGTAAGCAATTGTTTGTATAGAGTTCATGTTTCACCCCAAAAAGTGTAAAAGAGTAAAAGGGGCTATGTAATACTCACTTGATTCAAAGGTGTAGTTAACACGAGAGAGTAGGTAGTAACGTGATCCTTGTAACGCACAACGTTAAACTAAAGTGTATTGCGTATGAAAATAAATTAATAAAATGTCTAAATCAAAGTCTAGGGTTTCAACGGATATGAGTATAAGGAATTATATACAGAGTTCGTGACGAATTATGAAAAAGGGTTGTGTAGGTGTTGACTAAAATGAAAACAATTTGAAGTGAATAGTTTAATTATATTATTTATGAATTTGAAACGTTACAAAAATACTTATAATACGGAGGAAATAATATATAAAGTGTATTATTTTTAATTTGAGTCACGGTACAAAATAATGGGAAAATATATTATTTTATAAATGGATTATAATAATAATTACGGTTTGCAAGACCAAACCCGAATCCACGGGTGGCTTCCGGGTTCAAAACACCTTAATACTTATTGTTTTGAAAATATAAATATACATATAAATCAAACAATGTAACAAAGGTTTTCTCACACACGACCGTGCTGGTCAGGGGCGTGACCATGTTGATCAAACAGAGGACACAACAAGGCTGATCACAAGGCACGACCGTGTCTGGGCCAGGCACGACCGTGTCTGGGCCAGGCACGACCGTGTCTAGGATTCTGAGGCACGACCAGGTCTAGTCAAGAGGCACGATCGTGTCTTGGAGTAGCACGACCGTGCTAGATGATTAGCGCGACCGTGTCCGGTCAAGTTCAGAGACAAAATTGTTCGATTCTTATAAAATTAATGTTGGAAATCATAGGGCTTTCATCGATTAGGTGATTATGAGTGTATAGGTATAGGTTAATTGGATTTAAAAACATGTCTAAAGTAGAATCCAGTTAAACCATTTTCGTAAGAACCCTAGGTTACGGATCTTGACAAATTCCATGATGATTGATAAATAAATATAAGGCTTTTGATGTGTGTAACATCCATGATTTTCCGGCCCTATTTTATTCTAGTTATTTCAATAATAACACAACATTTAAAACCTATAATTTTTCAAGCACATTATGCCACATGAATCATTATTTTAGTCAATATCTCTATTCAAAATTTAAACCTTACGTTTACAAATATAGATTTCTATAACGCATGTTTGTGTAATTATGTATATATATATATATATATATAGTGGCTACGAAAATGTATTCATACCTTCCCATGTTCAAGAATTTAAAACTTGTATAGTTTCATAAGTTATCTAAATTTTTTTTTATAAGTATGTATATGTATGTATATTAAATAGATGTATGTTAAAACTCTTGGTTTTAAATCCCTAACCATGTGAACTCTCGATTTGAAAACCCTCCCTGAAATTGATCCCTCTCTCTCAAATTGGACCGTCACCCAAGACACATTGACCAATTTTGACTTTATAAAGTCAAAACGGTCTAAGGATCAATCAATTCAAGCCCACACCGATCCAAACTGTGTAATTGGACTTCTCATGCACGAACATTTGATCAAATACCATCCACAGGCCCATTTGGAAACTGCAATCCGAGGGATTGAGCGGTCCAAACCGAATTCAATTGTGTTTGACTCTCTCAAAGTCAAACCCGTATTAATTTGCAATCAGTTCGTGAGATCAACGCGTCCTCAATCCCGAAAGTCACGCACAAACCAATTCCTCCTGTATCCAGTCCCTAACATGACCCGATTCATCCCTAATTCGATGGATTAACGCGTAAACAGTCTCCGCGACTATTACGGTCAATTTGAAATTCGAATTGGTTTATACGAAGGGAATTAACCAAATTAAATCCATCTCTCACTCTCGTATACGATTACTCAAACCCTCCCAACTCTCAATTGAACCCCATTACACCTCTGGATTCCTGTCGAGCCTCAAGAACAGTCGGACCTGTGTTCCTGTCGTCCTCACTCGTCCCCGCATCAATCCAAGTAAGAGCTAGGTCATTCGCTTCGTTTTTGCATATATTTCAATAGCCCTTTACCAATTTATATTAACAAAACAAATCGGAACCAATCGGTAATCTAGGGTTCTTGTTTCTGTTTTTGAGAGAATACGATTTGGGGGAAGGGTTTGATTCGCGTATCCTATTTAAATAAACGAGACCCTCTAAACCCAGCGAAACCACCCGGTCTAGATGGTAAGCCACTGCACCACTAGACCCGGTGGCGTGGGTTCGAAACCCATAGCCACACATCCGGCCGGACCTTTTTTGCGCAGTGCCTAAGCGAGGACCGGCTCCCTGTCTTCCTTTGCTAATAACAAACCCAACCCGCATAATTACCAATAACAGGCTCTGGTCCAGTGGTTTAGTCCGCCCAGCCACTCAGCGCAGGCCCGGGTTCGATCCCGGCGGCCTGTTTATTTTTTTTTAAAACCGTTTTCAAGCTTCGGAAAAATTTATAAAAATTATTTTATAAAATCTCACAATATTTTAACAGAATAAAACCAAGTTTTGTTAATTTTCAATATAAACTCATTTTTTTTTATGAATTTCATTGTTAAAATTTTATATTAAATGTTTAAAACAAAAATTTAGTTATTTAACTAATTAAAGGAAAGTAATTTCCAACTAAAAATATTTGTTTATTATAATCTACATTAAAAAGCTAAATGTATGTTTGTTAAATTTTATACATAAGTATTATTTACACACCTTCATAAATAAATAAATAAAGTAAAAATTATTTATTTAATTTACGTTTACTATAGAACACACGCTTTTATGAATAAATAAGAGCATCACTTATTTAAATCATATTTAAATAAATATAATATCCACACTATTTTTCTAAACTAAATAAATAAATAATAATTATTTGATTTATTTAGTATCCAACCCAAACCCTAAATCAATTATTCAAAAATACAAAACACAAACCTTTTATGACATGAACTCCTTGTACAATTCTCAGTACTCACATCCATTAAAACCCTAGACCTATTCTTAGACACATTATTAATTCATATTCATGCACATTACACACTAGGTTAACGTTGTGAGCTTTCAAGGATCACTTTGCCATTTAGACTCTCGTGCTAGCTACACCTTTGATTCAGGTGAGTTACATAGCCCCTCTTTTACCCTATTTTACAAACTTTTGGGGTGGAACATGCGTTCTATTTTCTATGTTTGCAAATACACACAATATACAATTCCACCCTACATTCATGTGTTACAATTTTGTGCTTTGTGCTTGAGTACTAGGTGTGTAGACCAACTATATGCTATTCACGTACAATCATTAACTATTTAGCCGACGGTAAACAGTGATAGATCTATTGAGTCTGACAAACCCACCCAGGTAGGGTGACTGTTACTGCCAACACGCTTTTGTTTTGCATGCTAGTTACAAAGGTTTGATTGTATACTTAGGTCACACGATGGTATCTCTCCATAAATGCCTTAATTGCCATGTTTGTATGAATTGTATGCACACAACACTATATTCTATTACATGACACGAAAACCTATGTATTCTCACCAACTTTCTAGTTGACTTTGTTTTAACCATGTTTCAGGTACTAACGTTTGAGGTGCTTCAAGTCTTGCTACACTTAGGATTTGGCCTAGTATTAATTTGAACAATTTATCTTTTGTAATCTACTTTGTTGAGTTATTGGATTGAATGTTGGTGTTACTTGAATGGAAATGAAATGTGATTGATAATTATTCAAACGTTAGTAAACCATGAGCTGTGAACAATCTACATGTCCCGCCCCGACGTGTTCCGCCGTCGGTTGGGGTGTGACAGATTGGTATCAGAGCCTTGGTTATAGGGAATTAGGTTATTAGACACTCTTGACCTAGACTATAACCTTAGGACACCCATACAATGCCATGCTACTACATGTTACATGATTAATTCTTGTATAAATATTTCTATATGCTATCATAGGTAATTACACTACATGATGCAATACATGATGACTTATGTGTCACACTACTTGATAACTTTTGTGCTTACACTCATTATTTTCTACATGCTACCTATGTGTTTCATTAAGTTCTATCCTAAGTTTTAACACACACGTATACACACTTAACTTTTCATACACCCTTAAATTCACACAAATAATGTCACCACCTCTGGTGATCTAAACCTAAACTATTGGGCCTAATGACCATTAATAATAAACAAGAAGTCCACTTACCCTCTAAGAAGAAGAGCCTGCTGCAATATATGAGCCTCACTTTCGGGCCTCAAATCCCAGTTCATAACAATTCTCATCATGACCATGAGCCTAACAATAGTGTTGTTAATACATGATGGCTGGAAGAGTGTGTAGGCCCATGAGGGATTCTGGCTAAGGAAAGACAGGGTACTTAAGTGTGTCTTAGTGACCCACCCCTCTTTCCTGGGAATTCTCCTCAGGGATGCATTGCTTATAGGTCAAGTGTATTTCTAAAATACTATTGTGAAGACTCGGTGTTATGACTAGTCAAACTCTAAACCTATGAGAACTCCTATATTTAACACTCAGTATTTCATTATCACTTACAACCTTTTCATTGTTTCTGTGCTAGACATGGACTCTTACTCTCCTTCCTCCCCGGTATACCGTCCCGGAGCAGAGTCCGATTGGGAAGAAGACATCAGGTCACCCGTGTATCGGTCACCACCACCCCCAGATGCCAGGCCAAGGTTTGATGTAAGGGCAGATTGGACTAGGAACACCGGCCCAAGACTTCGAACATCTAGATCACCCCCATTAAGAGACCCGTATATGGTGCCCGACCCGTATCATCCTAACCCTTGGGCAAGGCGTACCACGGCACCTACTAGTGCTATGGGAATTCCAATCGATGATGTTCACCAATATGTGAGGACCTCAGAGTTCGAGAGGCAAAGGATGGAGCATGAGATAAGGCACGACTTGCAAGGACAAAGAATGGATAGTCTAGCAAACCAACTAGGGTACCAAAAGGAGTTAATCTCTATCCTTGAAAAAGAAATACTGGAGAATCGCACAGAAACGGCTAGAGCTGAAGACAGATCGACTACCCGAGCAACCATAGCGGTGCTCGTCTTGGTGATTATCTTCCTTCTAGTGGAAAGCTACCAGAGACGTTAGCAGAAATTTATATTTATTGTCCTAAAATTTTCAGTTTGAGAACCATTTCCCTAAGTTTTGAATAATGTTTAACATTTCAGCATTTAATAAATTTTATATTTTCCAACTCTAAAGTTATTATTCATTAATTTGACATGTTGAGTGTGCATCACACCCATCATATTTCCATCAAGATTCTCCAAGAATCACCTTCTTCATTCACCACGATTTAGTATACTACCGGCAATCTCCTTCGTAAACAAATCATCATATTAGATTTAAACAACCTCGTTATTTTCAAACCAAACGTTTATCAAACTTTTAAAAGAGTATCAGAAATATAAATTTCCTATAAACATTTTCACTTTACAAGGAAACTTAATACAACCCATTTTATAAAAACATTATTTCGAATTGATAAATAATTATGATTTTTCCCCCATTAAAGTAATTATTTCTAAAACCATGGCTAAATTAATATACAACTACTCGTTTAGCCATTAATTCCTCCTAAAAATATTCTCCTTATAATAATTGAAAATTTTAATAAAAAGGTTTCCCTATAAATTGTCTAATTATTTAGATTATTTAACTCAATAGTTTCATTACTTTATATATATCTACAAACAAGAACAATTTACAATTTCCTATTTTCAAACAAAGATCAGTTATTTGTAAACATATTTTCCCTGTGTGTTTTCAAAAACCCCTCGTTACCTTTCACTTGCCGCTTCAAGAGACGATCCATACCGCGTAGACGTAAACCATCCCCATCAACCTCAACGAGATTTAAGGAGCTAGAACTTAACTACCACATTTTACCTAAACGCCAAACAACACGCTTCTCCGCAACACTTGATCACATACAAAACTCGTTAGCATATGCCACACATGAAACTCAATAACTTACATATGCACATTTACAATGTACACAACACGATCACATGGTACATGAAACTTAGTAATTTCCAATATACCCAAGGCTACACTGATTACATGATACTTGAAATTCGATTATTCTGAAATACACGTTCTACTAGATTAATTATGTAATACATGAAACATAACTGTTTGTAATATACGTATACCAAAATGATCACACAATACATAACAATCGTTTGTTTGATGCAAAATACTTGATTGACCACATTGAACATGAAACTTATTTGGTTACAAGGTACATGATATTACATTACTGACATTACACATGAAAGATTATTGGGTTACAAATACGTGGTACTAAGTTGTTAACACTATACATGAAATTCATTGCTTGCGATACACATGATGCTTCATTACTTACAATACAAATTTAGTTGATTTTACAAGATTCATGATGCTAAGCTGTTCACGTTACACATGAAACCTATTTGATTACTAACTACACAACACTCGGTCATACATGAGATTTATGTGTTTACACTATACATGAAACTAAGTTGCTTACAGTGGTTGCAATTGATTGATCACAATATACATGAAACATGGTCATACACTTTGTTCACCAAACTTGAAAACCATAAAACATTGAAGCTACTCGGGGTTTGACGTATTCTTGTTCAAACACGAGGAAACTGAAACACTTTGAAACAACTCGGTGTTTGACGTATTCTTGTTCAAACACGAGTAAACTATGGAACTTTAGGTTATACTGCCTTATTACTCTTTAGTTACTATTTGACCATACTAGGGACACAGTTATTAGCAATTCATACGTGAAAACAATATATATGAACTAAGTGATTTTGTGCCCCCTCTTGACCCGCACACAACGGAAGGACCTATACGGACCATGCGATGATTCGAGTAATTACGGGTGCACACGTAATTATAAAAATCAGCGCATGGGAAATATAGTAAATTTTGTTGTGTGTTATGACATAAAACCTATCGTGATATATAGTAACGAAACTAATGTGATATGATAAGGGCATGGTGGATACGCCGCTGGTACTTCCTATATATAAGTGTTCCTGTCATATTGTCAAAAGTAGCGTTACTCGTGTCACGTAAAGTTGTATGTTATTTTGACCTCGACCAATGTTTGTGAAATCTCTTATCCACTGACAATTCTTGGGCATATTAGACTACACCTTAAACAAACCCTAATTATCAAATTCCCATCAGATCCATCCCAAGTAATATATTTCACCTTTAAAGTCCAAAATGATTCTTAGACAATTTTCTCCTCAAATCTCTTCGAAACTAAGTCCTCTATCATCATCCGTGCCTACCCCTTTCTTTATTCAATTGACTCCACTATCTAAATTTCGGGACGAAATTCCCTGAACATGGGGATACTGTAACATCCATGATTTTCCGGCCCTATTTTATTCTAGTTATTTCAATAATAACACAACATTTAAAACCTATAATTTTTCAAGCACATTATGCCACATGAATCATTATTTTAGTCAATATCTCTATTCAAAATTTAAACCTTACGTTTACAAATATAGATTTCTATAACGCATGTTTGTGTAATTATGTATATATATATATATATATATATAGTGGCTACGAAAATGTATTCATACCTTCCCATGTTCAAGAATTTAAAACTTGTATAGTTTCATAAGTTATCTAAAATTTTTTTTATAAGTATGTATATGTATGTATATTAAATAGATGTATGTTAAAACTCTTGGGTTTAAATCCCTAACCATGTGAACTCTCGATTTGAAAACCCCCCCTGAAATTGATCCCTCTCTCTCAAATTGGACCCTCACCCAAGACACATTGACCAATTTTGACTTTATAAAGTCAAAACGGTCTAAGGATCAATCAATTCAAGCCCACACCGATCCAAACTGTGTAATTGGACTTCTCATGCACGAACATTTGATCAAATACCATCCACAGGCCCATTTGGAAACTGCAATCCGAGGGATTGAGCGGTCCAAACCGAATTCAATTGTGTTTGACTCTCTCAAAGTCAAACCCGTATTAATTTGCAATCAGTTCGTGAGATCAACGCGTCCTCAATCCCGAAAGTCACGCACAAACCAATTCCTCCTGTATCCAGTCCCTAACATGACCCGATTCATCCATAATTCGATGGATTAACGCGTAAACAGTCTCCGCGACTATTACGGTCAATTTGAAATTCGAATTGGTTTATACGAAGGGAATTAACCAAATTAAATCCATCTCTCACTCTCGTATACGATTACTCAAACCCTCCCAACTCTCAATTGAACCCCATTACACCTCTGGATTCCTGTCGAGCCTCAAGAACAGTCGGACCTGTGTTCCTGTCGTCCTCACTCGTCCCCGCATCAATCCAAGTAAGAGCTAGGTCATTCGCTTCGTTTTTGCATATATTTCAATAGCCCTTTACCAATTTATATTAACAAAACAAATCGGAACCAATCGGTAATCTAGGGTTCTTGTTTCTGTTTTTGAGAGAATACGATTTGGGGGAAGGGTTTGATTCGCGTATCCTATTTAAATAAACGAGACCCTCTAAACCCAGCGAAACCACCCGGTCTAGATGGTAAGCCACTGCACCACTAGACCCGGTGGCGTGGGTTCGAAACCCATAGCTACACATCCGGCCGGACCTTTTTTGCGCAGTGCCTAAGCGAGGACCGGCTCCCTGTCTTCCTTTGCTAATAACAAACCCAACCCGCATAATTACCAATAACAGGCTCTGGTCCAGTGGTTTAGTCCGCCCAGCCACTCAGCGCAGGCCCGGGTTCGATCCCTTATTAATTTACGTTTACTATAATAAATAAATAAAGTAAAAATTATTTATTTAATTTACGTTTACTATAGAACACACGCTTTTATGAATAAATAAGAGCATCACTTATTTAAATCATATTTAAATAAATATAATATTCACACTATTTTTCTAAACTAAATAAATAAATAATAATTATTTGATTTATTTAGTATCCAACCCAAACCCTAAATCAATTATTCAAAAATACAAAACACAAACCTTTTATGACATGAACTCATTGTACAATTCTCAGTACTCACATCCATTAAAACCCTAGACCTATTCTTAGACACATTATTAATTCATATTCATGCACATTACACACTAGGTTAACGTTGTGAGCTTTCAAGGATCACTTTGCCATTTAGACTCTCGTGCTAGCTACACCTTTGATTCAGGTGAGTTACATAGCCCCTCTTTTACTCTATTTTACAAACCTTTGGGGTGGAACATGCGTTCTATTTACTATGTTTGCAAATACACACAATATACAATTCCACCCTACATTCATGTGTTACAATTTTGTGCTTTGTGCTTGAGTACTAGGTGTGTAGACCAACTATATGCTATTCACGTACATACATTAACTATTTAGCCGACGGTAAACAGTGATAGATCTATTGAGTCTGACAAACCCACCCAGGTAGGGTGACTGTTACTGCCAACACGCTTTTGTTTTGCATGCTAGTTACAAAGGTTTGATTGTATACTTAGGTCACACGATGGTATCTCTCCATAAATGCCTTAATTGCCATGTTTGTATGAATTGTATGCACACAACACTATATTCTATTACATGACACGAAAACCTATGTATTCTCACCAACTTTCTAGTTGACTTTGTTTTAACCATGTTTCAGGTACTAACGTTTGAGGTGCTTCAAGTCTTGCTACACTTAGGATTTGGCCTAGTATTAATTTGAACAATTTATCTTTTGTAATCTACTTTGTTGAGTTATTGGATTGAATGTTGGTGTTACTTGAATGGAAATGAAATGTGATTGATAATTATTCAAACGTTAGTAAACCATGAGCTGTGAACAATCTACATGTCTCGCCCCGACGTGTTCCGCCGTCGGTTGGGGTGTGACAATGTGTAACCAGTTGCGAATCTAACCATATAAATTAATTGGATTATAATTGGGTCTAGAATGGTGTTCGATTAAACTGAAAATGTATGAACCCTAGATTCGGGTTCATGTTATAATCGTTACTGCAAGCCCAAATCAGGTTGGGGCTTTTGATCTATAGACTGAAACGAAAGTGTAGGAGGTTTCAATTACCAGCAAGGATGACTTATTGATAGCGTACGGTTAGAACTTGTTCCGGCGACGACGGGTTTGATCTCCGGTGCCTTTTGCTGTAACTCCGGCTAAATCAACGTGTTCGGGAGCTTCAGAGAGGATCGAATAAGGCGTACAATGTGTTTTCTTGGGAGTATTATGGTTAAAATGATTGAAATCGATGGATACATGAAAATAATCGACGGTTACGAGATGAATCGGCATAATTAGATTAATTCGTCGTAATTACAGTGATTAAAATCTTAATAGGGTTCGTTAATGGTAGAAACGTGTAGAATGGTTACGAATTCGAACGAATCTGTGATTAAAGGTTGCATTTACGTTTTAACTGACGAGAGGCGCGACCGTGCCAAAACAAGGCGTGACCATGCCTACTAGGGTTTCTGGTTATTTACCAAATCAGCCCTTGCAACTTCAGCTTTGACACATTTATATAAATATTTACATATATAGGATTCTAATAGAATATACCCGTGTAAAACTCGCGGTTTTGTATTGGAACCTAGCATTTAATAGTTGGTACGAATAGAATAAATCAGTGTACTAGAATTGGATTTGAAATGTGTTACATTGAATGAAAAATAACGATAATAAAATCAGAAATGTTACATTGAGATTGAATAGGAATCTTAGAAGTAGGATTAACAACTGGAGAAGTATGTTGAGATGGCTGAGGGGTAATAAGCAAAGAATCAACAAACTCAGCATCTTCAACACCTTGAGTACTTGTAACAACAGCAATAGAAGCAGACATAAGCTTCTGTGTCTTTGAAGCAGGAGTAAACTCCATGTCAGAATCAGAAGATTTATGAAGCAATGTTCGTTTACCCAGAGAGCTGTACCAGAAGGAGGACCCCGGACAGACTTACGTCTTGGTTTCTTGGCTATGGATTTCACCCGTTTACCAGCATTAGCAAAAGGCATATTAGCCAATATTTCATAATTTCCTGAGCTAAAATCACGTGAAGAATCAGAATCAGTTGCTTCAGCATCAGGGACAATAGTATCACTTGTACTAGTATCAACCACATTCCATTCAGCTTCATGAATGGGTGATTGTACAATATCATCTTGAAAGTCTTCCATGTTAAGACCTAAGTCTTGATTATCATTGAGATCAACATTCTCATCAGCATGATCATGAACCTCAGCATCAACATGAGCAGGTTCATTATCTTGAACATCTTCTTGTTGAATAGGAACTTGAACTTATTCTTGTTGTATTGGAACTTGAACTTGTTCTTGTTGTACTTGTGGTTGTTGCAATGGTTGTTGTTGCACTTGTTGAATATGCTGTTTGAGGTTGTTCTTGATCCTGAACCAATTCTTCTGGATGAAACCAATTGTTATTCGGAGGCTCTACATAATCAGGATTGATAATGTGGCCAAATAAAGGAGTAGGAACAGGAATCAATGCAACATTATGTTGCTTCACCTTTGTACAATATTTAAAGATTCTTTTAGTAATTGGAGTTAAGGTGAGACGTTGTGGATGCTGTGGAAGATTAGGAATCAAATGATTCAAAATCATTTGGATAAACCGAGGATACATCAGGAAACCTTGAACTTTCGATGGAGTAATTTGCATAACAAGCTCTCTGTATATATATGTATAAAGCAAAGTTGAAGCGCTTGTTCAGAGTTAATGCAACCATTGCAGCTTGTAACGAAGATTTCAAACCATCAGTACCAGCCTTTCTTGGTGATAAGCACTGTATGATAACATGCATAAAGTATCTCCACTGACCCACTAGACCACCTTTTCTAGCTTGGGTATCATTTTGTCTTCCTCGGTAACCCATCCTCTGAAAGCATCCCATAATCAATGTTCCAAGTAAACTGATAGGATCATCATTAGCTCCTCCTAGAACAAGAGCAGCTCGAATAGTATCCACAGAGATCACCACATCAGTATTGTTCACTGTAGCTCTTATGACATGTGGATCAACATTTGTATCTTGTTGAACAGTAGCCCAAAATTGTTGTATATAAGGTAAGCTTATGTAGGGATTTCCTGACAACGCCACATGTAATCTGGATCTATTTAGAAATTTTATGATCCCTTGATAATTCACAGCTTCAGACATTTCTTCATCTAATAAAGCAACTTGATTATGCTTGTATTCAACATGACAATCCATCTGTAAACGAATTTGGACATGAACACTATTAGCACAAACACTCATAAGAAAAACATGAAACACAAACATATAAGAAACACAAACAAAAACAAAACCAATCTAAAAAAATGTAACAAAAAACAAACTAAAAAAAACTTAATAAAAAAAAATTTACATGTCCAAATCTGTCCTGTGTCCCTAGGCGAACTTACTAAGTTCGCTTCGAGTTGCAAGAGGCGAACATAATAAGTTCGCCTGTCGATACAAATGCATACCAGAAATCGACCAAGTCCAAAACGAATGTAATTTCTCAAATTAAACACATCACGAGTAACAACCAAAAACGATTAATCAATCATAAGCATCAATTTCTACATTTAACCACAGAACCATCTTCAACAGACCAAGAAGAAGTCCGACGTTCAAAAGTTAAAATCAGATTCAAACGAGTCATTTCTGATCGATTTTACGGTTAATAATCCTTGTAACTACCTTCAATTGAAGCGCAATCACAAACTAAACAATAATAGATCGACGAAAAACAGATCAATCAGTCCAAAGTTACACCGGATCAAGTTCGCACAAACTGTTACTAGGACTGTTCAAAAAGCCCGTGGCTCGTGGCTCGCTCGAAGTTCGCTCGAAAAAAGCTCGGGAAAAGCTCGGCTCGGGAAAAGCTCGGTTTTAAACGAGCCGAGCCGAGCTGGCTCGAATTCTAAACGAGCCGAGCTTGAGCTAGGGTTGGCTCGGCTCGGGCTCGGCTCGTGGCTCGGCTCGTGGGCTCGGCTCGTCTAAATAACTAATATATATATATATATATGTTATATATGTGTTATATTTGAAATATGATGTTTTGATTTTTTAAGTTAATTTGTTTTCAAGAACTCTGAGTTTTGAACTAAAATTTTACTTTATCTACAATTGTATTTACTCTCTACATTGTAAGTTTTGGGTTATCTATGTTTTTTTTTGTATTTTATATATTGTCCCTTCCATCTATTTAGTTTTTTGAAGACAATCAACTTCAAACCGAGAATAAAATATTTTTTTTTGTTGTTTATATATATATTAATATGTAAAAAAAAATAAATAAATAAATGAGCTAACTCGACGAGCCACGAGCTGGCTCGAGCTTTTTACGAGCCGAGCTCGAGCTCAACTTTTCAGCTCGGAAAAAAAATCGAGCCGAGCCGAGCTGGCTCGTTTAATTTCGAGCTCGAGCCAAGCCTGGCTCGGCTCGTTTACAGCCCTAACTGTTACAGAGTTCGCCTTGGTTATGTTCGCTTGGAAAAAATTCAAAGGTATGGATCATGTTCGCCTGAAACTGTATATATACCTTCAGTTAAGTTCGCTTAGTTAGGCGAACTTGCTAAGTTCGCTTACCAGACAAACACAACCTTTCACACTTAGAAACTTTCTGAAATTACACCCTGTTCAATTTCCCCACCATTCACTTTCCAACCTTGTTATCTTCCATCTGAAACATGTATCCGATCCAATCCCGAACATTTATAAAAAAGTAAAAGGATAGGATTTTCATGGAAGATGGAAAGAAAATCTTTTTGGATTTTATCTGTACAAACAGAATCACATTTTTTGATTTTTCTGAAATATATCAATGCAAACACATATTTTTGCTTGAACATCATGAATAAGAAGATCATATTAGTATCTGAGCAATTTTTCACACATTCTATCACAAACTATGGGTAACCTATGATACTTCATAATACACTTCATGAAACGAAACTTGATACTCTTGTGAACTTAATTCACTTATTCTTTTAAAACTAATGATCAAGATTACAATCTTATTCAACCAAATTTGATATGTACGAACCAAGATCATTCTACTCAAATCATATCTTTTCATTCTTTTCAATCTTTTCAATCACCATTTGAAATGATACGCGATAAATTTCAAAGCAAACAAGATCAGGTCATAGTATGCTCAATTATTCATACCGAATTTGCAATACAAAGCATGTAAACTTAAGTTGTCAATATTATAAGATTTGAAACTACAAGCTTTTTCTCCCAAATTCATGTGAGTTAGTACCATTTAGATGAAAAACATCGTGTACCACTCATATATGCCCAATAAAAATTAAAATTGCATTATCTTCAAGACATATATGATTTACTACAAGATTAGATCAATCTCCAAGATAAGATTATCTCTATTAGCACAAGTGTTTGAATAGCAGACCCCGAAGGATATAAAAATCATGAAGATTCAGAATCAAAAAGATTCTTATGAATTGGCTTTAAAATGAGAATTAAAAGATTCAGGCATGAGGATCCAACTATTATCTGGATAAATTTCAATGGAATCAGTATAGATGATATATCAATATGATCCAAGGGCTAGCATATGTTCCAAAAGATGTTGTCAGATACATATCTTAGTTCAACAACACATTGCATGTTTTTCGGGGCATGGGTAGTGAAGTGAACTGAAAGAATTTATGCTAAAGATATAACCCGATATTTGTCTCATGAAATTCTTAAAACCATATATTCTTTATCTGATAATGATCTTTTACACACACACACTACATATAATGGGTTCAAATCACAGATGTTATCATATCTTGTTTAATTTTCACACCAAACTCTTCCAGTCTACTGACAATCTAAGTACCAAACTCATATTCAAATTAAAATCAAACAAATTATCAGGATTAGAGCATTTATAACACTATCATTTCTTGTTTATGCAAACCTTGAAATTTAGATCAAATCAAAAGACTATAAGCACAAATATATAATCAAATCAAAGGTCTACTATGGTCATGTGCGATAAACTATTCACTTATGTACTATCATTTTTTCTCTAACTTCAAATGATGTCAACTTTTATCCTTTTCATTTTGTATTGAATTTTTATAAATAACAATTTTTGACTGAAATTAAGAATGCAGTACAGTAATAAAGCAATAAAATAAAATTAAAAACAAAATCTTCCATGAAAATTGTTTTGAAAAAAAATCATTCGGCATTGATCATACCGATCATCTTGATCAGAGAATTCAAACCTGGTACGATCAAATGCCTTGGTAAAGAGATCAGCAAAATTATCATCAATATGTACCTTCACCAGCTCAATCAACTTTTTATCTGCACAATCACGAATAAAATGATATCTAATTTCAATGTGCTTTGTTTCACTGTGCTTAACAGGATTATTAGTTATGGACATTGTGGCAGTATTATCAATGAACATGGGGGTTCCTGTGAAATTCAAACCAATGTCTCTTATTTGTTGTTGGATCCACAAGATTTGGGAACAACAACTTACAGCAGCGATGTATTATGCTTCACATGTTGAAATGGAAATCGTAGTTTGCTTTTTGCACTGCCAGGAAACGAGACGATTACCGAAAAACTGGCAACCACCTGTTGTAGATTTTCTGTCCAAACAACAACCACCAAAATCAGAGTCAGTATATGCATTAAATTCAAAGTTAGAACCATGTGGAAACCATAATCCCAATCTTTGTTTTCCTTTCAGATGATGAAAGATCCTTTTGACTGCTATCTGTAGGTCCAGGTAACTCAACTACTGATCGAACTCGTAATATGACGTTGCTATAACACGAAGTGCGGAATCCTTCATGTTAACATTTGTATACTAACCGACAATTGAAACAACACGCGTAAATAAACTTCTCAATTATATTCCAATTCACAATGGTTTTTACAGACTCAATCAGACAATTCTATCTCTCGGTTCTCTCTGATCAGTCCTCTTGTCTAATGACTCTGTAAACCTATATATAGAAAACTAACCTGCTGTAAGCGAACTTATTAAGTTCGCCTCCAACAGACTAAGCGAACTTAACAAGTTCGCCTCAGTTAGACCTAAGCGAACTTATTAAGTTCGCCTCTGATAGACCAGGCGAACTTAACAAGTTCGCCTCTAGGCTCACTTGTAAAACACTTAGTAACTTTAGTTATTTACATAATCAAAAACATAAAGACATAAAATCTAACTATTACAAGCTTTTGTCATTACAAATCTATGTCCTAACAAACTCCCCCTTGACAATAACTTGATCTTCTGTCTTCAGTCTTTATCTTGAACTCTTCCAGTTATCCGGTAGTCTGCTGCCAGCATGCACTCCATATCTTCTGCATATCTCCAAAACTCTTTTGTACTGTAAACCTTGTTCTCTCCATTCATCAGTATACATGATCTCATTCTTTCGCAGCGTCCTCTGATCTTTCTTTGAAAAATTAATAAGATTCATTGCGTCATACAAACACACAATGACCTTATTATCTTTATCTTCAATCCTTGCTTCCCCAGTATTAACATCAACATACCACCATTTCATATTCCCAAGAAAGTCTTGAGGAATATTCTTTAATGGTATCTTGTGAATAGCACGTACTGGTCTATACTTGTATCTCTAGGTTACTTTCCCAGTCTTTGGATCTGTGTTCTTCACTCTCTTTCCCTTCTGTGGTTTCAGCCGATCATACTTTCCTGAACAACCTTCTTTCTTTATCAGGTTTGCTATCATATCAGCCAAACCATTCTTCGATCTATTTATGAGTGGCTTTGAAGCTAGACCATTTATTTCACACCTCGGCAAGGTATTGAAATATTTGATCCTCGGCTTTAAGTATTGAACACCGTCTGATCGTTTAATAGCAAATAATTTTGATTCAGCATCATAGAACCAACTTATTATCCTTCCTACACACTGCTCTTTATTCACATATTTCTCTTTCTGAGCAGGTTGTGCTGGAGACTTGGGTAGCACCTTCATCCAACTGTTTACAACTTCTCGCCACTGTTCTCTTGTCATTCCTGTATCTCTATACATCACAGGTTCTTCATTAACCTTCGGAGACTCAGTGTGAGTAGTTTCAGTTTCAGCACCTTTATTGGATTGACTTGACTCATCATCAGTATCCATCTTTGAATCAGCTGTATCATCAGGCAGTGTGACGTCTTCAACAGAGTCCATAGAATCTGTTACTCTTCATAAGTGAATTCAGGAATAACATCATCCTGGATGAAGTTATACGACACCTTAAGACCATCACAGCCTTCATAGGTGACACTGTCTTTATCTTTCTCTATTTCAATCTCTACTATTTCTCCTTCTTCTATCTCATTATCCGACATATCATCTTCCATGTCATTGAATAAATCATCAATGTCATCAAGACATGCAATCTTTTCAGCTTCCTCTTCATCTGAATCTTGAAATAACTCCAAAAACAGAATTTCTTCTTCATTAGTACCAGTAGTATCTTTGTCTTTGTTTCCTTCAAGTGATTGTGATGTCGACTCCCCCTGAACTCTAGATATAGGATTAGCGTCAGTGTATTGACGATCACCCTCAATATTTCCAGCAGGATCATTGTCTTCATCATCACGTCTTTGAATTGACTCTGTGTGACAAGTATCAGGTATCCTCAACTCCCCCTGAGCGTCAAGACGCTGAACGAGTTTGGAAACTAATGCTTGCATATCAGCAATCTGTTGAGCTTGAGTCTGAATCACCAGCTGCCGTTGTGAATAAGTAGACACAAGAGTGTTTACCTGTGTTTGTAGAGAAAGCACTTGAGATTCAAGGAAAGTAATCCTGTCAGAATCAGAAGGCTTTGACGGACCAGCTGTTGATTGTGGAATATAAGGACTTGAAGTAGTAGGAATGACTGGAGGAACATGAGTTTGAACTGGAGATGGATCCTTAGATCTTGGAGGAGTAATTATCAAAGAAGCAACAAAATTAGCATCCTCGACTCCTTGAGAAGATTTTGCAGCAGCAATCGACGCAGACATTAACTTTTAACGTGTAGGATCTGGATTAAAGTCACTATCAGTGTCAGAACTCTCATTAACCAAAGATCTTTTACCCAGTCTTGATCCGGAAGGAGGATCCCGAACAGACTTTCGTCTTGGTCGTCTGGCTTGAGATTTAATGCGTTTTCCAGCATTAGCCAGTGGAATAGCAGCCAACCGTTCACAATGATCTGAGGAAAAATCCCTAGATTCATCAGAATCAGTGCTGTCATCATCAGATGATATCGTATCACTTGAGCTGGAACTAGAATCAGCTTCTGTCACCACATTCCCTTCTGTTTCATGAATGGGCGAGTTCACAGCATCATCAACGAAATCTTCCATATTCATGCCTAGATCGTGATCAGGGTCATGAACGACCTCTTCTTGAACTGGTTCCTGAATAGGTATATCAACTTCAGCTTGTGGTATAGGAACATGTTCAGGAATAGGAATTTGAGGTTGTACAGGAACTTGTATTTGTGGAACTGGTATCTGTTGTTGTTGAACTTGTTGTTGTTGTGGAACGTGTTGCTGTTGTGGAACTTGTACTTGTGGAATTTGATGTTGTTGTGGTTGTTGCTGTTGTTGCACATTGATGCCTTGAGCTTGAGCAAGTTCATCAGGATGAAACCAGTTGTCATTAGGTGGTGCAACATAATCAGGATTGATTAAGTGCCCAAACAAAGGAGTATTGACTGGAATCAATGCAGCATTCTGCTGTTTTACCTTCGTACAGTCGGTAAAAATACGTTTTGACATCGGAGTCAACGTTAATATTATTGGATGTTGTGGAAGATCAGGAATAAGATGATTGAGTATCATTTGAATAAACCGAGGATACATCAAGAAACCTTGACCTTCAGCTGGATTAATCTGCATAACCATCTCCCGATAGAAATAAAGAGGAAAATTGAATCGTTTATTCAATGTTAAGGCCACCATAGCTATTTAAAGAGCCATCTTCAATCCATCAGTACCAGCTTTGCGAGGAGAGATGCATTGAATAATCACATGCATGAAATACCTCCATTCACCAACTAATCCACCCTTCCGAGCTTGGGTATCATTCTGTCGTCCACGATAACCCATCCGTTGAAAACAACCCATAATAAGAGTTCCAGGATAAGAAATTGGATCTTCAGTATTTCCACCCAAATCAAGAGCAGCACGAATCGTCTCTTCAGAAATTGCAATCTCAGTATTGTATACTGTTGCACGAAGTACATGCGGTTCCACGTCAGTATCTTGATGTACCGTATCCCAGAATTGCTGTATATACACCAAGCTGATATAGGGATCTGCAGATAAGGCAACATGCAGTCGTGATTGATTCAGAAAATTTATTATGCCTTGAAAATTAACTGCTTCGGACATATTCGGATCTAACAAAGCCACTTGATTATGTTTATATTCAACACGTCGAGCCATCTGAAAACATTCGGACAAAAAACACATTAGTAATAACAACAAACACAAACACTAACAAAATTAAAACAAAACAAACAACAAAAAAAAAATTTAACAAAAAAAAACAAATTTTTTTTTTCTAACACTCAAAAAAAATTACAAGTCCAAATCCTCTCTGACCCCTAGGCGAACTTAATAAGTTCGCTTAGTGTTGCAAGAAGCGAACTTATTAAGTTCGCCTGACAAGTTCGCTTCGAACAAGTTCGCTTGGAACAAGTTCGCCTGAACCTGTGACGATTCAAATTCAAACACAGAATTTCAAAATTCGACAAATCGAGATAAAATCATGAAATAAGCATTGAAAATCAGTCGAATACCAATTTACAACCAAATATGATGATCAATTTTATATTTCGGTCAAAATTAGGTCTAAAATCGTCCTTTGAAATGTTCGACGAAAAACCGAGAAGAAAAACCTCAAATACTCACAATTTACCGGATGAAATTCAACGAAAATACTTCGGTTGAGTTCGCAATTCAATATGGAGTAAGACAGAAACGGTGAACAACTCCAACAACAACGTTTAAGAATTTTCGGAAAAATCAGTTAAGTTCGCTTAACAATGTAGAAGACGATGAACACACATTTTTGTAATCGATCCAATCCCGAACAATTTTAATAAAAGTTTAGAATTTTCATGGAAAATCAAAATCAAAATCTTTTTGAGTTTTATCTATACAGACGGAAACACACATTTTTGGATTTTATCTATACAAACGGAATCACATATTTTTGTATTTTTATCTTTACCAACTGAAATCACATATTTTTGGATTTTATCTATACAAACTGAAAGCACATATTTTTGTATTTTTATCTTTTCCAACAGAATCACATATTTTTGAATGAACATCATGAGTAAGAAGATCATATCAGTATCCGAGTAGCTCATCACACATTTTAGCAATAATAAAGGCTAACCTATAATATGAGACCATTCAACTCAATTTTGTGCATTTTGAATCTTTTTCATTTTGAAACTCATTCAATTTGAATAACATTTGAAATGATACGCGATAAATTTCAAAGTAAATGAGATCAGGTTATGAAATGCTCTTTTATTTATACCGAATTTGAAATATAAAGCATGAACTCTTAAATTTGTCAATATTATAAGATTTGAAACTCTAAGTGTTTATTCTCCAAATTCATGTGATTTAGTACCATTTAGATGAAAAACATTGTGCACCCCACATATATGCCAAATAGAAAGTAAATGCACTATCTTCAAGATATATCTAAGATTTTACTAAAGATTATCCGAATATTCAGAATGAGGAGACATCACTTAGCACATGAATAGCAGAATCCAAATTGGATTGTATAGGAATCAATGAGATTCAGAATCGAATGATTCAATGTTTTGGCTTATATCTGTGGAATCATAAGATTCAGGTACGTGGATCCAACTGTTATCTGGATTATGAATTCAATGGAATCAATAAAGATGATTATCAATATGATCCAAGGGCTAGTATATGTTTGACAAATGTTGTCAAGTACATATCCTGATTATACTTCAAATTGCATGCTTTTCGGGACATGGGCACTGAAGCAAATCGAATGAATAGTGCTAAGGACATAACCTGAAACTGATCTCATAGGAAAATCTTTATTAAAAGCTAATATTCCTTATCTGATAATGATATTTTACACACACACCCAGGCATATAATGGATTTAAATCACAGATGTAATCATATTATATTTAATTTTCACACTACTATTAGTTTCAAAACGCTTTTAGCCTATTGACAATTCAAGTTTCAAATTTTATACACAAATTTTAAAACAAATTATCAAGAATAGAGCATTCACAACACTATCATTTCTTATTTATGCAGACTTTGAAATTTAGATCAGATCAACTTATTTTAATCAATCATATATCAAGGTCTACTAAGGTCATGTGAAATGAACTAATCACTGATGTACTATCATTTCTTCTCAAACCTAAAATGATGTCAAATTTTATATTTTTCAATTTGTTTTGACTTTTCATAAATTAAAATTTTGACCGAAAATGTAAATGTAGAAATGTAATAAAGCAATAAAAGAACTTAAAATTTTTTTTTCCATGAAATTCTGATTTTGAAAAACTTTTATTCGGGATTGATCATTCCAATCATTTTAATTAGGAATTTAAACCTGGTAAGATCAAATGCCTTGGTAAACAAATCAGCAAAATTATCTTCAGTGTGTACCTTGACCAGCTCAATCAACCTTTTCTCTGCACAATCACGTATAAAATGATATCTAATTTCGATGTGCTTAGTTTTACTATGTTTAACAGGATTATTCGTTATGGACATAGTAGCATCGTTATCAATAAGCATGGGGGTTCCTGTGAAATTCAAACCGTAATCTCTCAATTTTTGTTACATCCACAGGATCTGTGAACAGCAACTTGCAGCAGCGATGTATTCTGCTTCGCATGTTGAAATCGAGACTGTGGTTTGCTTTTTGCATTGCCAAGATACAAGTCGATTACCTAAGAACTGGCAACCACCTGTTGTAGATTTCCTGTCCAGACAACAACCACCAAAATCAGAATCAGTATAAGCATTGAAATCAAAGTTAGAACCATGAGGATACCATAGCCCTAAACGTTGTTTTCCTTTTAAATACCGAAAGATTCTTTTCACAGCAATTAAGTGAGATTCTTTTGGCTTTGCCTGAAATCTGGAACAGATACACACGGCGAACATTATATCCGGCCTTGAAGCGGTTAAGTACATGAGGGATCCAATCATAGCTCTGTAAAGTCGACAATCCACATCTTTTCCTTCCGAGTCAGAATGCAGCTTATGATTGACCGGAATTGGAGTATCGTATGGGGTACAGTCCTCCATCTTGAACCGGCTCAAGATGTCTTTGACATACTTGGACTGATGAATAAAGAAACCATCTTCCTTTTGATTTACTTGTAAACCTAAGAAAAACGATAACTCTCCCATAGCAGACATTTCAAATTTCGACTTCGTTACACCCTCAAAGTCTTTGCATAACCCTTCATTTGTCGAGCCAAAAATAATATCATCCACATAAATCTGCACCAGTAGGTAATCTCCCCCTGATTTCTTTATGAATAAGGTCGAGTCTATCTTTCCACGAACAAAGTCATTCGCCAAAAGATGTGTGGATAAAGTCTCATACCACGCACGAGGAGCCTGATGAAGACCATAGAAAGCCTTATCAAGCTTGAAAACCATATTCGGATTCAGTGGATCTTCAAACCCCGGTGGCTGACACACATAGACTTCCTCCTTGACCTTTCCATATAAAAATGCACTCTTGACGTCTAATTGAAACACCTTAAAACCTTTAAAAGAAGCAAAAGCTAGAAACAGCCTTATAGCTTCAAGCCGTGCAACCGGCGCATAAACCTCGGTGTAATCAATTCCTTCTTGTTGATTGAAGCCCTGGACAACTAATCTTGCCTTGTTGCGTACCACGACACCTCTATCATCTTTCTTACATTTAAACACCCATTTTGTTCCTATCGGATACGCACCTTTCGGAAGATCAACAAGATTCCAAACCTTAAGTTTGTCAAATTGAGCAAGTTCTTCCTGCATAGCTTCTATCCAGTTATTCTCATTTAAAGCCATCTCGACATTCTTGGGTTCAACCTGCGAAATAAAGCATGAATGTGAGCAATCATCAAGAACACCAGAATCTTTAATGCAAGTATACAAACAAGTATTGTCAACAAGAGAACGTGTTTTCACTCCATCCTGTAAATTTCCAATTATATTTGTTACTAGATGATCTTTGTGTTCCTTGATGGATGCGACCTCAGGAACCGGCAACACTTCAACTTGAGTAGAGTCAGATTGATAAGAATAATCTTGAGTAATTGGAATAGCCGAATCTAAATTTGTAGGAATCTCCCCCTGATCCTGTGTCGAAGGTAATGGATCATCACCCAACAACGGATCAGCAGAAGAATCTTGAAAAATAGCATTATCCTCCTCACTCTCTGAATCTTGTGGACCGGAACAAGAAGCAACATTTGGGTCGGGAGCAGAAGTAGATGGAATCGATGAATTTGGAACTGCATTTGGTAGAAATCCATTGTGCTGTGCATCTTGACAAGAATCATAAAGAACAGCAGCATCTTCATTAGAAATGTCAGAAGGTAAATGAAAAGACTTGAATAAGTTTTCATAATCAAATGCCCAATCCGGACCAATCGCCATTTGTGGTAAAGACCGATTTGAACAGTCAGTATGGAACCATTCTTCAACTTGGCGTGTCTCTTTGTTATAAACCCTCTTGGTTGTCGAATTTGCCACATACCCTAGAAAAATCCCTTCAATAGCCTTCGCACTGAATTTAGTTGGGACATCTCGAACTTTCAACAGGGTGCAAGGATTACCAAAAGGTAGTAAATAATCCAGATTCGGCTTTCGATTATTCAGCAACTCGTAGCACGTCTTGTTATATCACTTGATGGTCAAGACCCTGTTCAAAACATGACACGCTGTATTCACAGCTTCAGCCCAAAAAGTGACTAGAAGCTTAGAATCTGCAAGCATAGTGCGAGCTGTTTCGACCGACGTCGTGTTCTTTCGTTCAGCGACACCATTTTGTTGAGGAACATATGGCGCACTGCATTCATGATGAATTCCTTTTTGTAGACAGAATAAGCCCATTTTGCTATTCTTAAATTCGCTGCCATTGTCACTCCTGATTCTTCTGACTTTCAGATTGAATAAATTCTCCAAACCCAGGATTAAGTATTGTACCAACTCAGTGGTTTCAGCTTTGGAAGAAAGAAACTTAACCCATGAAAATCTGGAGTAATCATCAGTTACTACCAAGCAATACGATTTCCCACCAATGCTCCTAATACTGATAGGACCGAACAAATCCATATGCAGCAACTCCAAAGGAGTTACGATAGAATTCGTCGATATCGATTTGTGAGATTTCTTTCTTTGCTTCCCCTTCTTGCACGGAATGCAATCATCAGGAACAAAGAATTTCATTTTTGGAATCCCAAGCACAAGATCATTCCTAACAATGTAGTTCATCTTCCTGTAGTTAATGTGAGCTAGTTTCCTGTGCCACAATATTGAATCAGATTCCGACGCCTTGGAGAGTAAACATGTTGGAATTGAATCCGTTGTAGTGGCGACACTCATGTCAAGGACATACGTGTCATTTCTCCTCGGAGCCTTCATGAGAATCCATTCATCAGGAATCACAAAACCAGGTTTCAGAATATAGCATTCATGATCGTTGAAATGGAACAAAAACTTCTTGTCACAGACTTGTGATACGCTTAAAAGATTGTGTTCCAGCTACTCAACATAATTCACCTTTTCAAATTTGACTTTGTCATTCTTTAACGTTCCCTGGCCAGTTATGTACCCGCCTTTATTACCCGCAAAAGCGACATATCCTCCATCAATTTTAATCACATCCTCAAGCAATCTAACATTCCCTGTTATATGTCGAGAGCAACCACTATCCACATACCATGTATTGTTGATATTCCTCCTTGGTTGTCCCTACATAAACAACGAGAATCAGTTAGAAAGTGGAACCTAAGCCATCGTGGTCTTGGGTTGTCCGGATTGATCAAAATAAACAACTTCTTGTAATTTACAGTCAATTTTATCATTCACTTTTGGAACAGAAGTTTGACAATCAGACCTTTTCAAAGAAGAACCAATTTTATTATTTTGAAAAACATTATTTGATATATTATTGTCAGATTCAGATGTTTCCAAAATTTTCTTTAATTTTCTGTTTCTTCTTCTTCTTTGAGGTCTTGACAATTTAACCTCCTGAAAAGAATCTTTTGAAATCGTAACTTTTGGAATCTCAAGTTTCTCTTTGCATACAAAGGATTTAGCATTCAATGTATTCTGTTGGTTAAATCCAGGGGATTTAACAAAAGATCGACCAGGCATATTTTTCTCCAAACTAGAAGACGACTTTCCCTAATCTTTTATTTTCAGAATCTTCACCACTTTCGGTTGTGAAGGAACAGTCTTCATTTTACCCTGATTCTTGTATGGACAATTAATCAAAATATGACCAGACTCATTGCAATGAAAACACACTCTTCTTTCTTGATAACTTCTGAAATAAGATGTTTTCTTTAAATTTGAAGAATCATCAAAAGAATAAGCTTTGGAGGAATGCTCAGAACAATTTATTGGCTTCTTTGGAACATAGGTCTGTTTTGGCACCTTTGAAGAATTTACCTTTTGATAACCAGCTGCACAAACCCACTTGACTGTAAGATTGGAGAAAGTTTAGTTGGAACCACTTTCACCTCTTCAGGTTCAGTCAAAATGCATCTATCCCGAGTAACATTCTTCACAACTTTTGGTTCATCAATTTTCACTTCTTTCGGAATGCCTTCAACCTTTGAATCATCAAACACCTCATCCTCTGTATCAGAATCATACACCATGTCTTCACCCGTCACTGGATTCACTTTTAATACTGTCTTGGGATCAATTTCCTCTTCATGA
Source organism: Smallanthus sonchifolius (assembly GCA_023525975.1). Taxonomy (NCBI): domain Eukaryota; kingdom Viridiplantae; phylum Streptophyta; class Magnoliopsida; order Asterales; family Asteraceae; genus Smallanthus; species Smallanthus sonchifolius. Next base: position 51,973,360 of record CM042034.1, read on the forward strand.
ATGATTTCAGGCTCAACCACAAAATTTGCATTGAACGGTGGAGGAACAAACCCAATACCAACAACCTTTTTTGTGGGATCAGCATTAGCATTGAAATAATCCAAAACTACAGATGAATTCTCAAACTGTTCCAGCTTTCTATGTAATTTTATCAACTCAGATTCTTTATCAGAAATCTCCTTGTTCTTTTGAGCAACAACTTCATTTCGTTTATCGATTTCAGCATAAGCCATATCTAGATGATAACCCTGCTCTTTGTATTTTAACCCAAGAGAATTTAAGTCTCTTTTCAAAGACTCAATTCTATCAATGAACAGTTTATCATTATCTTTCAGTTTCTGATTAACTGATTGCATTGATTTCATGTCACAAATCAAGTTTGTGTTATCATCCATGACCTTTTGCAGTTTATCTTTAACAGAAATGCAATTAGAACAGTATATATGATAAACAGAGTCTTTTACCTTAGACGGATCAGACATGTCTGCCATGAATACTTTGGCAATTGGAATATTCTCTGAATCATCACCAACTGAAGCATTTTCTGTATGAACAATTTCTTCCTCAGCAACCCCTGACGCAGCATCAGAATCAATACTTTGCCCTCTTTCTTCCTCATCATCAACGCTTGGAACACTATCACCATCACACGAATCATCACTTGAACTTTCATCACCAGTAGACTCTTCTGGTTTTTCTGAATGAATTTCTGCAACAAAAGCCTGACTCACAGCACCCACTAAATCTTCCAGATGAATGCCCCAATCATAGTTTTCGTCGTTTTGAGCAACCAAAGCTGATGATGCAGATGCATGATTTGTATTACCAGAAGGACCATGATTTTGATTACCAGATGAACCATGTGACTGATTCCTATTATGCTGAAAGTTAGACTGCTTCTTTTGAGAATCAAATTCTACCTTTGGCTTTACACACTCCTTAGCAAAATGACCATACTCTTGGCAGTTGTAACACCTAACTTTGCTCTTATCAAAAACCATACGCGATCGACTATTTGAACCAATATATTTTCTGCCAATTCTCTTCAAGAAATCTTTAGCTTGTCACATTAACATGGCCATATTCCATTGGATATTCATTTCTTCCAGATCAACAGGGTCAATCTGTCTGAAATCTTCTTCTATAACCTCAGGATCATGTATTTTACCGCCAAAGAAATTTTCATATGATGCCATGAATGAAGAAAACATAGCAAGATAATCATCAGCAACTTTCTGATTCACATGAGATTCAGATGATGTTGAAGCTGTAGTAGCAGAAAATCCAGAATGGCTTGAATGACCAGAATAAATTGGAACTCCAGAACACTGATCATTTGAAGACTCTTGAGCATCACCAGAAAAGAATGCCACTCCAGTACTAGATTTACCAGCAGATTTGGCAAAATACATTGAGGGATCCTGGATATGCTCCATATTAGTCTCTTTCTTCTTCATATTCATGTCATGTGACTGAATCTTCCCTAGGACTTCTTCAAGAGACATGGTTTTGTACTTAACATTTTCTTTGATCAAAACTGTATACACATCAAACTTTGATGGTAAAGCCTCCAAGAATTTATCATTGATTTCCTCAGTCTCATATACCACAGATGCACTAGCCAGTTCACTAAGAAGATGATAGAATCTTGTAGCAAGATCATCCAAAGATTCATTTTGAAAATGTTTAAAGACTAGGAACTGCTTCTTTAGTAACTCTTTTCTACTCTTCTTCACATCCAAACTCCCTTCACACCTTTTCTGTAATGCTTCCCACAGTTGTTGAGAAGACTTGAGCTGTTTAAAACTGTGATATATTTCCTTTGGAAGAGACATAGAAATGCTAGCCATTGCTTTCTTTTCTCGATCAAATAACAGCTTCTCTTCAGTAGTTAATGCTGACACCGGCTTCGGAACATCATCCTTTCCCATCCATGAATAAGTAGGATGCCTATATCCTTCCAAAATCGGAATCCACAAACTAGTATCGGTAAAAGATACAAACTGGTCAAACCGATCTTTCCAATTTGAATAATCAGCTAGATTCAACAACTTCGGAGGTTTTTGAGATGTACCGATCTCATTGTCATAATTGAACATGTTTGTGACTTGAACCATATTTGCCATGTTTTTTTAAAAAAAATTTTCTGAAAAATTTTCAAGTATTGAGCAGTCTTACCCTCAGGCAAACTTAATAAGTTCGCTTTAGTGAGTACCAAGCGAACTTGAGATCAAGCGAACAAGACAAGTTCGCTTAAGGAGGAAATCCGGTAAGTTCGCTTACTAATTAAGTTCGCTTGTTATGTAAGAAGTGAACTTAATAAGTTCGCTTGCTAAGTTCGCTTGCACAGGAACTAGCAAGTTTGCTTAAACTGCTGTAACAAACTCAGAGGAATCTTTACCCAAACACGAACCAAGAACATCAAAAATCATGATTTCTCAGCGAATTGATGGAATTTAAGGAAATTGAACCGTAGGATTATGAATTTTATCAAATAGAACACTTCTATCGGTCTAATTTCGTCAAAATCACTTCCAAAAACATGAATTCAGCAGAGAAACGATCTTCAAGAACTTGAAAAACTCCATTGATGTAGAAATTTCAAAAATGTTGAATTTCTTGTCGAATTGTACACAAAACCATCACTAATCACCAAGAATCGTACTTAATTCACGAGCATAATCTCTGATACCACTTGTAGGTCCAGGTAACTCAACTACTGATCGAACTCGTAATATGACGTTGCTATAACACGAAGTGCGGAATCCTTCATGTTAACATTTGTATACTAACCGACAACTGAAACAACACGCGTAAATAAACTTCTCAATTATGTTCCAATTCACAATGGTTTACAGACTCAATCAGACAATTCTATCTCTCGGTTCTCTCAGATCAGTCCTCTTGTCTAATGACTCTGTAAACCTATATATAGAAAACTAACCTGCTGTAAGCGAACTTATTAAGTTCGCCTCCAACAGACTAAGTGAACTTAACAAGTTCGCCTCAGTTAGACCTAAGCGAACTTATTAAGTTCGCCTCTGATAGACCAGGCGAACTTAACAAGTTCGCCTCTAGGCTCACTTGTAAAACACTTAGTAACTTTAGACATTTACATAATAAAAAACATAAAGACATAAAATCTAACTATTACAAGCTTTTGTCATTACGAATCTATGTCCTAACACTATCAAATGAGGCTTCTTTGGTTTTGCTTGGAATCTAGAGCAGAGACATACATCAAACATTATATCTGGCCTTGACGTAGTTAAGTACATGAGAGAGCCAATCATTTCCCGGTAGAGACGGCAATCAATGTCTTTTCCATTCGGATCAGGATTCAACTTATGATTCACCGGAACTGGAGTATCATATGGGGTACAGTCTTCCATCTTGAATCGGCTCAAGATGTCTTTGACATACTTAGACTGATGAATAAAGAAACCATATTCCTTCTGCTTTACTTGAAGTCCAAGAAAAAATGACAACTCTCCCATAGCTGACATTTCAAACTTTGATTTCATGACACTCTCAAACTCTTTGCATAATTCTTCATTTGTTGAGCCAAATAATGTCATCTACATATATCTTAACCAGTAGATAATCTCCCCCTACTTTCTTTATGAATAAGGTCGAATCAATTTGGACACGGACGAATCCATTGTCCATGAGATGTTTAGACAAAGTTTCGTACCACGCACGGGGAGCTTGATGTAAGCCATAAAGTGCTTTATCAAGCTTGAATACTCTAGACGGATGAACTAGATCTTCAAACCCCGGCGGATTACACACATATACCTCTTCTTTGACCTTACCATATAAGAAAGCCCTCTTCACATCCAATTGAAACACTTTAAACCCTTTGTAAGATGCAAAAGCAAGAAATGAACGAATAGCCTCAAGACTTGCCACAAGTGCTTACACTTCAGTGTAATCAATTCCTTCCTGTTGATTGAACCCCTGAACTACTAATCTTGCCTTATTCCTCACCACAACACCACGATCATATTTCTTACATTTAAAAACCTATTTAGTGCCAATTGGATACACGCCCTTTGGAAGATCTATAAGATTCCACACCTTTAGCTTATCAAATTGAGCGAGCTCTTCTTGCATTGCATCTATCCAATTGTTATCGCGCAAAGCCATTTCCACATTCTTTGGTTTAACCTGAGAAATAAAACATGAATGTGAGCAAACATCAAGAAAACTAGTATCTTTAATACACGTATACAAACAAGTATTCTCGGTTAAAGAACGCGTCTTCACTCCATCTCTCAAATTATATTTGTCACCGGATGATCTTTGAGTTCTTTAATTGAAGCAACTTCAGGAATTGGTAACACATCAACTTGAGTCATTTCAGTTTGAGAAGAAATATCCTGATTCACTGGTATCTCTGAATCCAGATTCGTAGGAATCTCCCCCTGAACATGTGTCGAAGCAGAAGGATCATCAACGAATAATGGATCAGCTGAAGAATCTTGAAAAACAACATCTTCTTCTTAACTATCAGTTGCTTGTGGTCCCGAACAAGAAGTAATATTAGGATTAGAGGTAGAGGGAACAGATGAACTAGGGATCAAAGTCGGTATAAAACCTCCTTCTTGTGCATCCTGACAAGTCTCATACAACACATCAGCTTCTTCAGGAGAAATATCAGAAGGTAAATGAAAAGACTTGAATAAGCTGTCCCAATCAAAAGCCTAGTCTAGACCAATCGCCATTTGAGGTAACGAACGATTTGAACAGTCAATATGAAACCATTCCTCAACCTGACGAGTTTCTTTGTTATAAACTCTCTTGGTAGTAGAATTTGTAACATAGCCCAGAAATATTCCTTCAATAGCCTTAGCATTGAATTTTGTTGGAACATCTCTAACCTTCAATAGAGTACAAGGATTTCCTAATGGAAGTAAATACTCCAAATTAGGCTTCTGATTATTAAGCAGCTCATAACATGTCTTATTGTGTCGCTTCACAGTTAGAACTCTATTTAAAACATGACAGACATTATTCACAGCCTCAGCCCAAAAAGTAACAGGAAGCTTAGAATCTACAAGCATCGTACATGCCGTTTCAACTAAAGTTATGTTCTTTCGCTCAGAAACTCCATTTTGTTGAGGAACATATGGCACACTAAATTCATGATGAATTCCCTTTGGTAAACAAAATAAACCCATCTTGCTATTCTTGAACTTGCTGCCATTGTCACTCCTAATTCTTCTAATTTTCTGTTTGCACAAATTCTCTAAACCCAGGATTAAGCATTATACCATCTCTGTTGTTTCAGCTTTTGAAACTAAGAAATTAACCCAAGAAAATCTATAGAAATCATCTATAACCACCAAACAGTAAGATTTTCCTCCAATGCTTCGAATACTGATCGGTCCAAACAAATCCATATGAAGAAGCTCTAATGGAGTCACAATAGAATTCTTTGTCTTGGATTTGTGGGACTTTTTGTGTTGTTTCCCCTTCTTGCAAGGAATACAATCACCAGGAACTGAAAATTTTAGTTTAGGAACACCAGTAACCAACTCATTATTCACCAAGTAATTCATTTTCTTGTAATTGATGTGAGACAACTTCCTGTGCCAAAGAATAGAATCAGATTCAGACGCCTTAGAGAGTAAACATGTCGGAATAGAATCCGTTGTCGTTGCAACACTCATGTCTAAAACATATATGTAATTTCTCCTTGGTGCCTTCATAAGAATCCATTCTTCAGGAATGACAAATCCCGGATTCAAGATATAACATTCAGTATCATTGAAATGGAATGAAAACTTCTTGTCACATACTTGAGATACACTTAGAAGATTGTGTTCAAGTTACTCAACATAGTTAACCTTCTCAAATTTAACCATGTCATTTTTCAATGTGCCTTGACCTGTCATGTAACCGCCTTTATTCCCAGCAAAAGCGACATAACCACCATAGTGGTATTGGGCCTTCCATAAGGATCAAAGTATAATTCTTCAATGAGTTCACAATCAACTTTATCATCAACCTTTGGTACATAAAGTCCAACATAACCAGAACCGCTCGGTGGATACACATGATGATTATTTTGAAAAACATTTTGAGAATTATTATTTTCAGAATCAGATGTTTCCAAAAGTTTCTTTAATTTTCTATTACGTCTCCGCCTTTGTGGTCGTGAAAGTTTGACTTCAGGTTGAGAAATCTTTGTGAATCCAACTTTGAGATTCTCATAATGCTGTTGAAAATCAGCATTATAGCTACCACCAGTTTCATCAAACACTGGTTTAAAATACACATGTCTTGCATTCACATGCTGGTTTTCATGTTGCTTAAATCCCGAAGATTTAGCAAATGACTATTTAGGCACAAATTGCCTCATTGGAACACTTTTCACAAAATCAGATGTAGGCTTTCCCATATTAGGCCTTTTCAGAATCTGTACAAATTTTGGTTGTGGTTTAACAACTTTTGATTTGACTTTGTCTGGAATCATAGGTTTCTTTTCTTGGTTCTTGAAAGGACAATTAATCAGAATATGTCCAACTTCATTACAATGAAAGCACACTCTTTTATCCCGATAATCTCTGAAATGAGAACTTTTTATTGAAGTCGAAGAACACCCGGGTGAATATCCTTCAGAAGATTTAACATCAATTTCAACTTACTTGACATTCTCTTTGATCAAAACAGAATACACATCGAATTTTGATGGTAAAGACTCCAAAAACTTGTCATTGATCTCCTCAGTTTCATAAACTACCGATGCACTTGATAACTCACTCAGCAAATGATAAAATCTTGTTGCAAGATCATCCAGAGATTCATTTTGAAAATGTTTGAAAACCAGAAATTGCTTTTTCAATAACTCTTTCCGACTTTTCTTCACATCTTGACTTCCTTCACATTGTTTCTGCAAAGCATCCCACAATTATTGAGAAGATTTAAATTGTTTGAAACTATGATAAATCTCCTTTGGAAGTGACATAGAAATGCTTGCCATTGCCTTCTTTTCACGATCAAACAACAATTTTTCTTTAGCAGATAAAGCAGACACCGGCTTAGGAACATTATCATTACCCATCCATGAGTATGTTGGATGTGTATATCCTTCCAAAATAAGAATCCATAAACTTGTATCAGTAAATGATACAAACTGATCAAAACGATCTTTCCAGTTTGGATAATCAGCAAGACTCAACAACTTTGGCGGTTTCTGAGAAATACCAATCTCACTATCATAGTTGAACATATTAGTAACTTGCACCATGTTTGCCATAATCAACAATATCTCAAAAATACCAAGTATAACCAAGAACACACTCAAGCGAACTTAGTATGTTCGCTCCAATCCTCAACAAGCGAACAAGACCCTAAGCGAACTTGATAAGTTGGCCTAATCAAGAATTGAAGATAAGTTCACCTAATAAGTTCGCTTCTAACAGAATTTCGAAAATAAGTTCTCCAGGTTCAGCAGTAACAACTCAGGAAGATGAGTTCTTCAACCAAAACACGAACGAAAAATTTTGAAAATCATAATAACTCACTGAATTAATGGAATTTTATGAAATTGAACCGTAGGATTGAGTATATTATGATTTAGAACACTTCTAGCGGATTAATTTCTTCAAAATCACCTCCAATTTGATGAATTAAACCTCAAAAATCTCTCAAGAACTTGAAAACTCCATGAACATGAAAATTTGCAAAAGTCAACCAATTTCTTGTCAAATCATACACGAATCGTCACAAATCAATCATAAATCACGAGCATAGGCTCTGATACCACTTGTAGGTCCACAAGACTCTCCTATAGATCGTACTCGAGACGTGACGCTAACAATCACAAGACTCTCCTATAGATCGTACTCCAACTGTATCACTGATTGTATATACGAGATGATAGAAACGCTGACAATCACAATCACACAATGTAAATAATCTTCTTCTTGAATTTCAACTAATCACAGAGTTTACAGAACCGAGACTTGAACATTCAAAAGCATTACAAAAACTGAACATGTAAACTCTATATATAGACTCTGTTATGCAATAGGCGAACTTAGTAAGTTCGCATCAACTAAGGCTTGGAGAACTTGTTAAGTTCGCCTCTAGTAGAACATACAACACTTAGAACAAAACTAAACATTACAAAACATAAAGACATACAGATCTAAACTATTACAAGATTTTGTCATACATCTATGTCCTAACACGTTCATCACTCATATCATGCGTGCGCTTACACAAAGGCATGTGCATGATCCTGAGACGTTACCGGCCATTCTCCTTGTCCGATTAGACCGTCGCACGGTGAGCGGCATGCACATCACACACCGATTCCCGCCATCCAGGACCAGGTTTGGGTCCCGGTGCCGTTGCCGTAGATGTCGGGACAGGGGGACCCGCCTATGCCTGATCCGCTACAGGGTGTGGCGATGGGGGACGCGTCACACGTCGAGCGATTCCACGACCATCCGCCACATCATCCCCGACACGTACGTCAGGGTGTTAGGTTGGAGAGGGCTACCCAGGCATTGCTTGACTCACGACAACAGTGTTGTCAAGTCGATCACATGGAGGACCTGATGATGTGGGCGGTTGGCCGCCTCGTGGATCTGTCATGAGCCGCTGGCATAGAGCCACCCCCGCTTCCACCGCCACATCATTATCCGGATGACCCCATTCAGGATGAGGGTGGGGCAGGTCAGGATGACGGCGGAGCGGATCAGGCTGACGGCGGAGCCGATCAGGTTTAGTTGTTTTATTTGTATTTTGTTTTTTTCGTTGTTATGTATGTAAAACATTTTGATGTATATATTTAATTTTTTGATGTAATGCATATAATGTTTAGTTTATTTGTTTGGTTGTAATTTTTAATATTTTGTTTGGTTGTAATGTTTAATATTTTATTTAGTTGTAATGTAAAAATATAATAAATGTTTAAAAATAATAAAAAATATATAAATTTCAAAAATAGATCACAAACTTATATTAAAAAAATTATATAAATTAAATTAAAAAACACAATATAAATTAAAATAAAAAAGATAATTAAATAAAAAAACCTATACGTGGCGTATTGCCCTATACGCCACGTATAGGATCCATAAATTTCCAAATCTCACAACTTTTTGAAGCAAAAATATAACCCGTGACCCGTACGCTACGTATAGTCCAATACACCACGTATTGGCCAGCCGCCAGATAGAGAATGACAGGTGGCATTCTGTTTTCAGAGACTGAACCCTATACACCCTCATATTGGCCTATACGAGGGCGTATAGGGCGGCGGCGTGTCCAATTAACAATATTCTGTGTGTGGTTAGAATTGGCCTAATTTATATGAATCTTATAGGATGAGTAAGTAATTCACAGTACAACCTGGACTGCGCACTGGCATATCGCGTGTTCACTCGAGTTTCAGTTTTGTTGATTAAATCCAAATTTTGTTGTATAATTATAATAATAAGAGGTGGTAATATATATAATTTCAATATTTATTCCATGAAGTTCTCGTTTCGACTACTGCCCAAGCCGGTATGTGTCGACCCTTCGTGACTCCTACGCGTTCGCCTATATAAACGTTTCACACTCCATTTAAATAATATTACTAATAATAATAACAATTAAATATAAATAATGATTTAATTTATTTACTTAGTCTCGCAACTCTAAAATAATCGGTATCACTCTGTACCGAGTGTTTAAACGCGTCTGCTCCAGGTAAAATGTGTCGTGTTCTGAAATTAGTTATGACGTGCTAAATAATAATAAGATTAATAATTTTAATACGATTGGTATAAAGTAAATACTTGTTTATATTATTTAGTTATATCGAATATAGCAAGACTCGCGGATGTCTACACCGATATTTGTTGTTGTCGCACGTCCAACGTTTTATATCTCACGTATAAATTCTTAATCAGTCGCCCAAATAAATACTAAATTCATTAATATTATTTATTTCAGGATTGACGTCTAAATATTGTATCGCGTCGAATAACCGGTAATAACCCGTACGAGCGAGTTAATCGTTCTAATTGTTCTTCATGTAAACTGTTTAGTTCGTAATTATCATACATTATATCGAATCGTGTAACGATCCGTTAAACAATGTTTTGGATTTGTTTCATATAATGGGCCTTTAGTTGGGCTGTTAATGGGTCGAATCTGTTCATCTACGGTTGGGCCGAGCCCAATGGGCCTAGCTCACTTGCAATCACAATGTGTTTATTAGGTTCTAGATGGTAATCCAAAGTGTTCGGGTTTACTATTCAACAGTTCAAGTTTCCAAATACGTAGTACGTAATTAAATAAAAAAACTAGGCCCTAAATTTGGGGTTCTTATAGTGTCCCCTTGTTAAAGAAATTTCGTCCTCGAATATTATGTTTTTGTTATTTTCTAAAATTTGATTATGAATCTCGACAGTAGTGTATGTTTTTAAACCACTTACAAATTTGGAGGGAATAAAGCTTTTTAAAATCAAGGTTCCAAGGGCAAACAATGATAATCAGAAGTTAAAAGTTTAGCCGGACAAGACATGAATAGCCTTCGGCTATTTAAGAGTTAGAGGAAACAATTCCAATGGCTTGTTGAAAGGAAACAGACAGTTGGTTTTATCATATGAAGTCGTTATTCTAGCTAAGGGGCTCATAGAGACTTTTAAAGTGTAGGTTTAGGTAACTTAATGAAGCGACAATTGATCTTGAAATGTGGTAGATGTGAGTTGTGAGTGATTTATTATTCTCAAATGAGAGAAAGAATAGGTACTGACATATGCAATAACTTGAAATAATGTCATGAAAATCAAAGATGAAAAAGGATGTTGTAAATGATCCATACCGGGGGGGGGGGGGTACCGTGTAATTATCAGTATTTTTTTCTAGATGGTTTGAAATAATTATTGTTGCTAAGGGAAAGGAAGGATGCAAGTGTATGTAGGAATTCTTAGGTAATAGATCACATACGTAATGCTGATTATTTCTCCTAGATATAGGTTATGGAATGTTTGGGTGTGAAAGTTAGACAAGGGTCAAAAGGGATTAAACGAATAACTTACTTAAAAGACTATGCAATAGTTCGAAAAGAAGTAGAGGACTATTTATCACAAGAGGGTATAAAAGGAGTTCGGTTGGGTAGATCACTTGGAAGACTATATATAATAGTTCGAAATCAGGCAGTTGACTCATTGTCGCAAGGAATTGGCGTCTTGGTAAGTTCGTATTTACATAACATAGGAGTCTTGTCGATATAGAACAAGAGAGTCTCACTGAAATGCGATCTATTGAGAGGGTTTATTGGTTCAATCGGATTCTTCGGGAGTAAGTATGGCATTTTCTTCTGCAGCGTCCTTGGTGTTAAGGGGAAAGGCTTGAGGCGTGTTGATAGTAGTTGTCTAGGTAGTGAAGTAGACATCTATTACATGGAAGAAAATTTCATGGAAACAGGGTTTCCTGAAGTTAATTCTCGGCTTGCTAAGTCTTTTCCGTTCATAACAATGTAGTCGATCGACCTGTGGCTAGATCTTCACGGGGTAGATGTCGATTAGTCAATCATGGAGATAATAGAGTTTAATGAAGTAGACAATTGTGGAGTCGTCGGCTTCCAGGGTTTCACTGAATGGACGCATAGTTATTCAAATGGGATGAGAAGAAAATTGAAAATGGGTTTGAAAATGGAATTGTTTTGTCGGAAATTACTAACAGTCGAAAGGATTTATAAGCCTACCCGAAATTCCTAACATGTGTTCCCGAAGCAAATCAAGAGGCTATGACGCCCGTCTGATGACTCAGCTGTTGGATATTAGATATCCGATCATCGATAATATCAACGTTGCTATCGAGGTACGGTTCAAAGAGTTACACTTTGGGCAAAGAACAAATTATATCGTTTAATTGTTAAACGTTATTACACGAAACAAGAATTAAGAATTCGGTGTATTAAATATCTAGAGAGATATTTATTCGTTACATCATATTTAATTATTTAGAATAATTAAATCTAACGAGAGACGGAATATGGTGTCATGGATATATTAGTGTAATATATATTGACAGGTTTTTATATTTAATAGTTAAATATAAAACCAGTTTGGTTAACGCAAGATAGTTTATTAATTAGTTTAATTATAAACTACGGGGACTAGAACTGATTAAAGGTTAATCATTTAATAATTAAAGGTTAATTGTTCATGGTTTTAAGTGTAATTAGATTTACTATAAATATATCATTATACTAAAACCCTAATCCCAATTGATTGCCACTTCCTAGTTTGCGCAAGAAAGAGGAGTCGCACCCCCTATTGCGTCGTCCTCCACTAGCCGACTCTCCCATCGCCGTCGTGAGCCACCACCGGCCACCGTAAGCCGCCGCCACCCGTTGTGCCGCAAGGCACGCGCCACCGTTGTGTTCCTTTGTGCGCAAGCCGAACCGAAAAGGAAGAGAACGGGGTTATAGTTTGGTGGATTATTCGTGTGACATGTTCGTGTAACGAGCTCGTTATTGTCATCTAACGTGACGTTCTTTGTACCCGAGTGTTTCAATCCGGTTTATTCGTCAAAGGTATAAAACCCTAAACACCCTATGGTTGTGTTTTATTTATTTGTTTATTATTGTCTAAACGCTGTGTAATCGGATCACTGTAGGGAATCCAGATCTGATCTGTTAATGGTATTGTTAAATCGCTTCCGCTAAATACATCTTATTTATTTAAAAGGTTTAAATAATTAATGTTTTAAAAGTTAAAACTGGTATCATGATTCCCAAAAGTGGTATCAGAGCCACCTTTACGCGCGTTTAGACATAATTGTTTATTTTAAATCGATCTATTGTTTTATTTGTCAAAACTTTTGTTTTACAAAAGACCGAGTCTTTATCGTTTTGGTTGTGATTGTGTTTGAAACATCGAGCCCTAGTGACACATGATTGTTTGTCATGTTTGTTTTTATTATCTTTGTATCTTATTTTTGGGTTATTTGGAACCCGGATGTAATAGATAGGTTTTTTTTTGTAAAAGTATAAAAGTTGTAAACCTATCAAGTCGAAGATTTGAAGACATGGATTGACAAAGACGGGAGTTTGAAGATAGAGATCTTGGACTAAGTGGGAGACGACAAGTTTATTTATTTTTTATTTGTTGTCTCTTAGACCGGTTCGGTTTTTCGTTTGATGGCTCGAACGAAACTGAACAAAACTTACTAGTGGCTCGATTGTTGTTTTGTATATTTGTGGTTGATATAATTATTTAAGATAATAATTAAAAATACAAATATTTTTATAAAACATTTAACACAATTTTATAAAACGACGAGAATATTAAAAGGTTTAAAATTTCTCGAAAAGTTAATTAAATAAAAGTAGTTTTTATTTAAAAGTAAAACAAGTTTTTAAATTTAATTGTTTTATTTAAAAACATATTTAAATTAATTAAAGGGTTAATTAGTTTAAAATTTTGTTCTCGACTAATGACCAATTTAGATTAAATAAGATATTTAAAATTGGACCGTGTCAAGTGTTGAAAAGCGTTTCACGAACTTATATAGTAAAATTGGTATACTAAAATTTGCACGACTTATTTAATGTTATTCGTCGTCCAAAATGTTTTTGACCCTTAACCGGTAAATTAAAACATTAAAGAAATCCCAATTATTAAAATCGGTATTTCAGCGCCACCCTTAATTATGACACTTCAACTAAACTAAAACATCATTGTTAGTGAATTACTCTACATTCGATGCCACGGTTTTAGTTAAAGGTAGGAACGCGATTCCTAAGTCACTTAGGTCGGGACTACAGTCACAATTGAACGACAAATATCACTTAAGTCGTTTAAGCGGGCGTAATTGAGGGAAACGTATCTAAGCTTGACCTTGCTTGTCATGCCCCTCAAACCGAGAGTTGTATAGTTGATACAATCGGTAATCGTTACCTACTTGTCTAGTTATACCAGTGATAACTACTTAGCCATTCACTGTAACATAGTAAACTGGGATCTCATTCTTAATTATAAATATTTTTGTCTTTGGGTCATTAATATAAATAAGATGTTTAAAGCATGAAAATACTAAAATTTAATTGAATTTTGTAGATGGCTCCGTCTACTGATGTTATTATCTTAGAGCGTCTTAACGATATTCTTAAAATCAAACTCGATGGAACAAACTTCTTGGAATGGTACTACAATCTAAAGAAAGTCCTTAGATATAACAAGAAGATGTATGTTCTAAAATACCTTGTACCTAAACAGCCACCTAGAGATGCTGGGAAATTTGTTCTAAAGGCTTGGAACAAATTTAGGGATGATACATCTGATATATCAAACCTTATGCTAGCATCAGTCCCGGGATTCGAGCTTCAATCTGACACTTATCAGCTTATGACATGATACGTAACTTGAAGGACAGATACCATCAAGATTACAATAAGAATCCTTCTGACTATTTGATGACATACATTAAAGACGAGGCATTGGAGAATCCGGATCATGCCATGATCATGAGAAAGTTGGTGGCAGACTTTGAGAAAGCACGTGTTCCAATTGACAATCACTTGGTCATTAACATGAGTATTGATGACACGTTTGATGACTACAGAGTGGATAAACTCCTAGCTAGTCATTTTGACGAGCTAAGAGATTTCATCTCATGATACGCCAAAGTTGAACCACATGATGCTTTAAAAATGATTCAATTTGTTGATCAGCTTGAGAGGACCGGGATTTATCCAAGTGATGACATCATTCGAGCTATGTTCAGTGATGATCTCCACTTGTCCTTCACAAGCAAAGAGGTACCGGTAGAGACTGTCAAAACCGGGGATAAGGGCAAAGCAACTGGTGAGACCAAGGCTAAGATCTCTAAACCCAGATGCCGTGTTAGAGAAATGCCCGAAGGTGTTGTTGCTAGAGAATGCTTCAAATGATATACTTCAATTTAGGCAACTTTTCCATTGTTTCTTTATCACTTAAAAGTTAGACTTTTAACGTATGCAAACTGGCTTTTTGCAGAGATAAAAGAAAGGAAGAAGAAAAGAAAGACGGGTACAGCTTGAAGATTACTTCGAGTTGTGTAAGGCCCCAAACCCAGGAGGCCTCACTCGTTGGATTTACTCATTTACAAACAGTTCTTAAACTTGAATATCAAAATAACGCAGCGAAAAATACTTCATTAAAACACAACCATTACATTGTTCAACGTGTGGAAGCGTAACATAGTCTATTACATAAACATAACATAATCTAATCATAACAGGATTCCAGTCTTTGTTTCACCCGGGTAACTCATCAAGCCGCCCAGCATCACCTTCCATCATCGTAACCTGCCTTAACTTGAATGTCCATACTAAAAAGTCAGCTACGCTGGTGTCACACCCCGACCGATGGCGGAATCATCGAGACTGACAATGAAATGATTGTTCATAAGCACATGATCTACTAAGGTTGCATAATTCATTAATAAGATTTAAATACCAAATATCCAAATACAATTCAAGTTACAACACCCTATTCTAGAATATTACACATAATTATTTTACTAGGTAAAAAGCCTTATGTGTAGCACCTTCAACACATAGTCACACAATCACATATCTTCACCTGAAACGTAATCCAAAACAAGTGTCAACTACGAGAGTTGGTGAGTTTACATATGTTTAAATAAGGTAAAAGTTTAGTTAAAAACGTTTATACAATTCATAGTTTGACATGGTATGATATGGCATAATGTGGAGGATTCACTACATGTATACCAATTGTAAGCATGTAATTGTGTATATAAGCATAAATGTTTAACGTGATAGGCATGGAATCAAGACTATGTGGGTCACACACAGTTTAAAACCACCCTAAAAGTATCCAAAGCATGCAAGTATGTATAAGCACAAAGGTTTAACGTGATAGGCAGGAATCAAGACTATGTGGGTCACACACCGTCTAAGAACCACCCTAAAAGTATCCATAGCATAACAAGTGACCATGCACAAAAGCACAATAATCTACGCATGTAAACACAAGTTGAATTGTATGTAAGTATGCACAGATTACGTCTCACCCCAAAATGTTTAAAAATGTAAATAGGGGATATGTAACTCACCTGTGCAAACAAGGTAGTGATGCGGTATGTAGCAAAGTCCAATAGTGTATTCCGACCTACTCGAGTCCTAAATATTTAAGTTACCATAAAGTCTAGTAATGATTCTACCGTGTGTTGATCATGCATTCAATTCACCCAACTAGGCTTGACATGAACCCGTTTTAGGTTTTCAAGTGGTTTGACACGACGATCGTTGGTGACGGTTTGGTGATACAAAATACATTTATATATACTTATATGATAAGATGTGTATTCCAAAACATGTCATTACATTCACGTATCATTATTAGGTTTGAGGATTGAAACTAAGTACATACTATAAAAATAAGGCTTTGGATATCAAACTAGTTGTTTAGAAAAGTACTCGGGTTTTTAAGTCTACTTAAGACATGATTTTTGTATTCTAAATAAATTCAATAAATTTCGGGGTTCTAGGCGTGCATAACTATATGTCATGGGTCTATAAAAATGTAGGGCTTAAAATATTTGGATGGGTTTAAGGGTTTCAAATATTTAAAACAATACAAGTATGTTAAAAGATTCGGTTTTCTGGATAGGTCCTTGAAATTTCGTTGTTCTGGAAATCAAAATGTTAGTTTCAAGAGGGGAGGCCATATGGGTTTTAAAGACAACACAAAATCCTAACTTTAGGAAGAAGAATCAAGTTAGTTGGACTATTATTGAACAAGATATGAATCCAACAAGTTAGCTCAATAATTCTGCCATAAAATTCAGAATATACACGTTTTCTTGTATCACCCTTTTGGGGTATCAAAACTTATCCAAAAATTATGAATCCAAATAGGATGGAAAGAGGACTCTTTAAAATTAATCTTAGACTCAAGAAACGTTCAATTTGGTTGAGTTTTGACCAAGATAAGACCCTCTAAAATCGACCAAAATTTCTGCCAGCTACTGTTTGGTTAAAGGAGGTGACTTTCTCTTTGAAACAAGCACTACTTGGGTGAACTTACAACATAAATCAACACGAAATCTTAAAACAATACTAAGTTTTAGTAAAACACTTAATTAAGGCAATCAAGGAGAAGGTAAGATGATTGTAGAAGGCTTGAACACTTGTATAGTCACTTATATGACACTTTAGAGCAAAAAGGTGGTGGAGATGACGTGAGACCCGAACTCTAGCACGAACACTTGTAGTCACTCAAAATGACATCACGAGCTTTAAACTCTTGAGACCCGAACCCAAAAATGTTGGTGTTGTCGCCGTGAGTATTAACGGGGAAAGGAGGAAGAGAAAAAAAAAAGAAAAGAAAACAGTTATTGTTGTGTGATTACCGTGATTCAAGGAACAAGGGTTTTGGTAATTAGTATTCTTTAAAGTGGTTTGTGGGTGTATATATTTGGAAAATTATAGGAAGATGCAACTAAGGATCATAAACAAAAACCAAAGGAGTTGTTTAGAGTTGGTGGAGTTGGAGCCAAGAACAAACATAGAAAAAAAAGAGGTGGTGGTTTGGTTTGTGTGGTTGAACTTGAGGTGCATGCATGTATTTATAGGGCTCCTCAAGGTTATTATCCTCTAGTCCTTGTGTTGGAAAGAAACATTCTTGTCTCCTAGGAGACCACTTGGTCGCTTATTAGTTGCAAAGGTGACATAAATGGGGAGGATCCCCATAGGGGTAATCGGCCGAGAATAAAGGAGGGAGCAGGGGGGGGGGGTAGTGTAGGGTAGTGTGTGGTGTTGGGTGTTCCCGCTAGTACAAGTTCGGTATGATACCCGCTAAGTGTAGTCGTTATATGTCAGTAGGGTACGGGTCGGGTATATATAAAAAAATATATATAAATTTAATAGTTTTGACATAATACGAGTATGTGTAAAACACTTAGATTAGTTTTTATATAGTTTGGTATTCTCAAAAAAATAAGGAGGATGTTTTCGAGCGGTTTGTTTTATTAAATTTTAAATGTTTTTTTTTATAAACTTATTTTATAAATCAACTCATTTTTTTGTCAAATCATTATATTTGTTTTCAAGGTCATTTATTTTTATAAAATTTTTAAAATGGTTTTAACTTACAAATATATATATATATATATATAATAATGATAATATAAATGAATAAATAGAACTTTTTATAAATACATAATAACTACTTATTTAATTCAATCGAAACTAAGTAGTTTCGATAGAAGATAATTTCGACAGCTCTATGTTCAATCGAAACTAGTAGTTTCGATTGAACATAGTTTCGATACTTTACACTACCAAAAATAGTTTCGATCAAATCAGAAATTCCAAGTAAATCTGAACCCACATTTTACTCAAATAATTTTAAAATATATTATAACTGAAACTTTGAAATGTCACAGTCTCCCCATGTTGAAGGAATTTCGTCCCGAAATTCGATTTACGAAGGTTATAGAAGCGGGAAAGAGATGACAAAAGACTTAGGATGGAATTACTTCACAAGAGAAAGATTCAGTGGGGAAATATCGTATGATAACGGATAACGATGCTAATTCGAGTCGAGTTGTCAACTAATTGCTCTAATAGTATGGTGTGACTTATGCATACAATTGTTCATACACGCATGAATGTAAACTACATGAAACCATACTTAACAATATTGGTTCCAATCACCTCGTGACATGGCATTTTCCTTTAAAACTCCACCCCATGGGTGTTCATATTTTAAAATTTTACAAAAACATTTTCAAAAACCGGTCCTCCTCCTAGTACTTATGCATGGTTTATACTCGTTATATCAAGTGGGTTTATGTATAGGGTGTACCAGCGGCTAACCCACCACCCCTTTGATATACCGGGGATTCCCCGTGCATAATTACTAGGATTTAGAACTTCAACAATTTAAGTGAACTTTAACAGAGCTAGCAAGTTGTATGACTGGATTTAAACATAATAGGTTTGTTTCACAAAAGTATAGGAATGAGATGAATGGTGATAGCATGGCTGTTATATGCAATCACGGGTTATAGAACTCATAGCAATGGATTTTCCATCTGCTATTTCCATGATATACGAGTTATCAAGATTGGTTGGTTGTTTAGCAAATAGTTGGTTAAAAGCAAGAGACACAATTTTTCTATTGGCATGAATATTAAATAAAACGGATGTATAAAGATAGTGAACAAAGGAACGTACCGTTTACAGTGTCGTCATTGGCCGGAGCCTCGTTAGCATTTATATTAAATGCTCGTCCACGAGGACCACCTTGATTTTGAAGTCTTGGACATTGGTTTCGAAAGTGGTTTGGGTCTCAACATTCGTAACAGGCCCATCCATAGGTGACAGTGAGAGGCACTGGATGATTGCCTTGAGTAGCTTGATTTACGATAGTGCGAGCACGGCAGTAGTAACAACGTGTCCATAGCGTCCACATTTTGAGCATAGACGGAATGCAGCATGCGGGGCATGGTGATACTTGCAAGTAGGGCATTAGGGAAATGAACCTACATAATTTCTCAGAATTTGACCCGCAGGAGTAACTTGGGTCACAGGTACGGCAGGAATGATGGCCACAAAGTTTTGGGCCTTACGCTTCCTATCATGATGGGAAGATTTGGGTTCTTCATCTTTGTCGGACACGGAAGTAGCAACTTTGTCGACCACTTTCTTGGTACCCTTCCTAGATAGGGTACCCGCTTTGACGTGGTTGTCAGTCAACACAGCAGACAAATGGATAGCGTCTTTGAGAGTGGAGGGGTTACTTCCTAATACGGTGTCTTGGAGCGGCATAGGTAGTCCACCTATGTATTTCTCAATTCCCCGCGCTAAGGGAGTAACCATGTGGGGCACGAGCAGACTTAGTTCTTGAAAACGAGTGGTGTAAGCCAAATTCTCTCCGCTGTCTTGGGTGAGATCCCAAAACTCAGCTTCGAGCTTTCTCATTTCGTTGCGAGGACAGAACTCGTCAGTCATAAGTCGTTTCATTTCGTCCCAAGACAAGGATATAGCGGATTCGTTGCCTCGAGTACGTTTCTCACCGTTCCACCAGGTGAGAGCTTGTTTTTGGAAGACGCTGGCAGCATAACGGACCTTGAGAACGTCGTGACAATCGCTGTTTAGGAAAGTACTCTCCATACTTTCAAACCATTGAAGAAGGCCAGTTGCACCTTCCGTCCCGAAGAATTTGGTGGGGTTGCAAGAATTGAAATGCTTGAATGTACAGTATGGTGGGTTTGCGCCATTCCATTGCGTGTTAGACCCATTACTGTTGTTGTTAGCTTGGATCATTTGGCTTACTAGTTGGGTAAGTAGTGCAGCAAGGTCAGCGTTGGAGTTGCTAGAGTTAGCATTAACCGCGCGACGGGGAGACATTCTATAAGTACCACAAGAAAAGACAAGAACTTATGAGACTTTGGATAAAATAGGCATGTATGTGCCACAGTTGGTAGACTGTTCACAATAATGCAAGCAGGAACGCGAGATGACACTCATCATGTCGCATGATAATGTATGTAAGTTCTGACTAAAACTGATCACATAATTCATTCAAAATTTATAACACTAAAGGATAGGGGAAATAAGCCATGAAATCTATTCCTGGGAGGATATGATAACATAGATCATTATTCGCGCGATAGGAATGGCCGGGATTCGCATGCACTACAAATTGTTATTACGTGTGCACCCGTAATAATGATTTGTTTTACATGTTCGTCTAGTTCTTCCTACCTTGCTATAATGTCCCCAAATTTTGAGTTTAAGTTCGGATTGTATCCTTGCGAATACATTGACTTATCAACGTTAAATAATTCCTCAAAACTTTCAAGGAGACATGCTTTAGCCTATAGGTAAACACTCACTTTAGGAATTCCCAGGAAAGCATACGGGTCCGTTTATTTGGATTTATACGAAATGCTTTCCTAGACAGAAAACCCAATGTACAGGTGTCACCCTTCCAGATTGCACATGTCCTTTACTGGTTTTAAGAAATTAAGTTGTTAACGAGATTTTAATAGACTTGAGAGTCTATGAGTATAAAATGTGTAGAAATGTTGCAAATAGTATGGATGAGGAAAGAGTATGGATAAGGATGGGTAGTGTAATTGTTTGCATAAGTTTGTTTGTCAAATATGTATGTAAAGTATGTATCATGTATCAAAGTCTTGTATGTATGTGTATAAGTCTCATGTACCAAACTCGGGAAAATTCAAATAATACCTAACTACAAATAATTCACATAGCAATTTATCATTTAGCACATAAAACATAAAAGGGACTCCTAGGGTTATAGTCTAGGTCATTGTGTCTAATAACCTAATTCCCTATAACCATGGCTCTGATACCAATCTGTCACACCACGACCGATGGCGGAATCATCGAGGCGGACAATGAAATGATTGTTCATAAGCACATGATCTACTAAGGTTGCATAATTCATTAATAAGATTTAAATACCAAATATCCAAATACAATTCAAGTTACAACACCCTATTCTAGAATATTACACATAATTATTTTACTAGGTCCAAAAGCCTTATGTGTAGCACCTTCAACACATAGTCACACAATCACATATCTTCACCTGAAACGTAATCCAAAACAAGTGTCAACTACGAGAGTTGGTGAGTTTACATATGTTTAAATAAGGTAAAAGTTTAGTTAAAAACGTTTATACAATTCATAGTTTGACATGGTATGATATGGCATAATGTGGAGGATTCACTACATGTATACCAATTGTAAGCATGTAATTGTGTATATAAGCATAAATGTTTAACGTGATAGGCATGGAATCAAGACTATGTGGGTCACACACAGTTTAAAACCACCCTAAAAGTATCCAAAGCATGCAAGTATGTATAAGCACAAAGGTTTAACGTGATAGGCAGGAATCAAGACTATGTGGGTCACACACCGTCTAAGAACCACCCTAAAAGTATCCATAGCATAACAAGTGACCATGCACAAAAGCACAATAATCTACGCATGTAAACACAAGTTGAATTGTATGTAAGTATGCACAGATTACGTCTCACCCCAAAATGTTTAAAAATGTAAATAGGGGATATGTAACTCACCTGTGCAAACAAGGTAGTGATGCGGTATGTAGCAAAGTCCAATAGTGTATTCCGACCTACTCGAGTCCTAAATATTTAAGTTACCATAAAGTCTATGTAATGATTCTACTGTGTGTTGATCATGCATTCAATTCACCCAACTAGGCTTGACATGAACCCGTTTTAGGTTTTCAAGTGGTTTGACACGACGATCGTTGGTGACGGTTTGGTGATACAAAATACATTTATATATACTTATATGATAAGAAGTGTATTCCAAAACATGTCATTACATTCACGTATCATTATTAGGTTTGAGGATTGAAACTAAGTATATACTATAAAAATAAGGCTTTGGATATCAAACTAGTTGTTTAGAAAAGTACTCGGGTTTTTAAGTCTACTTAAGACATGATTTTTGTATTCTAAATAAATTCAATAAATTTCGGGGTTCTAGCCGTGCATAACTATATGTCATGGGTCTATAAAAATATAGGGCTTAAAATATTTGGATGTGTTTAAGGGTTTCAAATATTTAAAACAACACAAGTATGTTAACAGATTCGGTTTTCTGGATAGGTCCTTGAAATTTCGTTGTTCTGGAAATCAAAATGTTAGTTTCAAGAGGGGAGGCCGTATGGGTTTTAAAGACAACACAAAATCCTAACTTTAGGAAGAAGAATCAAGTTAGTTGGACTATTATTGAACAAGATATGAATCCAACAAGTTAGCTCAATAATTCTGCCATAAAATTCAGAATATACACGTTTTCTTGTATCACCCTTTTGGGGTATCAAAACTTATCCAAAAATTATGAATCCAAATAGGTTGGAAAGAGGACTCTTTAAAATTAATCTTAGACTCAAGAAACGTTCAATTTGGTTGAGTTTTGACCAAGATAAGACCCTCTAAAATCGACCAAAATTTCTGCCAGCTACTGTTTGGTTAAAGGAGGTGACTTTCTCTTTGAAACAAGCACTACTTGGGTGAACTTACAACATAAATCAACACGAAATTTTAAAACAATACTAAGTTTTAGTAAAACACTTACTTAAGGAAATCAAAGAGAAGGTAAGATGATTGTAGAAGGCTTGAACACTTGTATAGTCACTTATATGACACTTGAGAGCAAAAAGGTGGTGGAGATGACGTGAGACCCGAACTCTAGCACGAACACTTGTAGTCACTCAAAATGACATCACGAGCTTTAAACTCTTGAGACCCGAACCCGAAAATGTTGGTGTTGTCGCCGTGAGTATTAACGGGGAAAGGAGGAAGAGAAAAAAAAAGAAAAGAAAACAGTTATTGTTGTGTGATTACCGTGATTCAAGGAACAAGGGGTTTGGTAATTAGTATTCTTTAAAGTGGTTTGTGGGTGTATATATTTGGAAAATTATAGGAAGATGAAACTAAGGATCATAAACAAAAACCAAAGGAATTGTTTAGAGTTGGTGGAGTTGGAGCCGAGAACAAACAGAGAAAAAAAAGAGGTGGTGGTTTGGTTTGTGTGGTTGAACTTGAGGTGCATGCATGTATTTATAGGGCTCCTCAAGGTTATTATCCTCTAGTCCTTGTGTTGGAAAGAAACATTCTTGTCTCCTAGGAGACCACTTGGTCGCTTATTAGATGCAAAGGTGACATAAATGGGGAGGATCCCCATAGGGGTAATCGGCCGAGGAGGGAGCAAGGGGGGGGGGGGTAGTGTAGGGTAGGGTGTGGTGTTGGGTGTTCCAGCTAGTACAAGTTCGGTATGATACCCGCTAAGTGTAGTCGTTATATGTCAGTAGGGTACGGGTCGGGTATATATAAAAAAATAGAGTAAACTGCCATTTTCGTCCCTGTGGTTTGGTCAAAATTGCCACTTTCATCCAATAGTTTGTTTTTTTGTATCTGGGTCCTCATGGTTTTAAAATATTGCCATTTTCATCCTCGTGGTTTTAAAATATTGCCACTTTCATCCAGTCAGCTAACACCGTCCGTTTTTCTCAGTTAAATGAGGGGTATTTCAGTCCTTTTACTTATTTGTTTTATTTTTTCATCTTTTTTACTCTCACTTTTTAATCATCCCCAATTTAACCTCTAATTTAATCATCCACCTGCTGGCCTTCTTCCTCTTTTACTGACCAGTTTCCGACGAGCACCACTGGAACACCTCCGTCGCTTGTTTCTATGATTAAAAAGTGAGAGTAAAAAAGATGAAGAAATAAAACAAATATGTAAAAGGACTGAAATACCCCTCATTTAATTGAGAAAAACGGACGGTGTTAGCTGACTGGATGAAAGTGGCAATATTTTAAAACCACGAGGATGAAAATGGCAATATTTTAAAACCACGAGGACCCAGATACAAAAAAACAAACTATTGGATGAAAGTGGCAATTTTGACCAAACCACAGGGACGAAAATGGCAGTTTACTCAAAAAAATATATATAAATTTAATAGTTTTGACATAATACGAGTATGTGTAAAACACTTTGAATTAGCTTTTATATAGTTTGGTATTCTCAAAAAAATAAGGAGGATGTTTTCGAGCGGTTTGTTTTATTAAATTTTAAATGTTTTTTTTTTATAAACTTATTTTATAAATCAACTCATTTTTTTGTCAAATCATTATATTTGTTTTCAAGGTCATTTATTTTTATAAAATTTTTAAAATGGTTTTAACTTACAAAAATATATACAATACATAATAACTACTTATTTAATTCAATCGAAACTAAGTAGTTTCGATAGAAGATAATTTCGACAGCTCTATGTTCAATCGAAACTAGTAGTTTCGATTGAACATAGTTTCGATACTTTACACTACCAAAAATAGTTTCGATCAAATCAGAAATTCCAAGTAAATCTGAACCCACATTTTACTCAAATAATTTTAAAATATATAATAACTGAAACTTTGAAATGTCACAGCTGGTGAGTTCTAGCTTTTCATAAAACCTTAACTTCAAATATTTGCCAAAAAAACATATCATTTAACTTCATTAATAAAAGCGTACGTAAAATAATGCAATAACAAAAACATATCACATCAAAAACATAAGTCAACGAACATATCGAATCTGCGCCTTCTCGTAACCGTCAAATCCAAACGTCACATACTGGTGGAATAACCTAAAGATCACCACCATTAGGCCCATCAACACTGTACTGTCCTCCGGGTGAGGAACTCCTAGGGCCCGATACTTAGGTTATTCAGCACCAAACTTCAAGCACGACATCACAAGGATGACACGTACCAAACTTCAAGCACTGCACCCCGTAAGGCGCAAGTACCAAACTTCAAGCACGACTACCCAGTAAGGTAAATCGTACCAAACTTCAAGGATAACGATAATCCCTTTGGTGATCGTCATCACCCCAGTTGTACAACAGTTGGCCAGCCACAAACGCCCCTAAAAGGTAAAGGCCCATAACATACTTCCCATACCCATAACCTTCATTCCCTAACGAATATTGGCAGATTCGTTCGTTTGTGACTTTCGTAAACATTCACTTCTTTTACTTTAAAACTTCAGTTAAAGCATTCGTACGTTTTATTAAAAATCATTCCTTCATTCATACTTCTTAAACTTCTTTTGGCAAAATATTTCATAAACACTTCTTTCCTAACCCTTACTTCCAAAACATCGTTCATAAACATCATTTTATAAAACGTCACATACAACATTCATAAACATCGTTTTATAAAATAGTCACATCGTTAGGTATGCACACCAGCCCAAAAACATTATTAAAACATTTAAAAGAGGGCTTCTAGAACTCACCGTATAAGCTAATCTAGGTTGTCCTAAACAAAGGCCCAACAACCTCACTTCCGATCTGAATTGATTAGTTAAATACACATTAGACCCAATCCCGACTCTAACGGTTTAACCATTCTAAACATACCGACTTTACTTAATCAGCCTGCTGCCTGCGCACTTAGCAAGTGCGCAGGGACTTGTTCTTGCGTACTTAATAAGTGCGTAGACTTTGCTTCATGCATACTTGATAAATACGCAGTACCTACTTCATGTGTACTTGATAGGTACGCATGACCCTCTTCATGCGTACTTGATAAGTACACAGGATCCTCTTTTTTCGTACTTGGTAAGTACGCAGGATCAGCTTCATGCGTACTTGATAAGTACGCACGAACTGCTTCCTCGCAAAAACCCTATCTTTCGCCTTCGGGTCTGATCACGTCAAGATCCCGAACTTGTTTACTTCAAAACGTTTGCTTTTATTTAAGGAATCCAAATATATGTTTTGCTTCCAAATTCATCCGTAAAAACGTTACATTTTCATCCAAAACCCGAAAAACCCAAAAACGAACAAAAACTCAGATTTAGGCCAGATCGTTACCTGAATCGAGTTTCTGATTTGGAGGTTCTTCTCACGAGCTCTGGAGCAACACACTTCTCAAATCTCGGGTCGATCCGATAACTTTCTCTCTCTACGGTTTCCCTCTCTAGAAGTTGCAAATGAGAGAAATGGGTGGTGACCTTGACTATTTATAGGGGAGGCTCCCCTTCCAGCCCGCCGGCCCATCCGGCCCGACCCGACATGCCTCGTTCGTTTACTCCGTTATTATAACTATGGTTTTATTTTTGGGATGTTACAAGTCTACCCCCCTTAAAATAGGTTTCGTCCCCGAAACCTATCATAAGTCAAATAGTTGAGGGTACGACTCCCTCATTTCCGTATCCGTTTCCCAAGTGGCCTCTGATCCCCTTCGATTCTTCCATTGGACTTTAACCAATTGAATAATCTTATTACGCAAACGCTTCTCCTTTCTGTCTAAGATGGCCACGGGTTCTTCGATGTAGTTAAGGCTGTTGTCAACGTCGATGTCAGTAAGTGGTACGTGAGCCGATTCATCCGCCAAACACTTTCGCAAGTGTGATACATGGAGGTAGGATGAATCCCACTTAACTCATCAGGCAACTCTAACTGATAAGCGACTTCATCAACCCGTGCCATTATCCTGAATGGTCCGACAAACCTCGGAACTTTCCTCTCTTCCTGAATCGTATGATTCCCTTCCAGGGTGACACTTTCAACATTACTCTGTCCCCAACATCAAACTTAATAGTCCTTCGTCGTTTATCCGCATAGGACTTCTGACGATCTTGTGCGGCCTTCATTCGTGCTTTGTTTTGATCAAACCATTCCGACGTTTCTCTTACGACTTCAAGACTTCCTAATTCCTTCTGTCCAATCTCACCCCAAAAACTGGGGTCCTGCATCTTCTCCCATACAACATTTCGTAAGGCGGCATGCCTATCTTCGTGTGATGACTATTGTTGTAGGAGAATTCGGCTAACGGAAGATGACTGTCCCAACTGCCGCCGAAATCGATAATACAAGAACGAAGCATATCCTCCAATGTCTGAATGGTCCTTTTGGACTGACCATCCGTTTGTGGGTGGTATGCCGTGCTAACATTGAGTCTCGTGCCCATCGCCTCGTGAAATCTTTTCCAGAACCTCGATGAGAATCGTGTGTCCCGGTCAGATACGATCGTCAAAGGCATCCCATGCCGTGCTACTACTTCTTTAATAAATACTTCCGCTAACCTTTCTGACGAGAACGTCTCGCGAATAGGTAGGAAACGAGCACTCTTCGTTAAACGGTCAACAATTACCCAAATGGTTTCATGACCTTTAGCTGTACGAGGTAGCTTGGTTATGAAGTCCATGGTAATGTGTTCTCTCTTCCATTCCGGTATATCAAGTGGTTGAATCTTTCCATACGGTTTCTGGTGTTCGGCCTTTACTTGCGAGCAAGTCAAGCACTTGCTTACGTACTTTGTCACTTCATGGTTCATTCCAGGCCACCAGTATTCCTTCCTTAGATCTTGGTACATTTTGTTGGTACAAGGATGGATAGAGTACCGAGACTTATGAGCCTCATCCAAGATTTTGATTCTAAGCTCGCCACCCATAGGTATCCATACCCATCCAAAACGTGTCCTAACACCAAGGGTGTTATATTCCAACTTGTCCTGTTGGCCAACCATCCTTTCCTTCTTTATGTTTTCTTCTTTAAGTTCCTCATCTTGAGCCTTTTCAATTTCTCTCATCACATCCGATGTTACCACCAACTGGCAAGCTTTCACTCTAATAGGAGTAGGCACATCCTTTTGGCTTAGAGCGTCAGCCACCACCTTTGCCTTTCCAGGATGGTATATTAATTCACAGTCATAGTCTTTCAACAGTTCCAACCATCGCCTCTGCCTCATATTAAGTTCCATTTGTTCGAAGAAGTAATTCAAACTTTTGTGGTCGGAGTAAATAGTAAACTTCACCCCGTAAAGGTAGTTCCTCTAGATTGTTAATGCGAATACGACAGCAGCAAGTTCCAAATCGTGAGTCGGATAACTGACTTCATGTACCTTCAATTGTCGTGATGCATAAGCGATCACTCTCCCGCGTTGCATCAACAGGCACCCTAATCCCTGACCCGAAGCGTCAGAGTTTACCACCAAGTCTTCATTGCCCTCGGGAAGGGCCAAGACTGGAGCTTGGGTTAGTTTCTCCTTCAATTCCTTAAACACCTCATCCTGGGTCGAACCCCTTTCGTACTTTACCTCCTTCCGAGTCAACTTTGTCAACGGCGAAGCTATTTTTGAGAAATCCTGGATGAATCTCCGATAGTAGCCTGCCAATCCCAAGAAACTACGAATTTCGGTTGGCGTCTTAGGAATATTCCATTCCCTTACCGTCATTATCTTCGCTGGGTCAACCATAATGCCGTTCAGGTTAATGACATGACCTAGGAATTGGACTTCCCTAAGCCAGAACGCACATTTGGAGAACTTAGCATACAACTTTTCCTTCTTCAGAGTTTCCAATACCTCCTTCAAGTGACACGCGTGATCACCCTCATTCTTGGAGTAGATGAGGATATCATCGATGAACACGATTACCGATCGATCCAGCATTAGTCGACAAACTCTATTCATCAAATCCATGAACGCTGCGGGGGCGTTCGTCAATCCAAAAGACATTACGCGAAACTCGAAATGTCCATAACGCGTGCGAAATGCAGTTTTCGGTATGTCTTCTTCCCTCACCTTCAACTGATGGTACCCGGACCGAAGGTCGATTTTTGAGAACCAACTTGCGCCTTGCAATTGATCGAACAGGTCGTCGATCCTTGGTAAATGGTACTTGTTCTTCACCGTACGTTTATTCAACTCGCGATAATCAATACACATTCTCATCGAACCGTCTTTCTTCTTCACAAACAACACCGGAGCACCCCCATGACGAGATGCTCGGTTGGATAAATCCCTTTTCATGTAACTCGTCTAGTTATGCCAATAACTCTTTCATCTCCACCGGTGCTAGTCGATATGGAGCCTTAGCCACAGGCTGGGCATCTGGTACTAGGTCGATTCGAAATTCGATCTCCCTGTCGGGTGGTATCCCAGGCAAATCGTCTGGAAACACCTCCGGGTACTCGCGTACCACGGGTACATCATCTAGTTCTTTCGCTTCCTTACACTCGTCAATTACGTACACCAGATAAGCTTCGCATCTGCGCCTCAAGTAATCTGCTGCCTTAATCATCGAGATGACGTTTGGCATCGTGGCGTCACGATCTCCAAAAACTACGACTTTGCTATCATCCGGAGCCTTGAGTCGGATTATCTTTCGTTTACATATAATTTGTGCTTCATTGGCAGTTAGCCAATCCATTCCTAACACGACATCGAACCCACCCAAAAGCATGACAAACAACCTGACAGGAAATCTATGGCCTTATATTTTCATCGTGGAATTGTCAACTACATCAGTCACCCTCGCAGTTCTACCCCCAGCGGTTTCTATGCTAAAGGCCCTTTCTAGCTTACTAACAGTGTACTTCACTCGTTTACAAAAAGTCGCAGATATAAAACTCTTACTGGCACCTGAATCGAATAACACAGATACAAAAGTGTTGTCAAGGATAAACGTACCTGACGCCACGTCGGGGTCCGCTCTGGCCTGTTCCTGCGTCAGCGCATAGGCGCTAGTCTTTGCTCGGGGTCTCTCTTCTTTCTTCTCCGGGCCTTTCCCTTTCCCGGCTTGACCCATTCTGGGCTTGGTGCATTCCCGGCTCATATGACCACTCTCCCCATAGTTGTAGCATTTGAAGCCCTGCGGGCATTCACGGGAGTAGTGTCCAGTTTTGCCGCATTTAAAGCACGATTTGACCATAGTCGGCATTCACCCTCATGTCTGACCCCTTTTCTTCCACAGACTTCCTCCTCGCCTACCCTGGCCTGCTTGTCCCGAGCCCCCAAACAACTTCCCACCCGATCGCTTAGCGGGAAAACTCAGCTTCTTCTTAGGCTCTTCAATGGCAACGACATTCAGTGCCATCTCATCAAATACCACGCCGCTCAGTTCTACTACTGAATCATAGGTAGTAGGGGCGTTTGCCTTAACATAGGTGCGGAGCTGGTCCGGCAGTCCTTGAATGTAGCATGCAATCTTTCTTTCCTCAGTCGAGACAAGATGTGGCACCAGACGTGCCAGTTCATTGAATCGGGTTGTGTACTACCGGTGCGTTATGCTCCCGGCCTTCAAACCTAGAAATTCCCTTTCTACCTTCTCAATCTCGTTCCTTGGGCAGAAATTCTTGATCACCAAGGTTTTCAAGTCAGCCCACATCATCGCATCCACAACCTCACTCACTTTTGCTTGACGTACACCTTCCCACTAATGGGATGCTTCCTCTCTCAAGGAGTTAGCAGCAAATTTCACAGCTTGATCCGTTCGACATTCGCTCAGACGAATGGCAGCCTCCATACGAATCACCCAATCAAACGTAGCTACCGCGTCTTTCTTCCCAGTCAAGACCGGCGGGTCACATGCCTTAAAGGACTTATAGTCGCAACCACGGTTAAGCGGTGCGTTGATTGCCTCATTGTTCGGGGTATCAACTGCCGTGTTAGAGCCACCCGTCTCATTAACCTTCTTTAATGCTTCTGCCAACAGTCCTGGTAAAGAAACTTTCATCAACTCTGTGAACTCTCGAGCTATGGCTGCTCTCACTTCTGGTTCAAAAGTGAAAGGTTGTTCTTCAAACCGTGTCTGCTCGGTTCCATGTACACCAATCGCCGGTTCAGTGTGAACGCTTCCTTCTTCACTATACTCTTGGCGTGCAGGGGTCCTACCGCGCCCACCGTTACGACCACCGGTACGACCACCGATACGGCCCCCACCACGCCTTCCACTCTTTCGTGCCGCCATTTCGTTCTATACGACAAGGAATCCAATGTCATCACGCTAATTAACAAATAAAATTCAACAAGCACTGTAAGATGTTAATATACACTGGCCATCTGCAATTAACCATTACACAACCTTTCGATTTCTATTTGATCACCTTTGTGATTCCATCATAACACAAGTCCTTACCTAAACCTTTCTAAGGCATACTATATATGTAAATATATACTACCTTCATACCTGATGCTGTGGCTCGAGTTACCCGTACTGGCATCCGCTTTTGGTCCCATTCACAGTTTAAGTTCGGACACTAGGAGTGTCCGAATCTCTCAAACTATTGCTCTGATACCAACTTGTAAGGCCCCAAACCCGGGAGGCCTCACTCGTTCGATTTACTCATTTACAAACAGTTCTTAAACTTGAATATCAAAATAATGCAGCGGAAAATACTTCATTAAAACATAACCATTACATTGTTCAACGTGCGAAAGCGTACATAGTCTATTACATAAACATAATATAATCTAATCATAACAGGATTCCAGTCTTTGTATCACCCGGGTAACTCATCAAGCCGCCCAGCATCACCTTCCATCATCGTAACCAGCCTTAACTTGAATGTTCATACTAAAAAGTCAGCTACGCTTGTGAGTTCTAGCTTTTCATAAAACCTTAACTTCAAATATTTTCCAAAAAAACATATCTTTTAACTTCATTAATAAAAGCGTACGTAAAATAAGGCAATAACAAAAACATATCACATCAAAAACATAAGTCAACGAACATATCGAATCTGCGCCTTCTCGTAACCGTCAAATCCAAACGTCACATACTGGTGGAATAACCTAAAGATCACCACCATTAGGCCCATCAACACCGTACTGTCCTCCGGGTGAGGAACTCCTAGGGCCCGATACTTAGGTTATTCAACACCAAACTTCAAGCACGGCATCACAAGGATAACACGTACCAAACTTCAAGCACTGCACCCCGTAAGGCGCAAGTACCAAACTTCAAGCACGACTACCCAGTAAGGTAAATCGTACCAAACTTCAAGGATAACGATAATCCCTTTGGTGACCGTCATCACCCCAGTTGTACAACAGTTGGCCAGCCACAAACGCCCCTAAAAGGTAAAGGCCCATAACATACTTCCCATACCCATAACCTTCATTCCCTAACGAATATTGGCAGATTCGTTCGTTTGTGACTTTCGTAAACATTCACTTCTTTTACTTTAAAACTTCAGTTAAAGCATTCGTACGTTTTATTAAAAATCATTCCTTCATTCATACTTCTTAAACTTCTTTTGGCAAAATATTTCATAAACACTTCTTTCATAACCCTTACTTCCAAAACATCGTTCATAAACATCATTTTATAAAACGTCACATACAACATTCATAAACATCATTTTATAAAATAGTCACATCGTTAGGTATGCACACCAGCCTAAAAACATTATTAAAACATTTAAAAGAGGGCTTCTAGAACTCACCGTATAAGCTAATCTAGGTTGTCCTAAACAAAGGCCCAACAACGTCACTTCCGATCTGAATTGATTAGTTAAATACACATTAGACCCAATCCCGACTCTAACGGTTTAACCATTCTAAAGATACTGACTTTACTTAATCAGCCTGCTGCCTGCGTACTTAGCAAGTGCGTAGGGACTTGTTCTTGCGTACTTAATAAGTGCACAGACTTTGCTTCATGCGTACTTGATAAATACGCAGTACCTGCTTCATGCGTACTTGATAGGTACGCATGACCCTCTTCATGCGTACTTGATAAGTACGTAGGATCCTCTTTTTGCATACTTGGTAAGTACGCAGGATCAGCTTCATGCGTACTTGATAAGTACGCACGAACTGCTTCCTCGCAAAAACCCTAACTTTCGCCTTCGGGTCTGATCACGTCAAGATCCCGAACTTGTTTACTTCAAAACGTTTGCTTTTCATTAAGGAATCCAAATATATGTTTTCCTTCCAATTACATCCGTAAAAACGTTACATTTTCATCCAAAACCCGAAAAACTCAAAAACGAACATAAACTCATATTTAGGTCAGATCGTTACCTGAATCGAGTTTCTGATCTAGAGGTTCTTCTCACGAGCTCTGGAGCAACACACTTCTTAAATCTCGGGTCGATCCGACAACTTTCTCTCTCTATGGTTTCTCTCTCTAGAAGTTACCTTGACTATTTAGAGGGGAGGCTCCCCTTCCAGCCGAACCCGACATTCCTCGTTCGTTTATTCCGTCTTTATAACTGTCGTTTTATTTTTGGGATGTTACAAGTCTACCCCCCTTACAATAGGTTTCATCCCCGAAACCTATCATAAGTCAAATAGTTGAGGGTACGACTCCCACGATTCCATATCCGTTTCCCAAGTGGCCTCCGATCCCCTTCGATGCTTCCATTAGACTTTAACCAACTGAATAATCTTATTACGCAAACGCTTCTCCTTTCTGTCTAAGATGGCCACGGGTTCTTCGATGTAGTTAAGGCTGTTGTCGACCTCGATGTCAGTAAGTGGTACGTGAGCCGATTCATCCGCCAAACACTTTCGCAAGTGTGATACATGGAGGTAGGATGAATCCCACTTAACTCATCAGGCAACTCTAACCGATAAGTGACTTCACCAACCCGTGCCATTATACTGAATGGTCCGACAAACCTCGGAACTTTTCTCTCTTCCTGAATCGTATGATTCCCTTCCATGGTGACACTTTCAACATTACTCTGTCCCCAACATCAAACTTAATAGGCTTTCGTCGTTTATCCGCATAGGACTTCTGACTATCTTGTGTAGCCTTCATTCGTGCTTTGATTTGATCAAACCTTTCCGACGTTTCTCTTACGACTTCAAGACTTCCTAATTCCTTCTGTCCAATCTCACCCCAACAAATGGGGGTCCTGCATCTTCTGCCATACAACATTACGTAAGGCAGCATGCCTATCGTCGTGTGATGACTATTGTTGTAGGAGAATTCGGCTAACGGCAGATGACTGTCCCAACTGCCGGCGAAATCGATAATTCAAGCACGAAGCATATCCTCCAATGTCTGAATGGTCCTTTCGGACTGACCATCCGTTTTTGGTTGGTATGCTGTGCGAACATTGAGTCTCGTGCCCATCGCCTCGTGAAATCTTTTCCAGAACATCGATGTGAATCGTGTGTACCGGTCAGATACGATCGTCAAAGGCATCCCATGCCGTGCTACTACTTCTTTAATAAATACTTCCGCTAACCTTTCTGACGAGAACGTCTCGCGAATAGGAAGGAAACGAGCACTCTTCGTTAAACGGTCCACAATTACCCAAATGGTATCATGACCTTTAGTTGTACGAGGTACTTGGTTATGAAGTCCATGGTAATGTGTTCCCACTTCAATTCCAGTATATCAAGTGGTTGAATCTTTCCATACGGTTTCTGGTGTTCGACCTTTACTTGCGAGCAAGTCAAGCACTTGCTTACGTACTTTGTCACTTCATGGTTCATTCCAGGCCACCAGTATTCCTTCCTTAGATATTGGTACATTTTATTGGTACCAGGATGGATAGAGTACCAAGACTTATGAGCCTCATCCAAGATTTTGGTTCTAAGCTCGCCACCCATAGGTATCCATACCCGTCAAAAACGTGTCCTAACACCAAGGGTGTTATATTCTAACTTGTCCTGTTGGCCAACCATCCTTTACTTCTTTATGTTTTCCTCTTTAAGTGCCTCATCTTGAGCCTTTTCAATTTCTCTCATCACATCCGATGTTACCCCCAATTGGCAAGCTTTCACTCTAATAGGAGTAGGCACATCCTTTCGACATAGAGCGTCAGCCACCACCTTTGCCTTTCCAGGATGGTATATTATTTAAGAGTCATAGTCTTTCAACAGTTCCAACCATCGCCTCTGCCTCATATTAAGTTCCTTTTGTTCGAAGAAGTACTTCAAACTTTTGTGGTCGGAGTAAATAGTAAACTTCACCCCGTAAAGGTAGTGCCTCCAGATTTTCAATGCGAATACGACAGCAGCAAGTTCCAAATCATGAGTCGGATAACTGACTTCATTTACCTTCAATTGTCGTGATGCGTAGGCGATCACTCTCCCGCGTTGCATCAACACGCACCCTAATCCCTGACCCGAAGCGTCAGAGTATACCACCAAGTCTTCATTGCCCTCGGGAAGGGCCAAGACTGGAGCTTGGGTTAGTTTCTCCTTCAATTCCTTAAACACCTCATCCTGGGTCGAACCCCATTCGTACTTTACCTCCTTCCGAGTCAACTTTGTCAACGGCGAAGCTATTTTTGAGAAATCATGGATGAATCTCCGATAGTAGCCTACCAATCCCAAGAAACTACGGATTTCGGTTGGCGTCTTAGGAATATTCCATTCCCTTACCGTCATTATCTTCGCTGGGTCAACCATAATGTCGTTCGGGTTAATGACATGACCTAGGAATTGGACTTCCCTAAGCCAGAACGCACATTTGGAGAACTTAGCATACAGCTTTTCCTTCTTCAGAGCTTCCAATACCTCCTTCAAGTGACACGCGTGATCACCCTCATTCTTGGAGTAGATGAGGATATCATCGATGAACATGATTACCGATCGATCCAGCATTGGTCGTCAAACTCTATTCATCAAATCCATTAACGCTGCGGGGGCGTTCGTCAATCCAAAAGACATTACACGGAACTTGAAATGTCCATAACGCGTGCAAAATGCAGTTTTCGGTATGTCTTCTTCCCTCACCTTCCACTGATGGTACCCGGACCGAAGGTCGATTTTTGAGAACCAACTTGTGCCTTGCAATTGATCGAACAAGTCGTCGATCCTTGGTAAAGGGTACTTGTTCTTCACCGTACGTTTATTCAACTCGTTATAATCAATACACATTCTCATCGAACCGTCTTTGTTCTTCACAAACAACACCGGAGCATCCCACGGCGTGATGCTCGGTTGGATAAATCCCTTTTCATGTAACTCGTCTAGGTATGCCATTAACTCTTTCATCTCCATCGGTGCAAGTCGATATGGAGCCTTAGCCACGGGCTAGGCATCTGGTACTAGGTCGATTTGAAATTTGATCTCTCTGTCGGGTGGTATCCCAGGCAAATCCTCTGGAAACACCTCCGGGTACTCGCGTACCACGGGTACATCGTCTAGTTCCTTCACTTCCTTACACTCGTCAATTACGTACACCAGATAAGCTTCGCATCAGCGCCTCAAGTAATTTGCTTCCTTGATCATCGAGATGACGTTTGGCATCGGGGCGTCACGATCTACAAAAACCTCGACTTTGCTACCATCCAGAGCCTTGAGTCAGATTATCTTTCGTTTACATATAATTTGTGCTTCATTGGCAGTTAGCCAATCCATTCCTAACATGACATCGAACCCACCCAAAACCATGACAAACAACCTGATGGGAAATCTATGGCCTTCTATTTTTATCGTGGAATTGTCAACTACATCAGTCACCCTCGTAGTTCTACCCCCATCGGTTTCTACGCTAAAGGCCCTTTCTAGCTTACTGACAGTGTACTTCCCTCGTTTACAGAAAGTCACAGATATAAAACTCTTACTGGCACCCGAATCGAATAACACAGATACAAAAGTGTTGTCAAGGATAAACGTACCTGACGCCACGTCAGGGTCCGCTCTGGCATGTTCCTGCGTCAGCGCATAGGCGCGAGTCTTTGCTCGGGGTGTCTCTTCTTTCTTCTCCGGGCCTTTCCCTTTCCCGGCTTGACCCATTCTGGGCTTGGTGCATTCCCGGCTCATATGACCACTCTCCCCACAGTTGTAGCATTTGAAGCCTTGCAGGCATTCACTAGAGTAGTGTCCGGTTTTGCCGCATTTAAAGCATAGATATGACCCTAGTCAACATTCACCCACATGTCTGACCCCACATCTTCCACAGAATGCTGCCTCGCCTACCCTGGCCCTCTTGTCCCGAGCCCCAAACAACTTCCCACCCGATCGCTTAGCAGGAAAAATCATCTTCTTAGGCTCTTCAATGGAAACGACATTCAGTGCCAGATCATTAAATACCACGCCGCTAAGTTCTACTACCGAATCATTGGTAGTAGGGGCGTTTGCCCTAACATACGTGCGGACCTGGTCCGGCAGTCCTTGAATGTAGCATGCAATCTTTCTTTCCTCAGTCGTGACAAGATGTGGCACCAGACGTGCCAGTTCATTGAATCGGGTTGTGTACTGCCGGTGCGTCATGCTCCCGGCCTTCAAACCTAGAAATTCCCTCTCTACCTTCTCAATCTCGTTCCTTGGGCAGAAATTCTTGATCACCAAGGTTTTCAAGTCAACCCACATCATCGCATCCACAACCTCGCTCCCTTTTGCTTGACGTACACCTTCCCACCAATGGGATGCTTCCTCTCTCAAGGAGTTAGCACCAAATTTCACAACTTGATCCGTTCGACATTCGCTCAGACGAATGGCAGCCTCCATACGAATCACCCAATCAAACGTAGCTACCGCGTCTTTCTTCCCAGTTAAGACCGGTGGGTCACATGCCTTAAAGGACTTATAGTTGCAACCACGGTTAAGCGGTGCGTTGATTGCCTTTGTGTTCGGGGTATCAACCGCCGTGTTAGAGCCACCCGTCTCATTAACCTTCTTTAATGCTTCTGCCAACAGTCCTGGTAAAGAAACTTTCATCAACTCTGTGAACTCTCGAACTATGGCTGCTCTCATTTCTGGTTCAAAAGTAAAAGGTTTTTCTTCAACCTGTGTCTGCTCGGTTCCATGCACACCAATCGCCGGTTCAGTGTGAACGCTTCCTTATTCACTATACTCTTGGCGTGCAGGGGTCCTACCGCGCCCACCGTTACAACCACCGGTACGACCACCGATACGGCCCCCACCACGCCTTCTACTCTTTCGTCCCGCCATTTATTTCTATACAACAAGGAATCCAATGTCATCACGCTAGTTAACAAATAAAATTCAACAAGCACTGTAAGATGTTAATATACACTGGCCATCTGCAATTAACCATTACACTACCTTTCGATTTCTATTTGACCACCTTTGTGATTCCATCAGAACACAAGTCCTTACCTAACCCTTTCTAAGGCATACTATATATGTAAATATATACTACCTTCATACATGATGCTGTGGCTCGAGTTACCCGTACTGGCATCCGCTTTCGGTCACGTTCAAAGTTTAAGTTCGGACACTAGGAGTGTCAGAATCTCTCAAACTATTGCTCTGATACCAACTTGTAAGGCCCCAAACCCGGGAGGCCTCACTCGTTGGATTTACTCATTTACAAACAGTTCTTAAACTTGAATATCAAAATAACGCAACGGAAAATATTTCAATAAAACATAACCATTACATTGTTCAACGTGCGGAAGCGTAACATAGTCTATTACATAAACATAACATAATCTAATCATAACAGGATGCCAGTCTTCGCATCATCCGGGTAACTCATCAAGCCGCCCAGCATCACCTTCCATCATCGTAACCTGCTTTAACCTGAATGTGCATACTAAAAAGTCAGCTACGCTGGTGAGTTCTAGCTTTTCATAAAACCTTAACTTCAAATATTTGCCAAAAAAACATATTATTTAACTTCATTAATAAAAGCGTACGTAAAATAATGCAATAACAAAAACATATCACATCAAAAACATAAGTCAACGAACATATCGAATCTGCGCCTTCTCGTAACCGTCAAATCCAAACGTCACATACTGGTGGAATAACCTAAAGATCACCACCACTAGGCCCATCAACACCGTACTGTCCTTCGGGTGAGGAACTCCTAGGTCCCGATACTTAGGTTATTCCGCACCAAACTTCAAGCACGGCATCACAAGGATGACATGTACCAAACTTCAAGCACTGCACCCCATAAGGCGCAAGTACCAAACTTGAAGCACGACTACCCAGTAAGGTAAATCATACCAAACTTCAAGGATCACGATAATCCCCTTGGTGACCGTCATCACCCCAGTTGTACAATAGTTGGCCAGCCACAAGGCCCCTAAAAGGTAAAGGCCCATAACATACTTCTCATACCCCTTGGTTACCGTCATCACCCCTAAGGAATATTGGCAGATTCGTTCGTTTGTGACTTTCGTAAACATTCACTTCTTTTCTTTAAAAGTTCAGTTAAAGCATTCGTACGTTTTATTAAAAATCATTCCTTCATTCATACTTCATAAACTTCTTTTGGCAAAATATTTCATAAACACTTCTTTTGTCACACCCCCAAAATCCACTAACGGAGTTTTACCGTTAGGAGCGTGACATACCATGATCTCAGTCATTAGTTACGTTGAATTACTCTATATGAGTTTAATAAAAACCACTAGTATTGCTCATAGTCACGATGCAATACTAGTAATGAAAATACTGATTTAATGTAAGACTGTGGAAGCGAAAAGTTAAATGAAAAGCATGCGCCAAAACAGTCGTGCCAAAAATAAATAATTCAACAATAAATAAAATAAATAGTTCTTGAGTTTGAAAATGATGGACTTTGAATGCATGCATGCCTTAGCTTGTGCTTGTACCTTAATGACCTGAGAAAACATGCTAAAACGTGTCAACACTAGGTTGGTGAGTTCACAGGTTTCAATGTTTGTAAAGTTTACTAGATAAAACCATTTACAATTTATATCATAGGTAGCTAACCTAATTACATGTTACTAAAGCGTTTCGACACCGAAGCTGACTTTTTATGTTTGAACTTGCCTCCTACCATGACTATCATGATCAATGGTAAATGTTTAGGTCAATGTTACACCCGTTCGACTACCTGTCGTGTTAGCGCGACTAACGCGGGTGGGGCTTGTCAATGCCCAGTAGTACTACTCAAGATTATCTCGCTATCCAATATATTAAACGGTTCGATATGTAAGGACTTGCATGATATGTTTGCGCTTAGTACACAAGTGATATAAAAGAAATGTAAGATCTAAATGTTCGTACCCATGTTTCTCTCCCAAGTTTAAATCATAAGAAAAGGGGTCGTGAAACTCACCTTAGAGTGCGTGCGAAAGAAAGCGAACTTAGAATGCTTGACGACTAACTGCCACCTATAAACACCGGTTTATAAGTGT
This sequence comes from Smallanthus sonchifolius, assembly GCA_023525975.1. Classification (NCBI taxonomy): domain Eukaryota; kingdom Viridiplantae; phylum Streptophyta; class Magnoliopsida; order Asterales; family Asteraceae; genus Smallanthus; species Smallanthus sonchifolius. The sequence goes on from CM042034.1 coordinate 52,013,732, forward strand.
GTGTTTGTGCAAGACGATAGGAACCCTAAGTATCCAAACAATCTCATTGTTTTAAGGGTTTAGAAAAGGTTTGACTAAGTTTGACCAAGTTTGACTAAGTTTGACCAAGTTTGACCAAGTTTGACTCGACGACCCGTTGGTGACCCGTTTAGTGATTAAATGTTTGACTTGTATAACAACACGCTTAGCACACAAATAATTCACTTTTCATGCTACCTAAGTCATAACTACTTAGCATGGCAAACTATGTCAACAATACACGTTACATTAATTTATTATTATTTTTTAAATATATAAACTCATGTTTGCTTTCAAATGAATCACATTATCTAAAACACGTTCGTATCATCATTCCATGTCTATCTACACATGCTAATACATAATAGATTACCATAACACACATCATTAAGTTTAGACATCAAGTTCCAAATCACAAAGTTTCCACTTTTAGTAACCTATGATCTATTTAAGCTATTTGCATTCAATAATCCTTTAACAATCATTAATACAACCATACTAACATACTAGAGTCAAATAATAGTATCATACACACCTAGAAACCTTCACATTCAAAAATCATCTTTCAACAAAGTTCCTCTTTTAGTAAGTCATCCATTACACGCTTTGTTAAAACAATTAACACGTCTAATCAATCCCAAATCTTTCAACTAATATAATTACAACTATATTTATCATAATTCACGTCTAGCATGCAATTCCTATACTTCACATAATCAACAAATCTCAATTTACACTTCGTATGGAAACTAGGTTTTCACATATTTTCATAAAATCACTAATACGATACAATACTACAAATCAATTAACCAATTCATTTGTATATTTCAAAAATATCAAGTTTGGATGAACAAGGGTTTCGATCTCAAAAATAATAATGAAATATCGGATTTTAATAAAATAACTTACGTAGGAATGTTAGGAATGCCTAGACTAGCTCGTATCTGCTTCCGGATTCATGATCGAAGATCAAACGAGGGTGTTTGGGTGGTTTATTGCTCTCGGCTCAAAGGAGAGAGTGGGGGGGGGGGGGGCGGTCGACGGCCACAAAACAAAAAAGGAATTAGGTTTTAAAATTTTATAATTTTCCTTTTATACATGGATGGATGGGTTTAATGAATTATGGGTTTCAGGTTTAATTAAGGCCCATAACCTCTAATTAATTAAATAACACCTAATTAATAATTAACAATTTTTGATTTTTAGTTTTATAAAGCTCTAATATTTATAAAAATATTAAATACGATTAATACACGATAAGCACGTACGATAACCATAATATTCACATAATTCACGTAAATTCACGAAATCACATAAAATTCACTTAATTTAAATTATTAAATATTTGAAATATTTATCTTAATTAATCACCAACGTTCCGGGTTAGACTCGAGTGCGATTCGTTGTGCGTGAACTAACTGACACATTTAATTAACTTAATTAAATGTCATGCACGTGTGACTAACCGAGATAACTGAGTTTGCAATAAATAATGTTTGAACTAACGAAGTTTGAGTTAACGGAGTTAACCTGAAATTGCCGGATGTCACATCTTTCATAACCCTTACTTCCAAAACATCGTTCATAAACATCATTTTATAAAACGTCACATACAACATTCATAAACATCGTTTTATAAAATAGTCACATCGTTACGTATGCACACCAGCCAAAAAAACATTATTAAAACATTTAAAAGAAGGCTTCTAGAACTCACCGTATAAGCTAATCTGGGTTGTCCTAAATAAAGGCCCAACAACGTCACTTCCGATCTGAATTGATTAGTTAAATACACATCAGACCCAATCCCGACTCTAACGGTTTAACCATTCTAAACATACTAACTTTACTTAATCAGCCTGCTGCCTGAGCACTTAGCAAGTGCGCTGGGACTTGTTCTTGCGTACTTAATAAGTGCGCAGACTTTGCTTCATGCGTACTTGATAAATACGCAGTACCTGCTTCATGCGTACTTGATAGGTACGCATGACCCTCTTCATGCGTACTTGATAAGTACGCAAGATCCTATTTTTGCGTACTTGGTAAGTACGCAGGATCAGCTTCGTGCGTACTTGATAAATACGCACGAACTGCTTCCTCACAAAAACCCTAACTTTCGCCTTCGGGTCTGATCACGTCAAGATCCCGAACTTGTTTACTTCAAAACGTTTGATTTTTGTTAAGGAATCCAAATATATGTTTTCCTTCCAATTTCATCCGTAAAAACGTTACATTTTCTTCCAAAACCCGAAAAACCCAAAAACGAACAAAAACTCACATTTAGGCCAGATCGTTACCTGAATCGAGTTTCTGATCCGGAGGTTCTTCTCACGAGCTCTGGAGCAACACACTCCTCAAATCTCGGGTCGATCCGACAACTTTCTCTCTCTACAGTTTCTCTCTCTAGAAGTTGCAAATGAGAGAAATGGGTGGTGACCTTGACTATTTATAGGGGAGGCTCCCCTTCCAGCCCGTTGGCCCATCCGACCCGACCCGACATGCGTCGTTCGTTTATTCCGTTATTATAGCTGTCGTTTTATTTTTGGGATGTTACAAGTTGTTGATTACACCATTTGATGATGTGTCTTATTTTTGTATGGAACAAATTTAAATTCCTGATTTATTTTCTTTTGAATATTGCTTGATTATTTTAAGTATGACTTATTTAAATCTGTAATGCATTATGGTTGTTGCCTACTATAAATTTAGAATTCATTACTATCTAACTGACATGAAACATTAAAGACATGTGAGACATGTTATTCAAGTCCATTAGATAATTAATTAGATTGGATCTAATAGATATCATGAAACATATTAAGTCATGTAAAAGATATATATGTGATATAAATGTTTACATACGACTTTATGATTGAAATAGTTTCAATAAAATTCCACTAGAAACGATCTTATGAGATAAGATATAGAAGAGCGATAAGAGTTATCATTACTCTAAGACTAAGTAGTTAGTCATACAAAACAGTTGAACAAAATCCAAATCGGTAGCCTTGAACCATAAAGTTCATCCAGAACAGGTGTAAAGATTTATATGGGATATGAATATAAAAGAGTCCTATTAACAAATAAGGATACGATGTTATGAACCCATATACGAAATAGTTTCGTCTGTTGCCTTAATAAATACTTCAATAAGATTTAAATTGTTCATAGCCGTGATATACCCGATTCTTGAACAAGAAACAAGTGTTGTTTAAAGTTCTGAATAAATAGTATTATTAAATTGCATAGACATAAAATTTCATATACAGACAAGGATCAGATCCTAGAAATATATAAATGTTTATCATAAACAAAAGATGTGATCTTTTACATTTGATAAATTTATAAATATTTATCATAAATAAAAGATAAGATCTTTTATAATTGATAAGTATATTAAAATAAAAAGACGAGATCTTTTACAACAGACACTAAGGATCACATGATGAAAGAATGAGATTCTTTAGTTAAATCATCCAATGATGATCCAAACACACAATCCATTTACGACAAATAAAGATTTGATCAGACTACACATGAATGAGATTCATCAAGACGTAGAAGTTGTTTTAGAAACAATAAATGGATCGTTGATACTAGAAGCCTAATAGATTATCAAAGATTGATAAAATAGGAATTGGATTCCAAGTTATCCTTAAAAGGAAACGGATTACAAGTTTTTGAAAAATTATATAAACTAATCAAAATGAACATGTATTATGAATATTAGAATGTTCTAGTAATAAATTAGCTCCAAGAATAGTATGAAATTCTAGACATGTCTGAGACCATTGAATCATTGAAACTGATACGATCATTTCAAATAAGATTCAATATGATGGATTCCAAGTTATCCTAACCAACTTTTCCTCTTTTTCCTCTCAATCCCACCCTATAAATAGAGCCTTAAACAATCCCCTGGGCTCTCTAGCAACTAAAGGTTGTTCTTCTCATCTCTTGGAAGATTCTAGCTTAAATCCTTCCATTCTAAGTAAGTTCTTATCGTGTTCTTGGTTGTTCATACTTTTCCTTTCAAAATTCTTCATAACTAGCTAGATCTATGATTCCCTAACATGTTTATGTTGTAATCATAGACCTATTCAAGTTCAAAAGCCCTATTTTAATTAAACTTGTTCAAACTTTTATTTAAAAACTTGGTTTTAATCTTTCTTGTTCTTTTGAATTTCAAAAATCATGTTTTTACTAAAACTCCTTATTTTCAAATTAAACCTCTTTAATATTCAATTAAACTTATTTCTATCTTTACTAAACTTATATTTACACTTTAACCCTTATACTTTCCAACCTTACATTTCACACCCTAAACTTGGTCAAGTATACAAATCGAGTAACTTTCAAACTGGTATGTAGTTATCTGACAAACATTAAAGTTCTGGCAAGGAAAAGATGGGGTTCTGATCCGGCTAACTCTTTCCTGGGAATTTTTTTGTTGGAGGTACTACTCTGGAATGATAACCACTCTAGTATACAACAACCACTTTCACCTAATTACACTCTCAACCCCTCTACTATTCTAAACTTGTTTCTAATTTACTTAACAAACTTACTTAGGGAATCCTTAAGGCATTCAATCCAAGTTACATCATGTACAAGTTCAACCCTTTCACTTGCAAGGTGAGTTCATAGCCCCTCTTTTATGTTCTACTTTGGGGTGGAAAACATGCTCATATATCAAAACAGAAACCATATTCTTGAGTCTAAACTATACTTTTGCATTCAATAACAAACTTTCTAATTCTAGTAAAACTAAACTGGTTTATACATGTTGCTATTCTTTGTTACTTTTTAAACTACAAAGTCTCTCTAATTTTCTTAAACTTACACAACCATTAACTTCGGGGAAGTCACGGGAGTACGTAAATTGATCTATTGGCCTGACAAGCCCATCTAGTACTTCAAGTTGTGGATTCTGATCAACTTAGAAGGAGATGGGTGTTCAGAAACTGCATTCTATACACTTACACTTAGTCTAACACCCTGAGAAGGTGTTGGACAGGAGAGCTATCGATCACTAGGTTTGGTTGTTGACTCATGTATAAAAGTTTAATTACTTGGAATTTGAAACTTGTTTAATACTTGCATCTTCTTATCTATTACTATGTATCAATCTAAACCTATGTTCTCACCAACTTTTTAGTTGACCTATTTTAGCATGTTTTTCAGGTTTTGGATCTAAGTTGTTGTTTTACTCATGCTAGGATTCAAGATCAAGACTTTAGTGGATTAGCTTAGACATGGTATTTAATAATAACACATGTTTGTTTTATTTTGTTTATTTGTTCTGAAATACTGATGTAATAACTATTTGGTTATAATAGTAAATTTCTTTTGATCATGTGTGATGATTCAATTTCTCCGCCCCCTCGTGTTTCCGCCTTGGCGGGGGTGTGACAGATTGGTATCAGAGCCTTGATTATAGAGAATTAGGCTACTTTAGAATAGACCTAGACTATACCCTTAGGAGTCCCCTTATTAGGAAACTATGTGCTCTATTTGTTTAATTGTTTGTTTAACCATTATGTGCCTTCTTATTCCTCTTTCTCGAAAACAACACACTTATATTGATGAACCATCACATGAAACTAGAAGACCCAAAATTGAAGTCTAACACATGATGAAGCTGGTCATAGTTTACAGAGAAATGAGGGGGATAAAAATAAATGTATCAACAACCGTGATTTCTCATGTAAACTAAATTTTTTGTGCTCATTGGTCAAGCATGTGTTCAAGATTTGTTGTGATTCAATTATGATGGGATTTCTTATTTAGGATCTAGGCGAAATCCAGATAGACAACCTAGTTATGGAACTTCACTGCGGTGAACGTATACAGATTAGGAGGTGTGAACCAGGAATGAAGATCTAATTGAAAAATGTTGGACTTTGGATATAAGGTGATCACTGCTGAGCATGATTTTGTGTTTGATTCTATCAAGTGTTTTCATGATGAAGCTAGATATCCGTTGGATTATTAGTTGAAGATGGAACCTTTTATCATTGGCCGATGGGATAGGAAACATACCCTTGTTTCTGGTCAAGTCATATGGAGCTTAAACTAAAAGGGGAAATTGGAAATTAATATCTTCGGGAATTTGGTTGACTCGTGAAGATACAGGATAGAGTTAGACACATCTGGTGTGAAGACTAAAGTTTATCTTACTGGAATTCCTATGGGAGCTGATTAGTTTGATGCAGGTTATTGAAAATTCAAACTCTGTATCATATGCTAGCTGATTTGGAGTTGTCTTAGTCCACTATTGTTACCTGGTTAGGAAGACACTGTCAGACTCAGAGTTCTAAGTCAGGGTGGAGCAAGCTACTGCTGAGAGGATGAACTATAATGAGTTGTGTTGGGTTAGTTGGTTCCTGTTGAAGCACTTGGTTTGGTCTACAATGAAAGCTACAGTTATGAGGGAGTCGTGTGTATCACTCGACAACTGAAGACTGAAGTTTGAAGATTTGAAGATCTAAAGTGGATTGCCAGAAGATCAAGTCTGGCCAGAAGATACGTGATGTCAATAGTTTAGAGGGAATCTGTTAGGACATTCTTTGTAAACTGATGATTATCAGTGTTAGTGATAGATAGAATTTGATGCTATAGTTAAGACGGAGTTTGTAGAAGCATGTTTTTGTAACTATAGATTAAATTCTATGTATCGGTGTACGTGGCTAGTACGCAGGAGGGTGTTCCTGAGTACTTAGCATGCACACCAGTTTGGTCCTGCGTACTTAGTAAGTACGCAAGACTTTTGCCTTATGTACTTGTCGGGTATGCATAACTAAACCCTGCGTACTTAGACAAGTACGCAGGTAATGTTCCTTCCCCTATAAATAGATGACTTGTCTTCATTTGTAGGTGGAACTCTGGAACTAGGTCGAGAGGTGTCCGGGTCGGGACGAGCTCTCCCGACCCCTGGACCGTGAGCTTAGATGAGAGATGTGTGCTCCTTCGGTATGTAGTCTGTAATACGGGATGACTTCTATGTTATGGATTACGTGTCGTTTCATTATCTTTCGTCTTTGTTCCTGTTTCTCTCTTTTTGTTAGTTCCCACACAAATCACAGAACATGTCTGTGTATCTCCGCTGCGCGACGAGGCTCCCGGGACCTACAGATTGATCAACTTCAGAGAATGGTACAAGATCTGATAGCTCATAGTGGTGCTCCAACAAATGTCAATCAAGAAGCAAATGTTGAAAATCAACAAAGTCCAGCAACTACAGAACCCATTCCTTCTGCTGCTGCACCTGTTCATTCTCCAAATTTTGATGTTAATATGTATGAAGAAAACACTATATTCGATGTAGATATGCTACTTAATAATGAAGGTGAAGGAATGGAGATAACATATGAGAATAATGATGAAACTGAGAAGGAAGAAGAACATGATGAAGAGTTGGTGATAATCAGTGAAAAGAAAGGTGACGATCATTCTTTTGATGATGATAGTAATAGTAGCGGAGCTGGAGGTGTTGATGGAAGTGGAAAGATAGAAGAAGAGACTGATAGAGATACTGAGACCAACACGGAGTATAAAAGGTATGAATATGAGCAACAACAAACGTATGTTGAAGAAGATGGGTCGATCATTGTAAAAATGGACAAACTAGTAGATGGAAGAGAGCCATTTACTGTTCTTGAAGAGAATGAAGAGTCATCTGATCCTCCAAAGACCACAAGGGTTGACAAGAGTACATGGTGGACTGTTACAGAGAAACCATCAATAGTTGAAAGGATTACACAGAAGATTAAAAATCCATAACAAGCTTTGACTACAGAAATCTTAGGATGGATGTACGATGATGACAAGAAGATGTATGTGATAAAAATAGGTGAAGGGAATATCCAGTACTTTGATCGAAGCTCAAAGTTAAAGACATTACCGTACTGGGATATTCGAGAGCTGAGTCACCTGAAGTTGATCAGTCCATCCAAGAATTCATTTGCTAAAAATTTTGAAGTGTATTTAAAGAAAGAATGTGCTAAAGACAAGTTTGAAAGTTTCCAGCCATAGATTCCTAAGTGCAGAAAGCTAAAAAGAAATGATAAAGATGGCAAGAGAAGGTTCAGGTATATTGTAAAGCCAGCTGATACAGTTTCAACTGTATACATCCCAGCACGTAAATAAATGTTTTTCAAAAGCTTCAAGAAATGGATGTATGACAGCAGAACACATGAAGCTGTAATCATGCACCATGATTCATCAGAGATCAAAGTATTTGATCCAGTGGATCTGTTTAGTTTTTCTGATGAAGACCTGAAGATTCTGTACAAGAACCCAATCAAGTATGACATGAGCACGAAGATAAAAGCTGAAGCGAAGTTGTATATGAGAGTCGTAGCTCGTTGTTTAGCAAGAAGACATGAAGCAAATGTAATCAAGAAAAGACTTACTGCACTGGATGCTAAGAAAGTGAATGTCAAAGCCAAAGCCAAGCCTGATAAAGACAACAAGTGAAGAATTGATGTTTTGTGGACTAGGGGGAGATTGTTGGAACCTAGTAGTCTATAGAAATCAATTATAAACTTAAGAGTATAACTCTAGAGTTTTCGGTCGAAAAGTAAGATTTCGATCGAAAAGTGTTTTCGGTCGGAAACACTTTTCGATCACAGCTTTTCGATTGAATTCTGTCTAGTATATATATGTTGTCTTTTGTATTTTGTAAGTAGATTTCTGATTTGTAAAAGGCTTTGATCAGATCTTGTTTAGAGAAATTAGAACTTTGTAGTGGTTGATTCAAGGTGTATTTACAACAGATTATCAATGGAATTCATATGCTTGATTGTGCATTTCATGATTATAGTGTACTTCATCTTAGTTCGTGTTTGATTCGATCTTATCGGTGTTAGTAGATTTCTAGAGTGTTTTCGCCATTCCAGAGGCTGTTGGAGAAGATTAGGCTTAGATATCAATAGATCAGAAGGGATCACACAACAAGTGAAGAATTGATGTTTCGTGGATTAGGGGGATTATTGGAACCTAGTAGTCCATAGAAATAAATTATAGGCTGAAAATGTACATCTTTACGGATTTCAGTCGAAAACTAAGTTTTCGATCGAAAAGTGTTTTCGGCCGAAAACACTTTTCGATTAGAGTTTTCAGTCGAAATCCTTTTAGTATATATATGTTTGTCTTTTGAACTTTGTAGTTAGATTTCACATTTGTAACTTTGGTCCAGATTTGTATCAGTGAAATCAAAGTGTTGTTGGTTGTTTAATTAGTTTGTAACTGGAATTAATCATCAATGAAGATCATGTATTCAATTGTGCTTTTTGTGTTTATCTCGGTTTTTAGTTTCATTTATGTTTGATTCGATCTACTCAATTGTTGGTGTATTCTAGATTGTTTCGTCTTTCCAGAGATTGTTTGAGGATTAGAGACTTGGATATTAGAAGATCAGAGGGGATCACATTCTTGTACATATAGTCGAATACGAGCCCTGAGATATTGCACGTTTCTTTGTTGCAGAGCTTCACCATCACTCCTCCCCATTTCATTCCGAAGGCATCATATCCTCCTCTTTTGTGAGTTATGGAATGAACGAAAATGTACATGTTGAAGCAGTTTCCTGTGACAACACTCTGGATAGAGTCTTAGTTTGTATTTTCATGTCTGTAATTGTCTTTGTATGTAAGAGTCTTTATGTATTAGTTTATCGAGTTGTATTTACTTTTACATATTGAATGTTGCATTTCTTTCTAAGTGTTTTGCGCACTTACGTGTGCGCAGGAGAATGCTCCTGCGTACTTAGCAAGTACGCAAGAATACCTTTGCGTACTTGTTAAGTACGCAAGAGCAATTTGCCCTACGCACTTGTTAAGTGCGTAGGCATCAGGTCAGCTATAAGTAGGATAGGTTGACAGAAGTTAAGTACGCAGACATTATAGCAAATATGCAGATTGTAATCTCATTGCTTTTCTCTGTAACCTTCAAGTGTTTATAATATAAAGAACATTTAAAGTGTTTTCTCTTGTCGGTTTACTTTGTTTAGCTAGACTCTTTGCCTAGTCACGGGCATTCAGCACCCGGTCCGACTAGTATACCCACTTGCATGTGACGATCCGCCACACCCGAGGGACCTACAACTGGTATCAGAGCCTCGGTCTTCATTGATTTGTGTTCCAATTTCGGGTTTTAGGGTTTTTCTGAGCAGATCTGAGATATAAAAGTCGCTACTTTTTCTTGCAAAAATCCTCAAATCTGAGTTTGTTATCACTTCATTTGGTGTTTGGAAGGCTAAGGGTTTGTTAGATAATGTTTTCGAAGCTTTTGGAAGCATTAATTTCTCAGATCCATCACTTTTTGAGCATTCTCCTCAAGATCCGTTAAGAACGTTGTTACTTTTTGATAAGTATGCAAATTCAGCTTTTCTGCGTACTTACTAAGTACGCATGGGTTTTGTCCTGCATACTTACTAAGTACGCAAGAGAAGTTGTCCTGCGTACTTGTTAAGTACGCATGAGTATTTGACTCTACGTACTTAGTAAGTACGCATGGGCATTTTGCGAACTTATCAAATACGCATGAGCACTTGGCTTTGCGTATTTCCTAAATACGCATGAGCACCCTTTATGTGCGTATTTGCTAAGTACGCATTGACTAGCCTCTGGGATTAAAAAAAAAAGTTTATTGGCGGGAAAACCTTCATTGTCCAAAATTTTTAGGGATCATTTGTACGCGTGTTTCGGCCCATTCTTGAGAAGATAGTAATTTTGGTTTTTCCGGACTAGAATTTGTATACGATGTGGCTTGGCGAAACACGAACGAGATTTTTGTTGGATGATACCACTTGTCATACATTGTTTAAGGGTCCATACCTGAAAATGTAGGCTATGAGTATCCAGGATACTTATTTAATAGGGTATGAATGCTGAACTTATGGGAGCAATTGGGTCGTCATCGGCTAAAGGTCTCGTTTTATTTGTGAAGATGTGGCTGCTTTGGGTCTTGTGGAAAGAGAATCATCTTGTTTAGGTATTCAAACCTAAATATGTAGGCTACGAGTATGTGGGATACTTATTTAATAGGGGATGAATACTGGAACAACTTAAACCCAAGGATTTGCTGTTTTGGATCTTTGCAAAGGAATAAAAGAATAAAATCCTGGAGTTGGCTAGTTGTGCTTTTTGAGGATTTGAGTGACGTGACGATGAAGCTGGTCATAGTTTACAGAGAAATGAGGGGGATAAAATCTAGTATTCATGAGACATTAAAGAGGTGGTGGAAAAGCCGTTGGTACTTCCTATATATATACCTCTTTGACGTAACATGGATCTCAACCGTGATTTCTCGTGTAAACTATATTTTTCGTGTTTGATTCTATCGTGTGTTTTCAAGATGAAGCTGGATATTCGTTGGATTATTTGTTGAAGATGGAACCTTTTATCATTGGCCGATGGGATAGGAAACATACCCTTGTTTCTGGTCTAGTCAGATGGAGCTTAAACTGAAAGGGGATATTGGAAATGAACATCTTCGGGAATTTGGTTGACTCGTGAAGATATAGGATAGATTTGGACACATCTGGTTGAAGACTTAAGTTTATCTTACCGGAATTCCTATGGGAGCAGATTAGTTTGATGCAGGTTATTGGAAACTCAAACTCTCTATCATATGCCAGCTAATTTGGAGTTGTCTTAGTCTACTATTGTTACATGTTTAGGAAGACATTGTCAGACTCAGAGTCCTAAGTCAGGGTGGAGGTTGCTACTGCTGAGAGGATGAACTACAATGAGTTGTGTTGGGTTAGTTGGTTCTTATTGAAGCACTTGGTTTGGTCTACAATGAAAGCTACAGTTATGAGAGAGTCGGGTTTGTCATCACTCGACAACTGAAGAATGCAGTTTGAAGATCTCAAGTGGAATGCCAGAAGATCAAGTCTTGCTAGAAGACACGTGATGTCATTAGTTTAGAGGGAGTCTGTTAGGACATTCTTTGTAAACTGATGATTATCAGTGTTAGTGATAGATAGAATTTGATGGTATAGTTAAGAGGGAGTTTGTAGAAGCATGTTTTGTAAGTATAGATTAAATTCTATGTATCGGTGTACGTGGCTAGTACGTAGGAGGGTGTTCCTAAGTACTTAGCCCGCACACCAGTTTGGTCCTGTGTACTTAGTAAGTACGCAAGGCTTTTGCCTTGTGTACTTGTCAAGTACTAATAACCAAACCATGCGTACTTAGTAAGTATGCAGGTAGTGTTCCTGCCCCTATAAATAGAAGACTTGTCTTCATTTGTAGGTGGAACTTCTGGAACAAGGTTGAGAGATGTCCGGGTCGGGAAGAGCTCTCCCGACCCGTAGACCGTGAGCTTAGATGAGAGATGTGTGCTCCTTCGGTATGTTGTCTCTAATACGGGATGACTTCTATGTTATGGATTACGTGTCGTTTCATTGTCTTTTGTCTTTGTTCTTGTTTCTCTGTCTCGTTTCTTGGTTCCCACACAAATCACAGAACATATCGTGTTATTTCCGCTGCGCGACGAGGCTTCCGGGACCTACAACTTCCTGATTTATCTGCATGCGCTATTCAAGTCATTCAATCTTCCTGATTTATCTACAGTTGACGCCGCAAACGTTTATGAATTATTGGGTGGCGGTGATGACTCCAGCTTCTCTACTCGTGCTACTGTACCAATTGTAACTCCTGATTCCAATGTTGCATCTGCATCTGGAACTCATGACAGTGATGACAGTGAGGATGTTCTTGTTGTTGGAGATGACGCTCAAGCCAATCCTATCACAACTATAGGAAATGAAGCTCCAGCTGATCCAATTAACATTGAATCTTCTTCCTCTGGAACACTGGAAATGGGGAGTTAAGCACGAATCTTGATCCAGAAATTCAGGAACCGATTGTACCGGAGACGAGAGTGCATAGGAATCATCCAATCGACAACATTATTGGTGATCCTTATGCCGGTGTTCAGACTCGTTATCGAACCATTACTGAGAACACCAGTCTTTACACAGAGATATTTGACACTGGTGTCATGGAAACATGTCTGCATGCTGCATTCGTGTCCCAGTTAGAGCCGAAGAATGTGAAGGAGGCTCTCACTGACAACTGTTGGATTGAGGCGATGCAAGATGAACTGTCTCAATTCCAAAAGTTGGCACGTGTGGGATTTGGTTGACTTGCCAAAGGGCTTTCAGCGAATTGGAACCAGATGGGTGTTCAAATGCAAGACAGATGATCGTCATGTTGTTGTGAAGAACAAAGCAAGATTGGTTGTTCAGGGTTTTTGTCAGCAAGAGGGCTTGGATTACACAGAAGTATATGCCTCAGTTGCTAGAATTGAGTCCATTCGACTGTTCTTGGCTTATGCCACTTATGTCGGCTTCAAGGTCTATCAACTTGATGTGAAGAGTGCTTTCCTTTATGGTAAAGTTCATGAAGAGGTCTATGTTACTCAACCTCCCGGTTTTGAAGATCCACATAATATTAATAAAGTGTATAAGCTCGACAAAGCACTTTATGGTCTTCATCAAGCACCGCAGGCATGGTATGAGAAATTATCTAAGCATTTACTGTCTAATGGTTTCGACCGTGGACAGATTGACTCTACCCTCTTCATTAGGAAAGCAGGAGGTGACATTCTTCTTGTACAAGAATACCTCAACGACATTATCTTTGGTTCTACTAATGAAGGGATGTGTAGGGAATTCGAGCAGGTGATGAAGTCCAAATTTGAAATGAGTAATATGGGTGAATTGTCGTTCTTCCTGGGTCTGCAAGTCAGTCAAAGAGAGGATGGCATTTATCTACATCAAACTAAGTATGTGCAGGACATCTTATCAAAATCCAAGATGAATGATAGCAGTACTTATGGAACACCTATCCCAGTCAATCATGGTCTGCATCCTGACAAAGATGGAAAGGATGTAGACAGCAGATTGTACCGTGGGATGATCGGATCACTTGTGTATCTCACAGCTTCAAGACCAGATATAATGTTTGCTATGTGCTTGTGCTCAAGGTTTCAATCTAAACTGAAGGAGTCACATATGATAGCAGTGAAGAGAATTTTCAGATACCTGAAAGGGAAACCCTAATTAGGTCTTTGGTACTCTAAGAACCAGTCATTCGACTTCAAAGCCTACACTGATTCAGATTATGGCGGTTGTAACCTTGACAGAAAGTCAACTTCTGGTGGATGTCAATTCTTAGGAGACAGACTGGTCTCCTGGCAGTGTAAGAAGCAGTCAACGATTTCTGTCTCAACTTGTGAAGAATAATACATTGCTGCAGCGAGCGGTTGTTCTCAGATACTGTGGATTCAGCAGCAGTTGAGAGACTACGGCTTAAACTTCACTGGAACTCCTCTATTCATTGACAACAATGCCACAATGTCCATCACAAATAACCCGATGAAACATTCCAAAACTAAACATATAGAGATTCGCCATCATTTCATCCGTGATTGTGCTGAAAAGCATTTAATTGAACTTGTAAAAGTTCACACGGATGACAATCTTGCTGACCATTTCACAAAGGCATTTGATCGATCCCGTTTTGAGCATCTTGTCAACTTGATAGGAATGTTCAATCCTGAGTAAAAATTAATTTTCTTAATTCAATTCAATCCATGGAAGTTAAACTTTATTTCTTTTTAAATTTTATGTATAGTTCTTTTAAGTTTCAAAATATTTTCCAAAAACAAAACCAAAAATAAAAAATGGAGAAAATTTCAAAGTTAACTTGAGAAAAGAGGAAATGATAGTACATCAGAAATGATCTAAACGTCATAGACTGCTCATATGGGAAATGATTGCGTCATGTTTACTTAACTGTTTAACTTATTGTGTTTTTAATCTGCTTATTTACAATTAATTTAAATTGCTAGTAAGTTGTATGCGTCTTTGAATCACTAGTAGTGTGGAAACTAAATCTAAATTACAACTGCAATTTGAACCCATGTTTGCAGGTGTGTGTGTGCGTAAAAGAATAGAAAAGATCATTATCAGATATAGGATGTTAGATTTTGGAAATAATTTTCTTTTGAGGTCAGTTTCGGGTTATGTCGTTAGCACAATTAATGCGGTTCATCTCACTGCCCATACTCACAAGTATGCAATGAGAGATTGAATCAAGACATGTCTCTACATTAACCGTTGACCATGTATTCACCCTTGAATCACTCCTGATTCATTGAAATTAAATCCAGATAAAAGTTGGATCCCCTTACCTTATTCAATCACCATATATATTATCCTGAATCATCATTCCGATATTCAATGAAGAAAATAAAATGAAACCAAGACAACTGAATCACTCGATTCTGAATCTTATGATTCCTGATAATCCTTATGGATTCTGCTTGATTTTTCTTGTGCTAATAGATGTAGCTTCATTCTGAAAATTTAGAAAATCATTGGGAAAATCTTAGATGCCTTGAGATAGTGCAAGTTAGAATAGCATATCAGTGGGGTACACGTTGTACATCTTATAATTAATACCTTAATACACAAGAATGTGATACAAAGATGCGTATAGTTTCAAATCTTATAATATTGTCAACTTGAATTACTTGTTTATGTGCTTATTACGTACTAATAAAGAGTAATCCATGACATGATCCCATATTCTTTGATGTTTATTTTGTATCGTTTTTGCTAAAAGATAGCCTGATATGATCCTCTGCTCCTGTCTTTGATCAAAAATAGTTTGTGTGAATACTTGTATATTTCTATGAGAAAAGATCAAAAATGTTTTAAGTTTATGCATAGTTCAATTTTATTCAGAAAAGCCAAAAATATTTGTGTTTAACCTTCCTGAATTGTATTTGAAACCTCGTGATTGAATATTTTATCTTGTTCGTTAGTTGATTTGAAAGACTTCATAAATTCTGAGTTGAAAGTTTGCGTACTTAATCGTTGTGCGTACTTGTCAAGTTCGCACGAAGTAAGTCTTGCGCACTTATAAATGCGCAAGAGTTAAAGCTTGCGTACTTGCGTACTTACAAGTACGCACGAGTCTTGCGTACTTACAAGTACGCACGACTGATTGTAGCTGGGTATATAAGGGACACTTAGAAAAATTTTCTCAGTTTCATCGCATTCAAACCAAAGTTTTCCCTCTGAAAATTTCACTCAAAATCAAAGTGTTCCTAAACCATCTTTTCGTCCCGTCTATTGTTTCATCATTTCATTTCATCGACTTGGTGAGATTCTAGGTTAAATCCATCCGTAATTTCGTGACTTTTGGACCGATTCTTGAGTAAGAAAACCTAAGTTCAATCTGTGATTTTTAGGGCAAATTGAGGGTTGTTTGGGTAACCTATTATCATTAAATATGATTTGATCACATAACCGATCCTTGAACGTCCTTTTTAATCTTCGATTTTTGACTTTGGGTTTGAAGTCGAACCGTCAGTGGGTCGAGGGGCCGTTTTAGGTCAAAATTGGTCCTGAGTAGGTAGTTTGTGGTGTTGATACTGGTCCCATAGGTTAGAATCATTGATTCCGACCTAGTGGTGACCTATTCGACCCGGCTTTTGAACGATCAATCAAATTCTAAACTTTCTGGAATTTTTCTTAAGTGCTGTCCTTGCGCACTTAGCAAGTACACAAGAAGTCGTTCTTGCGTACTTGTTAAGTACGCAAGAAGAAAAAGCTGCGCACTTGCTAAGTGCGCAGCACCAACACTTAGGAAATTTTCTAAGTCTGAAATTTCTGTTCAAAGAGTAACTACTATACCATGTCATGTTTGTTCATTACCAATGATACGTGTTGTTCTGATTGTGCTTTCTGTGTGCTTTTGCAGATTATGTCTCGAGCGTTTACTAACGAATTCAACCTGTTAGCGAACACTCAACCCGAATGGAAAGGTGCAACATTGCAATATAGGGAGATAGTTGACTTCTTGAACCGCTCAAGAGTCAGCTATGCTATCTCAGCTGACCCGACCGTGTCAAGACCTTACTTGGAACAATTCTGGGAGACAGCGGAGCACGAGTGCACAGTATCCCCCAATGTCATTAGGGCTACCGTTGCAGGTCAGGCTGTTGCCTTCTCTGAAGATACTATAAAAAGGGTCCTGCAGTTCAGAGACCTCGCGACCGACCCGACAGCCTATCCAGACTACTTTGTGGATGGCTGTTGGAGTCAAAGAATGTGATATGTCAGAGCAAGGGACTATGCTTCATACAAAAAGATGTGGGTATTAGACCAATGGCGGTATTTCACCCACGTCATGATCGTGTGCATCTCGTCAAGGAAAGCTGGTAAAGATGCCATGGGTTATGACCTTGCAGCAGCCATGGTGGGCTTGTCTCTTAATAGGGGCTACAACTTCTCGCGCTACATCTTCAAAGCAATCAATGACCAGATCAACACAGCGGAGAAGTTTAGATTCTTGTTGTACCCTAGGTTTGTGCAACTCTTAATCGATGACGCGTTGCCAAACCTATAGGGGAGAGACTGCAAGTCAAGCGGGTGGACAAAAGAGTATTTGCTCAATTCCTGAAGCCAGGCAGTGTAGAACCTACCCCTGTGCACACAGAACTCTTTGGCCACCTTCTGAATGAAGCATATGTGGCACCTGAAGACTAGAGATGGTACAGCCACGACTCGGAACCTGAACTGAGTGAACATTCCGATGAACAGCAGGAACACTACGACGAGGAGAATGATAGTGATGATGGTTCGTCTGAGGATGGAGACGACGTAGGCGGTGATGGTGTTGCTGAGGAATCCGATTCAGAAGCAACAGAATCAGATTCTTCTGATTCCGATGACGCACCATCACAGGCACACCCCAGGAGATTGGCACAGGTAACCCTACTTGAGTCGTCCTCCAAAAGGAAGCGACAGAGCTCGAGCAGCGAATATAAGCCAACATCTGACTCTAACGCTGCTCTACAAAGACAAAGAAGAGAAAGTGTTCATAAGAACAAGGGTGATAGGCAACAGGTTGCTATCCCCAGTGTGGTAGAGGTCCCAATTGTGCAGCAAGTACATGTTTCAGCCGCCAGTCCAGATTCAGCCTCTACCCCACCAGAACAACAATTGTACCGTAGGAGGAGAAGACCACAAGTTCAAGCTGACGTGGCAGTCACGACAGTCACAGAGGAGGTTCCTGTGACGGTGACACTCCCTACTACATCCGTCCAGGTGACAGTGACTACTCCAATTGTCACGGAGTCTGTCACCATCACCCCTACCATAACACCCACTCCCATCATCTCATCCCAAATCCCAACACCCACCATTGATCCTCCTAGTCAACCCTTCACTTATGACGATTTCTCACAAGGGTTTGACTTTGTTACCATCTTCTCCTCCCATATCCATAATGCCAAAGCGTCATCGTCTAAGCATCCTGATCCGAATGAGGCAAGAATCGATGTGCTAGAAACCCAAGTTGCTGGACTGCTGAAGACTATTCAGAAGTAAAAGGAGGAATCTGATGATCAACAAGCACAGATTAATTCACTGGCCAATGAAGTTAGGATTCTACATAGCCAGAGAACGGGGACTAATGAGCGACTGAAGAACGTAATGGCACAGAATGAGCTATTAATGAAGACAAATGAAATGATTCTAGGCCATAGAACGTCACTTGAGCTAAGGCTGGATTTACAAAGAAAAGAGCACGAAGCGATGGTCACATTAGTTGCAAAACTGACCAAGAAGCTTGATGCTCAGGGGGAGAAGGAGAAAGAGAAAGAGAAAGAGAAAGAAAAGAAGTCCATTGGTGCTGAGCCTTGTCATCTAGTCGACTTGACTAAGGATGACGATAAAGAAAAGGATCATGAAGCCGGTCCTAGTGGACGTGAGCACCAAGCTTTGGCAATTTTGCCCATCTCTGCTATTCCAATTGGTGAGGGGGAGTCTACTCAGCAAGAGGGTGGTGATACCTCTGGTGGTGGTGGTGATAAAGGGAAGTCAGCTGCCGATGTGCTCAAGGACTTATCTGATGATGAGATCCTTTATCTTGAGCCTGACTATTCCAAGGAAGCACAGATCGATGTTCTCCTTAATCTGGAAGGAGAGATCGACTCTGGTGATGACTGTAATGATGATGACGAAGATGTTGTGATTGAAATTCCCAAGGGTGACGGGGAAGGAGAGTACGAGCTAGAAGATTGAGAGATCTTTGAAGTTCCATCCTTCGACGCTCCGCTCGACACAGCTTCAGTCGAGCAGGCTAGTAATGTAGAAGCCTCGACTGAAGCCTCCCTAGTTAACCCTGAACCTGTGGACCGAGAGGCACCGAAAGATACAGACATGCCTTCTACTTCATCAAAGGGTCCAGCTCCTGTGTGGCAAAAGACGTCTATCATAGACAAGCACGGAGCAACAGGAATGATCTTAGCTGTAAGGTTCGAGGAGGACAAGCAGTTGTTCGCTATCAAAAGATCTGGGGGTTCAATACTTGAAACCCACTAGTGAAGCGTTCAGCTCCTTGCCCAAATACGACTGTGACAACTCGGACTTTTCAGGTTAACTCAGTTAACAATCCTCGTTAAATACCCTAACTGAAACTTAACCCCGTTAACTAAATCCAGTTAAATATCTAACCTCAGGGGCTAATTATACCATTCTCTAAACCGTATACACCTAAAACTTCAGGGATTACATCTGCCACATCTCAAAACTTAATTCATTGACTTCCAAAGTGTCACACCCCCATATTTTATTTACTTATTAAATAAATACAGGTTGTAACGATTGGTTCATTACACGATAGCGGAAGCTGTAATAATGATTTCTAAGACTTGATTACATATACAATTACTAAAACTAAGTAATACTGTGATCTAAGTTCTTCTAGATCAATGACAGACTTGAGACTTGATATTCTACGTCCTTCCAGTCTTTAGGAATTGATCCAACATAGCTAGCCTATTCCAACCGCGCCATGGCTAGAGGTCACCTGAGAAACATACTTAAAATTGTCAACACAAAGGTTGGTGAGTTCACAGAGTTAGTTATATTAGTGCTTATAGTTTTTCCCGAAAACATGTACATGACTTTACCGTCATAAAACTAAGTAGTTTTCCCCGAAAAACTATACATGACTTAACCGTCATAAATAATAAGTAGTTTTCATTTGAAAACATGCCCATGACTATACCATCATAAAATAAGTAGTTTTCCTTTGAAAACATGCCCATGACTTATCCGTCATGAAATAAGTAGTTTTCCTTTGAAAACATTACCATGACTTAGCCGTCATAAAATATGTAGTTTTCCTTTGAAAACATTACCATGACTTAATCGTCATAACTCCAATGTTTAACATGATCATTTTAACCTGATCGAAACTCTTTGTATAAACCTGATCCTTTTAACCTGATCAGAACCCTTTGTTTAAACCTGATCACTTTAACCTGATCAGAACCCTTTGTTTAACCTGATCACTTTAACCTAATCAGAACCCTTTGTTTTGTATTACCAATGAATCTGAATACTAATCCGATCTATTGACCCCATTTGTAAACTTGCAAGGAATACAAAATAGTATGTAATGTACGAGACCGTAACCAAACCCCAACTTTCTATGCCTCACCTCGCCTTTCTGCGAGTAAGAAAATATGCGGTCATTCGGCCATTTGGACCCCTGGTTAGCGCGACTAACCATGACCGGAGGCGTCACCCCCAATAGTACTATTCATATAATCCCGGGCTAAGTCCATAGCTAATGGTTACTAATTTATTCCGAGGACTTTAAGCGCTTTATTGTTCCCTCAATACATACATACGGTCAGATCATTAGTTTCATTCATTTACATATGAAAATTCTTTACAAGTATGTTTCCACCCCAAATCATTTCAAAACTTAGAAAAAGGGGTTAGTGAAACTCACAAGGAGTTAAACCAAAATGTTCACATTGTCAAATGTATAAGCAATGTAATTCATGTTTTCAAAATATAACAAGTAAGTATGTTTCTCCCCCGATGTTTACAAAACAGTAAATAGTTAAAAGGGGGCCGTGAACTCACCTTATGTCCGATGAAATCCTAGCAAACCAACTTGTGCTAGTTCTTGTATATCCGTACCCTAATCACACAAGGGTACTAATGTGTTAAAACTACTCGTCTTATACGTAAGTTGTTCAATACTTGTTTTATTATAAAACAGATCTTAGTTACTGCCCAAAGTGACTGATGAACAGATGTCGAAACTTCCTAGTTTCGATTGCGCAGATTAGATATCGAAACTTCCTAGTTTCGAATGAGCAAAAACTGGTATCGAAACTACCTAGTTTCGATTGAGCAATATGTATCGAAACTACCTAGTTTCGATTGAGCAATATGTATCGAAACTACCTAGTTTCGATTGAACAACTATTATCGAAACTCCTAGTTTCGATTGAGTAAACTTGTATCGAAACTCCTAGTTTCGATTGAGTAGGTATCGAAACTCCTAGTTTCGATTGAATAACAGGTATCGAAACTCCTAGTTTCGATTACTGCACTTTGATTGACAGAATTCGTCCTGTATATTTTTATGTTCAAATCTTGAATTTGACACACTTTTCTTGTTATCTTACTTGCGATTGAACATTTTGTATGCTTAGATACTGTTTTAAAGAAAATAAAGTGGATAATATCGAGTTTTTACCTTAAAACCGAGATGAAAATGATGAAAGAAAACAGAGAAGAGTCTTGAATCTTCTGTTAAACTTTCTTTAGAACACTTGAAATCTTCTTAAAATACCGAATTGTGGTAAGTTTTGCCTTAAAACTTGGCTTCGATTTTGAAGAGAAATGAAGAAGTTTACCGTATGAAAATGAGAGATAAAAGGGATTCGTGAGAGTTTTGATTGAAAGGAGTATGGTTTTGTCTGAATTTGAGTGTATTAGCAAGTGGGAGAATGACTCCCCTGACTTTCGGCCGAGAAAGTCAAGCAAGTGGGTTGGATTGTTTGATTTATCAAACAATTAGTTTTAGGTATATATTATTTAGAGTTTCAAATGGTAATTAAATTCGGTTTATACTGGTATGTAAACCGGTAACTCCCAGAATTACCAAAAATTTAAAATGAGACCCTGTACGGTTTTTGTTAGACCTTAATGTCCTTGTTTGTGAAATTAAGTAAATCACAAAACAATTATAATGTAAACTTGTTTATAACATGTGCGGGTATTGACCTGAATTGTCGGGTGTCACACAAAGTCAAAATCGGATGAATATTAAGTATGTTTGACTTTAGAAAGTCAAACCGGGTACCTTTAATCTAAATTCGCATTTTGTAACCGAATTTAGTTTAAACTTGTAATTGATACAAGCGACTCTAACAATTTTGATCATCATTGAGGTTTTAAACACCGGCTTTAATCGAATTAAACTCAATTATGAGTATTCAACTCATAACCGTCGATGCCTTCATCAACTACTGTCAAATGCACATCAATTCGTCTATTTTCCTCGCAATTTAACCCCTGCACACGTTGTACGAGTCTCAGAGAAGCTTTTACACACACAAGTTTGGCCGGAGTCGCAGCAGGTGTTGCCGGAGAACGATCACGTCACCGTCGGACCTATTTTACTAGATCTCCATCAATTCGAATTGCATTCTGGTAATTGCTTACGTTATCACGTTTGTTTTAGTGTCTAGATCGTAAGCCATATCTCTATTCTGGCTTACATCATCGAATTAAACACAAACCCGAATCTAGGGTTCGTTTATAAAACGTTTTGGGGCTTTTGATCCTAAGCTCAACCTCAATCAAATTAAATCACACAGTCATGTTTGAACTCCTTTGTTTATTAAAATCCATATGCTAATTTGATCTTTTAACATCAAATTTATAAAAATCCAGAAACTAGGGTTATTCATAATTCGATTTGGGGGTTTTAACCTTAATTTTAATCTCAATGAAATTAAAGTGTATAGATAGATTCGAAATGATTAGTATAGTAAAAGCCCCATGTTTTCGTTAAGATTTATCATCCAATTTAATCGATTTGATTATGAGTTTATATTCTAGGGTTCAATTCTTAAAACGTGACTTAACGATTTGAAACTTGTTGATTCTGAAATTAAACACACACAAAACATTCTCAATGACCCGATTAACAAAACCCCTGCATATCGAATCAAGCCAGAGTCGAAATCAATGGGATTTGGGTGAAGATCGATCGCGGCTTGCATGGGGGGGAGGTATCACAGAAATCGTATTGTTAAAACTATTTTTATCTCGGGTCTGTTGCGATAACCCTAGCGGGTGGGACTGGTTAAGTGGGTGTGCTATTGGGGGAGAGACCCGGGTTCGAGTCTCTCCACCCACATTTATTTTTAAAACCGATTATCATTATTATTTTAATTACCAAATAAATTGTTATATTAATATAATATTATATTAAAGTGTTTTAACCCGGAAAACAACCCGTAGGCTCGGGTTTGATTTTATAACTTATAATTGGTAATAATTCCACTTTTGAAATAATATAATTATATTATTTTCAACCCCGACTTCGTATGAAATAATATGTTAATATTAATTTTAACTCGTGACTCCTATTTTCAAATAATATATATTTATATTATTTCACTTTGTTAAATATCTCGTGTGATGTTTTAAACTATTTAATAATATAAGTTGTTATATTATTTACCTACGTTATTTGCTCGAATAAAAATAACATAATTATTATTTTTGCCAATGAAAAATTATTAATCTTACGAATCTAAAATAATATATTAAATTATATTATTTTCCTAACTTTTGTAAACGACTCGAACGTACGAACTTATTTATTTATTTATTATTCGTTATTAATGTTCAACACGTAACGCATTTAATATGGTATGAACTGTTGATGCACTTTCCTGTGACAACACTCTGGATAGAGTCTTAGTTTGTATTTCTAATGTCTGTAATTTGTCTTTGTATGTAAGAGTCATTATGTAATAGTTTATCGAGTTGTGTTTACTTTTACATAATGTTTGTTGTTTTTCTGTTAAGTGTTTTGCGCACTTACAAGTGCGCAGGAGAAAGCTCCTGCGTACTTAGCAAGTACGCAAGAACACCTCTGCGTACTTGTTAAGTACGCAAGAGCAATTGGTCCTGCGCACTTGCTAAGTGCGCAGGCATCAGGTCAGTATAAATAGGATAGGTTCACAGAAGCTAAGTACGCAGAACCATTTGTTCAGACAAACTCAGTTTTGCTAAGTACGCAGCTTGTATTCTCTCTGTAACCGTCGAGTGTTTATAATACAAAGAACGTTTATTGTGACTCTCGTGTTTTGGTTTACTTTGTTTAGTAAGACTCTCCACCTAGTCACGGGTATTCCGCAACCCGGTTTGACTAGTAGACCACTTGCATGTGACCAATCCGACACAAACGAAGGGACCTACAAGTGGTATCAGAGCATTGCTCTTGAATTCGAGTGTTGTAAGTGAGTTTGGAGACGTTTTACAGAGTTTTACAAGCAAAAAGAGGTATTTTTGTTGATTTTTGTTATAAAAAAGGGGTGGCTCTTGAGCACTTTTTTAGAAGCAAAAATATCTCAAAAACCGATTTTTGTTGTGTATTTGTGTGGTTTGAGCATCAAAGGTTGGTTAGAAACTTGTTTCTGATCCTTTGGCTCGATTGCATTGATCATCAGCCTATTTTTCACCATCTCCGGCGAGTTTCAGGTGACCGGAAAAGTTTGGTGAGAGTTGCTGAAAAGGTGTCCTGCGTACTTACCATTTTTGGTAAAAAGGACAGTTTTCTGCGTACTTACTAACTACGCAAGAGTTATCTCCTGCGTACTTACAAGTGCGCAAGACTGAACTTGTGCGAACTTAAGCTATATCCTGCGTACTTAATATTTCCTCCTGCGTACTTAATATTTCCTCCTGCGTACTTACAAGTACGCAAGAGCAAATCTTAACTACGCAAGACCATTTCTTAAGTGCGCAAGGCCAAAAACAAGTGCGCAACAGTGTCTGATTATTCTGATTTTTGACCAAGTAATTCACAATGTCGAACCTTCAGAATCTTGGAAACATGTTAAACTATGATAATGAGATCGGTACACCTCAGAAACCGCCTAAACTATTAAATGTAAACGATTATTCCAATTGGAAGGCGCGTTTTGAGCACTACATTTCATACACCGACTCATCATTATGGATACCAATCCTTGAGGGATATAAGCATCCCACACACATCTATCTTGATGAAGAGGTGCCAAAGCCCATCTCTAAGCTTGATGAAGAACAAAAGAAAGCTTATGATCGGGAAAAGAAGGCTCTTGGTTCAATCACTATGTCATTAACTCGGGAATTGTTTCACAGCTTCCGAGGCTATGACACCTCCAAGGATCTTTGGAAAGCACTTCAGAAAAGATTTGAGGGGAACAGTGACATTAAGAAGAGTAAGCGGGATCTTCTCCGGAAGCAGTATGAATGCTTCAATTTCATGGAAAATGAATCGTTAGATGATCTCATCTCTAGATTCTATCATTTACAAACGGAGTTGAAAGCTTTTGAACTGAAATATCCCGATGAAGAACTGGTGGAAAAATTTCTTGATGCTTTGGCACCAAAGTTTGAGATGTATACAACCCTGATGAGGGAAAATCCTAAATGCTATGAGTTAACAGTAGATGAGGCTATTGGTAAGATTCAAGCTCATAACATGAATCTTATGAAGAAGGAGAGCTCGGGAAGACCTCAGATACAGGACCCTTCCATGTATCATGGGACGACTTCCACTTCAAAATCATCGGGCTCTGGAATTGCCCTCTTTACTGGACACTCCAATGAAGAAGACCACTCAAATGGGTGTGGTGGTCATGCTTGTTATGCATCCGGATCAGGGTTGGGAACTAATCATCAACACACCTCAAGAAATCCTCCAGCTACGTCTTCAGCTAACCATTCTGTAATAGTCAAAATAGCTGAAGATCATGTAGCATTGTTTTCATCATGTATGCTTGCGTATGAGAATTTCATAGGCGGCAAGCTAACGGATCCTGAAACTATTGAAGAAGACTTTAACCAAGTGGATCCTGATGATATTGAGGACATGGATATTCAATGGAATATGGCCATGCTTTTGAGGAGGGCCAAGCGTTTCCTGAACAGAACAGGAAGAAAGTTCATTGGTGGACATTCTAATGCCAAGGTTGGATTTGATAAATCCAAGGCCAAATGTTACAAGTGTCTGAACTATGGACACTTTGCTCGTGAGTGTCAAAAAGACCGAGCACCGGCCTCTGGTTTCACCAGACCTAGCCAGGGAAACAGCCACGGCCACAACAACACTAGCCACCACAATCAACACCAAGGTGGTTCGTCAAATGCACTGGTAGCTCAGCATGACGAAAACTTTGATTGGGGTGTTCATCTAGAGGACGCCATCATTGCTCAAACACAGGTTGGTCTCATGGCTGAGATCATGGAGCTAATGGAGGCTGAGAGAAAAGAAGCTGAGGAGAAGGAAGCTTCTGTAGCTGTTGAAAAGGAGTCTACCACTGCCGTTGCTCTCATGGCCATTGGAGAAGCACAGAGTTCATCTTCTGAGGTAGATTCTAACCCTTTCTTTGTTATTTCTTGTTCTAAATGTCTAGAGCTAAAGCATGAAATTTCTAAGCTCCAAGACAAAATCGAACCCCTAACTATGGCAGCTCATAATTACAAAGCAAACGAAAAACGTTTTAAAGAATCTGTTGAAACATTAAAAAAGGAAAAATGTGAATATTCTTTACAAATAAGTGAGCAACAAGTTCACTTGGATATTGCGTATAGGGGGTTAGAAAAACGGAACAATGAAATCAACAAACTGCAAAATGAGATCCTGCAGTTAAAATGTACAAATGAGAAGTTGAAAAACTCTCGCTTTGTGGTGGAGCACTACGAATCAGTAGTGAGGAAAATGAAGGGTATAGGTCTTGGTACCAATGCCATTCCTCCACCAATAAGTGGGAAGTTTGTCAATAGCTTGATAGACATTGATCTCACTTGTCTAGATGAGTCCTCTGATAAGGATGATTCTCCTAAAAAGGATGAATCCTCAAGTAAGGCTAACTCCACATCTAGTTAGGAGTATGTTACTGCCTCTGAAGATGGGTCGGTTGACACTTGCCCTGAAGGAGTAGTCTCTGAGGAGTTGCTGACTGAACAGAAAGTCCACAAAAACATTATCACTAATGGTGATAACTGCATTTTAACTGAACCTGATATCATTGAAACAAATGATAAACTTAAGGTAATGCTTTACGGGGGTTATAAAAATATTAACCAAGTTAAGAAAGAGGCTTTTTCAGCTCATTATGGGCTTGGTTACAAAGAGAACTTGCAAAAGTATTATACCCCCAAAAACCAAACTGAAAAGGGTCAGACTTCTATTCATAAACCAACTCCTCCTGCTCATAATGGAGAGTTATCTAAGGCCAGATCTAATGAGCCTTACAAGAGAACTTATGTAGACAAGTGGAACTGTTTTCACTGTGGCTTGGTTGGTCACATTGTTGTGAACTGTCCTTCTAAGAACCAAGGGAAATGGCATGTTGTCTCACAGCCTGCTGTTATCCCCAGGTCGCCACCAGTGAAACCATCTCCCAAAAGTCCAAAGCAGAATGTGGTGAAACCACCAGTACAACCTATGGTAAAACCTAAGATTAAATCTGTGGCTAAACCATCTGTTGCAAGAAAGGTAAAGCAACCTGCTGTACCTCGTGTGTCTACATCTGGTAGTACACGCACTGGTGAGAAATCTGTGGCTAGAATCTCTAAGCCACAAAGAAGAAGAAGGAATAAGAGGTTGAGAAAGCTGGAACAGCTGACTAAGACTCAATCAAGTGAAGCTTCCACAAGTTCACCGGCTGTGGTTGAGCCAAAGTCTACTGTTCTGGTTAAAAATCAAAAGAGATCCTGGAACAAGAAAGTTAAAGGTTCTCAATCTCCTGTTCCAAATTCATCCAAAGATTCACCAATTTTGGACAGTCATCATGACTGTGAGTTGAAAGAAGTAGTTTATTTTGAGAAGGATGGACGACCCAAGACCACAATGGCTTGGGTCTCCAAATCTAACTAATTCTTTTGTTACTCGTGCAGGGACGTCCGAAGGATACTATCTCTAACCGTTGGTATGTAGATAGTGGATGCTCCCGGCACATGACAGGAAACATGGCCTTGCTTCAAGACGTTAAACCATTAAGAGGCGGCTATATGGCCTTTGCCGGAGAAAAAGGCGGCAGTATCACGTGTCAAGGCGTGTTTTCAAACGGTTGTGTCAGCTTTGACAATGTCAACTTCTGCGAGCAGCTGAAGCATAACCTGTTGAGTGTTTCCCAAATGTGTGACAAGGAGTACTCAGTGATGTTTGACAAGTCAGAATGTCTGATTCTCAAACCCGGTTTTGAGGTTCCCGAAGACTGGATTCTGATGAGAGCACCAAGATCAAACGACACTTATCAGATCGATATGAGCGTGGCAAAAACCACCTCATCAGTTGCTACTTGTTTGCTTACAAAGGCGACAGAACTTGACTCCATCTTGTGGCATAGGAAACTCGGACATATTTCTTATCGTAAAATGAATCATCTTGTCCGAAACGGTTTGGTAACCGGGGTTCCTAAGTTGAGGTTTACCGTTGCAGATGACTGTATGCCGTGTAAAAAGGGCAAACAGCAACGGAAGTCTTACAAGCCCAAGCTCCAAAACTCTATCCATACCCCTTTGGAGCTACTACACATGGATCTGTTTGGCCCCATAAGTATCAGGAGTATTGGAGGTAAGTCATTCTGTCTAGTTGTAACTGATGATTTCTCACGTTTTTCTTGGGTGCATTTTTTAGGTTCAAAAGCCGAGACTGCTGATATTCTTCAATACCTGATCCTGAGCTTGGAATCTCTTTGCAAGCTGAAAGTTAGAAGAATAAGAAGTGACAACGGAACTGAGTTCAAGAATAATTCGATGGAACTTTTCTGTCTCAAGAAAGGGATCCGTCACGAATTCAGCGCGCCGTACACACCTCAGCAGAATGGAGTTGCTGAACGGAAGAACAGAACACTGATCGAGACTGCAAGGACTATGCTGTCTGATGCAAAGCTTCCTGTCACTTTCTGGGCAGAAGCAGTTAATACAGCTTGTCACGTCTTAAACAGGGTTCTGGTTGTGAAAAGGCACAACAAGACATGTTATGAGTTGATCAACAATCGACTTCCCAATCTTGATTACCTAGTTCCTTTTGGTAGTCCTTGTTCCTTGTTGCTACAGTATAAAGACCGTTAGGCTAAATTTCATGCGAAAGCGGTGGAAGGCATCTTCTTAGGATATGTTGCCAATTCGCCCTGCAAGAGAGTGTACAACATAGGAACTCGTACTGCCGAGGAATGGTTTGAAGTGGACTGTAGTAAACACAGCACTCCACCAGAACCAAAAGGTCCAGCTTGGGGTTTTGATTATGATGCGCTATTCAAGTCTTTCAATCTTCCTGATTTATCTGCAGAAGACGCCGCAAATGTCTATGATTTATTGCGTGACGACAATGACTCCAGTTTTACTACTCGTGCTACTGTACCAATTATAACTCCTGATTCCAATGCTGCATCTACATCTGGAACTCATGAAGGTGATAACAGCGAAGGTGTTCATATTGTTGGAGATGACGCTTAAGCCAATCCTAACACAACTGTAGGAAATGAAGCTCCAGCTGATCCAAGAAACATTGAATCTTCTTCCTCTGGATCACCGGAAATGGGGGAGTTAAGCACGAATCTAGATCCAGAAATTCAAGAACCAATTGTACCGGAGACGAGGGTGCATAGGAATCATCCAATCGACAACATTATTGGTGATCCTTATGCCGGTGTTCAGACTCGTCATAGAACCATCACTGAGAACACCAGTCTTTACATAGAGATATTCGACACTGGTGTCATGGAAACATGTCTGCATGCTGCATTTGTGTCCCAGTTAGAGCCGAAGAATGTGAAGGAGGCTCTCACTGACAACTGCTGGATTGAGGCGATGCTAGATAAACTGTCTCAATTCCAAAAGTTGCACGTGTGGGATTTAGTTGACTTGCCAAAAGGCTTTCAGCCAATTGGTACCAGATGGGTGTTCAAATGCAAGACGGACGATCGTCATGTTGTTGTGAAGAACAAAGCAAGATTGGTTGTTTAGTGTTTTTATCAACAAGAGGGCTTGGATTACAATGAGGTATATGCCCCAGTTGCTAGAATTGAGGCCATTCGACTGTTCTTGGCTTATGCCACATATGTCGGCTTCAAGGTCTATCAACTTGATGTGAAGAGTGCTTTCCTTTATGGTAAGGTGCATGAAGAAGTCTATGTCACTCAACCTCCCGGTTTTGAAGATCCGCATAATATCAATAAAGTGTACAAACTCAACAAAGCACTTTATGGTCTTCATCAAGCACCGCGGGCATGGTATGAGACATTATCTAAGCATTTACTATCTAATGGTTTTGACCGTGGACAGATTGACTCGACTCTCTTCATACGGAAAGCAGGAGGTGACATTCTTCTTGTGCAAGTATATGTCGACGACATTATCTTTGGGTCGACCAATGAAGGGATGTGTAGGGAATTCGAGAAGGTGATGAAGTCAAAGTTTGAAATGAGCAATATGGGTGAACTGTCATTCTTTCTAGGTCTGCAAGTCAGTCAAAGAGATAATGGTATTTATCTACATCAAACTAAGTACGTGCAGGACATCTTGTCAAAATACAAGATGAGTGATAGCACTACTTATGGCACACCAATCCCAGTCAATCATGGTTTGCATCCCGACAGAGATGGAAAGGATGTGGACAGCAGGTTGTACCGTGGGATGATCGGATCACTTATGTATCTCACAGCTTCAAGACCCGATATAATGTTTGCTGTATGTTTGTGCTCAAGGTTTCAGTCTCAACCGAAGGAGTCACATATGATAGCTGTGAAGAGAATTTTCAGATATCTGAAAGGGAAACCCCGATTAGTTCTTTGGTACTCTAAGCAGCAGTCATTCGACTTCAAAGCCTACACTGATTCAGATTATGGCGGTTGTAACCTTGACAGAAAGTCAACTTCTGGTGGATGTCAATTCTTAGGAGACAGGCTGGTCTCCTGGCAGTGCAAGAAGCAGTCAACGGTTTCTGTCTCAACTTGTGAAGCAGAATAAATTGCTGCAGCGAGCGGTTGTTCTCAGATACTGTGGATTCAGCAGCAGTTGAGAGACTACGGCTTAAACTTCACTGGAACTCCTCTATTCATTGACAACAATGCCACCATGTCCATCACAAATAACCCGGTGAAATATTCCAAAACTAAACATATAGAGATTCGCCATCATATCATCCGTGACTGTGCTGAAAAGCATTTAATTGAACTTGTAAAGGTTCACACGGATGACAATCTTGCTGACCTTTTCACAAAGGCATTTGATCGATCCCGTTTTGAGCATCTTGTCAACTTGATAGGAATGTTCAATCCTGAGTGAAAACTAAGTTTTCTTAACTCAATTCAATTCATGGAAGTTAAATTTTTTATTCCTTTAAATTTTCTGTATAGTTCTTTTAGTTTTAAAATATTTTACAAAAATCAAAAACAAAATAGAAAATGGAGAAAATTTCAAAGTTAACTTGAGAAAAGAGGAAATGATACTACATCAGAAAAGATCTAAACTTCATAGACTGCTCATATGGGAAATGATTGCGTCATGCTTACTTATCTGTTTCAAATTATTATGTTTTTAATCTGTTTATTTACAAGTAATTTGAATTGCCAGTAGGCTGTATGCGTCTTTGAATCACTAGTAGTGTGGAAACTAAATCTAAATTACAACTGTGATTTGAACCCATGTTTGCAAGCGTGTGTGAGTAAAAGATTAGAAAAGATCACTATCAGATAAAGGATGTTAGATTTTGACAATAATTTTCTTTTGAGATCAGTTTCGGGTTATGTTGTTAGCACAATTAATGCGGTTCATCTCACTGCCCATACTCACAAGTATGCAAGGAGAGATTGAATCAAGACATGTCTCTACATTAACCGTTGAGCATGTATACACCCTTGAATCATTCCTGGTTCATTGAAATCAAATCCAGATAAAAGTTGGATCCCCTTACCCTATAGTCAAACACCATGTTCATTATCCCGAATCATCATACCGATATTCAAAGAAGAAGATCACATGAAACCAAGACAAACGAATCAATCGATTCTGAATCTTATGATTCCTGATAATCCTTATGGATTCTGCTTGATTTTTCTGTGCTAATTGATGTAACTTCATTCTGAAAATTAAGAAAATAATTGAAAATAATCTTAGATGCCTTGAAGATAGTGCAAAATATCATAGCATCTCAGTGGGGTACACATTGTATATCTTATAATTAATACCTTAATACACAAGAACATGATACAAAGATGCGTATAGTTTCAAATCTTATAATATTGTCAACTTGAATTACTTGTTTATGTGCTTATTACGTATGAATAAAAGGTAATACATGACATGATCCCATATTCTTTGATGTTTATTTTGTATCGTTTTTGCTAAAAGATAGCCTGATATGATCCTTTGTTCGTGTCTTTGATCAAAAATAGCTTGTGTAAATGATTGTATATATCTATCTTGAAAAGAACAAAAAGATTTTAAGTTTTTAAGTTTATGCATTGTTCAAGTTTAATCAGAAAAAGCCAAAAATATTTTATGTTTAACCTTCATGAATTGTATTTGAATCCTCTTGGTTGAATAGTTTTATCTTGTTCGTTATTTGCCTTGAAAATCTTCATAAATTCTGAGTTGAAAAGTTGCGCACTTAAGGTTTCTGCGCACTTAGCAAAGTACGCACGAAGTAAAACTTGCGCACTTAGCAAGTACGCAAGAGTTAAGCCTTGCGCACTTGTTAAGTACGCAAGAGTTAATTCGTGCGCACTTAACAAGTATGCACGAACAATTTCTGAGGGGTATAAATCCGACACTTAGAAAATTTTTAGGTTTTACGCTTTCAAACCTAATTTTTTTTTCCCCCTGCAATTTTTCTCTCAACATCGAGTGTGTTCAAACCCTCTTTTCATCCCGTCAATACTTTCATCATCGTATTACATCTCATTGGTGAGAATCTAGGGCAATTCCAACCGTAGATTCATGACATTTGGACCGATTTGACTTAGAAATTTTTTTTTGGTTAAATCCGATAAAGTTTTGGGAAAATGGGATTGTTTGGGTAACTTATTATCATTAACATGCTAATAGATAGCTTAATCGATCCTATAATCATCTTTCTGGTCCTCGATTTGATCCTTCGGTTGAAACTGAACCGTCATTGGATCGAGAGACTGGCTAGGTCAAACTTGGTGCTAGTGTTGGTAGTGTTTGGTGTCAAGAATGGTCCCGTAAGTTAGAATCCTTGGTTCCGACTGATTGGCGACCTATTCGACCCAATTTTGTGCAATCTGTATGGTTTTAAAATTTCTGAAAAAGTTTTTGCTAAGGGTTGTTCTTGCGCACTTAGCAAGTACGCAAGAAGTAATTCTTGCGTACTTGTTAAGTACGCAAGAGGAAAAACCTGCGCACTTGCTAAGTGCGCAGGACCAACACTTAGAAATTTTTTCTAAGTCTGAAAAATTTTTCAAAGTGAAACTACTATATTGTGTCATGTGTGTCTACTTCCACTGTTATAGGTTGTTCTGAATATGTCTTCTGTGTGTGTTTGCAGGCTATGGATTGTGCATTCACTGACAAATTTAACCTAGTGGCTAACACCGAACCAGAATGGAAAGGCGCACCTTGCAATACAGGGAGATTGTGGATTTTCTAAACAGATCAAGAATAAGTTACGCAATCTCAGCAAACCCAACAGTCTCAAGACCTTACCTGGAGCAATTCTGGGAGACTGCAGAGCACGATTGCATGGTGTCCCCTAATGTCATAAGGGCAACCGTTGATGGTCGGGCAATTGCGTTCTCTGAAGATACAATCAGGAGAGTACTGCGGTTCGGAGACCTTGCTACCGACCCGACATCCTATCCAGATTACTACGTGGATGGATGTTGGAGGCAGAGAATGGGGTATGTCGGGGCAAGGGACTATGCTTCTTACAAGAAGATGTGGGTATTGGATCAATGGCGTTATTTTGCCCACATCATGATCATGTGCATCTCATCCAGGAAAGCGGGGAAATATGCCATGGGTCATGACCTAGCAGCGGCCATGGTGGGCCTGTCTCTCAATCGGGGCTATAACTTCTCTCGCTATATTTTCAAAGCACTAAATGACCAGATAAATACAGCAGAGAGGTTCAGGTTCCTTTTGTACCCGAGGTTTGTGCAGCTACTGATCGATGATGCACTGCCAAACCTACGTGCTATCGGGGAGAGACTGCAGGTAAAACGGGTGGACAAGAGAGTCTTTGCACAGTTTCTAAAGCCAGGCAGTGTAGAACCTACCCCTGAGCATACTGAACTCTTCGGCCACCTGATTAATGAAGCATACGTCGCTCCGGAGGACTAGAACTGGTATAGTCCCAACTCGGGACCAGAGATGAGTGATCACTCTGATGAAGAACAAGATGAAGAGAATGATGATGAACATGAAGGTGATGATGAAGGTGGTGTTGGTGGTGCGGAGGAATCCGATTCGGAGGCAACAGAATCAGATTCTTCTGATTCCGATGACGCACCATCACAGGCACATCCGAGAAGGTCGGCACAGGTAACCCTGCCTGAGTCGTCTTCAAAAAGAAAACGACAAAGCTCGAGCAGCGAATATGAGTCGGCTACCGACTCTGCCGCTGCTCTACAAAGACGAAGGCGAGAGAAAGCCAACAAGAAAAGGGGCGATAGGCAAGAGGTTGCTATCCCCACGGTTGAAGAGATTCCGATTGTGCAGCCAGTACAAGTTGAAGCTGCCCGTCCAGAGTCAGAATCTACCACGCCAGGACGGCAACTGTTTAGTAGGAGGAGAAGGCCACTGGTACAAGCAGATGTGGCGGTCACGGCGGTCACAGAGGTGATTCCTGTGACGGTGACCCTCCCTACTCCAACCGTGACGGTGACTGCTCCACTTCTCACGGAGTCAGTCACCATCACCCCAACCATAACTCCCATCATTACATCCCCCATCCCAACACCCACCAAAGAGCCGTCAGGTCAACCCTTCAACTACGGTGATTTCTCACAGGGGTTCGACTTTGACACAATCTTCTCTTCCCCCATCCACAACGCCGAAGCCTCATCATCTAGGCATCCGGATCCAAATGAAGCTAGGATCGATGTGCTAGAAACCCAAGTTGCTGGCTTGTTGAAGACTCTTCAAAAGTCAAAAGAGGATTCTGATGCTCAACAAGCACAGATAAACTCTCTAGCCGATGAAGTTAAGATTCTGCGTAGCCAGAGAACGGGGACTGATGAACAGTTGAAGAATGTCTTGGCACAGAATGAACTGTTAATGAAGACTAACGAAATTATTCTAGGCCACAGAACTTCACTTGAGCTGAGGATGGACTTGCAGAGAAAGGAGCACGCAGCGATGGTCAAATTAGTTGGTGAACTGACCGCGAAGCTAGGTGCTCAGGGGGAGAAGGAGACAGAGAAAGAGAAAGAGAAACACAAAGAAAAGAAATCCATCGGTGCCGAGTCTTGTCTTCCAGTCGATCTGACTAAGGATGATGATAAAGACAAGGATCCTGAAGTCGGTCCTAGTGGAGGTGAGCACCTAGCTTTGGCGATTGTGCCCATCTCTTCTGTTCCATTGGCTGAGGGGGAGTCTACTCAGCAAGAGGGTGGTGATACCTCAGGTGGTGGTGGCAGAGATAAAGGGAAGTCAGCGGCTGACGTGCTCAAGGACTTATCTGATGATGAGATCCTTTATTTAGAGCCTGACTATTCCAAAGACGCACAGATCGATGCTCTCCTTAATCTGGAAGAAGGAGAGATCGACTCTGGTGATGACTGGAATGATGATGATGATGATGTGATAATCGAGATTCCCAAGGGCGACGGGGAACTAGAGTATGAGTTAGAGGATGATGAGATCTTTTAAATACCATCGCTCGAATCTCTGCTCGAAACAGACACAGGCTCAGTTGACATGGCAAGTAATGTTGAAGCTACAACTGAAGCCTCCCCAGTCGACCCTACACCTGTGGACCCCGAGGCACCAAAAGAGAAAGACATGCCTTCTGCATCTACAAAAGGTCCAGCTCCCGTGTGGCAAAAGACGTCTATCACAGACAAGCACGGAGCGACAGGTATGATCTTGGCTGTTAGGTTCGAGGAGGACAAGCAGCTGTTCGCCATCAAAAGATCTAGGGGGGTTCAATACTTGAAACCCACCAGTGAGGCGTTCAACTCTTTACCCAAGTACGTCCTAGTTAACCTTGCAAACCGCGATCTGCTAAGTCACTCGAGTAATGCAGTAGCAATGGGTTTGTGGGTAACACTACAGCGGGAAGCAAGATCAGGGAACTTTGAATACCTTAAGCCTCAGGTGCCCAGAAGAGTCAAGGATATGCACGTTGTGCATCCTGTGACTAAGAAGCCCATAAAGAGATTGGTATACAAGCCAGTACGATGTGAAACTAAGATTCCCCTGAGCAAGTTACCTCAGGATATTCTTGGTGACATGTGGTACTGGTACGTTGATCCAAAAACGGGCGAGGCTGTGGTTATGGGTAAAGGTAAGTCAGATAGTGGAAACATAGTGCCAAAGGAAGTGATCAGGGTTTTTAATGAAGTCTGCTTCATCAATTTCTCTGTGAACGATCTGGAGGTACTAGCAGACAAATTCTGCATCCACACTGACGAATGGACAAAGCTTCTCTCTGCTAAATATGACAAGGTGATTAAGTTCTACCTTGATTACAAGAAGAAGATGGAAGCTAAGGAACAGGTGTTGTGAAGACTGAAGAATGAAGACTGAAGACGATGAAGATCCCGAGCTGTTGTCAAGGGGGAGTTTGTTGATGCACTTTCCTGTGACAACACTCTGGATAGAGTCTTAGTTTGTATTTCTAATGTCTGTAATTTGTCTTTGTATGTAAGAGTCATTATGTAATAGTTTATCGAGTTGTATTTACTTTTACATAATGTTTGTTGTTTTTCTGTTAAGTGTTTTGCGCACTTACAAGTGCGCAGGAGAAAGCTCATGCGTACTTAGCAAGTACGCAAGAACACCTCTGCGTACTTGTTAAGTACGCAAGAGCAATTGGTCCTGCGCACTTGCTAAGTGCGTAGGCATCAGGTCAGTATAAATAGGATAGGTTCACAGAAGCTAAGTACGCAGAACCATTTGTTTAGACGAACTCAGTTTTGCTAAGTACGCAGCTTGTATTCTCTCTGTAACCGTCGAGTGTTTATAATACAAAGAACGTTTATTGTGACTCTCGTGTTTTGGTTTACATTGTTTAGTAAGACTCTCCACCTAGTCACGGGTATTCCGCAACCCGGTTTGACTAGTAGACCACTTGCATGTGACGATCCGACACACACGAAGGGACCTACATGAACGAGGTAATTTTGGTAGTACTACTGGGTTTGACAAACCCCAGCTGCGTTAGTCGCGCTAACTCGATTGGAGGTCGAACGGGTGTTATATTGACCTTAACACATTAGTCAGAGTTGATAGACCTGGCTGGAGGCAAACAAACAAACTCACTGTCAGTTTCGGTTGCGAGCGCTTTAGCAAAACATGAATATAGGCATGCAACCTATTGATATATATATTGAATGTACATAATCCGTAAAAGCTTTACTTTAAATGATTGAAACCTGTGAACTCACCAACCTAGTGTTGACTCATTTTCTTACATGTTTTCTCAGGTTGGCACTCAGGATCACGTTAAGTCATGCATGTGTCTTGGACTTCAATTGAAATAATTATCTATTGAATAATATTTATGTTTTGTTTGTAATTGGACTTGGGCGCGTTGTTTTGCGCATTTACTTTCGTATAACGCTTCCGCATATACACTCTGAACCTTGATCTTTTATGTTATTATATTTCAAGTCCCATATAGTGTCGTTTGAAGTAACTGATGTCTGAGATCCTGGTTTGTCACCTTCCAAAACGGTAAAACTCCGTTAGTGGAATTTGGGGGTGTGACAGATTGGTATCAGAGCCATTGGTTATAGAGAACTAGGACTGGATTCTAGACTATAGCCACACACATTAGTTACTTGGCATAGACACTTACTCCTTATGTTTCAGGAATTATGTCTACACCACCATCTTCACCACCTACCAATCAGGAACATGACATTCCTGCCATTGCATCACAGGAGGCCAAGAGGCGTAGGCTTGAGACAATTGATAACTCTATTGTGTATGGAGAGCCCATGCATATCCGGAATGGGAATGACTGGGATTGGTACCCCGGTTTACTGAGCAAATGGGTTAGACAGGAACGAGTTCCATCACCGTACTTTGGAGCTTTGTCATCATCAGGACCACATTTACCATTGCTACCTTGTCACTTGGAGCAAGAATTTGTAGCAACTATGGATCGAGAGATCCGGAATATGAGAGACGCAGCAGGAGCGATCATAGGTCTGTTAAGAGGAGAGAAACAAACGGATCACAGGATAGATCTGCTAGTAGCAGAACTGGCAGGCACTGACCGCTTGCATAATGCATTAGTGGACGAGGTAAGGGCGTTGCAGGCTAGAGTGAATGCACCCGAGGAGGCTGAGGTAGAATCTCAGGAAAGAATTGGAGAGTTAGAGATACAACTTGCAGCAGCTTTAGAGCCAGCTGAAGTACCCGATTTTGAGCCTGTAGATGAGCCCGAGGAAGTAGAGGAGGATGATGCTGAGTCAGTCATCTCATCTGCCGGCAGTAGAGCTTGATATTCCATTCTATTCTATCTTATCTTATTTTGTCATTTCTTTATGTTTCAAATAAAAACCTAAATAGGTAAGGATGTTCCCATTCCAATAAGATCTTAGTGAACTGTTTGAGTTGAACTATTTATTCTATGGCCTTATGATTTAAGTTAGCCTTGTACTAAAATCATAAACCTGCATGTCTTTACACATCTCCTTCTATTTGCTTACACTTGAGTGATGTCAATATGCGATGTATTTACTCATTTCTTGTGTTTGTGAATATTAAGAATCATGGCCGGACGTGGACGTGGCGGTCGCAACGGTGGTCGTGGAAATATAAACCTGACACCAGCCGAACTGGCTGCGTTAATTAATGACAGTGTTGCTGAAGCCTTAGCAGCACATATTGCAGGTAAACCTGTTAACCGTTAACCCTAGACAACCAACTGTTCACATTTATTCCACTCTTTCCTAAACCCAACCTACTCTTTCTAATCCAGGGCAAGCGAATAATCCACAGAACAATCAGCATGCCTGTACCTTCAAGACATTTATGGACTGCAAGCCCCACACATTCAGTGGAGCTGAGGGAGCTGTCGGATTACTCCGATGGTTTGAAAAGATTGAATCTGTGTTCTCTATGTGTAACTGCCCTGTGGCCGACCGAGTCAAATTTGCATCGGGAACTCTAGAGGGTCCTCCCCTCACATGGTGGAATGCATAGGTCCAAATGCTAGGTCTGGACATGGCCAATGCATCACCATAGGAAGACTTCAAGATCCTGATGAAGGAAGAGTACTGTCCCAGGGATGAAATTCAGAAACTCGAGGAAGAATTCTGGAATCTGAAAATGGAGGGTTCTGAAATAGAACTCTACACCACTCGCTCGCATGAACTAGCGGGGATGTGTCCTCACATGGTTACACCACCCTACAAGAGAATCGAAATGTTCATCAGTGGATTAGTACCACAAATCCAGAGCATGGTTAATTCATCCAACTTCACTACCATTCAACAAACCATCCGTCTTGCTCACAAACTGACGGACCAAGCCGTTACCCAAGGGACACTACCTCCCAGAAAGTCAGCATCCAAGTCTACTGACAACAACAATAGGAAGTTTGACAGTAGCAATAACAACATGGGATTTCAGTCAAATCAGCCACAGCAACAACAACGTCGTAGGTTTGAACCTACGAAGAACTTCAACCAGTCGACCTCTTCGAGTCGGCATCAAAGTGGTTATATTGGGAGACACCCCAGGTGTTACAAATGTAATTACCACCACCTCGGTTCTTGTGATAAAAACCATTGCCAGCGGTGTGGCAAGGTGGGCCATGCTGCCAAAGACTGCAGAGGGGAATTACAAGCCAAGCAGCCCTTCCAACAACTGGGTTTTACCAAAGGTTGTTTTGAATGTGGAAAAGAGGGACACTTCCGGAAGGATTGTCCACAATTAAAGAAGGGTGACATCGACAACAACAACAACCACCAAAGCAATAATAACAACCAGGGCAATAATGCAGGGAATGGTGCAAAGGGGCAAGCCTTTGTGCTAGGATCCGGAAAAGCTCGTTATGACCACAACATGGTTACCGGTAAGTTCCTTCTAAACAACTATTTTGCTTCTGTACTATTTGACACTGATGCTGATAGGAATTCCATGAC
The DNA here is from genome assembly GCA_023525975.1 of Smallanthus sonchifolius. Lineage (NCBI taxonomy): Eukaryota > Viridiplantae > Streptophyta > Magnoliopsida > Asterales > Asteraceae > Smallanthus > Smallanthus sonchifolius. Next base: position 52,054,163 of record CM042034.1, read on the forward strand.
TAATAAACTTAGCAACCTACTAAGAAAAACCCCAACCCTGTTAGAAGACAGATACACCATAGAAATAACCAACGGACAAATAATAGAAGCAACCCATGATCTTAAGGGTTGTAAACTCGAACTGACTAGTCACAAATTTGACTTCGATCTCATGCCGGTCACACTCGGTAGTTTTGACGTGATTGTCGGAACGGACTGATTATCTAAGAACCAAGCTGAAATTATTTGTCGCGAGAAAATCGTTCGCCTTCCTCTTCCTAATGGAGAAACCCTCTCCGTCCAAGGCGAAAGGAGTGGTGCTGTTATGGGCATCATATCCTTCATGAAGACACAAATAATAGTCTCACTTACCTCTAGTGGAGTCCTCCTACATTAATGGTTATCACACTATTATCAAGGCGGCACCATTCGAAGCATTGTATGGGTGTAAATGCCGATCCCCTATCTGTTGGACTGGAGTTGGGGATAGCCAACTTACAAGTCCCAAACTTGTATTCGAAACCTCTGAAAAGATCGTTCAAATCCGAAATCGTATGGCGGCAGTTTGTGATCGTCAAAAGGGCTATGCCGATAAGCGTCGTGAACCGTTAGAGTTTCAAATAGGCGACATGTTTCTATTCAAAGTCTCACCTTGGAAGGGTGTAATTTACTTCAGGAAACGAGGCAAACTGAATTCTCGTTATGTTGGAACGATCAAGATAGTGAAGAGACTTGGCCCAGTAGTGTGTCAGCTGGACCTACCTGAAGGACTTAGTGGTGTACATGATGTCTTTCATGTCTCGAACTTGAAGAAATGTCTAGCAGACGAAACACTCGCGGTTGCTCTTGAGGAACTACACATCGATGAACAACTGCGGTTCATTGAAGAACTGGTGGAAATCATGGATAGGGAAATCAAAACGCTGAAACGCAGTAAAATCCCTATTGTCAGAGTTCGTTGGAACTCGAAACACGGACCAGAATTCACGTGGGAGCGCGATGATCAGATGATGCGCAAGTATCCTAATCTGTTCAAGCACTCCACGTCAAATTCTTAAGGTTCTATTTTAATTTTCAGGACAAAAATTCTTTTAACTAGGGGATGATGTGACATCCAGAAATTTTTTTTATATTTATTTAATTTTCGGGACGAAAATTCCTTTAACTAGGGGATGATGTGACAACTCGGACTTTTCAGGTTAACTCAGTTAACAATCCTCGTTAAATACCCTAACTGAAACTTAACCCCGTTAACTAAATCCAGTTAAGTATCTAACCTCAGGGGCTAATTCTACCATTCTCTAAACCGTATACACCTAAACCTTCAGGGACTACATCTGCCACATCTCAAAACTTAATTCATTGACTTCTAAAGTCAAAATTGGATGAATATTAAGTATGTTTGACTTTAGAAAGTCAAACCGGGTACCTTTAATCTAAATTCGCATTTCGTAACCGAATTTAGTTTAAACTTGTAATTGATATAAGCGACTCTAACAGTTTCGATCATCATTGAGGTGTTAAACACCGGCTTTAATCGAATTAAACTCAATTATGAGTATTCAACTCATAACCGTCGATACCTTCATCAACTACTGTCAAATGCACATCAATTCGTCTATTTTCCTCGCAATTGAACCCCTGCACACGTTGTACGAGTCTCAGAGAAGCTTTTACACACACAAGTTTGGCCAGAGTCGCAGCAGGTGTTGCCGGCAAATGATCACGTCACCGTCGGACCAATTTTACTCGATCTCCATCAATTCGAATCGCATTCTGGTAATTGCTTACGTTATCACGTTTGTTTTAGTGTCTAGATCGTAAGCCATATCTCTATTCTGTCTTACATCATCGAATTAAACACAAACCCGAATCTAGGGTTCGTTTATAAAATGTTTTGGGGCTTTTGATCCTAAGCTCAACCACAATCAAATTAAATCACACAGTCATGTTCGAACTCCTTTGTTTATTAAAATCCCTATGCTAATTTGATCTTTTAACATCGAATTTATAAAAAACCAGAAACTAGGGTTCTTCATAATTCGATTTGGGGGTTCTAACCTTAATTTTAATCTCAATGAAATTAAAGTGTATAGATAGATTCACAATGATCAGTATAGTAAAAGCCCCATGTTTTCGTTAAGATTTATCATCCAATTTAATCGATTTGATTCTGAGTTTATATTCTAGGGTTCGATTCTTAAAACGTGACTTAACGATTTGAAACTTGTTGATTCTGAAATTAAACACACACAAAACATTCTGAATGACCCGATTAACAAAACCCCTGCATAATCGAATCAAGCCAGAGTCGAAATCAATGGGATTTGGGTGAAGATCGATCGCGGCTTGAATGGGGGGGAGGTATCACAGAAATCGTATTGTTAAAACTATTTTTATCTCGGGTCTGTTGCGATAACCCTAGCGGGTGGGACTGGTTAAGTGGGTGTGCTATTGGGGGAGAGACCCAGGTTCGAGTCTCTCCACCCACATTTATTTTTAAAACCGATTTTCATTATTATTTTAATTACCAAATAAATTGTTATATTAATATAATATTATATTAAAGTGTTTTAACCCGGAAAACAACCCGTAGGCTCGGGTTTGATTTTATAACTTATAATTGATAATAATTCCACTTTTGAAATAATATAATTATATTATTTTCAACCCCGACTTCGTATGAAATAATATGTTAATATTATTTTTAACTCGTGACTCCTATTTTTAAATAATATATATTTATATTATTTCACTTTGTTTAAATATCTCGTGTGATGTTTTAAACTATTTAATAATATAAGTTGTTATATTATTTACCTACGTTATTTGCTCGAATAAAAATAACATAATTATTATTTTTGCCAATGATAAATTATTAATCTTACGAATCTAAAATAATATATTAAATTATATTATTTTCCTAACTTTTGTAAACGACTCGAACGTACGAACTTATTTATTTATTTATTTATTATTCGTTATTAACGTTCAACACGTAACGCATTTACCTTAATTATTATGATATATATGCATATATATATATATAATTCCGTAGACACCTTCGTCTACTCTTAAATCCCTAGAATGCGTTAGGGCGTCCAATCTTCCGTGTCGTCGTCACAAATCCCAACTTGTCCCTAATTTATGTGTTTATAATTTTAGGGCATACGTAAGTCGTCTGAGACTTACACTCGTGGTTCCAACTTTTATCTTGTGTGACTCAAATCTCTACTCAAGCTCAGGTGAGTTTCACGTCCCCTTTTACTGTTTTTATTTGGGGGAGAAAACATGTCACAACCCTTTTTGGGTTATTGTAATTCATATGATATCACTGTTGATGCTAAGCGTAGCACACTATCATGAAAAGTCCTCACACACATCGGATTGTTAATATGGTATGAACGAGGTAATTTTGGTAGTACTACTGGGTTTGACAAACACCAGCTGCGTTAGTCGCGCTAACTCGATTGGAGGTCGAACGGGTGTTATATTGACCTTAACACATTAGTCAGAGTTGATAGACCTGGCTGGAGGCAAACAAACAAACTCACTGTCAGTTTCGGTTGCGAGCGCTTTAGCAAAACAAGAATATAGGCATGCAACCTATTGATATATATATTGAATGTACATAATCCGTAAAAGCTTTACTTTAAATGATTGAAACCTGTGAACTCACCAACCTAGTGTTGACTCATTTTCTTACATGTTTTCTCAGGTTGGCACTCAGGATCACGTTAAGTCATGCATGTGTCTTGGACTTCAATTGAAATAATTATCTATTGAATAATATTTATGTTTTGTTTGTAATTGGACTTGGGCGCGTTGTTTTTGCGCATTTACTTTCGTATAACGCTTCTGCATATACACTCTGAACCTTGATCTTTTATGTTATTATATTTCAAGTCCCATATAGTGTCGTTTGAAGTAATTGATGTTTGAGATCCTGGTTTGTCACCTTCCAAAACGGTAAAACTCCGTTAGTGGAATTTGGGTGTGTGACAACGACCTTGTGAACCTAGCAAACAGAGAGCTGTTGGGTCATTCCAATCACGCAGTGGCAATGGGTTTGTGGGTGGTTTTGCAGCGTGAAGCAAGATCTGGGAACTTTGAAATGTTCAAGCCTCAGGTGCCCAAGAGAGTCAAGGATAAGCACGCTTTACATCCTGTGACTAAGAAGCACTTAAAGAAATTGGTATACAAGCCAGTGCGATGTGAAACTAAGATTCCCCTGAGCAAGTTATCTCAGGATATTCTTGATGACATGTGGTACTGGTACGTAGATCCAAAAATGGGCGAGGCTGTGATCATGGGAAAAGGACGTTCAGAGAGCGGGAACATGGTGCCAAAGGAACTGATCAGAATTTTTGATGAAGTCTGCTTCATCAACTTTTCTGTGAAAGATCTGGAGGTACTAGCAGAACGCTACTGCGTCTACACGGATGAGTGGACAAAGCTCCTTGCTTCTAAATACGACAAAGTGATTAAGTTCTGCCTTGATTACAAGAAGAAGATGGAAGATGAAGATTGAAGTTGTGAAGACTGAAGATTGAAGACTGAAGATGATGAAGATCCTGAGCTGTTGTCAAGGGGGAGTTTGTTGAAGCACTTTCCTGTGACAACACTCTGGATAGAGTCTTAGTTTGTATTTTCATGTCTGTAATTGTCTTTGTATGTAAGAGTCTTTATGTATTAGTTTATCGAGTCGTATTTACTTTTACATATTGAATGTTGCATTTCTTTCTAAGTGTTTTGCGCACTTACATGTGCGCAGGAGAATGCTCCTGCGTACTTAACAAGTACGCAAGAATACCTTTGCGTACTTGTTAAGTACGCAAGAGCAATTTGCCCTGCGCACTTGTTAAGTGCGGAGGCATCAGGTCAGGTATAAATAGGATAGGTTGACAGAAGTTAAGTACGCAGACATTATAGCAAATACGCAGATTGTAATCTCAGTGCTTTTCTCTGTAACCTTCAAGTGTTTAGAATACAAAGAACGTTTAAATTGTTTTCTCTTGTCGGTTTACTTTGTTTAGCTAGACTCTTTGCCTAGTCACGGGCATTCCGCACCCGGTCCGACTAGTATACCCACTTGCATGTGACGATCCGCCACACCCGAGGGACCTACAGTACATAATGGCTTTCCATTCCTTTGAAAGTCCTCTTTTCAGAACCTCACCTTTTCTAAAGTTCTGTTCATATCCTAGCTCCTCAATAAAACGTCTTTCGATCACTGATTTTTCCATTTCATAGGAATCTAAAGAGTTGTCCTAAAGTTTTAATGCCTTACGAACAGTACTTTTGTATACGCCAATTTTGTGTCCTGCAACCGTTGACCTGATTAATCGTTCATTGATAATAGAATGTACAGATGCTTCAACGTTTTCCAAGAATTTAGTTATAAGATCCTTGTACACCGGTTTATTCCAAGAGATTGCATAAGTGATCTGACTTTGTAATGCCCATCTTGTAACATTGGTAAATTCTTCTGGAATGGGTTCTGGAAAGGTGATGGGAATTTTGTGACGAATATCAGTAGCTAATTCTTCTGCAGCCATTATCTGTGCATGTAATGAGAATTAATTAATAGTTATTTTCATTAAGTTAATATTTGAAATAGTTAAGTTAAAGAAAAGATCGTCAACAATCGATAGTTGACAGTCGGTTGAAGGAGATAGTCGGCTCAACAAGTAATCATATGAGACTATCGATAGTATAGAAACGGATAGGTGATAGTCGACCAAAAGAAATAGTGACATTCGGCTTTTCATAGAGAACAGTCGGCAATTCCTTTCTTGTGATTCTTAAAGAATCGGCATGTGTAAATAGGCTCGACTTTTGAACTTTTGTTCAATGACCAAATGATTATGAAGATGAGTGAGAGTCAGCAATCTCGAGCCGACACTGGTCATAATACCTTTGAAACAATCGGCTCAAGAATCTTAACAGACATTCATACACTTTAACTCAGATCTTGACAATGCTTCCCTATTGATGATGATTTCGAGCTAAAACAGGTGAAGATACGTAAATGATCTATTCTATAAACATAAAAGTACCTTGAGAGTGAGTAGAAAGTACGCAACCTAGTAGTATTTGTGAGAAAATAGTAAGAGTTAGCATAGAGCTGATTGTCGGAGAAGAAAAGATATTTTAGGGTTTGGTAAAAATGAATTATCCCCTTTTTATCCTTTATATACTCAGTAAAATCTTGGGAGGTCGACTTTGGGAGAATCGGCCAAGAGTCGCCATTTCATACATATTCCTAAATTTTGAAATTTTGGCCAAAACAAATCAATTTTCAAGCTTATTTTTTAATCAGAGGAATTCAAGGGACATCTTAATCAAGAGTAAATTTTGTTTTTGGCCTCTGTAATTTGACATGTTTAACCATTTTAGTTCAAAAAAAATCTTTTAACATATAAGCCCCTGAGGTTGTACTTAAAAAAGTAAAAAAAAATAAACGTTTTTAAAATGGTTAAAAAACATTTACGAAAAAGCTAACAACATTTTTTTAAAATTCTTTTTATAAGAACGTTTTTCATCTTTTTCGTAAAATGTTTTTCTAACTATTTTTAAAATGTTTTTTTAAGTACACAATTTTAAAAATTAGTTCACTTAAAAAAAGTAATAAAAAAAACGTTTTTAAAATAGTTAAAAAACATTTACGAAAAAGCTAACAACGTTTTTTATAAAAAAATATTTTTAAAAACGTTCTTATGAAAAAAATCAAGAAAAATTATTTTTGGAAAAGTAAAAAAGGTTGAAAAAAGACATTTTTACTGAAAAAAACTAAAAAATGATTTTAAAAAAGAAACAAAAAACTTTTTAAAAAAAGTAGAAAAAAGGTTTTTATGAAAAAACCTTAATTTTTTTTATTAGACGAAAAAGGTTAAACTAGTTCACAAAGAAATAAAATGAGTAAACTGTCATATATACTTAACATAAAAAGTTAACTAGGTTAGTGCATGAACGAAAATGTTTATAAAAATACAAACTCAAGGGCTGATATGTTAAAAGATTTATTTTTGGGCTAAAAGGGTTAAACAGACCGAACCATAGGGGCCAAAAGCGAAGTTTACTCTTTAATCAAAAATAATTCCTTTTGTAGGTCCCAGGAGCCTCGTCGCGCAGCGGAAATAACACGAACCTGTTCTGTGATTTATGTGGGAACAAAAAGAACGAAGCTGATAAAACACGAACAAAGACGAAAGATAATGAAACGAAACGTAATCCATAACAAAGAAGTCGTCCCGTATTACAGACTACATACCAAAGGAGCACACATCTCTCATCTAAGCTCACGGTCCATGGGTCGGGAGAGCTCTTCCCGACCCGGACATCTCTCGACCTTGTTCCAGAAGTTCCACCTACAAATGAAGACAAGTCTTCTATTTATAGGGGCAGGAACACTACCTGCGTACTTGACAGGTACGCAAGGCAAAAGCCTTGCGTACTTACTAAATACGCACGGTTTGATCATGCGTACTTACTAAGTACGCAGGACCAAACTGGTGTGCAGGCTAAGTACTCAGGAACACCATCCTGTGTACTAGCCACATACACCGATACGTAGAATTTAATCTATAGTTACAAAACATGCTTCTACACCTTTTAAAGCACTCATACGAGCTGGAGACAAGGCTTGAGGCAATTTATTGAAACAAAACGTGCAAACCTGTTTTTATGGAATCACACCGACAAGACTTGTCATCAACACATTTGTTTGATGCATTTGGATGTCCACGGCCTACAAACGACTGTTGATATTTTTGTCCTTTAAAACCCATGCATCGTTCTTTAAACATACAACTAGCGAGCTTTTATCATGTTTAGGTAGTGTTAAGTTGAAGCTAGTGTTCCCCACTCTTGTCTTGGTATAACCTACCCATCCTCATGGTCTTTTGAGTACGATGATAAGAGCTTCAGGTCTATGCCATCGTGTACTCAGAGAAGTTGAACATCGAGAATCCTAAAATATCTAAAAGAGCATAACTAGCGCGAGTCTGTGAACAGTTCAGGGTGTCTTTAAGAAGTTTTTTATCAGGAACACAACACTACAGACCTAAGTGCCCTGATTTTTGAAATATAGTTGGACTTACTTGCACATCGGACTTACATGCCATGTTTTTATTAAGAAAAAAAAATCCCTTCAGCAGTAACAGAAATCCAAAAATAAAATACATATTTAGTACTAGAATGCACTTCATTGGTGTCTTTTGCATAGATTTGTATGTCATTGCACGTCTTTTATTTCCTAATGCATGTCATTGCGTGTCTTTTTGTATTTTTTCTTTTCTTTTTAATATAAATATATGTAATAGATAATCTCAACCCCTTTGTGATGGGACTATGGTTATGTGCAGACCTGGACAAGGTGGGTATCCACTTTTCGTCACTCATTATCTTTTGTCACTAAGTTGTAGTCTAATTGTTTGAATGTTGAGCCTATCAACATGTCCTTCAGTATAACAGCTTCCTCCTTTATTTCTATTTTAGGCAGAGACCAAGTATGTTAGTATAACTATCATTTCCCACTAGACAGTTATGCAGAGATAGACTTATAATCAGTTTTCTTTTTTTTCTGCCATAGATACTTTCCCTCGAAAATTTTATTCATAAACCACCTTTTAAATGAAATTTTATTTATCAATATTTTTGCAGCCCGATCATCAAAATGTTTTGGCCAAGAAAATATTTTTAGATTTTGAAAAAAGAATGAATGAAAGCTATGTAGGAGGGATAGAAGATGTTGCTCAAAGTTTAACATACCCAATTTCTACACAAGATCAAGAAACTTGGATTTGTCAAAAGCTTTAGTGAAGATATCAGCTTTCTGATCATTTATGCTCACAAGAAGTACTTGAATGTATTCCTTTTCATATGCATCCCGAATGGCATGAACCCGCACATCGATGTGCTTTGTTTTTGAATGATAGACCGGGTTTTTCATAATTTTCACATAAGTTTCATTGTCGATAAACATTAGAGTCTGCTTCAGTTGATACCATAATCCATTATTTGATGTTGAATCCATAGGATTTGAGAGCAACAACTGGGAGCAGCAATATACTCAGCTTCTGCAGAAGAAACAGAGATTGAAGTTTGTTTCTTGCATTGCCACGACACCAGATAGTGTCCCAAGTACTGACAACCACCCGACACGGACTTTCTGTCGAGCTGATATCCACCATGATCGCTATCAGAGTAGGAAATTAAATCAAAGCTACTGGCTTTGGGATACTAGTGTTGGATATATGATGTTTGATCGTCAATTAACTCAACGTTACTATTAAGGTACGATCCAAAGAGTTACACCTTAGACAACGAACAAAATATATAATATTTAATTGTTAAATATTATTCACGAAAGACGGAAACAATAAATGGTGATTAAATATTTAGAGAAATATTTGTCGGAGATTGGGATAATTAATTATCTGATTAATTAATTATTTACGGGGAATGAATGTTTAATCAGTTAAACATTTAAGGATTATGTTTTTACTAATTATATGTAATTAGTAATTACAAGGATTTAATAATTAAAGGTTAATTATTACTGGGTTATTAAGTGTTAATACCAGAGGGACTAGTGTGTAATTATAAAGGTTATAAATATAACATTACAATCAAACCAAAACCCTATTCCCCTACCACCCAAAATCGGCGCTCCTACCTCCTCCCCTTTGGTTCAGCCGACCACCTCCAGCGACGTCGTCCGCCGCCGCCGTGAAGCGGCTTCCACCGCCAGACCACCGTCGCGCGCCACCTCTGTGGCCGGGTTCTCACTTGCCCAACCGTGTGACGTTTTGCTACAGTTTTTCGTGTACGAGTCATCTAGCGTGACGTTCGTTGAACTAACGTGTTACAGATCTGGTTATCGTCAAAGATATAAATCTAAACACCCTATGCTTGGTTTTAATATTGTTTATACATGTGTAATCGGATCACTGAAAGGAATCCAGATCTGATCTGGCAATGATATTAATAAATCGCTTCAGCTAAAATATATCTGATTTATTTATTTAAAAAGGTTTAAAATAATTAATGTTTTAAAAGTTAAAACTAGTACCATGATTCCGAACAGTGGTATCAGAGCCACTTTTACGCGCGTTTAGACATGTTTATTTTTTTAAATCGATCTATTGTTTTATTTGTCAAAACTTTTGTTTGACAAAAGATCGAGCCTTTTTTTGTTTTTTTGTAATTGTGTTGAATGAATCGAGCACTAGAGACCTGTAGTTGTGTTGTTTGTTGATTGGTTATTATCTTTGTATTTTTATGTGTTATTTGAAACCCCGATGTAATAGTTAGGATTTTCTTTATTTATTTATTTTAGTGTATTTATAAATAAATATTGTAACCATAAAGAGACGAAGACTTGAAGATCAAGGCGGACAAAGACAAATTTAAAGATGGAGATCTTGGACTAAGTGAGGGATAGAAAATTTATTATTTTGTTATCCCTTAGACCAGTCCGGTTATTCGTTTGATGGCTCGAATTCCATCTTCATGGACCGGTACCAAAAGTTGACAATTGTTATCAAGGCTGAGAACATGTTGTATGTTCTCGAGGAACCAATCCCGGAAGAACCAACTGCTACTACGTGCCAAGCCCGTAAGACCTGGGATAAGCATATTGATGACTCTATCAAGGTGGACATGCTTGCATATGACATGATTAGGCAACTACAGGAAATGTTCCAGCAGCAGGCCCGTCATGAACACTTCAAGGTGATGAGATCACTTATATGTTGTCGCATGCAATAAGGTTTTTCTGTCAGTACCCATGTGCTGAAAATGAAAGGATATATTGATCACCTAGCACGTCTTGAATCCCCCTTAAGTAATGAACTGGCCGTGGATATAATCCTCAACTCGCTACCAAAATCATATGATCAGTTCACTCTGAATTACAATATGAATGCTTGGGACAAGACCATCCCGGAGTTGCATATGATGCTAAAGACTGTCGAGATGAATATACCAATTCCTGCTAAGTCTTGTTCAATGCTAATGATTAAAGAAGGTCGAGTCAGGAAATTTGAAGCCTAGGGAAAAGGCAAGAAAAGCTCCAAGAGCAAGGGCACAGGCAAAGTTGTTGCCAAGAAACCTTTAAAGAATGTTAAGTGTTTTCATTGTGATGAAACCGGACACTAGAAGAGGAATTCCCAAAGTATCTGGCCGAGATGTAGCAGAAGAAGTATGCCGGAGGACAGTCCTCAGGTATGTTTGTTATCGAGATCTTCTCTCTATCTAGTAAATCTTGGGTGTTTGACATTGGATGTGGTTATCACATTTGAAACGATTTGTAGGGACTAAGGAAAGTAAGAGACTGAAGCAAGGTGACCTGGAGCTCCATATGGGAAATGGATAAAAGGTTGCTATGAAGGCTGTAGGATAATATACTCTTTTACTTCCTTCTGGATTAGAACTTATTTTGAACAATGTTTATTTTATTCCTATTTTGACTAAGAATATTGTTTCAGTTTCTGCTTTGCGAAAACAAGGATTTATTTATGCTTTTGACAATGATTTTATTTCTGCATATTTGAATGGTTAGTTCTACTTTTCTACAAAGCATCACAATGGAATCTATGAGATAGAAGTGCAGGATAATAACACCATACTTAATATCTCCTCCAAACGTACGAAATATGATTTCAATGATACGTATCTATGGCATTGTAGGCTTGGACACATAAACAAGAATCGTATGAAGAAACTCCAGACCACCGGAATTCTGAATTCTACAGGTCAAGAGTCATTTGATGATTGCGAATCATGTTTAAGTGGAAAGCTAACCAAAGCTCCTTTTTCGGTATCGGTCAAAGGGCTAAGGATCTGTTGGGACTTGTACATACTGATGTATGTGGTCCATTCAGAACAATGACCAGAAGTGAAGAGAGATACTTCGTGACCTTTACTGATGATTTTAGTAGATATGGTTATGTTTATCTTATGAAGCATAAACATGAAACGTTTGAAATGTTCAAACAATACCAGAACGAAGTACAAAATCAACTTGGTAAGACGATTAAGATGCTTCGATCTTATCGAGGTGGTGAATATCTTAGTCAAGAGTTTGACGAACATCTAAAGAAATGTGGGATCATTTCTCAGCTGACTCCACCAGGAACACATCAACTTAACAGTGTATCCGAAAGTAGAAATCAAACTCTATTAGATATGGTTCGGTCTATGATGTGTCGTACAAACCTCCCACACTCCTTCTGGAGTTTTGCTCTTGAGACTGCCACAAGAATCACAAATCTAGCTCCTACTAAGAAGGTGGACAAAACTCCTTATGAGATTTGGCATGGGGAAAAACTCAAAGTGTCCTACCTTAGGGTTTGGGGATGTAACGCATACGTTACAAGTGAATCTACAGATAAACTAAATCCCCATGGCGATAAAGTTGTTTTCGTCGAATACCGTAAAACAATCGGTTATTACTTCTACAATCCTGCTGAAAATCGTGTTTTCATTAAACGCAGAGCTACTTTCTTGGAGAAAGAACTACTTGCGAGAGGTATTGGAGACAACCTTGTGGATATGGATGAGATACAAGAACCAAAATCTGGACCTGCCATTCAGCATGAGAATACTGAAACTGAATCTTGAAATGTTCAAGATCCAGCTGTAACACAACCTGTTCGCAGAACTACTAGAGATCGTCATGAACCCGACATGTATATGGGGATTCACAAAATTGACGATGTCCCGATAATTGATCAGGCAGAGCCCGCTAGTTATAAATCTACAATCTTAGATTCAGAATCTAAGAAATGGCTTGAATCCATGGATGCTTAAATCCAATCCATGCACAACAACCATGTATGGGACTTGGTTGATCTTCCTCCTTAGAGTCGGACAGTAGGAAGTAAGTGGATTTTCAAGAAGAAAATCTACATGGATGGGAATGTGCAAACCTTCAAAGCAAGGCTAGTAGCGAATTAAATTTGTGTTATCATCCATAACCTTTTGCATTTTATTCTTCACACATATGCAATTAGAGCAGTAAATATTACAGATAGAATCTTTTACCTTTGAAGAATATGACATATCTGCCATGAAGACTTTAGCAATTGGAATATCTTCAGATTCAGCATCATCAGAAGATCTTTTAGTCAACACTATATCGTCCTAAGATACACTAGAGGCAGAAGCAATATCAGAATCAACAATTTATACTTTAACATGCTCTTCATCAGCACTGTGCAAACTCTCACCATCACTTGAACTATCATCATCAGTCGACTCTTCAGGATTTTCAGAGTGTATTTTAGCTACAAAAGCTTGACTCACAGCACAAACCAGGTCTTCAAGATGAATACCCCAATCATAAGTTTCATCATTCTGAGCAACCAATGCAGATGATGTGGATGCATGATTAGAATTCCCAAATCCAGAGGAACCATGTGACTGAGTACGATTGTTATGAAAAGTATTAGACTTCTTCTGAGAATCAAATTCTACTTTCGGCATCACACATTCTTTGGCAAAATGACCATATTCTTGACAATTATAACATCTAACTTTTGTTTTGTCAAAACCCATTCGTGATCGACTGTTAGAACCAATACACTTCCTTCCAGTCTTCTTCAAAAAGTCCTTTGCTTGTCGCATAAGCATGGCCATGTTCCATTGAATATTCATTTCTTCAAGATCAACATGATCAATTTGTCTGAAATCCTCTTCAATAACATCTGGATCATGAATCTTACCTTCAATAAAATTCTCATAAGATGCCATAAAGGAAGAAAACAATGCTAAATAATCACCAGCAACTCTTTGATTCACATGATGTGATCCAAACGATGAAGGAGCCGTGTTTGCAGAAAATCCAGTTTGACTTGGAACTCCAGAACCATGTTCAGTTGAAGTATCTTGATTATCACCAGTAAAGAAAGCAACACCTGTATCGGTTTTTCCAGAAGACTTAGCAAAATACATTGAAGGATCTTGAATATGCTCCATATTGGTTTCCTTCTTCTTCTTATTCAAAGCATGAGATTGAATCATGTCGAGAACATCTTCAAGAGACATAGTTTTATACTTGACATTCTCCTTTATCAAAACTGAATACACGTCAAATTTTGATGGTAAAGATTCCAAGAACTTATCATTTATCTCTTTAGTTTCATAAACAACCGAAGCACTGGATAATTCACTCAGCAAATGATAGAATCTCGTTGCAAGACCATCCAAAGATTCATTTTGAAAATGCTTGAACACTAAGACTGCTTCTTCAATAATTCTTTTATGCTTTTCTTAACATCCACACTACCCTCACACCTTTTTTGTAAAGCATCCCATATTTGTTTAGAAGACTTGAATTGTTTAAAACTGTGATAAATTTCTTTAGGAAGAGACATTGAAATACTAGCCATAACTTTCTTCTCTCTATCAAACAATTGTTTCTCTTCTGTAGTCAAGGCAAAAACTGGTTTAGGAACATCATCCTTTCTCATCCAAGAGTATGTCGAATATGTATAGCCTTCTAAAATTGGAATCCAAAAGCTCGTATCAGTAAAGGATACAAAGTGATCAAATCAATCTTTCCAGTTCGGATAATCTGCAGGACTTAACAACTTTGGTGGTTTCTGAGATGTACCAATCTCATTATCATAATTGAACATATTTGTCACTTGCACCATATTTTCCATTTTCAGAAAAATTACTAAGTCTTGAACAATATCACACCTAGGCGAAGATAATAAGTTCGCTTAAAGCCTATCAAGCGAACTTGACCCCAAGCGAACTTGTTAAGTTCGCTTAATCAAGTAAATCAGATAAGTTCGCCAACTAAGTTCACCTGTAACAGATTTCCAGTACTAAGTTTGCCTGCACAGCTGTAACAACTCAGGAAGATGAGTCTTCAATCCAAACACGAACCAACAGTTCCGAAAATCATCATTTTCTCACTGATTTGATGGAAATTGAAGAAATTGAACCGTAGGATTTAGTATTTCATGATTTAGAACACTTCTATCGGATTAATTTCACCAAAAACAACTTCAAATCCATGAATTCAGCCTTAAAATCAACTTCAAGAACTTGAAAACTCCATGAAAATGAAAACTTGCAAAAATGATCAATTTCTTATCAAATTGTACACAAATTGTTACAAATCACTCACGAATCACATACAAATCATGAGCATAAGCTCTGATACCACTTGTAGGTTCCCATGACTCCACTACGGATCGATCTCGTGACGTGACGTATAGAAGACACACAGTGCGGAATACAACCGTATCAACGTATGTATACAATAGATGGCAGTAGAAACAATAACAAGCAACAAGTAAATAATCTTCTCGTTGTATTCCACAAATTGACAGAGTTTACAGAAACAGAGCGTTCAAAGACTTAGTCATAAAACTGAAACTGCAAACTTCTATTTTTAGACAAAGTATCTGCTATAGGCAAACTTAATAATTCGCCTCTAATGAGACTAGGCGAACTTGCTAAGTTTGCCTCTAGCAGAACTTATACAAACTTAGACAAAACATTAACAAAACATAAAGACAATAAGATCTAAACTATTACAAGCTCTTGCCATACATCTATGTCCTAACAACAGGAAGTAATGTTAGGATCAGGATTAGATGAAGAGGGAACATATGAACTAGGAACCAATGTTGGTATAAAACCTCCTTCATATGCATCTTGACAAGATTCATACAACACAGTAGATTCTTCAGGAGAAATATCAGAAGATAAATGAAAAGACTTGAATAAGCTGTCATAATCAAAAGCCAAGTCTGGACCAATCGGCATTTGAGGTAACGAACGATTTGAACAGTCGATATGAAACCATTCCTCAACCTGACGAGTTTATTTGTTATAAACTCTCTTAGTAGTAGAATTTGCAACATAACCCAGAAATATTCCTTTAATAGCCTTAGCACTAAATTTTGTTGGAACATCTATAACCTTTAATAGAGTACAAGGATTCCCAAAAGGAAGTAAGTACTCCAAATTAGGCTTTCGATTATTAAGCAGCTCATAGCACGTCTTATTGTGTCGCTTCACAGTCAGAACTCTATTCAAAACATGACAGACAGTATTCATAGTCTCAGCCCAAAAAGTAACAGGGAGCTTAGAATCTGCAAGCATCGTACGTGCAGTTTCAACTAAAGTTCTGTTCTTTCCTTTAGCAACTCCATTTTGTTGCGAAACATATGGTGCACTAAATTCATGATGAATTCCCTTTTGTAAACAAAATAAACCCATCTTGCTATTCTTGAACTCGCTGCCATTGTCACTTTGAATTCTTCTGACCTTCTGATTGCACAAGTTCTCTAAGCCAAGGATTAAGAATTGTACCATCTCTGTCGTTTCAGCTTTTGAAGCGAGGAACTTAACCCAAGAAAATCTAGAGAAATCATCTATAACCACCAAACAATAGGATTTTCCTCCAATGCTTCTAATACTGATCGGTCCAAACAAATCCACATGAAGAAGCTCCAATGGAGTCACAATAGAATTCTTTGTCTTGGATTTGTGGGACTTTTTGTGCTGTTTGCCCTTCTTGCAAGGAATACAATCACCGGGAACAGAAAATTTCATTTTACGAATACCATTAACCAACTCATTCTTCACCAAATAATTCATTTTCCTGTAATTGATGTGTGCAAGCTTCCTATGCCAAAAGAATAGAATCAGATTCAGACACCTTCGAGAGTAAACATGTCGGAATAGAATCCGTTGTCATAGCAACACTCATGTCTAAAACATAAGTGTCATTTCTCCTTGGAGCCTTCATAAGAATCCATTCTTTAGGAATGACAATACCCGGCTTCAAAATATAACATTCAGTATCATTGAAATGGAATGAAAACTTCTTATCACATACTTGAGATACACTTAGAAGATTGTGTTCAAGTTGCTCAACATAGTTAACCTTCTCAAATTTAACCTTGTCATTTTTCAAAGTTCATTGACCTGTTATGTACCCGCCTTTATTACCAGCAAAAGTGACATAACCGCCATCGATTTTAATAACATCTTCTAGCAACCGAATATTTCCTGTCATATGTCGAGAACAACCATTATCCACATAACATGTATTGTTTATAATCCTCCTTGGTTGCCCCTACATAAACAAAAGAAATCAGTTAGAAATTGGAAACCAAGCCATAGTGGTCTTGGGCCTTCCATAAGTATTAAAATAAACTACTTCAATGAGTTCATGATCAACTTTATCATCAACCCCTGGTATATAAAGTCTAACATAACCAGAACTTTTCGGTGGAGACACATGATAATTTTTTTGAAAAACATTTTTAGAATTATTATTTTCAGAATCAGATGTTTCCAAAAGTTTCTTTAATTTTCTGTTACGTGTCCGCCGTTGTGGTCAGGAAAGTTTGACCTCAGGTTGAGAATACTTTGTGATTTCAATTTTTGAATTCTCAAAATGCTGTTGAAAAGCAGCATCATATCTACCAACAGTATGATCAAACACGAGTTTAGATGACACATGTCCCGCATTCACATGCAGTTTTTCATTTTTCTTAAATCCCGAAGATCTAGCAAATGACTGTTTAGGCACACATGGCCTCACTGAAACATTTTTCACAACATCAGATGTAGGCTTTCCCACATTAGGTCTGTTCAGAATCTGCACAACTTTTGGTTGTTGTCACACCCCAACCGACGGCGAAAACGTCGGGGCGGGACATGTAGACTGTTCATAAGCTCATGGTTTACTAAAGTTGTGATAATTAAACAATAACTTTAGGGTTCCATAAAACTTTATGTGGCAAGAATAACGCTGCTTCTGATTTTATGACAGGAACACTTATATATAGGAAGTACTAGCGAATGTCCTTATCATATCACATTAGTGTTGTTACTATATACCACGATAGGTTTCATGTAATAACACACGACAGATTTCACTATGCCTTCCATGCGCTGATTTTTATAATTACGTGTGCACCCGTAATTAATTGAATCATCGCATGGTCCATATAGATCCTTCCGTTGTGTGCGGGTCAAGAGGGGGTAACACAAATTCACTTAGTTCATGTCTATTGTTTTCACATATGAGTTACTAATAAGTAACGGTGTCCCTAGATAGTAAGGTCACTTAGCATCTATATAGTAATAACGTGGCATAATTTAAGGTTCCATAGCTTCCTTATGTTTGAACAAGAATACGTCAACCCCAAGTAGCTTTCATGGATAAGGTGAATAACCGTGCCTTGTGTACAATGTGATCGATCAATTGCAACAGTTGTAAAAAATATAGTTTCGTGTATAATGTAAACACATAAGTTCTATGTATGATCTAGTGTTATGTACATTTTAAATAAATGGATTTCATATATAATGTGAACAATTTAATATCATGTGTGTTGTAAAAAAAATAAGTTTCATGTAGGATGTGAACAATTTAATATCAAACAAGTTTTTACAGGTAGTTGAGTGTTGTAGACAAGCGTGTTGCTTGGCGTTGAAATTTAACTTTGAAACCTTGTTGAGGTTTATAAGGATGGCTAAT
Organism: Smallanthus sonchifolius; assembly: GCA_023525975.1. NCBI lineage: Eukaryota > Viridiplantae > Streptophyta > Magnoliopsida > Asterales > Asteraceae > Smallanthus > Smallanthus sonchifolius. The sequence goes on from CM042034.1 coordinate 52,072,662, forward strand.
GCCTACGCGAAATGATTCATCTCATTACAGTGCCTAGTACTTTCATACATTTCTGGAGAAGTAATATATCGAGAAGGTTGTGTAGATATTCAGAGCAGTGTGGTTACGAATAACTGATTTGTGATTTTTGTTTGTAAATAAACACGTAGCTGTAATTTATTTTTGTTTGTAAATAAAATGGTGGAAAATAATTGAATAAGTAACTATATAGATAATTAAATGAAAACCCCCTTTTTATTTATTTATTATAAAGAGAATATTTCAATCGAAAATAATGGCTAAATAATTTTGCCAAAGTTTAATAATAATTAATTTAACGAAGAGAAGTCATAATAGTTATTAATTAAAATTAAAGCTTTTATAAAACAAGTCGTGCTAAGTTTTTTTACAAAGTGGAACAGTTTATAGAAAATTTATATTTCAAATACTATTTATAAACTAAGGGTTTGATAAATGATTTGTTTACACAAAATAACGATATTGTTTAAATCCGATAGGAAAAAGATTAGTTTACAAAGAATGCTTAGGTGTGTGTACTAAATTGTAATAAACAAAATGATGGTGTTTAGATTGTACTCATTTGGTATCAAAACCAAGTGGGTACTTTGACAAATCAAAGTAATTCAAGTTCTTATACTTTCGAGAAGACGTGCTTTAGCCTATAGGTGAGCACTCACTTCGGGAATTCCCAGGAAAGCATACGAATCCTTTTGTTGATTTGGATTTATGTGAAATGCTTTCATAGACAGAAGACCCAAAGTACAAGCACTCACCCTTCCGGATTGCACATGTTCTTTACTAATTTTCATAACTCAAAACTTTGACGAGATTCTAGAATCTTAATAGGCTTTAGGTCTAAGAGTTCAAATTCGTCACATGTGATGATGATGATGATGATGAAGACGTAATTCTTAAGGTGTGCGTGTGAAGGTGTATAAAGGCCTAGATATAAACAAGTGTGTGGTAAGACTTAGGATAGCATTTAATAGCCTCAAATAAGTAGCATGAAATCAAGCAGTGGTAAAGAAGGTATTATATAGGTAGCAATGTTTTTAAGAATATGAGTTATTAGGTAGTGTAGCATATAAACTATCATGTATTGTATCATGTGATGTAACACTTAGAATAACATGTAAGAAGATTACACATAGTAGTGAACATGTTACATGTAGCAATGTGGCAAAGGTAACATAGAGCATAGCTTTTGATGGGTGTCCTAAGGTTATAGTCTAGGTCAAAAGTGTCTAATAACCTAATTCTCTATAACCAAGGCTCTGATACCAATCTGTCACACCCCAACCGAAGGCGAAAACCTCGGGGCAGGACATGTAGACTGTTCATAATAATTAAACAATAAATTTCATTTCATGGCTCAAATATTCTATTACAACATTTACAAGGGTCATAAATACATGAATATTCTTTATTAAATTTAAAACTAGGTCCTAAATCCTAAGTGAAAGCAACTTGATCAACTCACACATTCGTACCTGAAACATGATAAAATGAGAGGGTCAACTATAAATAGTTGATGAGTATACATAGGTTTTGACACCACAAGTAAAGTTCAAATGTTTTGTGTACAATTCTTATGATACATTGTTTATAAAGCATTTATGGAGAATCTAAGTTAAGCTAGTTGCACAAATTAAACCTTGTAATCTTAAGGGCATAACAACACATGTTATCCTAATGTAGGGCATAACAACACATGTTATCCTGATGTAAATGTTGGGCATAACAACACATGTTATCCTGATGTAATGTAGGGCATAACAACACATGTTATCCTGATGTAATGTGTTAAAGATTGCATGAGTGTAATATGTATATGTAGCCTTAACAATTAGCATTCAAGCATAAAACACAAATAAACATATATGATCATATTGCAGAATTGTACGTGTGTAATTGTAAATAGAGTTTGTTGTGTAATCATGTTTCACCCCAAAAATGTACACGAGAAAAAAGGGGCTATGTAAACTTACTTGTATTGATGGTGTAGGTAGCACGAGTAAATAGGTATCAAAAGTGATTCTTGTAATCATCAAGTTAACCTAGAGTGGAATGTATGAACTTGAATTAATAACATGTACAAAGTCTAAGACAAGGTCTATGGTTCGACGGGATTTAACTATGGAGATTCGTACCAAAAGGAGTTTTGTGTTATTTCATGTACGTGATGTATGTATGTTTGTGCTTGGATTTGAGTAAGAACTTAATGTAGATATAAGTTCAACGTATATAGGGATTTAATTACCTAATTGACTTATGGTTGTTAAATAACACAAGTTAAATAGGTTCTTTTTATTTAGAAAATTGCGTCTTTATAAAGAAATGTGAAGTTATATTTATTTAAATATAATTTAAACCTTAATAGGTTATTATTAATTTAAATAAATAAATAAATTTATTCATTATTAAAATATTGTGTCTCTTATAAAGAAACAAGGGAAAAAGCAAATATAAATGTAAAAATATATATTTAGAAAGGTTTGCTTTGTTTAAACAAGATTTACAATCTGACGGATAATTAAATGAAAAATGATTCATAATATTGTTTTACCTCTTTTAAAAAATGATTATGCATTTTATAAAAACTTTGTTACGATTTGTTTTAAAAAAAAAAGTAACACAATTACTTTATTTAAAAGTAATTAAAAAAATATGAATTTCTTTCATAGTTTTTATATTGTAAATGAGATTTAAAAAAAAACATTTAAAATTTCTAAAATAATAATTCCAATTTAAAATCTGATTATTTTTACACCAATTAGTTCCATATGATATTTGGTTTTATAAAATAATTTTTATATGAGAAAATAAGGTCTAAACGGTTTTTTTTTAAATATATGGGGCATGCCGGGGTCGAACCCGGGTCTGCCCGGTGAAAGTATCAAGTGTCAACCACTGGACCAGTGGTCCAACTGTGAACTTAGCTGGTTCGGGAGTGTCTTATTCATGCAACGAAGAGGGAACTAGGTTCTAGGTCAATTTAAGCGTAAAAGGTACAAGGGTTGTGGGTTTCGAACCAGCAACCAAGTGTGTCGTGGGACAAGGACTTAACCAACTCGTTTGGGCTTAAAGCCTTGATGGAAGGTGATGCGTAATGTTTTTAACATAGAACCCCAACCCATCTTCTTCTCCAAATCGTGTTCCCGAAACCCTAGCCCCCAAATTGGTTGAGTTTAAACATAAGTATGAGCCCGAAACGTTGGGGCTTTTAATCAGAAAGTTGAAACAAGAAAAAGGATGTTTCGATTACCTGGAATGATTAGGAGAGATGAGGGATCGGCTGAAACGTACAAGTTCTAGCACCTCGGAGCTTGGTCGAATTCCAGAGATGAAATGTTATGCGTATGGGTGTCCAGATGGTTTGTGAAAGAGTTTACGCATGTGTGGGAGTATTTCTAAATGTTAAATTTTTTCCTAATCTCTCCAATTGATTCGGATTCGATGGTGACAGTTGTGCGACTGATATTTGGATCAATACTCTCATTTAGCAATGAATTGGGTCGTCCTTTTAGGTTACAATCATGCGAGTAATGTCTGGGCGTGATTCACGGCCACTAAACGCGTTAATTTCCCCGAATTGAAGATGAACTCGGTTCGGTTTGACTCTTTATAGTCAAACCCGTGTGAATTTCATTTCCAGCTATAAATCCGTCAATTTGGTCTGATAATTGGGTTGAGTATTGATTGAGAATCCATCAGCCATACAAGGCAAGTCTTTGGTTTCAAGTTTGATCGATTTATGTGGAGAATTGAAGGGAAAAACGTCCATGTTGACTTTCAGAAGTCAAAGAAGGAGGGGGGTTTAAGGCACTTAAGAGGGTTCTAAGACTTGATTTACTTATGTAAAAACATTTTAAATAAATTAACTTTTTATCAGAATTATATTTAAAAATAAAATAAAAACTATCTTATAATTTATAAAGGGATAGAATCCATTTTTTTATAAATTTATAGATCGTATATATATTATTAAATATAGGATTTCCTATATATATAATTATGAATAAATACATATATCCCTACAATAAGGATTAGGATGTAGAAACATGATTAAAGATTCATAAGTTTTATTTTCTTTGATTTAACTATATTAACAATGTGTGTGTGTATATATATATATATATATATATATATATATATATATATATCATTATAAGTATACATACATATGTAATATATGTAATATAGAAATAATATGTTAATGAAAAGGTTAAAAAAATTTTAATTGGTGCATGTTTAAAAAAAATTAATGGGGTAAGCGCGGGTTTGAAATGAAGCGTTATTATTGTATAAAATATAATAAAATAATGCCATGAAAATCTTGGATGTTATAGTTGTGGTGTAAGAACTTTTGATTTGAATTTGTCTGGAATAAAAGGTTTATTCTCTTGGTTCTTGTAAGGAAAATTAATCAGAATATGTCCAACTTCATTACAATGAAAGCACACTCTTTCATCCCGATGATCTCTGACATACAGACTTTTTCTTGAAGTCGAAGAACATCCAGATGAATATCCTTCAGATGATTTAACATCATTTTGAACTTTCTTCTTTGGAACATAGACTTGTCTTAACGATTCTCTAACACGAGATTTTGAGACTGTAGATTGAGTCACCTTTGGGGATGGAATATTGGATTTCTTCTGAACTTGACTAGCACAAACAAAACCACTTTGAGATAAAACTTTGGAAATAGTAGGTTGAACAACTTCAGCAGGCTCTGTTAGAATACATCTATCCCTAGTAACTTGTTTTACCACTGTTGGTTCATCAAGTTTCACTTCTTTAGGAACACCTTCAACCTTGTTTCCGTCAAACACTTCATCATCAATTTCAGAATCATAAACCATTTCTTCTCCTGTCACTGGATTAACCTTCAGAACTGTCTTTAGATCAATCTCCTCTTCATTTATGATAACTGGTTCAACAACATAATTTCCATTAAATGGTGAAGGAACAAACCCAACTCCAGCTAATCTCTTTGTAGGATCAGCATTATCATTAAAAAAATCCAAAAGAATTGATGAATTTCCAAAACTCTCCAGCTTTCGATGTAACCTGATCACCTCTGATTCTTATCTGAAATCTCCTTGTTTTTCTCAGAAAATAGTTCATTTCTTTTTTCATTGTCTGCATAGGCCATATCCAAATGATACGCCTGTTCTTTGGACTTCAACCCCAACGAATGTAAATCTCTCTTTAATGATTCAATTCTATCCATACACAGTTTATCATTGTCTTTCAACTTTTGATTAACCGTATGCATGTATCACACCCCCAAATTCCACTAACGGAGTTTCACCGTTTGGGAAGTGACACACCAGGATCTCAGTCATCAGTTACATTGAACGACACTATATGGGAATCAAATTGAAATATTATAAAAGTTCAGAGTGAATGCGGAAGCGTTTAAACAAGAGAGTAAATGCGCACAACAACGTGCCCAAGTCTAACAATAATGGAAACATAATAAGTGTTCAGTAGATTGAAAATTATTGAATACATCATGTTGACACCATGCATGCCCTAACGTGCACCTGCGCCTTAGCTTAAGCGACCTGAGAAAAACATGTAAGAAAATGTCAACACGAGGTTAGTGAGTTCACAGGTTTCAATTTATAGAAGCGTTTAACAGATTAATGTACATTCAATATATAAATCAATATGTAGCTAACCCATAAACATGTTAACTAATGCGCTCGCAACCGACAGCTGACTGTTTATATGCCTCCCACCATCATGGTGCATGTTTAGGTCAATATTGCACCCGTTCGACCTCCAATCGAGTTAGCGAGTAATACTACTCAAATTAACTCGCTATGTTCATATTAACAGTCCGATGTGAGGACTTAAAGAATAATGTATACGCATAGTCATACAAGTGATATTATATATGAATTACAAAAAAAATCAAAAGTATTTACGACATGTTTTTCTCCCCCAGTTTAAAACAGTAAAAAGGGGCCGTGAAAACTCACCTGAATAACGTAGGTAGTATCACACAAGGGATAAGTTGGAACCATGAATGTAAGTCTCAAAAGACTTACGAATGCCCTAAAATTATAAACACATAAATTAGGAACAAGTTGGTATTTGTGACAACGACGCGGAATGAGAAACGTCCTACAGAAACGCTCTAACAACTAAGAGTAGACGAACGTGTCCACGGGGATAGAAATTCTTTAATTAATAATTAAGATATATATATACACATTACGCGACGAATGACAAAATAATATTTAATAAATATATTCGAGCGTTTTGTCGTTTACAAAACTTAGGACAATAATATAATTTAATATATTATTTTTATGTTCGCATGAATATTCTAAATACCCATTCGAGGAAAAATAATAAACATATTATTTTTAATGGAGATAATAAATACGAGTAAATAATATAACAATTATATTATTAAATGGTTTAAAACGTTACACGAGTTATAAAATGTTACGAAATAATATAACTTATATATTATTTTATAATATTAATCACGGGTTGAAAATAATATAAATATATTATTTTATATGAGGTTGTGGCTTGAAAAGAATAAAATATACTATTTTTAAAAGAAATTAATAATAAAAATAGGTTATAAATCCAAACCCGAGCCTACGGGTTGTTTCCCGGGCTAAAACATATTAATTTAATATTATAATAATATAGGGTTTGATTTTTAATAATTAAATGTAGAACCAAAGACTGATTGCTTCTAAATTATTCAAAGTACAAATGCTGCTAATAGGCTTATCAGCAGCATTCAACACATGTTGCTGTCGATAGGCTTATCAGCAGCATTCAACACATGTTGCTGCTGATAGGCTTATCAGCAGCATTCAACACTTGTTGCTGCTGATAGGCTTATCAGCAACATCATTCTCATTCTTGCTGCTGATAGATGTGTTCCTTGAAGACAAATCGTTGCAGTTGACTATCCTTGCCAAGCGACATTGACAACTTTCTGCAAAAGCGACTGACACACTCAAAGCCGAAGTAACCTCAATGAACCAATGACGGACGACAATGCTCTTCTCCAGACATGCAAGCAATAATGCATAAAGAAGACGCTTAAATAAAGTTAACTAGATATAGACAGCAAGACACAACAAATCAACGGTCTGTGTTAAATTTAATCCTTAGAATCAAGGGGTTGTCTTGATTCTAAGTGAGTATAAATAATCTGTAAACACTTCATTGTATGTGTGCTTCTTCACTGAGTTTTCATTTGTAATCGTTTATTCACAAAGCTTAATACAACAGTGTTCTTATTAGTATTCATTCTGTTTACTCGATTATACTTGTGTAGTTGTTATTGTTTCCACCAATCTCAACTAAGAACAGAACCATCTTGTACTTTCACGATCCTACAAGTGGTATCAGAGCTTTGGCTCAGATTAAACAAACTCACATTTGTTTAATCACTTCTGGTTCTATTCTAAACTCTCTCTCTTTGATCAAGTCATCCAAAATCACGAAACAAAAATGGCACAAAGCAAAGGTTTTGAAGACATCGGCAGCATCAACCGACCACCAAGATTGGTGTCTAAAGAAGACTACGACATGTGGAAAAATCGCATGGAAAGTTTTTTCTGCTATAAGGAGTACGGAATGTGGAAATCCATCAGGGATGGACCCTACATTCCCATGGTGGCATCTGCTGACTTTGGAGGACCATCAGTTCCAAAGGATCCCTCCAAGTACTCAGAAGAGGATATAAAAAAGATGGAGGTAGACTTCAAGGCACTAGGAGCTATCCAAATGTGCCTTCCAAATGAAGTTTTTCATAACTTCTGAAGTTACAAAACCGCCAAAGAGCTCTGGGAGGCTCTTGAGAAGATGTTTGCTGGCTCAGAAGAAGTCAAAGAAAACAGAAGGGACATCCTGAAGCAGCAGTACGAAAACTTCGTCTGGAAGGAAGGTGAGTCCCTAACTGTTTTATATAACAGATTTACTTATCTTGTAGGTGAGCTGCAGTGCTCAAAGGTGAAACTAGAGAATGAGGATATTCTCAAAAAGTTCATCAGGTCTTTACCTAGCTGCTGGACACTCTACACGGTGTCCATTAGAAGAACTGAGAATCTGAAGACTCTCCAAATGACTGAGCTCTTCGGTATGCTGAAGACTTATGAGCTAGAAATGATTCTGGCAAAAGAACGAAGCTCAAGCTACCAAACAGCTTCAACATCCACCACCACCTCTTCTGCTTTTCACTCTGAGCACTCAGGTCCTAGTACTAGCAACTACTATCCTCCCATAGTCACACATCCTCAAACTCCTACCTCTAAAACAAACACATCACCATTTCTTCTTGAAGCTCTTTCTCAAGCCTCAACCTCTGCTGCTTTTGTTTCTGAAACTCAAAGCAACATGTACTTTATCAAGGAGGATCTTGAGTGCTTCCATCCAGATGATCTAGAAGAAATGGATATACAACACTCCTATGCCATGCTCTCTATAAGAGCAAAAAGGTTCTACTCTAGAACCGGAAGACCCATTCCAAGCAACAGCTCCAACACCAGAGTTGGCTTAGATAAAAGTAAATTGAGATGTTACAACTGTAACCAACTAGGTCATTTTGCTAGAGAATGCAAGGCACCTAGGGCAAACCCTGCTGAGGATCGAACAAGACAAAGCCAACCTAGACAACAGCAACAAGCTACTCCTCCAGCTCAAACTGCAGCTTTTGCATATGTTGGAACTTCTGACTTTGACTGGAGCTTTCAATATGAAGATCTGCCTACCAACAACTATGCCCTTATGGCAGATACAACTGAAATACCGCCTCAGGTATATGAACATCTATGTTCCCAAGCCTGTATTGATAAGGTTTTAGGCTACAGAAAGCATAATCAAAACCTCATAGATCAAAATGAAGAGTTTCATCAAATGAAATCTGAATTCAAAAAGGTCGAAGACAGTTACAAAAAAAAACTGCCTAAAGAAAGAGATTTCATCATTAAAACATGAACAAACCAATCTTAAAACTTAGATTGATGATCTACTGGCCAGATTAAAAGCTACCAGAGCAGAATTGGCAGAACAAAAAGTTCATGTCGACAAATATGAATTTGCATCCAAAAAGCTGCAAAGACTTTTGGATGCTCAAATTCATGAAAAGGTAAAACTGGTCTGGGGTATCATACTGAACAATATCAAGCCGTTGCACCTCCTGCTGACTACGTTGCCATCCATGAAGCAAGCTTCAATCTTGCAAATCCTTATATGGCCAACAGAAATCTTGATCCTTCTAAGGATGAACCTTTGGTACAAGAATGCACTACCTCATCAGAGTCTGATTCAACTTGCTCAGACTCCACTGAAACAAGTGAAGCTTCATATTTGTTACAAGAATCCACTACTTCATCTCCTCCTGTCCCTAAAGTCATTCTGACTAAAGATGAAGTCCCCATTATCTATTCAGCACAAGTACCAGCCATTTCAGTACCAGTTCCTACACCATTCAAACAAATTAAAATTAGCTATCCTCCAGAAGGTAGGAAGCTAAATACTGAAAAGGGCCAGTCCTCATCTTCAGTCCAGCCTAGGAAGGTGTTTGACATATGTCATGCGCCTGGAGAAAGGGTTCCATATGTTCAAAAGACATTGGAAGAAGCTACTTTTGAGCACAACAAAGCTCACCCTTGGAATTTCAAAGACCTTTTCAAAAGAAAGGATTATGTGTATCTTTCAAGGGATAAACTGGCAAAATCATGTTTTGTCTGTGGAAAATATAACCACACTGCCAGCACCTACTTCTACTACCGTCAGTAGCAAAGAAACCTCAAGCAACATGCTTTTGAGAAGACAAAGAAGAACAAACAGGTAAGAAGTTTTGAAGCTAAGACAACTCAATTCAGAAAATCTCTTTCTCCACCAAGGGAACAGTTGTCAAAACCTCAACAATCTTGCATCATCTGTGGAGAATCAGACCACTTTGCTGCAAATTGTAAGTCTAATCCTTTCAATCAGATTCTTCTTCCAACCCCAGTTATACAAACGCCTATCAATAAGGTGAAGAAGAATAAGCATACATCTGTTCTAAGCCATCAGCAGCCAACATAACTGCTACTGATCGAGTAAAGCCCAAGCAACCAAAATAAAAGCCTTCAGCAGCAACAAAGTCTGCAGCTGCTCAAGTAAAACCATCAGCAGCAACAAAATCTGCTGCTGATAATCAAACGGAAATCGAGAGGTAGATTAATGGTTAATTACAGATGGCCGATGTATATTAAAATCTTACAATACTTGTTGAATTCTATTTGTTAACTAGCGTGATAACGTTGGATTCCTTGTCTTATAGAACAAAACGGAAAGGAGAGGAAGCGGAAGGCGTGGTGGGGGTCGTACCGGAGGTCGAAATGGTGGGTGTGGCAGGACCCCTGCATGCCAAGAGTATAGTGAAGAAGGAAGTGTCCACACTGACCGGCGGTTAGTGTGCATGGAACTGAGCAGACACATGTTGAAGAACAACCTCTCACTTTTGAACTGAAAGTGAGAGCAGCTATAGCACGTGAATTCACAGAGTTGATGAAGACTTCTCTGCCAGGTCTGTTGGCAGAAGCGTTGAAGAAAGTTAATGGGGAATGTGGGTCCAACACGACAACTGTTTCCTGAACAACGAGACTGACAATGCACCGCCTGCTCGCGGATGCGACTATAAGTCCTTTAAAGCATGTGACATGCCGGTCCTGACTGGAAAGAAAGACGCGTTGGCTACATTTGACTGGGTAATCCGTATGGAAGCAGCCATTCGTCTGAGCGAATGTCGAGCGAATCGGAAAACCAAAATCCTCAGATACAACGTCTGCTGCTGAAAAGACAAAGAGAGCTGGAAAACCACCAACTCAACAATGGAAGGTAAAGAAACCACCAAACATCATCATCGGTTCAGTTGAGTGCGTCTATCCCTTGTTGTAAACATGTCTGTCTTATGTTGTAAATAAAAGTTATAACTCAGCAGCATCCTTTTGGCTGCTGACAGGTCTGATCTTCAGCAGCAAAGAATTTGCCCCTGACTGCTTTAACTTATCAGAAGGAACAAGTTTCCTGCGGATAGCTTCAAGGCTATCAGCAGCAACATCCTCGCTGCAGATCATTGCATCTATCAGCAGCAATTAAGTTTGCTGCTGACAAACTTAACCTTCCGTAGCAACCTAAGTTGCAGCAGGCAGGCTTATTCATCCACAGCAACCAAGTTTGCTGCTGATGGGTAAACTTAAGTCCAAATTAACCTTTACCCGCTGTAAAAGAAATTAACGTCAATCTTTACCATGACTGCCTCGGTGTATTACAGCTGTAACAATAAAAAGTAAATAAGGTTGTACTGTACAAGTCATTTTGCTTTTTCTCTCCTCTGCCGTTATAAGAACAAATCAAATTTTCTTTACTACCTCTTCACATTCAATTCAACCCTAAGTCCCCACCACATTTAAAGGTCTCCATATTCTCAAGTCTCCACCATACTCAAACCATCCCTCCAAAATCAAACGGCTATGGCAGATATCAACAACCCAGATGACAAGTTTTCCCCATAGCATAACCTAACAACATACCTCACCAAAGGAAAGAAATCCGAAGGATTTGACGATATGATCGATTTTTTATGTCGATCAAAGATCTACTTTGCCCTCATCACCAACCCTACCATATATATCCCTCATATGGAGGATTTCTGGAGTTCCGCCGTCTACTCTACCGAACAGGGGATTCCCCAAATCAAACCCAAAGTAGATGGCAAGGATATCACCATCTTGGAAGCCACACTCAGAAAACATCTTAAGCTTCAAGATGAGGGAGCAGCGATCTCATACTCGAAGGACGAATATATGAGGACCTTTGTCTCCATTGGATAGACTGGAAATCAGACCGAGTATACGATCGAGAAGGCGCTGATGGGCCCTCCATGGAAGTATCTCTGCCACACTCTTCTCCAATGCATATCTCAGAAGAGGAGTGGATGGCATCAGGTGAGCTCTGCACTTGCCTCCGCCTTCTATGGTATGGTCACTAACTAAAGCTTCAACTTTGCACACCTCATCTTTGAGAGTTTGAGATATAACCTTCAAGAGGGTGCAAAGCATCAATTCTTTATGTACCCCAAGATTCTTGCAGGAAGTTTTCAATCAAGAACTATAAGAACTTTCAAAACCTGCAAGAATCTACATCATGTTGGGTCATAAAAATAACATTTTTCAAAGCATGAGGACTGTTTCCAAAAAGTTCTCGGGGGTCAATGTTCCATTGTTATCAACAATGCTGAACATACAAAGAACCCTGGGTGACAGTTCAGCAATCCCAGCTGATACTGATCCCACACCCTCCACCTCACATCCTGAACAACAATCTGCTTCTACCATTCGAACCCATGTGCATACTACTAAGGATGCACAGGCACAAAAATTACTTACACCTCTTTTGGATGTTATCGTTCAACCGGAACACAGGGCCCCGGTTGCAACAACTTATACTAGAAAAAGGGGTAAGAGAACTCCTTCTTCTCTTGCCTCCAAGGCCCAAACCCAACCTAACAGCCCTCACTCAGAATCCCAACATTCTGGTGAGAATATCATAAGGGAAAGCCACATTATTAGGGAGACTTCTTTGGATGTCTCTTTATTAGGATCAGGATCACTTCCCGAATCTGTAGAACAGCCCCCTGAGCCCTTCCTTTCTCTTCTGAACTTAAATACTGAGGAACCTGATCAAGATGATGTACCTTCTCCAACTACCACTATCTCGGAGGTACTGATTGATCTTGCTTCCAACACACCCAACCCAAGTTCTTCTACCCTGAAGGACCACTCTAGGAGTTATGAAAGAGTGGAGGTGGAAGAGGCTGTCACTACTGTTGGTCCATCAAATGACCAGGAGGACAGTGACAACATTGCTAAGACCTCAACCATGGAAACTCACAGTGAGGATGCTTCCTTGGAAACTCCCCTCACTGAGAGGAATCCCAGGCGCCAAGAAACCATGGGTGATGGGGATGAAGAGGCTAGGCCTAAGGTCCCATCTGGATCCAAGGATTCCACAATTGTGGGTGAGGACAGACTGAAACTTCATAACCTGGAATTAACGGCCAGTGTGGCTATGCTAGAGGCTGAAGTGTCCAAACTAAGACACCAAGTCTCTATGCATGAAGCCCATCAATGCCCAACTGTACCTTCTCCCTCTCTTGTATCAGTGGGCTCCCAAACTGATGCTTATTTGTCCACTGATGCAACCAAAAAGGGGGAGATGGTCCCAATGGAGGAAGACACAGACATTCTTGACGACTGGATTCAAGAGCAGGCTGTTTTTCAAAGTACACTTTTCAAGCCAGCTTTTGTACAAGTCCATGACTTGCCAGCTTCCGATGGAGAAAAAGAAGATTCAACTGAAGACTGGAAGTTAGTCGTCAGGGTTGTTGATGAGGTGCTGAATGAAGCTGAAGAAAAAGAACAAAAATATACAGCTTTCAGCATCCTCCCTGAAGCAGCAGTCATCATAAGTCAATCCATTACCCCCCAACTCTTTCAAACTTCACAGAAGCTAGAATTTGACTCCATTCTAGCTTGGGGGTATGATGGATCAGCTGAGAGATTTTCGATTGGATGGGAGTTTAGTGGAGTAGAAGAGCTAAACTGGAACTCTCTCAATGCTCTCCAAGTCCTACAACTGTATTTAACTAACTGCATCAACACTTCATCAGATCTCTCAGCAGAACTTGCCATAGGTAGGTTCTATGACTTGATGGAGGATAATCTACCCAACTTCGAAAGACTCATACAAACAGCAAAAAGGGTAGCTTATCCTAAATCTTCGGCAGCAGCAGAAAGAAGACTGACTCCTAGAAGACTTGAAATTATAAGGAGCAGTCTTCTCACTAAAGAAGAAGTTTGCTGCTTAAGAAGATTTTTGTACTCCTTCATTGTCAAAGACTTAGATGTGCTGGGATGGATAAGAACTAAGTCTCTTGACCACACCTTCTTACTGAGCAACGGCTCCTCTCTCACCATCAACACCAGGAACATCCTGTCACTTCCTACAGACTTTCTCTACAAGATCTTTCAACTCAGGGCAAATATCTGCAATCTCAACTCCCTTAAAAGCTAGGCAATGATAGCTACTGTCAGAGCCCATCTTGAACAAGAAGGAAGAATTACTGAGGAAGTATATGTGTCAAACTCTGACACTGATACTGACTCAGCTTCCCCTCGAGTAGACATCTTTGCTGCAGCATATGAGTTAAGATCAACTATCAAACAAATGCTGAAAGAATTCACAGGTCCTGAGTGCAAATCGGATGAAGCCAATGACCTTCCCTTGTTCACCTCTCAATGTGCCAATGAAGCTGAGGCTGAGATCCCAATAGTAGCACCATCATCTGCTGTTGTGATCAGTGAAGCCGAAGCAGAGGCATCTAATATAAACAAGGGAAAGGGAATTCTGACAGATGAAGATGAAGAGAGATTGCTAAAGGATAAAAGAGAGAGGGAAGAGAAGAGAAGAAGAAGAGAAGAAGAGGAGATGGCTGACATTAAAAAGGCTCAAGAAAGAAAAACAGCCATTCTCCTCAGAGAACAAACCATCCAGCTGTATGCTAGACAGCTGGATGAACTGAAAAGAAAGATTCCTGTAGTTGACCAGATTGAATAAAGATGCAGCTCTTGCTCTTCAACTGCAGGAACAATTTAACAGAGAAGAGGAAGAATTGGAGAAGAAGAAGAAAGAAGAAGCTAAGTTCAGAATAACCGATTCTGAACTAGCCAAAGAAATGAGGGAGGAGTGGATTAAGGCTCTAGTTTCTCAAGGTGAGGATGCAGACTACCTTGAGAAACTATCAAATAAAGAAGTCTACAGAGCCTTCATGGGTCAGCAAGGTCAATTGGCAAAGAAGAAACAGGCTGAAGAAGAAGAAAAAGCCAAACAAAAGTCCAAAAAGACCATTGCCTTTAATAAACGAACCCATGAAGAAAGGAAGGTCATGATTGACTTCCTTAAGGCTAGAGGAGAGAATGGAAAGAGACTAGGTCCCATGAACTTCATGAACCTGCAAGCCCTCTACTTCAAAGTCAAGAAGGATGAGGAAGAAAGATTGGGGAAGAAGGGCTCCAAGAAAAGGGTACCTATTCAGGAAGAAGAAGAAACAAAAGCAAAGAAACCCAAGCCTTCTCCCTCACCTACCTCTTCCTCAGTCCAACAACCTTCCACTCTCCTCCCCAAACCTTCCACTCCTCCACCGAAAAAGTCCAAACCATTCCACCCAGCTCCCACTCATCAACAGCCTCCTTTGAAGAAATCCAAACCCACACCTAAACCAGAAGACTCAAGAGACATAGTTGATTGGGTCTATAATCCACAGGATCAAAGGTTTGAGATCTTCTGGGGGAGAACTGAAAGAAGAAGATCTATCCACAGATCTATTGATGAAGTTCTGCAATTGCCAGATTCAGATCTTGGCAGAATTTTGGAGCTGAGTAAAGCTCATGAGCCTGCAAATGATAGTGGGAAAATTCTTGTGCTAGCCATCAAACATTACTTCAACCCCAGCAAAGATGTGATCATTGACATCAAACCACTCAAGTCCCACTCTCCATTTGTAAGTTGGTCCTATAATGCTGATTTGGACGAGTTCACTTTAACTGATGTAAGGAAGCAGACGATGAGATGTTCAAGCAAAACAATCTACAAAATGCCACATAAAGACATCAAGACTCTGTCTGTACTTCCACTGAACAATCCCATCAAGGATCAAAGAGCCTATGAAGTTGAAAGGATAGTCAGCCACATGCAAAAGCTTCAGCAGCAAAATGATTAGAAGAATTTTGGTTGCATCAGTCTAGGGGGAGTTTGTAGAACCAAAGACTGATTGCTTCTAAATTATTTTAAGTACAAATGCTGCTGACAGGCTTATCAGCAGCATTCAACACATGTTGCTGCATTCAACACATGTTGCTGCTGATAGGCTTATCAGCAACATTCAACACTTGCTGCTACTGATAGGCTTATCAGCAGCATCATTCTCATTCTTGTTGCTGATAGTTGTGTTCCTTGAAGACAAATCGTTGCAGCTGACTATCCATGCCAAGCGTCACTGACAACTTTCTGCAAAAGGACTGACACACTCAAAGCAGAAGGAACCTCAATGGTGCAACCAATGATGGACGACAATGCTCTTCTCCAGACATGCAAGCAATAATGCATAAAAGAGACGCTTCAATAAAGTTAACTAGATATAGACAAAACGAGTAATAGTTAGCAAGACACAACAGATTAACGGTCTGTGTTAAATCTGATCCTTAGAATCAAGGGGTTGTCTTGATTCTAAGTGAGTATAAATAATCTGTAAACACTTCATTGTATGTGTGCTTCTTCACTGAGTTTTCATTTGTAATCGTTTATTCACAAAGCTTAATACAACAGTGTTCTTATTAGTATTCATTCTGTTTACTCGATTATACTTGTGTAGTTGTTATTGTTTCCGCCAATATCAACTAAGAACAGAACCATATTGTACTTTCACGATCCTACATTAAATATAAATTAAAGTGCCCCAAAAAATAAATGTCGGGGCCCGGTCTCGAACCCGGGTCTCTCCCACACACGCACACTGTCTTAACCAGTCCGCCCACTAGGGTCATCGTGTTAGCATCCGGATTGGAATTGATTAATCATCAAGGTTCAAGTGACTTCCCTCCCAAACCCATTCGCGATCGAAACCCGGCTCTGATCCATCGATCCCGGTGTCGATTGATCGAAACAGCAAAGGGGTTTTGATACTCTAGAAATCACGAACCTGAGCATGGTTTTAATTTAAAAAACGATAGGGTTTAGGTCGTTTTATTACTGAAAATTGGATCGAAACCCTTGTTTGATAAGTCAGAATTGAATCAAAGTTTTCTGATAATAAAAATTGATGAAATCATAGGGCTTTTGTTAATAGGAACATTGTGAATTTGATGATGTTTTTTAATTTTGAGTTTAAGATCGAGAACCCCAAATCATTCTCAGATGAACCATGATTATAGGATTACGATCAATTCTATGATGGAAGCCCGATATTTCATAGGGCTTTCACTCTACAGACGATTGCGAGTCTAATGATGTGGTTTAATTTGATTTAAAAATAGTTTAGAGTTGAATTCGACAATCTAGTTTCATAAGAACCCTAGATTACGGGTTACAATGATCCTGATAATAAAACGTCGAATTGATAGAGGGCTTTCAAAGAAAATGGTATTTCGAATCTGACTGTATAGTTTAATTGTATTTTGCTTGGGTCTAGACTAGGGTTCGATTAAACCGGTCAGTGATGAACCCTAGAGTCAAGATTTTGATCGAATTAATAATGTAAGCCCAAATTGACATAGGGCTTTCATTCTATGGATAAAAACGAAGCAATTGGAGTAAGAAATTACCAAAATGTGAGTCGAATTGATAGAGTTCGAGTACTGTAGGTGTCGGCTAAGAACTGCTTGATCTCCGATGATTTCTGCTGCTTCTCCGGCCAATGTGGGTTGTGCGAAAGCTTCAGGAGAGTTCGCCGAGTGTGTGTAGTGTCTCAATTCGTGAAGTTACTACGATGTAACATTCCGAAAATAGTAAAATAAGTAAATAAAATACGATGGAGATTTAAACGTCCTAAAGCGAAATAAGAACGGATGGGCTTGGGCTCAGCTCCAACGGGCCGAGGGAAGCCCAGGTATAAAAGGGGCAAGGCAGCCCACTAACTCATTTCACCCTCACTTGCACCATCTTAGAGAGAGAAAGGGAGCCCGGGTCTAGAGAGAGAAAGTCGACGGATCGTCACGAGATTGGAGGAGCACGACACAGCTGAGCCCGTGAGCAAAACCTCCGAATCAGAATTTCAATCCAGGTAATGATTCGGTCACATTATGAGTTTTTGTTCGTTTTGGAAAGTTTCGGGTTTTAGCTAAAAGATAACGATTTTGCGGATGTAACTTGAAAGTGAACTTAGGTATAGCATCTAGAATGAAAAACGAACGTTTTGATCAAAGAAAATTTAGATATCGACATGATCAGATTCGCATGCAGAGCATTCGGATTTTTGGGGAAGGCGATAAGTGCAGACCCATCGAAACTACTTAGTTTCGATATGTGCAGACCCATCGAAACTACTTAGTTTCGATATGTGCAGACCTATCGAAACTACCCAGTTTCGATATATGCAGACCCAATCGAAACTACCATAGTTTCGATATGAGCCCCCGATCCGAAGTTAAGATAATACATAAGTTACTTATCGAAACTACCTATCGAAACTACCTATCGAAACTACTTATCGAAACTACCTATCGAAACTACCAAGTTTCGATATTAGCTAATCAATCGAAACTACCATAGTTTCGATATGAGCCACGATCCGAAGCTAAGTTTACACCTAAGCAACCTATCGAAACTACAAGTTTCGACAGAAGCAACCTATCGAAACTACAAGTTTCGACAGAGGCAATCTATCGAAACTATCAAGTTTCGATATAAGTAAACCCATCGAAACTACTAAGATCAAATATTGTAATATCTAATGCCATCTAGGAGCACTACCTTATGAGTATGACTTTATTATACAGATCGTGAGTGACATTAGTGAAGCTCAGTAGCCAGCTTAGTGTATTACAGAAACTACTCATCAGGTGAGTTCTATGTGCCCCCTTCTATGTTATGTGCAAATGATTTATAAATGTTTTGGGGCTGAAGTGTATACACTAAATGAATAAATGTTATAAATGTCAATGTGATCATACGTATATATATATATATATATAAATATTTACATATATGAAAATGAATTATGAATAAAGAATGAAGCGTATGACAAAAAAAAAAGAATGAATGAAAGAAGGACATAACGTAAAAGAATGAAATCTTGCTTTATATTACATATATATTTTATGTTATGAATGAATGTAAACATTATAAACCCTTCTGTGACAACGGCTACTTCGGTAGACGGACGACCACGTGACTATTTTGCAACCGGGACAAAAACGTTCCTTCGCAAGCTAGGACGTATGAAAAGGTATTAATGGACGGTCGAAGCAAGCCTTAACTAATGTAGAACGGTTGCATACATAATGGTCACGTGGGAAACGGATGCCCTAGGGCAGACGGACAAAAATGACGGACTACGACGGTAGGACGGTAAAGAGCGGACGGACAAAGGTTGCCGGACGGATTTAACGATATGACGGACGGTTTTCTAGAGCCGGACGGTAATGAAATGGGCTACGACGGTAGTTCTGACTGCGATGTCTTCGTGACATTCGCGACAAGTGTGATGGGTTGATCTCCCTTAAGATTATGGCCAATAAGTGTTCTCTCAAAGAAAGTATGTATGTACATATATATATACCCTCAATGAATGTTATGTGAGAACAATAAAGTAAAGAATATTTAAAAGTACGAATACACATTTACTTATTATATTTATGCTAAGATAAATGTTATGTATGAATGTCTTTAAACTAGAACTCACCAGCGTTAGCTGACTTTTAGTATACATTTCAGGTAAGGGAAGAAAAGGTCGTGCGATGGCGTGAAGGTTACCCGGCGCAAGACTGACATCCCACTTTTTTGTAAAGAATATGTTATGTTTTATTTGTAAAGACTTCCGCTGTTTTGATTATGTGAATAAATGGATGAATGTTTTAATTTAAGTTCAGTATTTAAGACTATGTTTATGAGTAAATCCAACAAGTGAGGTCACCCGGTTTTGGGGTCTTACAAGTTGGTATCAGAGCAATAGTTTGAGAGATTTAGGCATCCCTAAATGTCTAGACTCAAACTGATTATGGGACCAACGCACGGATGTCAGTATGGGTAACCAACGCCAACACGGTAAGTAAGTCGTAAAGTTAATGCTCTTGCATAGGAATAGATACCTTAACTTAGAACAAATAGATGTTAATGCCACGACTGATTTGAAGAGTTTCGAACCCGAAAAGCAATGTAAATTAGTAATCACAAACCGGTCACTGTAATTAAGAATTTACCTTGCTCGTACTGTTCCAAACTATGATCTGAAGAAAGGACATTGATGTATTCCCTTTTTAACAATCCAGGAAATTAAGAACTATGGCTGGTGGAGGAAGGACAGGACCTCGAGGCGGTCGCACTGGCCGACGAGGTAGACCTCCGTTGAACCCAAGATTTGAAGAAGAAGAGAGTGTGCACGCAGAGCACACCGAAAGTGTGCACGAAACATAAGTGACCCCAATTAGGGACAACAGTCCAGGGCCTATACAGTTGGAACCTGAAGTCAGGGATGCTATTGCCCGTGAAGTTGTGCTCACTTTGCAGAAGGTATTGCCTGATCTACTATCCGAGGCAATAAAGAAAAGTAGAGAGGGGGATGAAGGAAACCACGAAGAGACAGTATATGACAGCGACGGGGATGAGATAAAAGTGGGGCCAAGCACTAAAGGGTGCACTTATAAAGGTTTCAAAGATGGAGACCCACCCAAGTTTGATGGTAGCAAGGATTCGGTGGCTACTTTGGAATGGATTGAGAGAATGAACACTGTAATCAACATCAGCGAGTGCCGACCAGACCAAGCGGTTAAATATGTTGCTCATTCTTTCACCAATGAAGCACTAGGTTGGTGGAGAAATATTCAAAGAACAAAGTCGCCACATGCTCTTGCCTGAATGACATGGGAGGACTTGAAAAAGCTCGTAATCCAAAAGTTCTGCCCACAGAATGAGATTGATCGTGTGGAGAACGAGTTCCTAAACTTCAAAGCTGGCGACAAGACTCATCGCCAATATACTTCAAGGTTCAACGAGCTGGCCCAACTGGTACCACACTTGGTGGAAACCGAAGAACGTATGATCAAATACTATGTCAAGGGTCTGCCACAAAGGGTCCGTGTCCACGTAAAAGCCAACCTACCCTCGACCTTCGAGTCGGTAGTCAACCAGTCTGGAATCGTTTACGACGATTATGCCAACGAGGACCCGGCACCTGTGACACAAAAGAGGAAGTGGGAGAACTCGTCTAGAGGCACCGGAAAAGGGAATGAAACAATTGAAATTAAGAAACCGAGGTTGGTCGGATATGAAACGTGCAAGAGATGTGGAAAACAACATCTTGGCGAGTGTCGAATCGGCACCACCGTGTGTTATAAGTGCGGAAGGCCGGGGCACTACTCTCGAGATTGTTTGAAGGATGTCAAATGTCAAGTATGTGGATTGTTTGGACATCTGACAAAGAATTGCAGGAAGGCCGGCCAATCTGGTTCGGGAAAGGAGAAGGAACAGGAACAACAAAAGGCAAGGACTCGGGCCTATGCCTTAACTGAGGAAGAAGCAAGGGGAAACCCTGATGTCGTGTCAGGTACGTTTCTAGTTAATGATGAACGTGCTGCGATTTTATTTGATTCTGGTGCTAGTAAAAGCTTTATATCAAATGCATTTAGTCGTAAACTAGATTGCACTATCAACACCATAGTAAAGGCCTTTAGCGTACAAACTGCCGTTGGTAAAAATTCGGCAGTATTCCAAGTCACGGAGGATTGCATCATAGAAATAGAGGGACATAGGTTTCCTTCTAGATTATTCCTTCTCACCTTAGGAGGATTCGATATAGTATTGGGTATGGATTGGTTAGCTGCCAACGAAGCTCAAATCATATGTAAACGTAAGAGAATACACCTCAAAGCTCCTAGCGGATGTCCAATTACGGTTTATGGGGATTGGAATTGCACAATGCCAAACGTCATTTCGATGATCAAGGCCGAAAGTTACATGAGGCGCGGTTGCGAAGCTTATCTGGCATATGTTATTGATGATAGAATGAAAACTAAAGAACTCAAGAATGTACCCGTGGTGTGCAACTTTCCGGAAGTATTCCCTGAGGATCTACCTGGGTTGCCACCGGATCGGGAAATAGAATTTCAGATTGATTTACTGCCAGGAGCTGAGCCCGTTGCCAAAGCCCCCTACCGATTGGCTCCGTCAGAAATGAAAGAATTGATGTCTCAACTAGAGGAACTAACAGAAAAAGGATTTGTTAGACCGAGCATCTCACCATGGGGCGCTCCGGTATTATTTGTAAAGAAAAAGGACGGCAGCATGCGCATGTGCATTGATTACCGTGAATTGAACAAGAGAACAGTAAAGAACAAATACCCGCTACCTATAATAGACGATCTTTTTAATCAACTGCAAGGTGCGAGTTGGTTCTCAAAGATCTATCTTAGGTCGGGTTACCATCAGTTGAAAGTAAGAGAAGAAGACGTACCAAAGACCGCGTTTCGCACGCGTTATGGACAATATGAATTCCTCGTGATGTCCTTCGGATTGACTAACGCTCCAGCAGCGTTCATGGATTTGATGAATAGAGTATGTCGACCAATGTTGGATCGATCAGTGATAGTTTTCATAGACGACATACTGATATATTCGAAAAACGAGGGTGATCACCACTGTCACCTAAGAGAAGTTCTGGAAGTGTTAAAGCAGGAGAAGTTGTACGCGAAATTCTGCAAATGCGCGTTCTGGCTTAGGGAAGTCCAATTCCTAGGTCATGTGATAAACCCAAACGGCATCATGGTAGATCCTGCAAAGATAGAAACAGTAAAGGAATGGAACATCCCAAAGACACCAACAGAGATACGAAGTTTTCTTGGATTGGCAGGCTACTATCGAAGGTTCATTCAAGATTTCTCAAGGATAGCCTCGCCACTAACTAAACTGACACGGAAAGAAGTGAAATATGAATGGAGTCAAACCCAAAATAACGCGTTTGAGGAACTTAAGACACGATTAACCCAAGCTCCAGTCTTGACTCTACCTGAGGGAAATGAAGACTTGGTAGTCTACTCTGACGCTTCGGGGCAGGGTTTAGGTTGCGTACTTATGCAACGAGGAAAGGTAATTGCTTATGCCTCACGACAACTAAAGATTCACGAGGTTAACTACCCAACGCACGATCTCGAGTTAGCAGCAGTAGTTTTCGCATTGAAAATATGGAGGCACTATTTGTATGGAGTTAAATGCACCATCTACTCCGATCATAAAAGCTTGAAGTACTTTTTCGAGCAAAAAGAATTAAACATGAGGCAAAGGAGGTGGTTAGAGCTACTGAAAGACTATGACTGTGAAATATTGTACCATCCAGGCAAGGCAAATGTTGTGGCTGACGCTTTAAGTAGAAAGGAAGAATCGGCACCTATCCGGATCAAAGCGTGTCAGCTGATTATAACACCAGATTTGATGGGCGAAATAACAAAGGCACAAGATGAAGCACTGTTAGAAAGAAATGTGAAACGGGAAAGAATAGTAGGACAACAAGGGAACTTAAGTGCAAATACATACGGTGTACGAACTAGGTTTGGCCGGATGTGGATACCTAAGATTGGCGAGCTTAGAGCCAAAATACTCGATGAGGCCCATAAGTCTCGTTATTCTATCCACCCCGGGACAAACAAAATGTATCAAGACTTGAAGAAATAGTACTGGTGGCCTGGCATGAAGAATGATGTGACTGAATACGTGAGCAAGTGCTTAACGTGTTCACTAGTTAAAGCCGAGCACCAGAAACCATGCGGTAAAATGCAACCTTTACCTATACCAGAATGGAAGTGGGAAGAGATCGCAATGGACTTCATTACCAAGCTACCGCGAACAGCTAAAGGCAATGATACCATTTGGGTGATCGTCGACCGTTTGACGAAAAGTGCTCACTTCCTGCCCATACGTGAGTCTTCTTCGTCAGAAAGACTAGCAGAAGTATTTATCAAGGAGATTGTGAGCAGACATGGTATGCCGCTGTCGATTGTGTCCGACAGGGATACTAGATTCACGTCAAGGTTTTGGAAGAAATTCAACGAAGCAATGGGCACTAGACTGAACATCAGCACTGCTTACCACCCTCAAACCGATGGCCAATCTGAAAGGACCATTCAGACCTTGGAGGACATGCTCCGGGCCTGTATCATTGACTTCGGTGGGAGTTGGGACAGCCAACTACCATTGGCAGAATTTTCATATAACAACAGCTATCACACGACTATTGGCATGCCGCCATTTGAAATGTTATATGGGAGAAAATGCAGAACCCCGGTTTGTTGGGGGGAAATTGGGCAGAAGGATTTTGCAAGTCTCGAAGTGGTCAAAGCAACTTCTGAAAAATTTGATCAAATCAAGGCTCGAATGAAAGCCGCAAAGGACAGACAAAAATCATACGCGGACAAGAGAAGAAGGGACTTAGAGTTTCAAGTGGGGGACATGGTACTATTGAAAGTATCACCATGGAAAGGAATCATCCGATTCAGAAAGCGTGGCAAACTGAGTCCAAGGTTCGTCGGACCTTTCAAGATCTTAGCGAGAGTGGGTCAAGTTGCTTACAGACTCGACCTACCTGTTGAGCTTAGTGGAATACACCCTACGTTCCACGTGTCGCACTTACGCAAATGCCCAGCCGACGACACAGCTCACATACCCTACGACGATATCGAAGTGGATAACAGTCTGAATTATGTAGAGGAACCAATAGCTATTCTTGACCGAGCTGAAAAACGACTACGCAATAAATCGATCCCTTTAATCAAAGTACAATGGAAGCACAGAAAAGGGTCGGAAGCTACATGGGAAAAAGAAGACGAGATGAGGGGACTATACCCTCAATTGTTTGACGTATAAATAGTTTCGAGGACGAAACCTCTTTAAGGAGGGTAGACTTGTAACATTCCGAAAATAGTAAAATAAGTAAATAAAATACGATGGAGATTTAAACGTCCTAAAGCGAAATAAGAACGGATGGTCTTGGGCTCGGCTCCAACGGGCCGAGGGAAGCCCAGGTATAAAAGGGGCAAGGCAGCCCACTAACTCATTTCACCCTCACTTGCACCATCTTAGAGAGAGAAAGGGAGCCCGGGTCTAGAGAGAGAAAGTCGACGGATCGTCACGAGATTGGAGGAGCACGACACAGCTGAGCCCGTGAGCAAAACCTCCGAATCAGAATTTCAATCCAGGTAACGATTCGGTCACATTATGAGTTTTTGTTCGTTTTGGAAAGTTTCGGGTTTTAGCTAAAAGATAACGATTTTGCGGATGTAACTTGAAAGTGAACTTAGGTATAGCATCTAGAATGAAAAACGAACGTTTTGATCAAAGAAAATTTAGATATCGACATGATCAGATTCGCATGCAGAGCATTCGGATTTTTGGGGAAGGCGATAAGTGCAGACCCATCGAAACTACTTAGTTTCGATATGTGCAGACCTATCGAAACTACCCAGTTTCGATATATGCAGACCCAATCGAAACTACCATAGTTTCGATATGAGCCCCCGATCCGAAGTTAAGACAATACATAAGTTACTTATCGAAACTACCTATCGAAACTACCTATCGAAACTACTTATCGAAACTACCTATCGAAACTACCAAGTTTCGATATTAGCTAATCAATCGAAACTACCATAGTTTCGATATGAGCCACGATCCGAAGCTAAGTTTACACCTAAGCAACCTATCAAAACTACAAGTTTCGACAGAAGCAACCTATCGAAACTACAAGTTTCGACAGAGGCAATCTATCGAAACTATCAAGTTTCGATATAAGTAAACCCATTGAAACTACTAAGATCAAATATAGTAATATCTAATGCCATCTAGGAGCACTACCTTATGAGTATGACTTTATTATACAGATCGTGAGTGACATTAGTGAAGCTCAGTAGCCAGCTTAGTGTATTACAGAAACTACTCATCAGGTGAGTTCTATGTGCCCCCTTCTATGTTATGTGCAAATGATTTATAAATGTTTTGGGGCTGAAGTGTATATACTAAATGAATAAATGTTATAAATGTCAATGTGATCATACGTATATATATATATAAATATTTACATATATGAAAATGAATTATGAATAAAGAATGAAGCGTATGACAAAAAAAAAGAATGAATGAAAGAAGGACATAACGTAAAAGAATGAAATCTTGCTTTATATTACATATATATTTTATGTTATGAATGAATGTAAATGTTATAAACCCTTCTGTGACAACGGCTACTTCGGTAGACGAACGACCACGTGACTATTTTGCAACCGGGACAAAAACGTTCCTTCGCAAGCTAGGACGTATGAAAAGGTATTAATGGACGGTCGAAGCAAGCCTTAACTAATGTAGAACGGTTGCATACATAATGGTCACGTGGGAAAAGGATGCCCTAGGGCAGACGGACAAAAATGACGGACTACGACGGTAGGACGGTAAAGAGCGGACGGACAAAGGTTGCCGGACGGATTTAACGATATGACGGACGGTTTTCTAGAGCCGGACGGTAATGAAATGGGCTACGACGGTAGTTCTGACTGCGATGTCTTCGTGACATTCGCGACAAGTGTGATGGGTTGATCTCCCTTAAGATTATGGCCAATAAGTGTTCTCTCAAAGAAAGTATGTATGTACATATGTATATACCCTCAATGAATGTTATGTGAGAACAATAAAGTAAAGAATATTTAAAAGTACGAATACACATTTACTTATTATATTTATGCTAAGATAAATGTTATGTATGAATGTCTTTAAACTAGAACTCACCAGCGTTAGCTGACTTTTAGTATACATTTCAGGTAAGGGAAGAAAAGGTCGTGCGATGGCGTGAAGGTTACCCGGCGCAAGACTGACATCCCACTTTTTTGTAAAGAATATGTTATGTTTTATTTGTAAAGACTTCCGCTGTTATGATTATGTGAATAAATGGATGAATGTTTTAATTTAAGTTCAGTATTTAAGACTATGTTTATGAGTAAATCCAACAAGTGAGGTCACCCGGTTTTGGTGTCTTACATACGAGGATTAAACGAATTTGATTTCTGTCGACGGTTTTGAGTTACACGCTCGTTAATTGAGTTTAAACCGAATCAATGTCCGCATTTAAGATAATAATGATGATCGAAAACGGTTGAATCGTGGGGAATCAGTTACAGTTTCAACGAATTCCAACTAGAAATGGTCGAATTCTAGGGAAATCGCGATGTTTGACTTTCAAGAGTCAACAATTCTGTTTCATGAATTGGCAGGACCGGTCCCTGAGGTTTTGCTAAGAATTTGAGTTTGAAACTTAGCAGGATAGGTCCTTCAAGTTTGAACTTGGTTATTTAGGTTAAATTTTGGTTAATTTTGACTTCCAAAGTCAACAGGACTTGGATCTTGACTTTCCAAAGTCAACATAGAGATTAGGGTTATTACATAACTAGTCCCTGTGGTTTAAGTTTGAGATATTGACAGAAATAGTCCCTGGAGTTTGAGTAAAGTTAATTTCATTTAACTTTAACTGGATTTTGTTAACGAAGTTAACTAGAAAAGTCTGGATTGTCACAGCATGGATTTCATATCACAAATCAAATTGGTATTGTCATCCATGACTTTCATCATTTTATCCTTCACAGAAACACAATTAGAACAATTGATATTACAGATAGAATCTTTTACCTTTGAAGAATCAGACATGTCAGCCACGAAGACTTCAGCCATTGGAATATCTTCAGTCATGTCACCAGATCGTTTAGTCATCACAATGTCATCCTCAGAAGCATTTGAATCCAATAGAACTTCAGCTTCAATATTTTGCACTGCAACATTCACCTCTTCAATATTCTCTTCAGAACTAACTGTTTGATTTTCTTCATCACTCCTTGAAATATCACCATCACTAGAACTATCATCATTAGATGTTCCTTCAGAATGAATTTCTGTCACAAAATCCAGATTCACAATCCCAACCAGATCTTCTAGATGAATACCCCAATCATAGTTGTCATCACCTTGTGCAACTAAAGCAGATGATGTTGAAGCATAAGTAGTAGATCCCTGTAGTTGAGTTCTGTTAGTTTGATAACAGTTAGACTTTTTCTAAGAATCAAATTCAACCTTTGGCTTCACACATTCCTTAGAAAAATGAACATATTCTTGACAATTGTAACATCTAACTTTGGTTTTATCAAACTCTATTCTTGATCGACTATTTGAACCAATATACTTCCTGCCAGGTTTCTTCAGAAAGTCTTTTGCTTGTCGCATAAGCATGGCCATATTCCATTGAATATTCATCTCCTCCAAATCAACAGGATCAATTTGACTAAAATCCTCTTCAACAGCATCAGGATCATGAATCTTTCCTCCAATTAAGTTTTTATACGATGCCACGAAAGAAGAAAACATCGCAGATAAACATCATCAGCCCTTTGATTTATATGATGTGAATTTGAATTATGTGATCAAGATGTTGAGTTTGATGTATTTGCAGAAAAACCAGTTTGACATGAAACCCCAGACATATGTTCACTTGAATTATCTTGACCATCACAAGAAAATAATGCTACACCAGATCCAGATTTGACAGAAGTCTTTGCAAAATATATAGCAGGATCTTGAATATGCTCCATATTAGTTTCCTTCTTCTTCATATTCAAATCGTTAGATTGAATTTTGCCAAGAACATCTTCAAGAGACATGGATTTATATTTGACATTTTATTTGATCAACACAGAATACACATCAAACTTTGATGGTAAAGATTCAAAAAGCTCATCATTGATCTCCTAATGTTCATAAACTACAACTGCACTTGATAACTCACCTAGCAAATGATAAAATCTTGTTGCAAGATCATCCAGAGATTCATTCTGAAAATGTTTAAACACCAGAAATTGCTTTTTCAATAACTCTTTTCGACTTTTCTTCACATCTTGACTTCCTTCACTTCGTTTTTTCAAAGCATCCCACAATTGTTGTGAAGATTTAAACTGTTTTGTCACACCCCCAAATTCCACTAACGGACTTTTACGGTTTGGAAGGTGATAAACCAGGATCTCAGACATCAGTTACATCAAACGACACTATATGGGACATAAATGAAATATCATAAAGTTTAGGGTTAAATGCGAAAGCGGTTTATATCAAATAGTTAATACACAAAACAAACACACCTAAATTAAGTTTAATAAAACAAATGAATCGTTTTAAATGTTTGCATAAGAATGCAATGATAGTAGGACTCCATGCATGTCCTATCTGTGCAACCTGTGCCTTAGCGACCTGAGAAACATGTAAGAAAAAGTGTCAACACGAGGTTGGTGAGTTCACAGGTTTCAAGTTTACAATAAGAGAGTGTTTGCTAGATTATGTACATTCAATATGCATATCTATAGGTAGCTAGCCTATGTTCATGTCTTACTAAAGCGCTCGCAACCGAAGCTGACAGTGTGTTTGTTTGCCTCCAGCCAGGTCTATCAACTCTGAATAATGTGTTAAGGTCAATATAACACCCGTTCGATCTCCAATTGAGTTAGCACGACTAACGCGGGTGGGGTTTGTCAAACCCAGTAGTACTACCAAAATTACCTCACTCATACCATATTAATTGTCCGATGTGTGTGAGGACTTTTCATGATAGTGTGTTACGCTTAG
This sequence comes from Smallanthus sonchifolius, assembly GCA_023525975.1. Classification (NCBI taxonomy): domain Eukaryota; kingdom Viridiplantae; phylum Streptophyta; class Magnoliopsida; order Asterales; family Asteraceae; genus Smallanthus; species Smallanthus sonchifolius. The sequence goes on from CM042034.1 coordinate 52,102,104, forward strand.
CCTCAACAGTGATATCATATGAAGTACCATAATCAAAAATAGTTTGTGTCATGTTTTCTCCCCCAACGGGAAAAAAATGTAAAATAATGTTTGTTTACGTACCAGTTTCTCCCCCGCGGGAAAACAAGTAAAAGTATGATTGCTTGCGTGTATGTTTCTTGCTCAACGGGAAAACAAGTAAAAGATGTTGATTTGTGTACATGTTTCTCCCCCAACAGGAAAACAAGTAAAAATGGGCCGTGAAACTCACCTGACTTGTGTACGAGTAGTAGATAGCATCACACAAGGATACAAGTAGGAAACAAAAGAGTTTGCCTGTGAACTGCTTACGTATGCCCTAAAATTATAAGCATAATAGTTATGGATAAAATGGAACATTTGTGACGACGACACGGAAGATATGAACGTCCTAGAACATTTTAAGGATCAACGAGTAAATGAACTTGTCCACGGGAATAAGGTTTCTTAATATACTTATTAAGATGTTTCGTGTCAAAGGTTTTTTAATTACGAATATAATAATTAAATAAATCCGTGAGTTTGTACCATTAAAATAATTACTAGAAAAATAATATAACTAATATATTATTTTTAGAGAAATAACATGATTATTTAAAATGTGTTGTAGAGTCTTATCTTATGAATAAGCTGTTGTCATTTATTATATGTTTAAACAGTTTTAGACTAGTTTACTTTATGTCATTTCATTAAATGTAATTTTAGTTTTCTGTAATTTACTGCTTTATTAGCTAAGTCTGGGCCATCGAAACTACTTAGTTTCGATTGAGTTTTTCAATCAAAACTAGTAGTTTCGATAGATGGTAGTTTCGACAGTCTGTGTATCACTTGTAAATGGTCAATCGAAACTAGTAGTTTTGATTGAACATAGTTTCGATACCTATCACTACTATAAATAGCCTAGTTTGAGAATGTTTAGGGTGTGAGTAGCGGCTGTAACCCTGAACCTTCTCTTTCACATTGTTATTGAATCAATACATTTTGCAGTTGTTTTTACACTGTGTTCTTACATTTTCATATCATTTTGTGTTGATTCATTGTGAGGTTAGCCTGTTATCTTCACCGATTCTGTTTCTACCATCTGTTTCACCACCATACACAGTTTTCGCCTGTTTGTGTGTAATCGATCAAATCAGTGATTTCAAGAGAAATCTGGACCTACAATTGGTATCAGAGCTATATGCTCTAGTGTTTTTTAGTGTTATCAGGTTTTGTGATCGATTCTAGGTTATTTGTGAGGTATTTTGAGGTTTTTATTGGAATCTGCACATAACATCTCAGACGTACTGTTTCATCGTTTTCAAGGATTTGTGTTCGTGATTTCAAGAATCAGAGGTTGGATTAGTGATCAGGAGGGTTAGCCGAAGGTTTTCGCTGTATTGATTTGTCATTTCTGGACTTTTGATTTCTGGAGCTTGTCATCAATGGAGTATTTCTGAGTTTGGAGAAGAAGGCATCGAAACTACTGGGGACAGTTTCTGATTTTTGTTGATCATCGAAACTTCTTGTCTACGTTTTGTCGGGAGAAGGTACTATCGAAACTAGATTTTTGTCTTATATAAAAACTGTGGTTATCGAAACTTGTCTGTGATTTTTTCAGTATCGAAATTAGTTGTTTCGATAAAAGTTGGCTTATCGAAACTAGTTGTTTGGATAAAAGTTGTCCTATCGAAACTAGTTGTTTCGATAGAAGTTGTTCTACCGAAACTAGTTACTGTTTTAGTTTCAATTCCGAATATTATGGCCACTTCAAATTCAATAGAACATTCTGGGGGAAATAGACCACCTGCTCTTGTGTCCACAAGAGAATTTAATGACTGGACTAAAAAAATGAAGCTTTTCTTTCAATTTCACGATTATTCATTATTGAGTTCTATCACCGATGGTCCCCACAAGCCCGTAACTACCACTGCTGATGTTCAACGTCCTAAGTTAGTATCTGAGTATGATGAGAAAGATCTTGCCTTGATTGCCCGAGACAACAAGGCCTACGGGACTATTGCCATGGCTCTTCCTATGGATATTTTCAACATCTTTGCTGAGTACACAACTGCCAAAGACTTATGGGCTGCATTGTGCACAAGATATGAGGGAAGTGAGGATGTCAGGGAAAGCAAAAGAGATCTGATCAAGAAACAATATGCGATGTTCAGAAGTGTAAGGGGAGAATCAATATCTGATTTGATCAACCGTTTCTCAAGCATTGTATCAAGGTTGTAAGTAATGGGAGTTGAGTACCCTACTCTTGATCTAAACAAGAAACTGCTAGATTCTCTTCCTGAGGAATGGAATATGTATCGAATCATGATAAAAAAGACTGAGAATCTGAGTGCTCTGTCTCAACAGGAAGTCTATAGCATTCTTGAATCTTATGAAATTGAGATTAAGAAGGGAGCAGTCACCCCGTCAAATCAGTCTGGAAACACAGCTCTTATTGTTGGATCAAGCTCATCCGGTAGCCCATACTTTCAGACTGATGTCCCTCCTTCAGCTGCTGTAATTAATTCTACCAGCTCCTCTGCTCATCAAAAGACTGTCACCATGATTCCTGATGATTATGTCCCAATCATGACTGCTTTCATGTCGTGCTATGATGCACTGATTTCTGGAAATCTAACATCGGTTAGCTTTCAACCTGATGACTTGGAGCAGATCAATCCTGATGATTTTAATGAAAATGGACATTGATTGGTGCATGGCCATGTTGACCTTAAGAGCCAAAAGATTCATCAAAAGGACTGGCATAGATAGATTCAAGCAGGGAAAGACACTTGGGTTTGATATCAAGAAGGTGAGATGCTACAATTGTGATCAGCTGGGTCACTTTGCCAGAAACTGCAAGGAGCCGTCCTCCAAGGATCAGCAAGAAAAGAAGATTTCCTCTGGAAAACAAGCTGCCAATCCTCCAAAGACACACACATCTTCAAGTTCCATAGCTCTTGTGTGTCAAGCTGATGGACACTATCATTGGGGAGAACAAGCTGAGGAAGCTGCTGATAAAGCCTTGATGGCTGATGTGGAGGACATGGGCAAGTGTGTCATGATTGAACCTGCTGAGGATCTCACTGTTGTGCCTGCTGAGGTTATTTCTAAACTGTGTAATTCTAGATCTTGCTTGAATGAAATTCAAAAATACAGATTCATCAATCAAGCCTTGATTGATGAACGAGATCACATTAAGGTGATGTATGACTCTGTTGCCAAAAATGAGAAACTTTACTCAAAGAAAATTCGTGACATATCTGGTGAAAATCGTTCTTTAATTGTGCAACTCAATACTCAAACTATTAACAATACGATTTTAACTGAAAGAGTCCAAAAGGCAGAAAAAGCCAAATTACAGGTTGACCACATGGATATGGATCAGAAAATTCTGTTTGGAATAATTGATAAACAATTTAATAGAAAAGGCACAGAAGGTCTTGGGTATAACTCTCATCCACCTCCTTATTCTGAATCAGGGAGATTTGTTGATATGCCCGCTCCACATGTTTCCACACCTTTTGTTTGCACATTATCTCCTGATGATTATATTACATCCTCTGATTCTGATAGTTTTGCTTCTTGTGCGGAATTAAATTGTGTAAATTCCGAAGATGATTGTGATGAGAGTACCAATGACAGAACTATTTTAAAAGAACTTGAGTCGGATGAATGTAAAAATATGTCCCTGTCAAAACCAAATATTTGTGAACACGTTGAAAACTTGTATTTTGATTCTATGCCTGCTGAGCATACGGGTTTGGGATGTGATGTTTCTAAATTTAAAAATGCTTTGCCTTTTGTTCCTAAATCTTTGAATGTTATGCCATGTGTTACCAAGTTTAAAAGTGCAGGAATTATTGTGAATGATGTACCACGTGAAACCATGAGCAACATGGACTTTTTCAGATTAAAGGAAGCACATCGTCTTCAAGACAAAGTTATTGATGAGAGAACCGTCTCATGTTCAGATTCCTCAAGATCACAATCATCTTCATCTTGTGATGACTATTATCAGGCTAAGATATCTGGTGGAAACGTTTGTTTTAGTTGTGGTGCCTTAAATCATGTTTCAAAAAGTTGTAAATTGACAACCGCATATTCTAATGAAGAATCGCCTTCCAAAAGTTTATTAAATTCATATGTGTTGCCTAAGTCTTCTCACAGTAGGAAATCTAGGCGTAAAAGAATTAAAAATGCTAAAAATTATTTAAAACGAACTTGGAAAATTAAAAATAATGTTCTATTTAATAACCATGCTTCATCAAAGGATGGTTGTAATTCTGATTCCAATGAGAGGTCATATCCTGACACTAAAATCTCTTGATTGAAACAATTTTGGTCAATTCGTATAAATGGTTCGTTGTGTATAGGTTCAATCAAGAAGAACCGGCGATAACATCTGGCATGTAGATAGTGGATGTTCAAGACATATGACTGGGCACTTTAACTTGCTGCAAGATTATCATCAAATTGATGGAGAGTATGTTGCTTTTGCTAGAAACCCAAGAGGAGGAAAGATTGAAGGACAAGGAAGAGTATCAAATGGAGTAAATAGTCTGGAATTTATCAACTTTGTTCCTCAGTTGAAATACAATCTGATGAGTGTTTCACAGATTTGTGACAAGGACTTTTGTGCTTTATTCAATTCAAAAGAATGTCTTATCTTGAAGCCGGGAGTGGTGATTCCAGAAGAACTTATTCTCATGCGTGCTCCCAGAAGATACAACACATATAGCTTGGATATGAACAACCCTTCGGGCATTGAATCGTGTTTTCTCTCAAAGGCTTCCGAAGATGAATCTTTCCTGTGGCATAAAAGGTTGGGACATGTTAATTTCAAAACAATGAACCGACTGGTTCGAGGCAACCTAGTCACTAGATTACCTCTCAAAGATTTCACTCCTATGGAACATTGTATCTCATGTTCCAAGGGAAAACAGCACAAATCTTCACATAAGCCTAAAACCACCAATTCCATTGACTCTCCTCTCCAATTGCTTCACATGGATCTTTTTGGTCCAGTGAGTATCATGAGTCTTGGACGAAAGTCATACTGTCTGGTGGTAACAGATGATTTTTCTCGATTCACTTGGGTGTTTTTCTTAGCCAAGAAAGATGAGACGCCAGAGATTTTAAAAACCTATCTGCTTCAAATTGTGAACCTCTTCAATCTAAGTGTGAATACTATCCGCAGCGATTATGGAACAGAATTCAAAAATGCAACTCTTGATTCCTTCTGTGAAAGCAAAGGAATTTCTCGACAATTTAGTGCACCTCGTACTCCTCAACAAAACGGCGTAGCTGAAAGAAGAAACCGCACTTTAATTGAAGCTGCACGAACTATGATTGTTGACTCTAAGCTTCCCGTGACTTTCTGGGCTGAGGCGGTCAACACTGCATGTTTTGTGCAAAATTGGGTTCTTATCACTAAAAGTTGCAACAAGACACCTTATGAGATCATGTATAAGCGCAAGCCAGTTATCGATTTCTTCAGAAAATTTGGGTGTGTGTGCAGAATGCTGAACACTTCAGATCAGCTCAACAAGTTTGAAGCCAAAGCTGATGAATGCTATTTTGTTGGTTACTCATCCAATCAACATGCTTTTCGTGTCTACCATAAGAAGAAAAGGATAGTGATGGAGTCCATTGATATCAATTGGCATGAAAACAATCATACGGATGCAGGAGACGGTCCCAATTGGCTCTTTGACGTCGATTCAGTTTTTAAGTCATTTAATCTTCCTGATTTCTCTATTGAATCAACTCATGCTAATCCTTACTTCTCTGTGAACAATCTAGGGAACATAAATGATCAAGGCTCTTCCTCATCTGCTCAGGTTGAAATTCCTGTGGTTGCTAATGCTGAATCTGATGTGGAGTCTTCCGGTTCTGGTGCAACAAGTGAAACTGTTGAAGACAACTCCATTCCAATAGTAGATGTTGCACCACAATCACCTGCTGAAGATCCTATTAATGATATTGCCGATCCTCCTGCTAAAAATCTTACCAATTTGGAAGAAGTCGTGGAAGAAGATGAAATTCCTCAACTGCGAATTCACAAGATTCATCCTACCAATAACATCATTGGACCACTCAATGTGGGTGTTAGTACCCGAAGTGCCTGTGAAGCATTTGAAAACAACATGTTTTCTTGCTTCATTTCCCAAGCTGAACCAAAGAACATCAAAGCAGCTCTACTAGAAAACAGCTGGGTGGAAGCAATGCAGGAAGAGCTACAGCAATTCTCAAAGCTGCATGTGTGGAATTTGGTAGATCTTCCCAAGAACAAAGTTCCAATCGGCACTTGTTGGGTTTTTCGCAACAAAAAGGATGAAGGCGGCACTGTGATTCGAAATAAAGCTCGTCTGGTGGTTCAAGGTTTCTATCAAGAAGAAGGGATTGACTATGAGGAAGTATTTGCACCAGTGGCTCGTTTGGAAGCCATCCGAATGTTTCTCGCCTATGCAGCCTACATGGACTTCACCGTTCATCAAATGGATGTCAAAAGCGTATTTTTATATGACAAAGTTCAAGAGGAAGTTTATGTCAAGCAGCCGCCGGGTTTCATTGGTCCTAATTTTCCAGACCGTGTTTATAAGTTAGACAAAGCATTGTACGGTCTTCACCAAGCACCTCGTGCGTGGTATGAAACTTTATCAAAGCATCTGCTTGAGAATGGTTTCACACGAGGAGCAATTGACCAAACTTTGTTCAAACGGAAGGATGAAAAGGATACAATCATGGTGCAAATTTATGTGGATGATATCATTTTTGGATCTACAAATCCCCGTCTTTGCATAGAATTTGAGGAAGTGATGAGATCTAAGTTTGAAATGAGCTCCATGGGAGAAATGAAGTTCTTTTTGGAACTACAAGTTGATCAGTCTGAGTTAGGAATCCTTATCCATCAAGAAAAATACGTGAAAGAAATTTTGACCAAGTTCAAAATGGCTGATTCCCACCCTGTAAAAACTCCTATGGAAGTTCGTCATTGTTTGACTCCTGATGTGGATGGTGAAAGCGTTGATCAGCATCTTTATCGCTCTATGATAGGCTCTCTCATGTATCTCACGGCCAGCAGACCCGACATCATGTTTGCAGTGTGCTTGTGTGCACGTTTTCAGGCTAATCCTAAACTCTCTCATTTATCTGCTGTCAAACGTATTTTAAGATATTTAAGGTATAAGCCAAAATTGGGTCTGTGGTATCCTAAAACTGACTTGTTTAATCTTGTGGCTTATTCAGATTCAGACTACGGGGGTTGCAACTTAGACCGAAAATCCACTTCTGGAGGTTGTCAATTCCTTGGCAACCGCCTTGTCTCATGGCAATGTAAGAAACAATCCACCGTTTCCTAATCCACTGCCGAAGCCGAATACATTGCCGCAGCCCTCTGTTGTTCCCAAGTCAGATGGATACACCATCAGATGCTTGACTATGGGATCACATTCCATGAGACTCCAATTCTGTGTGACAACACTACCGTTCCCCATATCACCAAAAACCCCGTTCAACATTCCAAAACAAAACACATTGAAATTAAACATCATTTTATTCGTGACTGTGTTGAAAAGAAACATATTCAAATCGTTGAAGTTAAAACCGACAAACAAACCGCAGACATCTTCACAAAGGCTTTTGACTCTACCAGATTTGCCCAACTGGTAGAGATGCTTGGAATGATTAACTTTCAGTAAATTGTATGAATAGTAGTTTATTTTTTAAATTTTGATTAATTAACAAAGAAAATTCCAAAAAGATTTTATTTTTATGTACAGTATCTACGCAAATCTTTTGGGGGAGAAATATAATATTTTAATGTTGAAAAGAATTGTTGTGTATATAATCTTCAAGTGGTTTTGAATTGCAGGAAAAATTTTGAGAAATGATAGTGTTTGATCTTATCTCTTGAACATGGAATAGACCAAAAGCGATGGTGTTTACTGAGGTATAGCTGGTAGGCCCGACATATGGTTAAAACTTGTAAGTAGTGTGAAGACCTAATATATATATCTCATACTTGTGTGTTTGAACCCATTATTGAAACATCTAACCCATTTTTATATCTAAGAAAACCAATTCAATCAGATACAGGCTTACGTATTGGATTCCTATTCATACGCCAAGTGACCGTCAAAATAACGATATTTACCACCGATGACCCTGTATGTTTTACTTACGCAAAGATCTCGGGTGCTCATCCTTTTCCCATCCACTCGGATGATTTGACCCCGTCTGTTTTGCTTACGCAAAGATCTCGGGTGTTCAACATTTTTCTATCCGCTTGGATAATTTTACGACTTCTTCTGTTTTGCTTACGCAAAGATCTAGAATGTTCGTATCTTTTTTAATATCTACTTAGATATATTTTATTTTAATTTTCTAAATCCACTTGGATATCTTATTTTATTTTGGTGGTACTTTGACATTACTAAGACGGTACATTGGTTAATCAGAAAGAGATGATAGGATGAAGATGGGTACTTCTTGAGGATTGATAGGTTTTCAAAATCATTTTATTTTAATATGTGGGGTACACCTTGCATATTGCTTAAATGGTACCTTCTAATCACATGAAATCTTAGTACAAACAAATGTTCCCGTTTACTTTGCACAAATATCAGCTATCTTCAGGGACTCACAGTAGTTAATTGCAAAAGAAAGTGTTTCAAGAAACTGACCAGATCTGATCTCATGTTGGATCTTTTTCAAGAAGATAAGTTTAAATATCTTGTGTATAATTTCATTTCTATAGTAAGTCTGTTTTAACAGTGTATATATGTTAGTCTTGTTTTTGTTCTTTGAACTATCGAAACTACTTTGTGCATATCGAAACTACTTTGACATCGAAACTACTTTGTGCATATCGAAACTTCTTTGACATCGAAAACTACTTTGTGCATATCGAAACTACTTTGAACTATCAAAACTAGTTATTCATATCGAAACTAGTTTGTCCTATCGAAACTAGTTGTTTCGACAGGGGCATTTTTGTCTTTTGTTTTACGAAAATTAAAAGCCTTCATAAGCAATCCCTCCCTTCATACTGATTTTCACCCGTCTTTTTCAAACCCTCTTCGCCTTCTCTGTCATTCGCAAAATCTCTCAAACCATCGGTTTGAGTTGCAAGATATCAGCATTAATCACCTGATTTCCCCGTTGTCACCATCGTCTTCATCATCAGGTATTGTTTCACTACTTCATTTGGATGATTTTTGCAAATTGGCAGACCTAGGATTTCAAAACTTAAAATTTGTTCGACTAAATCTTCATAATAACAGTCGTTTTAGTGCTTATCCGTGTTTGCATACATCTCTATCATCTTTGAACTCACGATTAATGTGTATTCTTGCAGATAACAGTCTCACATTCGGTAAGATGAAGTTCCGTCACTTACAGGCTACTCTAAACCCTTCATTAAATTGTCTATATTAGTTTGAGTATCGTGAATCAAAGGGGTTTGGGTTTCAAAACCAAGTAGTTTCGATAAAGTGGTTCAAATCTTTCAAAATTTCTCAAAAGGATTTCAATCGAAACTACTAGTTTCGACACCCAAACTTGCCCTAATTTCTCTGATAGAAACTAGTTTGTTTCGATAAGTTCATCTCCATCGAAACTAGTTGTTTCGACATTGTTGATTTCAGAAATTCTCTAAGTGTTGATCAAAGCTTATTGCCTCTATCGAAACTACTTGTTTCGATAAAGTTGTCTGTTAAATTAACCAAGTTCATCTCAATCGAAACTAGTTGTTTCGACAGTAAGATATTCAAATTTTCTCTAACTGTTGGTACATCTTGTTTAGATTAAGTATGCTCAGAAACATCACTTATTATGCAAAACTGATGAATTTTACAGGTATGGATCTCTTATTCGTAAAAAGACACAATGTCTGTGCATTCCTTAATGCCAATGATCCAAAAGCTGCAGAGTTCATTCGTGTCTTAAACTTCCTGGCAAACTCCAACATCAGCTTTGCCATCAGGAACAACCTGCCGGTGTTTTAGACATCTATAAGAGAATTTTAGGAGACTGCCGAGATCATCACAGTTGAAAATGTGGAGCACATCAGAGCAACTGTGCTTGGCCAAGAAGTCTTATTTTCTGAAGCTACAGTTAGAGAGGTGCTGCAGTTTAATGACAATCCAGATGCACCCATTGAATTTCCAATCTTCTATGTTAAAGAATGCTTCAGAAGATTGGGTCATCCAGATGAATTCAAAAGTGTTTAGATAATCAAGAACTCCTTACCAAGCCACTGGAGATACATAGTGCACGTGTTTATTCACTGCCTATCAATCAGAAAAGGAGGTTTTGATTCAGCAAACAGCACTCTGAGCACAGAAATTTTGGGGTTAGTCAAGGGAAGAGATTACAATTTTTCTGGCTTTATCTTCAGACAGTTAAAGGACAACCTGACAGGAGCCGTGAAGGAGAAATTTCTGGCATATCCAAGATTCCTACAGATTATCATCAATCATCTTCATCCTGAGCTTCAACAAGGTGGGAACACCTTTGTGTTTGACCATATGATTTCCAAGACTCTCAGCTATATGAGGAGTACCAACAAGAGAACCAACAGGGCTATAGCTGATGTTCCCCTGTTTGGTCATATTATTGGTGAAGAAGAAGAATTCATTCCTGATATTGACCCTGATCTAGAAGAAGAGATCTTATCATCTGATGAAGAAGAGATGGAAGTTGAACAAGATCAAGGTAATAAACCTCTTGATGAAGCTGAGATTGAGATAAACATTCCTAATGTTCAAGAAGAAGAACAACCCATCATTGAGCCTGTGATAGAGGCTCCTTTTGTTGAACAAATACAGATAATTCAAGAGCCAGCAGTTAATGTTGAAGCTGGCATGCACAAAGTTGAGGAGGAAGTTGCAGACTCAAGTGGAACTCTGGATGCAGGAATTTATGGATCTGACTACTACAAGTCTGATTCAGATGATAGAACAAAGCATCTTGCATCTTCCTCCAAACGGCAAGTTGAGTCAGGTTCTGATTTTGAGGAAGAAGAGCCTAGGGCAAAGAAAATCAAGACTGGATTATAAGATTTGTCATCCTCGTCAGATTCTCTATTAGCTACTCCACAACCAACTCCAGAACCATCTCCACAACCTACTCCACAACCCACTCCACAGCCCACTCCACAACCCACTCCACTACCATCTCCACAACAATCACCTATCCATACCACTCCCACATCACCACCTCATGATTCAACCTCTCCTGTACCAAGACTTAAAACTTTAAGCCTTGAACTGAAGAAAATGCAGGATAAGATTCAAAAGAAAGATGAAGAAATTGAAGGCTTAAAATCTAATTTGCATGATGTTTAGGAAGAGGTTAAAGACCTGAAGTTGGAAGTTGGGGGTCTACATACCCAGATTGACATTCAACAAACCCAACTTAAAACACAACAGAGACTTATCTCCCAGCAAAAAGAAGAATTCAAGGCTTTAGCTGAAGCAGTGGAACAGCTCAAAGCCTCAATGATAAAACCTGTGCAGCAACAACCAACCACTTCAACAGCTCAGGGGAGACTACATCTGTGGTTGAACCCTCATCTCCTGTCATTGTCACTAATCCGGAGTCTGCTCTCACTGTCTTTACTGGCCATGCTGAGAAGACAAAGGAAGCAGTTGAAGTCAAGGTTGAAGAACCAGAACTTGCCCTTCCCTCAGTAAGTGAAAGAAGAGATACAAGGAAGAAAGGGAAGGGGACCTCTACTGAGATAGAGACCGTAATTCTGGATGAAGAAGACATCCCATCTGATGACGAGCTGAATGCCCTGTTAGATGAAATTGAAAACTATGGGTATAATGATCTTTATCCAAAAATTTTGATTACCGAAGAAAAGGAGACAGAGAGAACCAGATACTTTACAGAAGAAGGAGAGGAAATTCAAACCTTGTCTGATGAAGAAAAAGGCGAAGAAGATGTTCAGGTTAATCTTATCAAGACAGTCACTCCTGAACCAACCACTACAGTCTCTGAATCAAGTCCAGCACAAGATCCACCTTCTGTTGCACCTGAACCTCCAACTTCTAGAAAATCTTGGTTCAGGAAAATCATTCAGGAAGAAACTCCTAAAACATATGAATGGATAGCTGAGCATCAGGAGCTAAAGAGGCCTCCAATAGGCTGGAAGTATGATGCAGAAAGGAAGCTCTTTATTATTAGAAGATATAAAGGGGGAGTTCAGCACTTCAAAAATATGACTGACTTCCAGACACTTCCTTTCTATGACCTAAGGGACTTAGCCAAGCTTCCACTTCAAAACCCTGGGAAGGTTATGATGGCTTATGACTTCGAGAAATTTCTGAATTCTCAAGTCAATAATGATTTCAAGGAAATGAAGCCTAGGAAAACTCAAAAGAAAATTTCAAAGACAAGGTTTCACCATAAAACTAACAAGCCATATGTGTTCTTGAGGTACAAGCCTGCCCAAACTCACAAGACCATCACCATTCCAAAATCTGTACCTGTCCAGCTGCAAACTTTCAGAAAGTGGTACTATGACCCAATCATTGGCAGTGCAGTAATAGAGTGTGAGGGCAAGGAAGACATCACTATCTTTGAGCCTATGGAGTTGTTGAAATTTTAGCCTGAAGATCTGGAGATACTCTTCCAGAATCACATTCAGGCATACAGTGATGAAGATGAAGCTGATGACAAGGCCTACCAACGGGTTGTATCTCTCCACGTTAAACCATTCATCCCAAGGACAATTGAAGGACCAGCTGCTTGATGAAGAGCTGAAGACAGTAATGCAACAGCTTAGGGGGATATTGTAGAGTCTTATCTTATGAATAAGCTGTTGTCATTTATTATATTTTTAAACAGTTTTAGACTAGTTTACTTTATATCATTTCATTAAATGTAATTTTAGTTTTCTGTAATTTACTGCTTTATTAGCCAAGTCTGGGCCATCGAAACTACTTAGTTTCGATTGAGTTTGTTCAATCGAAACTAGTAGTTTCAATAGATGATAGTTTCGACAGTCTGTGTATCACTTGTAAATGGTCAATCGAAACTAGTAGTTTCGATTGAACATAGTTTCGATACCTGTCACTACTATAAATAGCCTAGTTTGAGAATGTTTAGGGTGTAAGTAGCGGCTGTAACCCTGAACCTTCTCTTTCACATTGTTATTGAATCAATACATTTTGCAGTTGTTTTTACACTGTGTTCTTACATTTTCATATCATTTTGTGTTGATTCATTGTGAGGTTAGCCTGTTATCTTCACTGATTCTGTTTCTACCATCTGTTTCACCACCATACACACAATTTCCGCCTGTGTGTGTGTGTAATCGATCAAATCAGTGATTTCAAGAGAAATATGGACCTACATGTGTGACAAAAATAATAAAACTATTATTTTTATTCGAGTATATTAAACGTGGGTAGATAATATAAATAATTATATTATTTATTAGTTTGAAACGTTACACGAAGTTTATAAACGAGGTGAAAATAATATCTAGATATATATTATTTTTAATTGGAGTCACGGGTTGAAAATAATACAAATATATTATTTTATACGGAGTCGTGGTTTGAAAATAATATAAATATATTATTATAAAAGTAGGTAATGATATTAAAATGAGTTATAAAACCAAACCCGAGCCTACATGTGTTTTTCCGGGGCTAAAACATATTAATATATAAATATAATAATATTGGGATCGGTTTTATATTAAAAATAATAGTTTAAAAATGATTTAAAAAGAAAAACGGGTGGAGAGACTCGAACCCGGGTCTCTCCCACCACTGCCAAACGACTTAACCAACTTGTCCGCTAGGCTATCGCATACAAATGCTGGATCAGTTTGGTTTTCACCCATAACACCCTTGTGTTCCTCCCCTTAGCGAACCGAATCTAAATTCCTCCGTACATCCAACGAATTCGACTATGATTAAACAAAATAGTATAGGGGTTTTGTAAATCAGTATATTGCAAATATGTGGGTATAATTAATTGCCAAAACATTGAGTTTAAAGCCGCTAATCTCTCGATCGAACATTAGAAACTCTAGGTTTTAACCATGAATCAAATTGTATAATTCTGATAATAATTTTTGTTGGATTCATGGGGCTTTTGATGAGTCAGAGACTGCGATTCTAACCAACCAATTTAATTGGATTACGACCGCGTCTAGGTCAGGGTTCGATTAAACCCGAATAGATATGAACCCTAGAACCCAATCGAGTTCAATTAAGTGTTGAAAGCCGCGATTATGAAAGGGCTTTCAATCTATGCATTGAAACGAAGTTAAGGGTGTGCTCAATTTCAATATTTGATATCGAATTGTTAGGGTTCGACTAAAACGAAATAATATGAACCCTAGTTATTCGATCGAGTTAAATCTGATGTTGGGAACCCTAATTAGGTTAGAGCTTTTGATTATCATGTTAATACGAAACAAATTATGGGATCAATTACCAAAATGGACGTCGGATTGGTGTGATCGGCTAGAATGGGTTTCGACTCGCCCGTGGTTTGATATCTGGTGTCTTTGACTGCGTCTCCGGCTAGATTTGGATGCGCAAAAGCTTGACAATGGTTCGTTTGAGGTGTGCAGATGTTTAATTTCAGGAATAATGATCGAAATAAACGAATTTGATGAGTACTTAGTGAGGAGTCGACGGTTTCGACTTGAATACCCAATAATGGGATTAACTCGCACGCAATGATGATGTTTAATGCCCCAATGATATCGAAACTGTTATCAGTATTCATTTCACTTACAAATTCGAAAGAATTTCAGTTGTGGTTTACGAATTTAGGCTAAGAACAAGTGTAGTTTGACTTTATAAAGTCAACAGGAATGAAAATCATGAAATGTTGACTTTCAAAGTCAATAGAAATCGAATTTAGGCAATTTGCATAACTAGTCCTCGAAATTTTCTGTTTCTGAGTTTGGAACTTGGCAGAAATAGTCCCTAAAGTTTGAATTGAGTAAAGAACTTGATGGTTTGACTTTTGAAAGTCAACAGAAATATAAATACACAACTTTTAACTTTCAAAGTCAAGCAGAATTGGGTTTGGGCTAAATACACAACTAGTCCCTCTAGTTTCAGTTTAATATTTGACAGGATTAGTCCCTGGATTTTGAGTTAAGTTAATTAGGTTAACTTTAACTGGATTTGGTTAACAGAGTTAACCTGAAAAGTTTGGATTGTCACATCTTCCCCTAGTTGAAAGAATTTTCGTCCCGAAAATTAAAATAAAATAAAATAAAATTTCTGTGGTGTCACATCATCCCCTAGTTGAAAGAATTTTCGTCTCGAAAATTAGAATAATACCTTAAGAGTTCGACGTGGATTGCTTGACAGATGAGGATACTTGCGCATCATCTGATCCTCGCGCTCCCATGAGAATTCTGGTCCACGTTTCTAGTTCCAACGAACTCTGACAATAGGGATTTTACTGCGTTTGAGCGTTTTGACCTCCCTATCCATGATTTCTACCGGTTCTTCAACAAAACGCAATTGTTCATCGATGTGTAGTTCCTCAAGAGGAACAGCGAGTGTCTCTTATGCTAGACATTTCTTCATGTTCGAGACATGAAAGACGACGTGTACACCACTAAGTCCTTCAGGTAGGTCCAGTTGATACGCTACTAGGCCAATTCTCTTAACTGTTTTGAACGGTCCAATATAACGAGGATTCAGTTGCCTCGTTTCCCGAAGTGAATTACACCTTTCCAAGGTGAGTCTTTCAGAAGAACCATGTCACCTACTTGAAACTCTAACAGTTTACGATGCTTGTCGGCATAGCTCTTTTGACGATCACGAGTTGCCGCCATATGGTTTCTAATTTGAACGATCTTTTCAGAAGTTTCGAATACAAGTTTGGGACCTGTAAGTTGGCTGTCCCCAACTTCAGCCCAACATATAGGAGATCAGCATTTACGCCGTACAATGCCTCGAATGGTGCTGCCTTGATACCAGTGTGATAACTGTTGTTGTAGGAGAACTCCACCAGAGGCAGGTGAGACTCCCAAGTGTTACCGAAATCAATCACACAAGCTCGTCGCATGTCCTTTAAGGTTTGAAGGGTACATTCCGTTTGGTCATTAGTTTGAGGATGGTACGCCATACTCATATCTAGACGCGTACCTAAACTTTTTGCATGGATTTCCAGAAACGTGATGTGAATCTAGCGTCACGATCTGAAATGATAGAGATTGGCACTCCGTGCCGAGAGACCACTTCCTTCAAGTAAATACGAGTGAGTTTTTCCATTTTGTCGGTCTCTTTGATAGCTAAGAAGTGAGCGGATTTTGTCAAGCGATTGACGATCACCCAGATGGTGTCGCATCCGCTAGGAGTTCGGGGCAATTTGGTGGTAAAATCCATAGAAATTTGCTCCCATTTCCACATTGGAATATCTGGTTGTTGAAGTAAGCCAGATGGCTTTTGGTATTCCACTTTGATCTTTGGGAAAGTTTGGCACTTGCTCACATAGGTGGGTATATATCAGTCTCCATCTTTGGCCACCAATATATCAACTTTAGGTCATGGTACATTTTGTCAGAACCTGGATGAATAGAGTATCGAGATTTGTGAATTTCATCCATAACTAGTTCTCTTAAGTTCCCATACACTGGAACCCATATTCGCTCTGCCAGGTAGCGAACACCATCGAATTTGACCTTAAATTGCTCCTCCATACTGCGTGTGGCTTCCAACGATAGATTCTCCTCTTTAAGGGCTTCGAGTTGAGCACTACGAATTTTGACAGATAATCCGGTGTGGATAGTAAGTTGCAATGCTCGAACTCGTGTAGGTTTGGTGTCCTTACGTCTTAGGGCATCGGCTATCACCTTAGCCTTCCCTGGATGATACCTGATTGCACATTGATAGTCATTTAAGAGTTCGACCCAACGACGCTGTCTCATGTTCAACTCTTTTTGTTCCAAGATATGTTAAAGACTCTTGTTATCGGTGTAAATGGTGCACTTGGTACCGTACAAGTAATGTCTTCATATCTTTAGTGCAAATACTACGGCTCCCAACTCTAAGTCATGGGTTGTGTAGTTTTTCTCATGGATTTTCAGTTGACGAGAAGCGTATGTGATGACCTTCTCGCATTGCATCAGCACACAACAATGACCTTGAATTAATGCTTCACAATACACCATAAAATCATTCGTTCCCTCCAGAAGTGATAGTATGGGTGCACTTCAGAGTTTATGTTTAAGAAGTTGGAATGTTGACTCCTGGGTGTCACCCTAGTTATAGGGTTTACCCTTTTGAATTAGAGAATTGAGGTGTTGGGAAATCTTGGAAAATCCTTCGATGAATCGCCGGTAATAGCTAGCCAATCCCATAAATTGTCGCACCTCGGTCGGGGTTGTCGGCGCCGCCCAATTCTTGATTGCTTCTACTTTAGCTGGATCGACATGTATTCCTTTCTCGTTGTCTACATGTCCTAAGAATTGCACTTCATGAATCCAGAATTCACACTTTGAAAGTTTTGCGTACAATTGTTCTTGTTTTAGCAATTCTAGAATTAAACACAGTTGTTCCTCATGTTCATCCCTATTCTTGGAATAGATGAGGATGTTATCAATGACGATGCTGACGAACTGATTATGGTACGGTTTACACACACGGTTCATGAGGTCCATGAATACCGCAGGTGCATTGGTCAATCCGAATGGCATGACCATGAATTCGTAGCGAACATGCCTAGTTCTGAAAGTAGGCTTAGAAACGTCTTCATCTCGGACTCTCAACTGATGATAACCGGACCTAAGGTGTATCTTGGAATAGAAGCTTGACCCTTGGATTTTATCAAATAGATCGTCGATACGGGGTTGAGGATATCGGTTCTTGATGGTTACTTTATTAAGCTCACGGTAGTCGATGCACATACGGAAGGTCCCGTCCTTCTTCTTGACAAATAGGATTGGAGCTCCCCATGGCGATGAGCTAGGTCTAATGAAACCATTATCCAACAACTCATGTAGTTGGGTAGACAACTCTTGCAGTTCACTGGGTGCAAGTCTCTACGGTGCCCGAGCGATAGGTGCTGCTCCGTGTATTAGATCGATTTGGAATTCAACTTGAAGATGAGGCGGAAGACCAGGCAGGTCTTTGAAAAATACCTCCTGATAATCATGAATGATCAGGATATCTTCAATCTTCTTCTCCCAGATGGCTGCTCGGCAACGAGAGCCAGAATAGAAGTATGACCTTTACGAGAGCACTGTTGCACTCTTATGGAGGATATGATGCCTATGACTGCACTACTTATTTTGCCTTGGGCGAAAAGGGTTTCTCCACTCGGGAGAGGAAGGGGAACAATTTTATCATGACAGATAATCTCGTCTTGGTTCTTAGATAACCAATCAATACTGATAATTACGTCGAAACTACCAAGTGTGACTGGCATGAGGTCAATGTCAAGCTTATGGAATTTATTGTTGGAGTGTTAGGAATAACGTGTTAGTTTAGAAAAAAAATTCCTTAAATTATGTGTACATAGTTGGAGTCGGTGGTTTACCATGAGGTTTTAGTAGATTTTCAATCTAGGTGGTTCGATTGATCAAGTCTAGATGAGAGTCTTAAGTTCACTAAGACTCTTACATGAGTGAAATAAAATGATGGATCCTATTGATGATAGTCCAGCGTAACATCTTCAACCTGATAGTCGCATCTATCAAATGTTGAACAAGTTTAATGATATCAACTAGTCGTTGTGCGGGTTACATGACTTTCTACTGACAGTGGAAGCTTAAGTCTGTAAATCACATATTAGGACCATTTATCCACACACTAGGTGTCACCAGGACATACATGCACCTCAAATTACTATTACGTGTGCACCCGTAATGATAATTTGCTTTACATGCTCACCCTTGTTCTCCCTGTCTTATGTCATGTAACATCCCAAAAATAATAAATAAGTAAATAATAAAACGATAGAGACTTAATCGTCATAAAACAAAAGAAAAACGGATGGGCTTGGGCTCGGCTCCAACGGGCGAATGGAAGCCCATGTATATAAGGGGCAAGGCAGCCCACCTCGCCATTTCAACCTCATTTCATCACTCTAGAGAGAGAAAGGGAAGCTCGGGTCTAGAGAGAGAAATTCAACGGATCGACACGAGATTGAAGGAGCACGTTATTGCTGAGCTCGTGAGAAAAACCTCCGAATCAGAATTCCAATCCAGGTAACGATTCGACCATAATCTGAGTTTTTGTTCGTTTTGGGGTTCTCGAGTTTTAGCTAAACAGGAGACATTTTTATGGATGAAACCTGATAATAAGCTTAGAACTAGCATCTAGAATGAAAACCACACGTTTTGATCAAAGAAAATTGTAAGATTGGCATGATCGGGTTAGTATGCAAGAATTTTGGATTTTTGTCCAGGAAACAGGTATTGCGTACTTATCAAGTACGCAAGAAGGACGTCTTGCGTACTTACCAAGTACCCAGGATGAAGATCATGTGTATTTACCAAGTACGCAAAAAGAATGCTCTGCGCACTTGTCAAGTACGCATGAGCAAGGCCCTGCACACTTACTAAGTGCGCAGGCAAAAGGCTGGTTAAGTAAAGTCAGTATGTTTAGAATGATTAAACCGTTAGAGTCAGGATTGGGTCTGATGTGTAATTAACTACCTAATTCAGATCGGAAGTGACGTTGTTGGACCCTTGTTTAGGACAACCCAAATTAGCTTATCAGGTGAGTTCTATGTGCCCCCTTCTATGTTATGTGCAAATAAATTTAAATGTTTTGGGGCTGAAGTGTATACACTAAATGAATAAATGCTATGAATGTCAATGTGATCATACGTGGTATACAAATATATATATATACACCTATATATACCTATATACGAAAATGAATTATTTGATTATGAAGAATGAATGAAAGAATGACATAACGTAAATAAGTGAAGTCTTGCTTTATATTATATATATATTGCATGTTATGAATGTATGTAAACGTTATGAATGCTTCTATGACAATGGCTACTTCGGTAGACGGACGACCACGTGACTACTTTGCAACCGGGACAAAAACGTTCCTTCGCAAGCTAGGACGTATAAGAAAGGTACTCATGGACGGTCGAAGCAAATGCCTTATTACATGTAGAACGGTTGCATACATAATAGCGACGTAGGAAACGGATGCCCGAGGGCAGACCGACGAATGACCGTACTTCGACGGTAGAACGGGTTAAGAGCGGACGGACAAAGGTTGCAGGACGGATTTATGTATCGACGGATGGTTTTCTAGAGCCAGACGATTTATGTAAAGGGCGACGACGGTAGCTCTCACTGTGATGTCTTTGTGACATTCACGACAAGTATGATGGGTTGATCACCCTTATGTTTATGGCCAAATTAATGTTCTCCCCGAGGAAGTATGTATGTACATATGTATGTACTCAGTATGAATGTTACGTGGGAATAGTAAAGCAAAGAATATGTAAAGGCTCGAATGTTAAGTATATTATATATATATATATATATATATATAATACTCATGATAAGATACATATTATGTATGATTGTCTCTAAACTAGAACTCACCAGCGTTAGCTAACTTTTAGTATACATTTCAGGTAAAGGAAGAAAGGGTCATGCGATGGCGTGAAGGTTACCCGGCACGAGACTGGCAACCCACTTTAGTATATGTGTTAAGACAATGTTATGTTTTTAATTGTTAAGACTTCCGCTGTCATGTTGTGTCATGTTATGTAATGATTGAATTCGAATATTTTGAATTTAAGTTCAGTAATTACGACTATGTTTATGAGTAAATCCAATAAGTGAGGTTACCCGGGAAGGCGCCTTACAAGTTGGTATCAAAGCAATAGTTTGAGAGATTCAGACATCCCTAAAATGTCTGGACTCAAACTGATTATGGGACCAACGCACGGATGTCAGTATGGGTAACCTACGCCAACGCCGCACGGTAATTAAGTACTAAAGTCAATGCACTTGGATAAGAATAGATACCTTAACTTAGAACAAATAGATGTCAACCGATTTAAGAGTTGTGAACCCGAAAAGCAATGTAAATTAGTAATCACAAACCGGTCACTATAATTAATAATTTACCTTGCTCGTACTGTTCCAAACTATGATCTGAAGAAATGACATTGATGTAATCCCTTTATAACTATCAGGAAACTAGGAACTATGGCTGGTGGAGGAAGAACAGGACGCCGAGGCGGTCGCACTGGCCGAGTCGGTAGACCTCCATTGAATCAAAGACATGAAGAGGAAGAGAGTGTGCACGCAGAACACACTGAGAGTGTGCACGAAACAGATGTGACCTTAACTAGGGACGACAATAAAGGGCCTTTACAGTTAGAACCAGAGGTCAGGGATGCTATTGCCCGCGAAGTGGTACTCACTCTGAAGAAAGTATTGCCTGATCTACTATCTAAGGCACTAAAGAAAAGTAGAGAGGAGGACGAAGGAGACCATGAAGAAAAAGTGTACGACAGTGATGGGGATGAAGTGAAAATGGGATCAAGCAATCGTGGGTGTACCTACAAAGGTTTCAAGGACGGAGACCCACCCAAGTTCGATGGAAACAGTGATTCAGTGGCTACGTTCGAATGGATTGAGAGGATGAACGATGTAATCAACATCAGTGAATGTCGACCGGACAAGGCGGTTAAGTATGTTGCTCATTCTTTCACCAATGAGGCACTAAGTTGGTGGAGGAACATTCAGAGAACAAAGTCGCCAAACGCTCTTGCCAGAATGACATGGGAAGACCTGAAGAAGCTGATAATTCAAAAGTTTTGTCCCCAGAACGAAATTGATCGAGTGGAAAATGAATTTCTAAACTTCAAGGCTGGCAGCAAGACGCACCGCCAGTATACTTCTAGGTTCAATGAGCTAGTTCAACTGGTACCCCACCTGGTGGAGACAGAAGAACGAATGATCAAGTATTATATGAAGGGCCTACCTCAAAGGGTCCGTGTCCATGTGAAAGCCAACCTATCCTCAACCTTCGAGTCGGTAGTCAACCTGTCGAGGATCGTCTATGACGATTATGCTAACGAGGATACAGCTCCCGAAGCTCCGAAATGAAAATGGGAGAACTCGTTAAAAGGAAATGGAAAGGGAAACTACGCCGTTGAGGTAAAGAAGCCTAAAGCAGAAGGGTATGAAGTTTGTAGGAAATGCTCAAGGAAACACCAAGGCGAATGTTTAGTTGGCACATCCAAGTGCTATAAGTGCGGGAGGCCGGGGCACTACTCCCGATATTTCATAAAGGAAGTCAAGTGCCAAAGTTGTGGAAGATATGGACACCCGACTAGGGATTGCAGAAAACCAGACAATCCGGTTCGAGAAAGGAAAAGGAAGCTGAAAAGGAACAGCTGCAGGGTAGGACTCGAGCCTACGCCCTGACTGAGGAGGAAGCAAGGGGAAACCCTGATGTTGTTTCAGGTACGTTCCTAGTTAATAATGAACATGCTGCTATTTTATTTGACTCTGGTGCTAGTAAAAGTTTTATATCCAATGCATTTAGTCGTAAACTAGATTGCACTATCAACACCATAGTAAAGGCCTTTAGCGTACAAACTGCCATTGGTAAAAATTCGACAGTATTTCAAGTAACAGAGGATTGCATCATAGAAATAGAGGGTCATAACTTCCCTTCTAGATTGTTCCTTCTCACCTTAGGAGGATTCGATATAGTATTGGGTATGGATTTGCTAGCTACCAATGAAGCTCAACTCATATGTAAACGTAAGAGGATACACCTTAAAGCTCCAAGCGGCAGCCCAATTACGGTTTATAGGGATTGGAATTGCACTATGTCGAACGTCATCTCGATGATCAAGGCCAAAAGTTACATGAGGCGTGGTTGCGAAGCTTATCTGGCATATGTTATTAACGATAGAATGGAAATGAATGAACTCAAGAAGGTACCTGTGGTGTGCAACTTTCCATAAGTATTCCCTGAGGATCTACTTGGGTTACCACCCGATCGGGAAATAGAACTTCAGATTGACTTATTGCCAGGAGTTGAGCCGGTTGCCAAAGCCCCCTACAGATTAGCTCTGTCAGAAATGAAAGAATTGATGTCTCAACTAGAGGAACTAACAGAAAAAGGATTTATCAGACCGAGCATTTCACCATGGGGAGCTCCAGTAGTATTTGTAAACAAGAAGGACTGCAGCATGCGCATGTGCATTGACTACCGCGAACTGAACAAGAGGACAGTAAAGAACAAATACCCACTTCCTAGAATGTACGACCTTTTTGATCAACTGCAAGGTGCGAGTTGGTTCTCAAAGATCGATTTAAGGTCGGGTTACCATTAGTTGAAAGTAAGAAAAGAGGACGTACCAAAGACCGCGTTTCGCACGCGTTATGGGCGCTAGAGTTTCTCGTGATGTCCTTCGGATTGACCAACGCACCAGCAGCGTTCATAGACTTGATGAATAGAGTATGTCGACCCATGTTGGATCGATCAGTGATAGTTTTTATAGACGACATACTGGTATATTCGAAAAGCGAGGGTGATCACCACTGCCACCTAAGAGAGGATCTGGAGGTGCTTAAGCAGGAAAAGTTGTACGCAAAATTCTCCAAATGCGTGTTCTGGCTTAGGGAAGTCCAATTCCTAGGTCATGTCATAAACCCAAACGGCATTATGGTGGATCCTACAAAGATCGAAACCGTAAGAGGTTGGAACATCCCGAACACACCAACAGAGATACGAAGTTTTCCGGGATTGGCAGGATACTATCGGAGATTCATTCAAGATTTATCGAGAATAGCCTCGCCGCTGACAAAGCTAACACGTAAGGAAGTAAAGTACGAATGGGGTCTAACCCAAACCAATGTGTTTGAGGAACTTAAGACACGATTAACCCAAGCTCCAGTCTTGACGCTACCTGAGGGAAATGAAGACTTAGTAGTCTACTCTGACGCTTCAGGTCAGGGTTTGGATGCGTACTTATTCAACGAGGAAAGGTAATTGCTTACGCCTCGCGTCAACTAAAGACTCACGAGGTTAACTACCCAACTCATGATCTGGAGTTAGCAGCAGTAGTTTTCGTATTAAAAATATGGAGGCACTATCTATATGGAGTTGAATGCACCATTTACTCCGATCACAAGAGCCTGAAGTACTTTTTCGAACAAAAGGAATTAAACATGAGACAAAGGAGGTGGTTAGAGCTACTGAAGGACTATGATTGTGAGATACTGTACCATCCAGGCAAGGCAAACGTAGTGGCTGACGCTTTAAGCAGAAAGTAAGAATCGGAACCTATCCGAATCAAAGCATGTCAACTGTTTATAACGCCTGATTTGATGAGTGAAATATCAAAGGCACAAGATGAAGCACTATTAGAAAGAAATATAAAACGGGAAAGAATAGTAGGGCAACAAGGAAATTTGGATGCAAATGCATACGGTGTACGAACTAGGTTTGGCCGGATGTGGATACCTAAGATTGGCGAGCTTAGAGGCAAAATACTCGATGAGGCCCATAAGTCTCGCTATTCTATCCACCCTGGGACAAACAAAATGTATCAAGACTTGAAGAAAGAATACTGGTGGCCTGGCATGAAGAATGATGACTGAGTATGTGAACAAGTGCCTAACGTGTTCCCTAGTTAAGGCCAAGCACCAAAAACCATGCGGTAAAATGCAACCTTTACCAATACCGGAATGGAAGTGGGAGGAGATCACGATGGACTTCATTACCAAGCTACCACGAACAGCTAAAGGCAATGATACCATCTGGGTGATCGTCGACCGCTTGACGAAAAGTGCTCACTTCTTGCCAATATGTGACACTTCTTCATCAGAAAGACTAGCAGAAATATTTATCAACGAAGTTGTGAGCAGACATGGTATGCCGCTGTCGATTGTGTCCGACAGGGATACTAGATTCACGTCAAGGTTTTGGAAGAAATTCAACGAAGCAATGGGCACTAGACTGAACATCAGCACCACGTACCACCCCCAAACCGACGGACAATCGGAAAGGACCATTCAGACCTTGGAGGACATGCTCCGGGCCTGTATAATTAACCTCGGTGGGAGCTGGGACAGCCATCTACCATTGGCAGAACTTTCATATAACAACAGCTATGACTCAACTATTGGCATGCCGCCATTTGAAATGTTGTATGGGAGGAAATGTAGGACCCCGGTTTGTTGGGGGGAAATTGGACAAAAGGATTTTGCAAGTTTCGAAGTGGTCAAAGCTACTTCCGAGAAGTTTGATCAAATCAAGGCTCGAATGAAAGCCGCAAAAGACAGACAGAAATCATACGCGGATAAGAGAAGAAGGGATTTAGAGTTTCAAGTGGGGGACATGGTACTATTAAAGGTATCACCATGGAAAGGAATCATTCGATTCAGAAAACGTGGCAAACTAAGTCCAAGGTATGTCGGACCTTTCAAAATTTTAGCGAGAGTGGGTCAAGTTGCTTACAGACTCGACCTACCCGTTGAGCTTAGTGGAATACACCCTACGTTCCACGTGTCGCACTTACGCAAGTACCTAGCTAACGACACATCTCACATACCTTACGAAGAGATCGAAGTGGATAACAGTCTAAATTATGTAGAGGAACATATAGCCATCCTTGACCGAGCTGAGAAACGACTACGCAATAAGTCAATTCCTTTAGTCAAAGTACAATGGAAGTACAGAAAAGGGTCAGAAGCTACATGGGAACAAGAAGACGAGATGAGGGGACTATACCCTCAACTGTTTAACATATAAGCGGTTTCGAGGACGAAACCTCTTTGAGGAGGGTGGACTTGTAACATCCCAAAAATAATAAATAAGTAAATAATAAAACGATAGAGACTTAATCGTCATAAAACAAAAGAAAAATGGATGGGATTGGGCTCGGCTCCAACGGGCCGTTGGAAGCCTAGGTATATAAGGGGCAAGGCAGCCCACCTCACCATTTCAACCTCATTTCATCACTCTAGAGAGAGAAAGGGAAGCTCGGGTCTAGAGAGAGAAAGTTGACGGATCGACACGAGATTGAAGGAGCACGTTACTGCTGAGCTCGTGAGCAAAACCTCCTAATCAGAATTCCAATCCAGGTAACGATTCGACCATAATCTAAGTTTTTGTTCGTTTTGGGGTTCTCGGGTTTTACCTAAATAGGAGACGTTTTTATGGCTGAAACCTGATAATAAGCTTAGAACTAGCATCTAGAATGAAAACCGCACGTTTTGATCAAAGAAAATTGTAAGATTGGCATGATCGGGTTAGCATGCAAGAATTTCGGATTTTTGTCCAGGAAACAGGTATTGCGTACTTATCAAGTACGCAAGAAGGACGTCATGCGTACTTACCAAGTACGCAGGAGGAAGATCCTGCATACTTACCAAGTACGTAAGAAGAATGCTCTGCGAACTTGTCAAGTACGCATGAGCAAGGCCCTGCGCACTTACTAAGTGCACAGGCAACAGGCTGGTTAAGTAAAGTCAGTATGTTTAGAATGATTAAACCGTTAGAGTCGGGATTGGGTCGGATGTGTAATTAACTACCTAATTCAGATCGAAAGTGACGTTGTTGGACCCTTGTTTAGGACAACCCAGATTAGCTTATCAGGTGAGTTCTATGTGCCCCCTTCTATGTTATGTGCAAATCAATTTAAATGTTTTGGGGCTGAAGTGTATACACTAAATGAATAAATGGTATGAATGTCAATGTGATCATACGTGGTATGCAAATATATATATACACCTATATACACCTATATACGAAAATGAATTATATGATTATGAAGAATGAATGAAAGAATGACATAGCGTAAATAAGTGAAGTCTTGCTTTATATTATATATATTGCATGTTATGAATGTATGTAAACGTTATGAATGAATCTATGACAATGGCTACTTCGGTAGACGGACGACCACGTGACTATTTTGCAACCGGGACAAAAACGTTCCTTCGCAAGCTAGGACGTATAAGAAAGGTACTCATGGATGGTCGAAGCAAATGCCTATTACATGTAGAACGATTGCATACATAATAGCCACGTGGGAAACGGATGCCTCAGGGCAGACGGATGAATGACCGTACTACGACGGTAGAACGAGTTAAGAGCGGACGGACAAAGGTTGCCGGACGAATTTATGTATCGACAGACGGTTTTCTAGAGCCGGACGGTATATGAAAAGGGCGACGACGGTAGCTCTCACTGCAATGTCTTTGTGACATTCGCGACAAGTATGATGGGTTGATCACCCTTATGCTTATGGCCAAATAAATGTTCTCCCCGAGTAAGTATGTATGTACATATGTATGTACTTAGTATGAATGTTATGTGAAAATAGTAAAGCAAAGAATATGTAAAGGCTCGAATGTTAAGTACATTATATATATATATATATATATATAATACTCATGATAAGATAAATATTATGTATGATTGTCTTTAAACTAGAACTCACCAGCGTTAGCTGACTTTTAGTATACATTTACGGTAAAGGAAGAAAGGGTCGTGCGATGGCGTGAAGGTTACGCGGCACGAGACTGGCATCCCACTTTAGTATATGTGTTAAGACAATGTTATGTTTTTAATTGTTAAGACTTCCGCTGTCATGTTATGTCATGTTATGTAATGATTGAATTCAAATGTTTTGAACTTAAGTTTAGTAATTACGACTACGTTTATGAGTAAATCCAATAAGTGAGGTTACCCGGGAAGGGGCCTTACATGTCAAAATGTTCTTTAGTTTGTATTGATGAGTACAGAGTGTTGTTAGATATGGTAAGTCATCGAGAATCTTAGTCATCAACCATAAGTTGATCAACTAGGACTCATATCAGGATGAGTAGTCTGAAATCGTTTGATCCGAGTATTCACTCGAGTTGAAATACACTACGATGGTCCAATCCAGCGGATTGTAGATGGAATGACGCATGCAAAATTCGACTTCGAGAAGTGAAATTAGTTCATGAATGTGTTACTGGAAGTGGCAAAGTATCTGTCCTTCCTAGTGAGTCAGGATATGGTTTGAGTATGCAATGAGCAAGGTGTTCTCAACCTTGTGTTCAGTCTTTCTTCAACAGAATATCGACCAAAGCGCGAGCCCATGGCTTGGGAAAGTGATGACATCTACATGTCAGTGGATTCTGCAATAATGCGTGCAACAGTCTACCTTCACACGGTGTATTGTTGCTAGTGGTATAGTAGGGACTCGCCTCCGACGATCCCAACTCCCAAAGAGACATTTGCTAGTGCTAAGTGTCGTCCATAACATGGACTTGAGAAGGCCTACCATTCCCGATTGTGTCATCGATAGGCTCAAGCCGGTGTCATCTTCGGATCTGACGGTGTAACAAGGGTGCAGATGATGATGGTGTGAGAGACTCCTCCGAAGGCTCCGTCTTGCCACCCTCGGACGGGAGTGGATGTTGTTCTGATGATTCCCCGAGTGTCGCCACTGGAATGATGATGCAATGCGATTGACTTGTCCCTCGTCAGCTGAGGTTGATATGGATGATGCTAACATGCCTACAATGCAATGTATGTGTAGATGCTACGTGTAGCATGTATGAGTGTATGTGTCATGTAACTAATGTGTGTGGGTTATAGTCTAGTATGTATTCCTAGTTCTCTATAACCAATGGCTCTGATACCAATCTGTCACACCCCCAAATTCCACTAACGGAGTTTTACCATTTGGAAGGTGACCAACCAGGATCTCAGACATCAGTTACATCAAACGACACTATATGGGACATAAATGAAATATCATAAAGTTAAGAGTTAAATGCGGAAGCGGTTTATGCCAAATAGTTAATGCGCAAAACAAACGCACCTAAATTAAGTTTAATAAAACAAATGAATTGTTTTAAATGTTTGCATAAGAATGCAATGACAGTAGGACTCCATGCATTTCCTAGGCGTGCATCCTGTGCCTTAGCGACATGAGAAACATGTACGAAAAAGTGTCAACACGAGGTTGGTGAGTTCACAGGTTTCAAGTTTACAATAAGAGAGTGTTTGCTAGATTATGTACATTCAATATGCATATCTATAGGTAGCTAGCCTATGTTCATGTCTTACTAAAGCGCTCGTAACCGAAGCTGACAGTGTGTTTGTTTGCCTCCAGCCAGGTCTATCAACTCTGAATAATGTGTTAAGGTCAATATAACACCCGTTTGACCTCCAATCAAGTTAGCGCGACTAACGCGGGTGGGGTTTGTCAAACCCAGTAGTACTACCAAAATTACCTCACTCATAACATATTAACGGTCCGATGTGTGTGAGGAATTTTCATGATAGTGTGTTACGCTTAGCCTCAACGGTGATATCATATGAAGTACCATAATCAAAAATAGTTTGTGTCATGTTTTCTCCCCCAACGGGAAAAACATGTAAAATAATGTTTGTTTGCGTACCTGTTTCTCCCCCACATGAAAACAAGTAAAAGTATGATTGCTTGCGTGTATGTTTCTCCCTCAACGGGAAAACAAGTAAAAGATGTTGATTTGTGTACATGTTTCTCCCCCAACAGGAAAACGAGTAAAAAGGGGCCATGAAACTCACCTGAGTTGTGTACGAGTAGTAGATAGCATCACACAAGGATACAAGTTGGAAACACAAGAGTTTGTCTGTGAACTGCTTAGGTATGCCCTAAAATTATAAGCATAATAGTTATGGATACAATAGAACATTTCTGACGACGACAAGGAAGATTTGAACGTCCTAGAACATTTTAAGGATCAACGAGTAGACGAACTTGTCCACGGGAATAAGGTTTCTTAATATACTTATTAAGATAAATACGTTTCGTGTCAAAGGTTTCTTAATTACGAATATAATAATTAAATATATCCGTGAGTTTGTACCATTAAAATAATGACTAGAAAACTAATATAACTAATATATTATTTTAGAGAAATAACATGATTATTTAAAATGTGTGACAAAAATAATTAAACTATTATTTTTATTCAAGTATATTAAACGTGGGTAAACAATATAAATAATTATATTATTTATTAGTTTGAAACGTTACACGAAGTTTATAAACGAGGTGAAAATAATATCTAGATATATATTATTTTTAATTGAAGTCACGGTTTGAAAATAATACAAATATATTATTTTATACGGAGTCGTGGTTTGAAAATAATATAAATATATTATTATAAAAGTGGGTAATGATATTAAAATGAGTTATAAAACCAAACCCGAGCCTACGGGTGTTTTTCCGGGGCTAAAACATATTAATATATAAATATAATAATATTGGGATAGGTTTTATATTAAAAATAATAGTTTAAAAATGATTTAAAAAGAAAAACGGGTGGAGAGACTCGAACCCGGGTCTCTCCCACCACGGCCAAACGACTTAACCAACTCGTCCGCTAGGGTATCGCATAAAAATAATGGATCCGTTTGGTTTTCACCCATAACACCCCGGTGTTCTTCCCCCTAGTGAACCGAATCCAAATTCCTCCATACATGATTGAACAAGATAGTATAGGGGTTTTGTAAATCAGTATATTGCGAATCTGTGGGTGTAATTAATTGCAAAAACATTGAGTTTAAAGCCGCTAATCTCTCGATCGAACATTATAAACTCTAGGTTTTAACCATGAATCAAATTGTACAATTCTGATAATAAGTTTTGTTGGATTCATAGGGCTTTTGATGAGTGAGAGATTGCGATTCTAACCCCCCAATTTAATTGGATTACGACCGCGTCTAGGTTAGGGTTCGATTAAACCTGAATAGATATGAACCCTAGAACCCAATCGAGTTCAATTCAGTGTTGAAAGTCGTGATTATGATAGGGCTTTCAATCTATGCATTGAAAAGATGTTAAGGATGTGCTCAATTTCAATATTTGATATAGAATTGTTAGGGTTTGACTAAAACGAAATAATATGAACCCTACTTATTCGATCGAGTTAAATCCGATGATGGGAACCCTAATTAGGTTAGAGATTTTGATTATCATGTTAATATGAAACTAATGATGGGATCAATTACTAGAATGGATGTCGGATTGATGGTGCTCGGCTAGAATAAGTTCCGACTCGCGCGTGGTTTGATCTCCGGTGTCTTTGACTGCGTGTCCGGCTAGATTTGGATGCGCAAAAGCTTGACAGTGGTTCGTTTTGAGGTGTGCAAATCTTTAATTTCAGGAATAATGATCGAAATAAACGAATTTGATGAGTACTTAGTAAGGAGTCGACGGTTTCAACTTGAATACCCAATAATGGGATTAAGTCGCACGCAATGATGATGTTTAATGCCCTAATGATGTCAAAACTGTCATCATTATTCATTTCAGTTAAGAATTCGAAAGAATTTCAGTTGTGGTTTACGAATTTAAGCTAAGAACAAGTGTAGTTTGACTTTACAAAGTCAACAGGAGTGAAAATCATGAAATGTTGACTTTCAAAGTCAACAAATATCGAATTTGGGCAATTTGCATAACTAGTCCTTGAAATTTCCTGTTTCTGAGTTTGGAACTTGACAGAAATAGTCCCTAAAGTTTGAATTGAGTTAAGAACTTGATGGTTTGACTTTTGAAAGTCAATAGAAATATAAATACACAATTTTTGACTTTCAAAGTCAAACAGAATTGGGTTTGGGCTAAAGTCACAACTAGTCCCTCTAGTTTCAGTTTAATATTTAACAAAATTAGTAAGGTTAACTTTAACTGGATTTGGTTAACAGAGTTAACTTGAAAAGTTCGGATTGTCACATGTTTGAAACTGTGATAAATTTCCTTGGGAAGTTTGAAACTGCCATTGCTTTCTTCTTTCAATCAAACAACTGTTTTTCTTCAGCAGTTAAAGCAGATACCGGTTTGGGAACATTATCATTACCCATCCATGAATATGTCGGATGTGTATATCCTTCCAGGATAGGAATCCATAAAATGGTATCGGTAAACCACACAAACTGATCAAAACGATCTTTCCAATTTGGATAATAAGCAAGACTTAACAGCTTTGGTGGTTTCTGAGAAGTTCCAATCTTATTATCACAGTTGAACATATTAGTAACTTGCACCATGTTTGCCATGATCAACAATGTTTCAAAAATATCAAGTATAACCAAGAACACACTCAAGCGAACTTAATATGTTCGCTCCAATCTTCAACAAGCGAACAAGACCATAAGCGAACTTAATAAGTTCGCCTAATCAAGAAAAGAGTATAAGTTCACCTAATAAGTTCGCCTCTAACTGAAACTCGAAAATAAGTTCGCCTGGTTCAGCATCAAGAGCTCAGGAAGATAAACTCTACAACCAAAACACGAACAAAAACTTCCAAAAATCATCATAACTCACTGAATTGATGGAATTTGATGAAATTAAACCGTAGGATTGAGTATAAAGTGATTTAGAACACTTCTAATGTATCAATTTCTCCAAATTGATGAATTAAGCCCTAAAATTCTCTCAAGAACTTGAAAACTCCATGAACATGAAAATTTGCAAAAGTCAACCAATTTCTTGTCAATTCATACACAAATCAATCACAAATCACGAGCATAGGCTCTGATACCCCTTGTAGGTCCACATGACTCTCCTATAGATCGTACTCGAGACGTGACGTATCAATAATACGGAGTGCGGAATCCAACCGTATCACTGATTGTGTATAAAAGATGATAGAAACAGTAACAATCACATAATGTAAATAATCTTCTTCTTGTATTTCACCAAATCACAGAGTTTACACAAACAGAGAATAGAACGTTCAAACGCATTCCAAAAACTGAACATGTAAACTCTATATATAGACTATGTTCTGCTATAGGCGAACTTAGTAAGTTCGCCTCTACTAAGACTAGGCGAACTTGCTAAGTTCGCCTCTAGCAGAACCTACAACACTTAGACTAAAGCAAAAAAATTACAAACATAAAGACATAAAGATCTAAACAATTACAAGCTTTTGTCATACAACTATGTCCCAACACATTAAAGTCCCATGAATACTCCTTAGATTTTTATCCCCTTTATTTCTCTGTAAACTATCACCAGCTTCATTACCACCTCACTTGAATCCTCAAAAACCAAAACTAGTCAACTCGAGGATTTTATTCTTTTATTCCTTTGCAAAGATCCAAAACAACAAATCCTTGGGTTCAAGTTGTTCCAGTATTCATCCCCTATTAAAGAAGTATCCCGGATACTCGTAGCCCACATATTCAGGTTTGAATACCTAAACAAAATGATTCTTTTTCCAAAAGACCCAAAGCAGCAACATCTTCACAAATAAAACTAGACCTTTAGCCGATGACGACCCACTTGTTCCCATTAGTTCAACATTCATTCCCTATTAAATAAGTATCCCGGATACTCGTAGCCCACATTTTTTTAATCCCAGATGATAGTTCATGCATACTTAGTAAATACACACATGTAGGGTGTTCCTACGTATTTAGTAAGTTCGCAAAGCCAAGTGTGCATGCGTTCCTGATAAGCTCGCAAAGCCAAATGCCCATGCGTAAACGCTAAGTTCGCAGAGCCAAATACTCATGCGTACTTAGCAAGTATGCAAGACAACTTCTCATGCGTACTTAGTAAGTACGCAGGGTAAAACCAATGCGTACTTAGTACGCAGAAAAGCAGAATTTGCGTACTTAGCAAAAAGTAGCAGCGTTCTTGACTGATCTTGAGGAAAATGCTCGAAAAGTGTTGGATCTGAGAAATTAATGCTTCCAAAAGCTTAGAAAACATCATCTAACACACCCTTATCCTTCCAAACACCAAATTAAGCGATAAGGAACTCGTATTTAAGGATTTTTGACAGAAAAAAGTAGCGAACTATGAAGAACACATATCTGCTAAAAAACGTAAAAATCCGAAACTGGAACACAAATCAACGAACACCGAGGCTCTAATACCATTTGTAGGTCCCGGAAGCCTCGTCGCGCAGCGGGAATACACGGATCTGTTCAGTGATTTGTGTGGGAAGTAAGAAAACGAGACGGAGAAACATGAACAACAAACAACAGAATCAAACGATACGTAATCCATAACATAGAAGTCATCCCGTATAACAGACAACATACCGAAGGAGTACACATCTCTCATCTACGCTCACGGTCCATGGGCGGGAGAGCTCGTCCTGCCCAGACACCTCTCAACCTTGTTCTAGAAGTTCCACCTACAAATGAAGACAAGTCTTCTATTTATAGGGGAAGGAACACTTCATGCGTACTTGTCTAAGTACGCGGGTGATTGGTTATGCGTACTTGACAAGTACGCACGGCATAAGCCTTGTGTACTTACTAAGTACGCAGGACCAATCTGGTGTACAAGCTAAGTACTCAGGAACACCCTCTTGCGTACTAGCCATGTATATCGATACATAGAATTTTATCTATAGTTACTAAAACATGTTTCTAGAATAGTGGCAAAGGGAAAGAATCCTTGGGATAAGCTTTGTGGATATTAGTAAAGTCTACACAAACTCTCCATTTTCCATTCTTCTTAAGTACCACCACCACATTTGCCAGCCATCTTGGAAATTTTACCTCTCTTATCATATTTGATTTGAGTAGTCTTTCAACTTCTTCTTGTATGATAATATTTCTTTCGGGTGCAAATTTTCTCCATTTTTGCTGTATAGGCCTGCAATTGTTATCTATACCAAGTTTATGTGTTATAATATTTTTAGAGATACCTGTCATGTCCCCGTGTTACCATGCGAACGTTGACCTTCTTTCTTTTAAGAAATTTATAAGTTTTGGTTCAATATTCTTCAGGATATTTGATCTTACAAGCACTTTGATGTCTGGATTAGCAGGATCTAAGGATACTTCTTTAATCTCCTACTGTTTTGCTTCCAATACAAAAGGATTCATCGATGAAGTTTGTGCTTGTTTGATCTTACAAGCACCTTGTGCTTGTTTCTGTAATTACTATGCTTGCCTCGTTTTTGTAGAAGGATTCATCGATGAAGTATAACAGCCCTTTACATCTTGTTGATCGCCATTTATTTTCACCACTCCCCAGGCCGTTGGTGTAAGACCCTAACCCAGGCATCATAGAGTTGGTTCTCATAACGGGTCATTTTCTTTAAAAACGCATTCGTTGCAATTCAAAGTACAACGGAAGTCTTTATAAACTCATTTATTGCTAGGTAACGTTATTAGTTTACCTCACTAATGCCTGCCCACCAATCCGAGTAGCACCGCTCCCAAGCCAAGATACGTCAGCCCTACGCTTACCTGTAAAACCATGTAACGTACACACAAAGTCAGCTACGTTGAGTGAGTTCTAATAGTTTAATTTAAACAAAAATCATCACGTCATATTCTTTAGTTTATTCCACTCAGAACCCTCCGGTCCTTATAAATTAGTTTTACGATTCTTTAACGAATAGTTAACCCTATGATATCCCACGACATCCCATACCCGTTCATCACCCAAGACTCAGCCTGTACTACCAATATTAATAATAATAACCTTACCATTACGTCGACATAGACTCAACATACTATACTAATAACTCATATCAAGAACAAGTATTAACTCGACTCTTGGTTAGCACAATATACCCTAAACATTAACACACCCGACCTTAACCAAGGCTATCACAATTAACTGACACGACAATCATATACGTCACGTCACAATCCTGACACAACGGTCAATCTACTCTACATACCACAACAATATAATTAACACACCACATTAACACTATCTCACATACATTAAATATAACTCATTACTAACATGCAAATTAACACATATATAAGCATGCAAACACATACCTTATCACCGCACGCTCGTCAGGGTTACCCTCGTCAGGGCATTCAACACACCCCGAGCTCATCATTAACATGTTAAATAAATGTCACCTTTGGTGACTTCCCAAAGGACCTCATCCTTCACAATCCCGTTTTCCATTCCATGACGACAACAAGGCAAACCTGACACATAAATATAAACACATAATATCACACATAATATCACACATCATATACAAGACTCATTAACTACACCTACACATCACACACGACACTAGAACAACATATCCCACATGAAATCATAACCATTTAACCTGAAGCCCGACTCTCCCTGACCAACCCTTAACACGTCACACATTAATAACCTATCTCTCTAACTCACACATTTCTATGAACACACCATAAACCCTACGAATCTTAAATAAGCATTTTATACTCAAAGCATATTGAGTTAGAACCCGAAACCCTTAACACGATTGATTATATTAACGCCTCATGAAAGTATGTACGATAGCCCCAAAACAGTAAAACATTTAAAAGAGGGGGATTAGAAACTCATAGGTTGATGGACCCTCACAAGAACCGCAACGCTTCTCGTATGATCCGGAACTTGTTAACGTATGAACACATTAATGGAGTACATCCTAAACGTTCGTCAAATAGTGTAAATATATAAAACCTGACATTTGAACCAACTGCTCGTCTGTCCGATTCATCAAACTCTTGTCACCCCAAATGCTCGTATCGACACGTCTTTGACTTGGTTAGAACCTGAATACACAAACCAGGCTCCATGCATGCACGTAAATCATGTCATGCAAACCCTAACCCCACGAGGTGCATGTACTCGAGTCGAGTTTCCGCGCGTGCACTCTCTGCATGCAAACTCAGGTTCCATCGAGTCCATCCACATACTACCACGGTTAGCACCGATGTCTTCGTGAACCGCCACCATAGCCACAAAACCTCGTCGACATCCCCGTCGTCATTCTCGTACCCAACGGCCACCGCTAACAACCGCCGTGCACTACCACTCCGACTCTACCTTCCTCCTTGTTGCACCACCGCAAAACACCACAGTTGCCAGCACCCGCCGTCGGATGTCATCCCCGTGCACCTCCACCTTCGTTCAAAACCCTCATCTTTCTCCATCTCTCTCTTTCTGCACACTCTACTATCATCCAAGTGAGTATACTTAGCCCCTTTTAGTTTTACAAGGGGGTTGGGTGCCTCGACGTTTATGGTCTCATCTACCGAGGGGGATGAATCATGTCATGCAAACCCTAACCCCACGAGGTGCATGTACTCAAGTCGAGTTACTGCGCGTGCACTCTCCACCTGCAAACTCA
Source organism: Smallanthus sonchifolius (assembly GCA_023525975.1). Taxonomy (NCBI): domain Eukaryota; kingdom Viridiplantae; phylum Streptophyta; class Magnoliopsida; order Asterales; family Asteraceae; genus Smallanthus; species Smallanthus sonchifolius. Next base: position 52,139,179 of record CM042034.1, read on the forward strand.
GGTTCCACCGAGTCCGTCCACATACTACCATGGGTAGCACCGATGTCGCCGTGAACCGCCACCATGGCCACCATACCTCGTCGCAATCCCCGTCGTCATCCTCGTACCCATCGGCCACTGCTAACAGCCGCCGTGCACCACCACTCAGACTCTACCTTCCTCCTTGTTGCACCACCGTGAAACACCACCGTTACCGGCAACCACCGTCGGCTGTCATCCCCGTGCACCACCACCTTCGCTCAAAACCCTCATCTTTCTCCATCTCTCTTTCTGCTCTCGGTAACCGGCCACTCCCGCGTCACCGAGTATCCATCGAACACCACTGCAGCACGCCACTATAACGGCCACAACTGTCGTACCCCAATCGCTAGCCCCCTCTCTTCACTTTCTGGAAACCGATCACCACGCCAACCGGCTACCGTCGTGACACTACCTTGACGTCCATCCCTGCTGCGCACCACCACTTCACTATGAGTCATCTATCCTATTGAACCCATCACCACCGTCGGCCGCTATCTCCCTCGTGCTCCATGGCTTCGGCCAGTCAAGAACTCAAACCATTGTCGGGTTTTCTACTAAAACGTAAAAGAATACATACATAATTAAAGAATATGATTACCTTGGTTGAATGCGGAGTCCTTGGCTTGAAACCACCGCTGAACCACCCGTCTCCGGCCACCTTCGGCCTCTTCTCCCTCGCGTCTCCTTCTTGCTGCCTTCACAACACACCTAGGCCGAATGGCCTAGGGTTTGTGTTAACATTGTTATATAATTCTTACCGGTTTACATCCAAGTCCTCGAGTTTTGTTTTAGTGCGTAATGATCCCACACTTCTATTATTTCGGCTAACCGAGTCCTTTTATTCATTTACCATAAACTTATACATGAAAACCCAAGTTAATCCTGATACTGAATAACATTTCGGGTTACCCTTCGACCTGAGTCATTAGTTACTGGATTTTCGGGATGTTACAAGTCTACCCCCTTAAAAGAGGATTTGTCCTCAAATCCTGTGTCAGCACAAACCAACACTACTCATTCTTTTCATTCTTACTCGTGCACCAAAATCCTTAGGAGAAACCCGTCTTCTTTTGCCCTTGCATCATCTTGGTCACCACTTTTCAACTCAGCCACCATTCTTGGTTTTCAAAGAATGTCTTCCCTATTGCCTGCTTTAAACTTTGGAACTTGTAGGATTATTTACATATTCTCTCATCCCTTGCTCTCCAACTTTTACTTCTAGGGCACATCATCATCAAATGCCCGCTCACTCATCCCATCTTCCTAATCCGCCCGCACAGGGGGTCACTCCTTTGGATAATTGATTATCCAGCCATCCCGGCGGTCATTCCTGAATAAGGCTCCTTGCCTTTAATAATCAAGATCATTCGTTGTCCTTATCACCCCAGACCAAAATTGACATCCAACGATGATTCCTTGAAGCTCAGGCACTACTGCCTTGCTCACAGATGCGATGCATCTCTTGCTCTCAAATGACCTGCAAGAACTTGCGCCAAGCTCTACTGATCTCTCCTAATGGTTCGCCACCACAGTATTCATTTACTTCTTTTATCCCGTGTTTAATATGCGCCTCTGGTAGGTGCATATACTTAACACCAAGGTTATCTGATCTGCCCTCGACGTCCTTAAAAGCTCACCTACCACTGTCATGTCTATTTCAACAGCCAACATTGGCTTTATTTATGCTCCACCGGAGTTCCCCTTTAAGCTAATTGTAAGTTTGCCAACGTAAGCCTGTCTTTCTTAGTTACGCATGTGCAATCCTGCCTTTACCCATATCTCGTTCCACCTTTCTCGTTATTGCTCTATCGTTGCCACTCGACCACCGATCATGTCTCATTCATGGAGAACGTTTCCACTTCTCTCATATTTAACATTGACAGAGCTCCTCCTAGGGAACGTATCTCATGGAGACCCTATCGTCACCTTGTCCATTCCGTGCTGAAATCCCTAATGTTGTCACCTCGATCATGTCATAATTGGTTCCACTCATGCATCCACGTAACACTCGCATCGTCATCTCTCACCTCTGCACTCCTAGGCTATGTGCTCCGCATTCCCGAGGTATTAGTATAGGTATCTTATAAGAGCACCTTGCTGATCGCCTCGAATAACGTCGAAACCCTGCGTACCACATTGATGTATCATCTTTGAGAATATCATATAAGTAGAAACACTATACTTAAACACACCGATCATCCGTCCTATGCATGACTATAGGTGTATTACAAGGACACACCGACGTAACATAACAACAGATCATACCATGTTCTACATGCGTACTAATAACTACACCTTCTAGCTTTGCACGAAGTGTACACAATTAACACGACCTGAGTGAATTTACATGCATACAATAAGACCACACCATTTATAAACACACGAACTCTTAAACTCTACCTTCTATTTATTATAACGGTAGTCCCTGCCACATGTTATCACACATTAACATAGGATTCACACAGTTGTACTCCAACGGCTAGTACTAATGGTTTAAGGCAACACACTACTCGACCTAGACACAAGTCAACCCTCTACACATGCATACATATAATATTTATAATCGTTATTTTCCACAGGACCCCGCCCTGCATACTCACGCAAGATGCAACGCAACCCTTATACTTCACCCGTCCCCAATAACACATAGGTTATATTATCATACGACTGTTGACTCAGACCAATTCAAAATTAACGTTTATGCATATTCACGTCTACACAAGTTTACTCACACCATCTAGTCAACTACATCAGAATTTAAATTTATTATGGACTTACGCCATGCAAAAATATAATTATTACACTACACCATACTATATGTAGTTTCCTACTGTAAGCACCATACTACGCATTTATGTACACAATTATTTTAACCACGTCTAAATCACATCACGACAAAGCCAAACTCAATATCAAAACTAAATAGTCAATATTCCAGTCAAACACCACATCACATAAGCATCTAATTCAATAATAAGAAACCCAGAACAAATATTTCATCACAAAAATCAAACTACTACTGCTCAAAACATGCCAGCCCTCACGTGGAAACATATCAATGCTCTACTCCTCTAACAACATGAAGTTGTCACCCACCTGCTCCTCGTCGTCCGACTCCTCTAGCCATCCATTGCTCGACCCCGAATCATATCTCGGTGGTTGATGCCTAACTACAAATGCATCACCTCCCAACCAGCTGCTCCTCTTGTAGTAGGAGCTAGTGAGTCTTCCTCTCGCGGCTTCCCTAGTAGTACTGGGTGCATTATACATCGGGAGCGCCAAAGTCACCACCTGCGTCTGTAGCTCACGCTCCTCCACGACTGTCGGTGGTACTACTATCAATGGAACCGGTGCTAATATCCGCATCATGCCGACAACTATCGCACGTGCATCAGCCAAACATCTCGCTCGACGCTCTGCCGTTCTTCTGATAAGAGCTCCTTGTCTGATCCACCTCGTCTTGATCGTCTATTAGGACATAGATGTATGACAAAATCTTGTAATAGTTTAGATTTATTTGTCTTTATGTTTTGTTAATGTTTTTATCTAAGTTTGTGTATAAGTTCTGCTAGAGGCGAACTTGCTAGTCTCATTAGAGTCGAACTTATTAAGTTTGCCTATAGCAGATGCTTAGTCTATAAATAGGAGTTTATAGTGTCAAGTTTGAGAGAGAACCAACTCAGTCTTTGAATGATTCTATAAACTCTATGATTTTGTGGAATACAACGAGAAGATTATTTACTTATTGATTGTTATCGTTTCTACTATCATCTATTATATACATACGTTGACACGGTTGGATTCCGCACTCCATGTCTTCTATACGTCATATAACGAGATCGATCTGTAGTGGAGTCATGTGGACCTACAAGTGGTATCAGAGCTTATGCTCATGATTTTTGTGTGATTCGTGAGTGATTTGTGACGATTTGTGTACAATTTGATAAGAAATTGATCATTTTTTGTAAGTTTTCACTTTCATGGAGTTTTCAGGTTCTTGAGGTTTATTTTAAGGCTGAATTTGTGGATTTGAAGGTGTTTTTGGTAAAATTAATCTGATAGAAGTGTTCTAAATCATGAAATACTAAATCCTACGGTTCAATTTCTACAAATTCCATCAAATGAATGAGAAATGATGATTTTCGGAACTGTTGGTTCGTGTTTGGGTTGAAGACTCATCTTCCTGAGTTCTTACAGCGGCGCAGGCGAACTTAGTGCTGAAAATCTGTTACAGGCGAACTTAGTGGGCGAACTTATCTGATTTACTTGATTGAGCGAACTTAACAAGTTCGCTTGGGGTCAAGTTCGCTTGATAGGCTTCGCCTAGGTGTGATCTTGTTCAAGACTTAGTAATTTTTTGGAAAATGGCAAACATGGTGCAAGCGACAAATATGTTCAATTATGATAATGAGATTGGTACATCTCATAAACCACCAAATTTGTTAAGTCTTGCTGATTATCCGAACTGGAAAGATCGATTTGATCAGTTTATGTCCTTTACCGCTACTAACTTATGGATTCCAATTTTGGAAGGCTATACACATCCGAAATACTCTTGGATGGGAAAGGATGATGTTCCTAAACCACTTTCTGCCTTGACAACAGAAGAGAAACAATTGTTTGATAGAGAGAAGAAAGCTATGGCTAGTATTTCTATGTCACTTCCAAAGGAAATTTATTACAGTTTCAAACAATTTAAATCCTCTCAAAAATTGTGGGAAGCTTTGCAGAAGAGATGTGAAAGGAGTCTAGATGTGATGAAAAGTCGGAAAGAGTTACTGAAGAAGCAGTTCTTAGTGTTCAAGCATTTTCAAAATGAATCTTTGGATGATCTTGCAATGAGATTTTATCATTTGCTTAGTGAATTATCCATTGCTTCAGTTGTTTATGAAACGGAAGAGATCAATGATAAGTTCTTGGCGTCTTTACCATCAAAATTTGATGTGTATTCTGTGTTGATCAAAGAAAATGCCAAATACAAAACCATGTCTCTTGAAGAGGTTATTGGGAAGATTCAATAACATGATTTGAATATGAAGAAGAAAGAAACCAATATGGAGCATATTCAAGATCCTTCAATGTATTTTGCTAAGTCTTCTAGCAAAACTGGTACAGTTGTTGCTTTCTTTACTGGTGATAAGCAAGATACTTCAACTGAACATGGTTCTGGAGTTCCAAATCAAACTGGATTTTCTGCAAACACAGCTCCTTCATCGTCTGGATCACATCATATGAATCAAAGAGTTGCTGGTGATTATTTAGCAATGTTTTCTTCCTTTATGACATCTTATGAGAATTTTATTTGAGGTAAGATTCATGATCCGGAAGTTATTGAAGAGGATTTCAAACAAATTGATCCTGTTGATCTGGAAGAAATGAACATTCAATGGAACATGGTCATGCTTATGCGACAAGCAAAGGACTTTTTGAAGAGGACTGGAAGGAAGTATATTGGTTCTAACAGTCGATCAGGAATGGGGTTTGACAAAACCAAATTTTGATGTTATAATTGTCAAGAATATGGTTATTTTGCTAAGGAATGTGTGAAGCCGAAAGTAGAATTTGATTCTCAGAAGAAGCCTAATAATTTTCACAACAATAGTACTCAGTCATATGGTTCCTCTGGATCTGGGAATTCTAATCATGCATCCACATCATCTGTATTAGTTGCTCAGAATGATGAAAAATATGATTGGGGTATTCATCTAGAAGATCTTGTTGGTGATGTGAGTCAAGCTTTTGTAGCTGAAATACACTCTGAAAATCCTGAAGAGACAACTGATGATGATAGTTCAAGTGATGGTGAGATTTTGCACAATGCTGATGAAGAGCATGTTTAAGTTCAGAATGTTGATTATGATATTGCTTCTGCCTCTGGTGTATCTGAAGATGACATAGTGTTGACTAAAAGATCTTCTGATGATGTTGTATCTGAAGATATTCCAATTGCTAAAGTCTTCATGGAAAATATATCAGATTCTTCAAAGGTAAAAGATTCTATCTGTAATATTTACTGCTCTAACTGCGTATGTGTGAAGGATAAAATGCAAAGGTTATGGATGATAACACAAATTTAATTTGTGATATGAAATCTATGCACGTGGTTAATCAAAAGTCGAAAGATAATGATAAGCTATGTATGGATAAAATTGAATCTTTGAAAAGAGATTTAAATTCTTTGGGGTTGAAATATAAGGAACAAGCATATCATCTGGATATGACTTATGCTGAAATTGAAAAGCGAAATGAAATTGTTTCTTAGAAAAACAAAGAGATTTCTGACAAGGAATCCAAAGTGATCAAATTACATCGAAAGCTGGAGAGTTTTGGAAATTCATCTGTGGTGTTGGATTATTTTCATGACAATGCTGATCCTACAAAGATGGTTGTTGGAGTTGGGTTTGTTCCTCCACCATTCAATGGGAATTATGTAGTTGAACCAGAAGTTATTCATAAAGATGAAATTGATCCAAAGACAGTGTTGAAGGTTAATCCTATAACTGGTGAAGAAATGGAGTATGATTCTGATACTGAAGATGAAGTGTTTGATGATAAAAAAGTTGAAGGCATCCCTAAGGAAGTGAATATTGATGAACCAAAGGTGGTGAAACAAGTTACCCGAGATAGGTGCATTTTGACAGAACCTGATGAAGTGATTCAACCTAAGCTTTCCAAGGTGTTATAAACAAGTGGTTTTGTTGTTGCTGGTCATCAGAAGAAGATGTCATCAAAGGTGACTAAACAAGTTTATGTTCAAAAGAAGACGGTTGACAGTTCAGTAAACTCTTATGAAGCATGTTCATCGGGTTTTTCATCAAATTCAAGAAAAAGTCTCTATATCAGAAATCATCAAGATAGAAGAGTTTGATTTCATTGTAATGAAGTGGGTCATATTCTGATTCACTGTCCTTATAAGAATCAAGAAAAAAAGCCTATGATTTCAGAAAAAGGCAAATCCAAAAGTGTTCCCCCACAACAAAAAGTGGTGACGATTCTGAAAAGAACGGATGTGGGAAAGCCTACATCTGATGTTTTAAAGAAAGTTCTTTTGAGGCAATCTATGCCTACTCAATCATTTGCTAAATCTTCGGGATTTAAGCAAAATGATAAACATTTTTCTACACCAGTGGTTGGTCATACTGGTGTGAGAATTGTTGCTGCTTTTCAAAAGCATTATGAGATTCCACGTGTTGGAATCACAAAAGCTTCTCAACCTGAGGTCAAACTTTCTCGACCACAAAGGAGGAGACGTAACAGAAGATTAAAGAAAATTTTGGAAACATCTGACTTTGATAATAATAAATCTAAAAATGTTTTTCAAAAGGATCATCATGTTTCTCCATTGAGAAGTTATGATTTTGTTGGTCTTTCTGTACCAAAGGTTGATGACAAAGTAGATTGTGAACTAATTGAAGTTGTTTATTTTGATGCTTCTGGACGACCCAAGACCACAATGGCTTGGGTTCCCATTTCTAACTGATTTTCTTTGTTTACGTAGGGGCAACCAAGGAGGACTATCAACAATACGTGGTATGTGGATAGTGGTTGTTCTCGACATATGATAGGGAATATTCGTTTGCTTGAAGATGTTACTAAAATTGATGGAGGTTATGTGGCTTTTGCTGGGAATAAAGGCGGGTACATAACTGGTCAGGGTACTTTGAAGAATGACAAGGTCAGGTTTGAGAAAGTGAACTATGTGGAGCAACTTGAACACAATCTTTTGAGTGTATCTCAAGTATGTGACAAGAAGTTTTCATTCCATTTCAGTGATACTGAGTGTTATATCTTGAAACCGGGATTTGTTATTCCTGAAGAATGGATTCTAATGAAGGCTCCGAGGAGAAATGACACATATGTTTTAGACATGAGTGTTGCAACGACAACGGATTCTATTCCGACATGTTTACTCTCTAAGGCCTCTGAATCAGATTCTATTATGTGGCACGGGAAGCTTGCTCACATCAATTACAGGAAAATGAATTACCTAGTGAAGAATGATCTGGTTATTGGTGTTCCGAAAATGAAATTCTTCGTTCCTGATGACTGTATTCCTTGCAAGAAGGGGGAACAACACAAGAAGTCCCACAAATCTAAGTCAAAGAATTTTATTGTAACTCCATTGGAGCTGCTACATATGGATTTGTTTGGACCGATTAGTATTAGGAGCATTGGAGGTAAATCTTACTGTTTGGTGGTAAGAGATGATTTCTCTAGATTTTCATGGGTTAAGTTCCTTGCTTCTAAAGCTGAAACAACAGATATGGTACAATTCTTAATCCTAGGTTTAGAGAACTTGTGCAAACAGAAAGTCAGAAGAATTAGGAGTGACAATGGCAGCGAGTTCAAAAATAGCAAGATAGGGTTATTCTGTTTACATAAGGGAATTCATCATAAATTCAGTGCGCCATATGTACCTCAACAAAACGGAGTTGCTGAACGAAAGAACAGAACTTTGGTTGAAACGGCATGTACGATGCTTGCAGATTCTAAGCTTCCAGTTACTTTTTGGGCTGAAGCTGTGAATACTGCGTGTCATGTTTTGAATAGAGTTTTGACCATGAAGCGATACAACAAGACATGCTATGAGTTGCTTAATAATCGGAAGTCAAATCTAGAGTATTTACTACCTTTTAGCAATCCATGTACTCTGTTGAAGGTTAGAGATGTCCCAACCAAGTTTAGTGCTAAGGCTATTGAAGGGATCTTTCTGGGATATGTTGCTAATTCTACTACCAAAAGGGTTTATAACAAAGAGACTCGTCAGGTTGAGGAATGGTTTTATATTGACTGTTCAAATTGTTCTTTACCTCAAATGGCGATTGGACCAGACTGGGCTTTTGATTATGATAGCTTATTCAAGTCATTTCATTTACCTTCTGATATTTCTCCTGAAGAGGCTGCTGTGTTGTATGAGTCTTGTCAGGATGCACATAATGGTTGTTTTATGCCGATTGTGGTTCAACATTCATCCGTTCCATCTACATCTGCTCCAGATCCTAATGTTGCTTCTTGCTCGGGACCACAAGATTCTGATAGTGACGAAGAAGATGTTGTTTTTCAAGATTCTTCTGCTGATCCATTATTCGTTGATGAATCTTCTACTGCGACACAAGCTCAGGGGGAGATTCCTATGAATCTAGACTCGGGGATACCAGTTAATCACAACTTATCTTCTCAATTTGAAACGACTCAAGTTGATGTGTTTCCGGTTCCTGGAGTTGCATCAATCAAAGAACTCAAAGATCACCCAGTGAAAAAATATAATTGGGAATTTTAGAGAAGGAGTGCAGACACATTCTTTATTAGAAAACACTTGTTTGTATACATGTATTAAGGATATTGGTGTTCTTAATGTTTGCTCACATTCATGTTTTATTTCTCAGGTCGAACCAAAGAATGTCGAAATGGCTTTGCATGATAACAATTGGATAGAAGCAATGCAGCAAGAGCTTGCTCAATTTGATAAGCTAAAAGTCTGGAATCTTGTAGATCTTCCAAAGGGTGTGTATCAAATTGGCACTAATTGGGTGTTTAAATGCAAGAAACATGACTGTTGTGTTATGGAGAGAAATAAGGCAAGATTAGTAGTACATGGTTTCAATCAACAAGAGGGAATTGATTACACCTAGGTTTATGCTCATGTTGCTAGGCTTGAAGCTATACCGTTGTTTCTTGCTTTTTCTTCATACAAAGGGTTTAAGGTCTTTCAATTAGATGTGAAGAGTGCTTTCTTATATGGAAAGGTCAAGGAAGAGGTTTATGTGTGTCAGCCGCCGAGGTTTGAAGATCCAGTTCATTCGTCTAGAGTATTCAAGCTTGATAAGGCTCTCTATGGTTTACATCAAGCTCCCCGAGCGTGGTACGAAACGTTGTCTAAACATCTTATGGACAATGGCTTTGTGCGTGGCCAAATTGACTCGACCTTATTCATAAAGAAAGTAGGGGGAGAATACCTACTGGTTCAGATATACGTAGATGATATTATTTATGGCTCTACAAATGAAGGGTTGTGCAAAGAGTTTGAGAGTGTTATGAAATCAAAGTTTGAAATGTCAGCTATAGGAGAGTTATCATTTTTCCTCGGACTTCAAGTTAATCAGAAAGAATATGGTTTCTTTATTCATCAGTCAAAGTATGTCAAAGACATCTTGAGCCGGTTCAAGATGGAGGATTGTACCCCATACGATACTCCAATTCCGGTCAATCATAAGTTGAATTCTGACCCGGATGGAAAAGAAATTGATTGTCGACTCTACCGGGCAATGATTGGATCTCTCTTGTACTTAACAGCTTCAAGGCCAGATGTAATGTTTGTTGTGTGTATTTGTTCCAGATTCCAAGAAAAACCGACGGAGTCTCATTTGATAGCAGTCAAGAGAATTTTTCGTTATCTAAACGGAAAACAAAGATTGGGATTATAGTTTCCACATGGTTCTAACTTTAAATTCAATGCATATACTGACTTTGATTTTGGTGGTTGCTGTTTGGACAGGAAATCTACAACAGGTGGTTGCCAGTTCTTGGGTAATCGTCTAGTTTTCTGGCAGTGCAAAAATCAAACTACGGTCTTAATTTCAACATGTGAAGCAGAATATATTGCTGCTGCAAGTTGTTGTTTACAGATCTTGTGGATCCAACAGCAATTAAGAGACTACAGTTTGAATTTTACAAGAACCCCCATGTTCATTGATAATACGGCTACAATGTCTATCACAAATAATCCTGTTAAGCATAGTAAAACGAAGCACATTGAAATTAAATATCATTTTATTCGTGATTGTGCAAATAAAAAGTTGATTGAGCTGGTGAAGGTAGATACAGATGATATTTTTACTGATCTCTTTACCAAGGCATTTGATCATATCAGGTTTGAATTTCTGATTAAAATGATCGGTATGATCAATCCCGAATAAAATTTTTCAAAAACAATTTTTTTTATGGGAGATTTTGTTTTAAGTTTCTTTTATTGCTTTATTACATTTCTGAAGTTTAAATTTTCCTTAAAAATTGTTATTTATAAAAATTCAAAACAAAATGAAAAATATAAAATTGGCATCATTTGAAGTTAGAGAAGAAATGATATTACATCCGTGAATAGTTCATCAAACATGACCATAGTAGACCTTTGATATGTTGATATATGAGTGCTTAAATTGTATTGATTTGATCTAAATTTCAAAGTCTACATAAATAAGAAATGATAGTGTTATAAATGCTCTACTCTTGATAATCTGTTTTAATTTGAATATGAGTTTGAAACTTGAATTGTCAATAGACTAGAAACGTTTTTGAACCAATAGTAGTATGAAAATTAAATATGATATGATTACATCTGTGATTTGAATCCATTGTATGCATGGGTATGTATGTAAAAGATCATTATCAGATAAAGAATATATGGTTTTAAGAATTTCATGAAACCAATATCGGATTATATCTTTAGCACAAACTCTTTCAGTTAACTTCACTACCCATGTCCCGAAAAACATGCAATATGTTGCTAAAATCTGTTGGAACATATATTCACCCTTAAATCATTTAGATACATCTTCTATACTGATTCCATTGAAGATTATCCAGATAATAGTTGGATTCTCCTACCTGAATCTATTGATTCTCATTCTAAAGCCAGTACATTAGAATCTTTTGATTCTGAATCATCTTGTTTCATATATCCTATGGGATCTGCTATTCTATTCTTGTGCTAATAGAGATAATTTCATTTTGAAGATTGATCTAATCTTGCAATAAATCGTATATGGATTGAAGATAGTGCAATTTTAAATTCTGTTGGGCATATATGTGGGGTACACGATGTTTTTCATCTAAATGGTATTAACTCACATGAATTTGAGAGAAAAACGCTTGCAGTTTCAAATCTTATAATATTGACAACTTAAGAATTCATGCTTCGTATTTCAAATTTGGTATAAATAATTGAGCCTTTTATGACTTGATCTTCTTTACATTGAAATTTATCGCGTATCATTTCAAGTAATATTCAAATTGATTGAAAAGTTTGAAAAGAAAGAAAAAGATTACAAGTCTTAGAGATTTAAGAGACAGATCTGTGAAAGTTTGTACATAGAGTTTAATAAAGTTTATAGGCAAATTGACATCAAATTTATCATTTTTGAGTTTTTCATTTCAATGGAGTTTGCAAGACTGATTTTGATCTGATTTGGTGTTTTTGAAGAGGATTTTGACGAAATTGATCCGATTGAAAGCTTCTAATTGACAAATCACACAATCCTACGGTCCAATTTTGTTTAATTCCTTCAATTCAGTGATTAATGATGATTTCTGATTGTTTTTGGTTTGCGGCTGTGGTCTGAAGAAGTTCTTGATCAAGATTCTATTACAGCAAGCGAACTCGCTAAATTCTGTGCAGGCGAACTTAGCATCAGGCGAACTTGTCAAGTTCGCTTCTCACAGGGTTAAGCGAACTTATTAAGTTTGCTTCTCCTTAAGTTTGCTTGGGTGTAGTAAAGGCGAAATTATTATCTTCGCCTGAGGGTAAAGGAAGTTTAACACTTGGAAAATTTTTTCAGAAAATGGCAAATATGGTTCAAGTCACAAACATGTTCAATTATGACAATGAGATCGGTACATCTCAAAAACCTCCAAAGTTGTTGAATCTAGCTGATTATTCTAATTGGAAAGATCGGTTTGACCAGTTCGTATCTTTTACCGATACTAGTTTGTGTATTCTGATTTTGGAAGGATATACGCATCCGACTTATTCTTGGATGGGACAGGACAATGTTCCAAAGCCGGTGTCAGCGTTAACTACTGAAGAGAAATTGTTATTTGATAGAGAAAAGAAAGCAATGGCTAGCATTTCGATGTCTCTTCCAAAGGAAATATATCACAGTTTTAAACAGTTCAAGTCTTCTCAACAACTGTGGGAAGCATTATAGGAAAGGTGTGAAGGAAGTTTGGATGTGAAGAAGAGTAGAAAGGAGTTACTAAAGAAGTAGTTCCTGGTCTTTAAACATTTTCAAAATGAATCCTTGGATGATCTTGCTACAAGATTCTATCATCTTCTTAGTGAACTGGCTAGTGCATCTGTGGTATATGAGACTCCATCAAAGTTTGATGTGTATACGGTTTTGATTAAATAAAATATTAAGTACAAAACCATGTCTCTTGAAGAAGTTCTAGGGAAGAATCAGTCGCATGACATGAATATGAAGAAGAAAGAGACTAATATGGAGCATATCCAGGATCCCTCAATGTATTTTACCAAATCTACTGGTAAATCTAGTACTGGAGTGGCATTCTTTTCTAGTGATGCTCAAAAGTCTTCAAATGATTAGTGTTCTGGAGTTCCAATTTATTCTGGTCATTCAAGCCATTCTGGATTTTCTGTGACTACAGCTTCAACATCATCTGGATCTCATTTGAATCAGAAAGTTGCTGATGATTATCTTGCTATGTTTTCTTCATTCATGGCATCATATGAAAATTTCATTGGAGGTAAAATACATGATCCTGAGGTTATAGAAGAAGATTTCAGACAGATTGACCCTGTTGATCTGGAAGAAATGAATATCCAATGGAATATGGCTATGTTGATGCGTCAAGCTAAAGATTTCTTGAAGAAAACAGGCAGAAAATATATTGGTTCAAATAGTCAATCTCATATGGGTTTTGATAAGAGCAAAGTTCGTTGTTACAAATGCCAAGAGTATGGTCACTTTGCTAAGGAGTATGTGAAGCCGAAGATATAATTTGATTCTCAAAAGAAGCAGTCTAACTTTCAGCATAATAGGAATCAGTCACATGGTTCATCTGGTAATCAAAAGCATGGTCCTTCTGGTAATACAAATCATGCATCTGCTTCATCAGCATTGGTTGCTCAAAACGACGACAACTATGACTGGGGAATTCATCTGGAAGACTTGGTGGCTACTGTGAGTCAGGCTTTTGTTGGAGAAATTCATTCTGAAAAACCAGAGGAGTCTACTGATGATGAAAGTTCTAGTGATGATTAGTGTGATGGTGATAGTGCTCCAAGTGTTGATGATGAGGTAGAACAAGGGCAGAGTATTGATTCTGATGCTGCTTCAGGGGTTGCTGAGGAGGAAATTGTTCTTACAGAAAATGCTTCAGTTGGTGATGAATCAGAGAATATTCCCATTGCCAAAGTATTCATGGCAGACATGTCTGATCCGTCTAAGGTAAAAGACTTTGTTTGTCAAATATACTGTTCTAACTGCATTTTTGTTAAAGATAAACTGCAAAAAGTCATGGATGATAACACAAACTTGATTTGTGACATGAAATCAATGCATTCAGTTAATCATAAACTGAAAGATAATGATAAGCTGTGCATTGATAGAATTGAGTCTTTGAAAAAAGACTTAAATTCTCTTGGGCTAAAATACAAAGAGCAGGGTTATCATCTAGATATGGCTTATGCTGAAATAGAAAAACGTAATGAAGTTGTTGCCCAAAAGAATAAAGAAATATCTGACAAAGAGTCTGAGGTGATCAAACTTCATTGAAAGTTGGAACAATTTGAAAGTTCTTCAGTTGTTTTGGATTATTTTAACTCAAATGCTGATCCTACTAAGCGTGTTGCTGGTATTGGATTTATTCCTCCACCGTTTAATGCAAATTATGTGGTGGAACCTGAAATTATAAATGAAGAGGAGATAGATCCAAAAACTGTGTTAAAGGTGAATCCAGTAACTGGGGAGGATATGGTGTATGAGTCAGATTCTGAAGATGAGATGTTCGATGAAAAGAAGGTTGAGGGAATTCCAAAAGAAGTGAAAATTGATGACCCACCAGTTGTTAAAACTGTTACCCGGGATAGATGCATTATGACTGAACCCGAAGAGGTGAAAGTTGTTCCATCTAAACTTTCTCCAATCTTACAGTCAAGTGGGTTTGTTGCTGCTGGTCATCAAAAAGTGAATTCTGCAAAGGTGCCAACACAAACTTATGTTCCAAAGCAGTCGATAAATTGCTCTGGACATTCATCTGAATCTTATTCATCCAATGGATCCTCAAATTCAAAGAAAACCTCTTATTTCAGAACTTATCAGGAAAGAAGAGTGTGTTTTCATTGCAAAGAGGCTGGTCATATTTTAATAAATTGTCCATATAAGAACAAGGGTAAAATGAAGACTGTTCCTTCACAACCGAGAGTGGTGAAGATTCTGAAAAGAAAAGATGAGGGAAAGTCGTTTTCTAGTTTGGAGAAAAATATGCCTGGTTGATCTTTTGTTAAATCCTCTGGATTTAAACAACAAAATAACTTGAATGCTAAATCTTTTGTATACATAGAGAAACTTGAGATTCCAAAAGTTGAGATTTCAAAAGATTATTTTCAGGAGGTTAAATTGTCTAGACCTCAAAGAAGAAGAAGAAACAAAAAATTAAAGAAAATTTTGAAAACATCTAAATCTGACAATAATATATCAAATAATGTTTTTCAAAATAATAAAAATGGTTCTTCTTTGAAAAAGTCTGATTGTCAAACTTCTGTTCCAAAAGTGAATGATAAGATTGATTGTAAATTACAGAAGTTGTTTATTTTGATCAATCTGGACGACCCAAGACCACGATGGCTTGGGTTCCTATTTCTAACTGATTCTCGTTGTTTATGTAGGGACAACCAAGGAGGACTATCAACAATACATGGTATGTGGATAGTGGTTGCTCTCGACATATGACAGGGAATGTTAGATTGCTTGAGGATGTTAAACAAATTGATGGTGGTTATGTCGCTTTTGCGGGTAATAAAGGCGGGTACATAACTGGACAGGGTACGTTAAAGAATGAAAAAGTCAAATTTGAAAAGGTGAATTATGTTGAGCAGCTGGAACACAATCTTTTAAGCGTATCACAAGTCTGTGACAAGAAGTTTTCGTTCCATTTCAACAATACTTAATGCTATATTCTGAAACCGGGTTTTGTGATTCCTGATGAATGGATTCTCATGAAGGCTCCGAGGAGAAATGACACGTATGTCCTTGACATGAGTGTCGCCACTACAACAGATTCAATTCCAACATGTTTACTCTCCAAGGCGTCGGAATCTGATTCAATATTGTGGCACAGGAAGCTAGCTCACATTAACTACCGGATGATGAACTACATTGTTAGGAATGATCTGGTTCTTGGGATTCAAAAAATGAAATTCTCAGTTCCTGATGATTGTATTCCTTGCAGGAAGGGGAAGCAACGAAAGAAATCTCACAAATCTAAATCGACGAATTCTATCGTAACTCCTTTGGAGTTGCTGCGTATGGATTTGTTCGGTCCTCTAAGTATTAGGAGCATTGGTGGGAAATCGTATTGCTTGGTAGTAACTGATGATTACTCCAGATTTTCATGGGTTAAGTTTCTGTCTTCTAAAACTGAAACCACTGAGTTGGTGCAATACTTAATCCTGGGTTTGGAGAATTTATTCAATCTGAAAGTCAGAAAAATCAGGAGTGACAATGGCCGCGAATTTAAGAATAGCAAAATGGGCTTATTCTGTCTACAAAAAGGAATTCATCATGAATTCACTGCGCCATATGTTCCTCAACAAAACGGTGTCGCTGAATGAAAGAACAGGATGTTGGTCGAAACAGCTCGCACGATGCTTGCAGATTCTAAGCTTCCAGTCACCTTTTGGGCTGAAGCTGTCAATACGTGTGTCATGTTTTGAACAGGGTCTTGACCGTTAAGCGACATAGCAAGACTTGCTATGAATTGCTAAATAATCGAAAGCCGAATCTGGAATATTTACTACCTTTTGGTAATCCTTGCACCCTATTGAAAGTTCGAGATGTCCCAACAAAATTCAGTGCGAAGGCTATTGAAGGGATTTTTCTAGGGTATGTGGCAAATTCGACAAACAAGAGGGTTTATAACAAAGAGACGCGCCAAGTTGAAGAATGGTTTCATATTGACTGTTCAAATCGGTCTTTACCACAAATGGCGATTGGTCCGGATTGGGCAATTGATTATGAAAACCTATTCAAGTCTTTTCATTTACCTTCTGATATTTCTGATGAAGATGCTGCTGTTCTTTATGATTCTTGTCAGGATGCATAGCACAATGGATTTCTACCAAATGCAGTTCCAAATTCATCGATTCCATCTACTTCTGCTCCCGATCCAAATGTTGCTTCTTGTTCAGGTCCACAAGATTCAGAGAGTGAGGAGGATAATGCTATTTTTCAAGATTCTTCTACTGATCCATTGTTGGGTGATGATCCATTACCTTCGATACAGGATCAGGGGAAGATTCCTACAAATTTAGACTCGGATATTCCAATTAATCACGATTATTCTTATCAATCTGCCTCTACTCAAGTTGACGTGTTGCCAGTTCCTGAGGTTGCATCCATCAAGGTGCTCAAAGATCATCCGGTGACGAATATAATTGGAAATTTACAGGATGGAGTGAAAACACGTTCTCTTGTTGACAATACTTGTTTGTATACTTGCATTAAAGATTCTGGTGTTCTTGATGATTGCTCACATTCATGCTTTATTTCGCAGGTTGAACCCAAGAATGTTGAGATGGATTTAAATGACAACAACTGGATAGAAGTTATGCAGGAAGAACTTGCTCAATTTGACAAACTTAAGGTTTGGAATCTTGTTGATCTTCTAAAAGGTGCGTATCCGATAGGAACAAAATGGGTGTTTAAATGTAAGAAAGACGATCGAGGTGTCGTGGTACGTAACAAGGCAAGATTAGTTGTCCAGGGCTTCAATCAACAGGAAGGAATTGATTACACCGAGGTTTATACGCCGGTTGCAAGGCTCGAAGCTATAAGACTGTTTCTCGCTTTTGCTTCCTTTAAAGGTTTTAAGGTGTTTCAATTAGATGTCAAAAGTGCGTTTTTATATGGAAATGTCAAGGAGGAAGTCTATGTTTGTCAGCCGTCGGGGTTTGAAGATCCACTGAATCCGAATATGGTCTTCAAGCTTGATAAGGCTCTCTATGGTCTTCATCAGGCTCCTCGTGCGTGGTATGTAACATTATCCACACATCTTTTGGCAAATGACTTTGTTCGTGGAAAGATAGACTCGACCTTATTCATAAAGAAATCAGGGGGAGATTACCTACTGGTACAGATTTATGTGGATGATATTATTTTTGGCTCGACAAATGAAGGGTTATGTAAAGACTTTGAGGGTGTTATGAAGTCAAAATTTGAAATGTCTCCTATGGGAGAGTTATCATTTTTCTTAGGTTTACAAGTAAATCAAAAGGAAGATGGTTTCTTTATTCATCAGTCCATGTATGTCAAAGACATCTTGAGCCGGTTCAAGATGGAGGACTGTACCCCATATGATACTCCAATTCCGGTCAATCATAAGTTGAATTCTGACCCGGAAGGAAAAGATGTGGATTGTCGACTTTACAGAGCTATGATTGGATCCCTCATGTACTTAACCGCTTCAAGGCCGGATATAATGTTCGCCGTGTGTATCTGTTCCAGATTTCAGGCAAAGCCAAAAGAATCTCACTTAATTGCTGTGAAAAGAATCTTTCGATATTTAAAAGGAAAACAACGTTTAGGGCTATGGTATCCTCATGGTTCTAACTTTGATTTCAATGCTTATACTGATTCTGATTTTGGTGGTTGTTGTCTGGACAGGAAATCTACAACAGGTGGTTGCCAGTTCTTAGGTAATCGACTTGTATGCTGGCAATGCAAAAAGCAAACCACAGTCTCTATTTCAACATGCGAAGCAGAATACATTGTTGCTGCAAGTTGTTGTTCACAGATCCTGTGGATATAACAGCAATTAAGAGATTACGGTTTGAATTTCACAGGAACCCCTATGCTTATTGATAATAATGCTACTATGTCCATAACGAATAATCCTGTTAAACATAGTAAAACTAAGCACATCGAAATTCGATATCATTTTATACGTGATTGTGCATAGAAAAGGTTGATTGAGCTGGTCAAGGTACACACTGAAGATAATTTTGCGGATTTGTTTACCAAGGCATTTGAGCGTACCAGGTTTGAATTTCTAATTAAAATGATTGGTATGATCAATCCCGAATAAAAGTTTTTCAAAATCAGAATTTCATGAAAATTTTGTTTTTAAGTTCTTTTATTGCTTTATTACATTTTTGCATTTACATTTTCAGTCAAAAAGTTTAATTTATAAAAAAAAATCAAAACAAATTGAAAAATATAAAATTTGACATCATTTGAGGTTAGAGAAGAAATGATAGTACATCAGTGATTAGTTCATTTCACACGACCTTAGTAGACCTTGATATATGATTGATTAAAATAAGTTAATTTGATCTAAATTTCAAAGTCTGCATACATAAGAAATGATAGTGTTGTGACTGCTCTATTCTTGATAATTTGTTTTAAAATTTATGTATAAAATTTGAAACTTGAATTGTCAATAGGCTAAAAGCGTTTTGAAACTAAAAGTAGTGTGAAAATTAAATATAATATGATTACATCTGTGATTTAAATCCATTATATGCCTGGATGTGTGTGCAAAAGATCATTATCAGATAAAGAATATATGGTTTTAAAGAATTTCATGAGACCAATATCGAATTATATCTTTAGCACAAATCTATTTCAGTTCACTTCACTACCCATGCTCCGAAAAACATGCAAGGTGTTGTTGAACTAAGATATGCTTTCAAAATCTGTTGAAACATATATTCGCCCTTGGATCAGTTAGATACATCATCTAGTCTGATTCCATTGAATTTCATCCAGATAATAGTTGGATCCTCATACCTGAATCTGTTGATTCTCATTATTCAACCAATCCATTAGAATTTTCTGATTCTGAATCATCATGATTCTTATATCCGTTGGGATCTACTTTTATACTTGTGCTAAAAGAGATAATTTCATCTTGGAAATTGATCTAATCTTAACATTAACTATATATGTCTTGAAGATAGTGCAATTTATATTTCTGTTTGGCATATATGTGGGGTACACGATGTTTTTCATCTAAATGGTACTAAATCACATGAATTTGAAATATAAACGCTTATAGTTTCAAACAATATAATATTGACAAATTTAAGAATTCATGCTTTATATTTCAAATTTGGTATAAATAAAAGAGCATTTTATAACCTGATCTTATTTACTTTGAAATTTATCGCGTATCATTTCAAATATTATTCAAATTAAATGAGTTTCAAAATGTAAAAGATGCAAAATGCACAAAACTGAGTTGAATGGTTTCATACTATAGGTTACCCTTTGTTATTGCTAAAATGTGTGATGAATTAATTGAATACTGATATGATCTTCTTGCTCATGATGATTAAATCCAAAAATATGTGTTTCTATTTGTACAGATAAAATCCAAAAATATGTGCTTTCAGTTTATACAGATAAAATCCAAAAATATGTGATTTCAGTTTATATAGATAAAATCCAAAAATATGTGTTTCTGTTTGTACAGATTAAATCCAAAAATATGTGATTTCAATTTATACAGATAAAATCCAAAAATATGTGTTTCCGTTTGTATAGATAAAATTCAAAAAGATTTTGTTTTTTATATTCCATGAAAATTCTAAACTTTTATTAAAATTGTTCGTGATTGGATCGGATACGTGTAGCTGACGGAAGTTCAAGATTTGACAGGTTGAAGTTGATAAATTTTTTGTTCAAGGCAAAAAGGTTGAAAAGCTATTAAGTTCGCCTGTGTACAGAGAAGCGAACTTAATAAGTTCGCTTAAAAACAGTGAAGCGAACTTAATCTGATTATCCGGGGTGAAGCGAACTTAGGGGTGAAGTGAACTTATCTTGTTCGCCGAATGCTTGTTAAGCGAACTTAACAAGTTCGCCGGGTTTAAGGATCTAGAACAAGCGAACTTGTCAGTTCATCGTCTTCTTCATTTTTAGGCGAACTTGACTGATTTTTTTTGAAATTCTTAAACGTTGTTGTTGGAGTTGTTTACTGGTTTTGTCTTAATCCAAATTGAATTGCGAATTCAACCAAGGTAATTTCGTTGAATTTCATCCGGTAAATTGTGAGTATTTGAAGATTTTCATCTCGGTTTTACGTCGACTATTTCAACATACATTTTTTGACCTAATTTTGACCGGACTTGTAAAATTGATCATCCAATTTGGTTGTAAATTGATATTCAACTGATATTCAATGCTTATTCCATGATGTTATCTCGATTCGCTGATTTTTGAAAGTCTATGTTTGAATTTGAAACGTCACAGGTTCAGGTGAACTTGTTCCAAGCGAACTTGTTCGAAGCGAACTTGTCAGGCGAACTTAATAAGTTCGCCTCTTGCACTACTAAGCGAACTTATTAAGTTCGCCTAGGGGTCAGTGAGGATTTGGACTTGTGAAATTTTTTTTGTTTTGTTTGAAAATTTTTTTAAAATTTTTTTCTTTGATTGTTTTGTTTATACTCGTTATTTTTCTAATATGTTTGTTGTCCAAATGTTTCAGATGGCTCGACGTGTTGAATATAAACATAATCAAGTGGCTTTGTTAGATCCCAACATGTCCGAGGCTGTGAATTTTCAAGGCATTATAGGATTTTTGAACAGATCACGTCTTCACGTTGCTCTATCTGCTGATCCTTACATAAGTCTCGTGTACATACAACAATTTTGGGAAACCGTGTATCAGGATACGGACGTTGAAGCTCATGTTCTTCGTGCCACTGTTAATAATACCAAGATTGCAATTTCTGAAGAAACGATTCATGCTGCTCTTGATTTGGGAGGAAATGCTGAAGATCCGATATCTTATCCTGGAACTCTTATTATGGGTTGTTTTCAACGGATGGGTTATCGTGGACGACAGAATGATACCCAAGCACGGAAAGGTGGATTAGTAGGTGAATGGAGGTATTTCATGCATGTGATTATTCAATGCATCTCTCCTCCCAAAGCTGGTACCGATGGATTGAAGATGGCTCTTCAAAATGCTATGGTGGCTTTAATATTGAATAAGAGATTCTATTTTCCACTATACTTCTATCGGGAGATGGTCATGCAGATTAATCCGGTTAAAGGTCAAGGATTCTTGATGTATCCTCGTTTTATTCAAATGATTCTCAATCACCTTATTCCTGATCTTCCACAACATCCTATACGATTAACTTTGACTCCAATGTCAAAACGTATCTTTACCGACTGCACGAAAGTAAACAGCATAATGCTGCATTGATTCCAGTCAATACTCCATTGTTTGGACACTTAATCAATCCTGATTATGTTGCACCACCTAATGACAACTGGTTTCATCCTGATGAAATTGCTCACGCTCAAGGCTTCAATATTCAACAACCACAACAACAAGTTCCATAACAACAGATACCAGTTCCACAAGTACAAGTTCCCGCACAAGCACAAATTCCTATTCCTGAACAAGTTCCTATTCCACAAGCTGAAGTTGAAATACCTATTCAGGAACCAGTTCAAGAAGAGGTCATTCATGATCCTGATCAAGATCTAGGAATGAACATGGAAGATTTCGTTGATGATGCTGTGAACTCGCCCATTCATGAAGCTGAAGGGAATGTGGTGACTGATGCTGAATCTAGTTCCAGCTCAAGTGATACGATATTATCGGTTAATGAAAGCACTGATTCTGATGACTCTAGGGATTTTTCCTCAGGTCATTATGAACGGTTGGCTACAATTCCATTGGCTAATGCTGGCAAACGCATTAAATCTCAAGCCAGACGACCAAGAAGAAAGTCTATTCGGGATCCTCCTTCCGGATCAGTACTTGGCAAAAGATCTTTGGTCGATGAGAGTACTGACACTGATAGTGACTTTAATCCACATCCTAAACGTCAAAAGTTGATGTCTGCTTCGATTGCTGCTGCAAA
This sequence comes from Smallanthus sonchifolius, assembly GCA_023525975.1. Classification (NCBI taxonomy): domain Eukaryota; kingdom Viridiplantae; phylum Streptophyta; class Magnoliopsida; order Asterales; family Asteraceae; genus Smallanthus; species Smallanthus sonchifolius. The sequence goes on from CM042034.1 coordinate 52,162,034, forward strand.
ATCTTCTCAGGGAGTCGAGGATGCTAATTTTGTTGCTTCATTGATAATTACTCCTCCAAGATCTAAGGATCCATCTCCAGTGATTTCTCATGTTCCTCCAGTCATTCCTACTACTTCAAGTCCTTCTATTCCATAATCAATAGCTGGTCCGTCAAAGCCTTCTGATTCTGACAGGATTACTTTCCTTGAATCTCAAGTGCTTTCTCTACAAACCCAGGTAAACACTCTTGTGTCTACTGATTCACAACGACAGCTGATGATATAGACTCAAGCTCAACAGATTGCTGACATGCAAGCATTAGTGTCCAAACTCGTTCAGCGTCTTGACGCTCAGGGGGAGTTGAGGATACCTGATACTTGTCACACAGAGTCTATTCAAAGACGTGATGATGAAGACAATGATCCTGCTGGAAATATTGAGGGTGATCGTCAATACACTGACGCTAATCCTATATCTAGGGTTCAGGGGGAGTCGACATCACAATCACTTGAAGGAAACAAAGACAAAGATACTTCTGGTACTAATGAAGAAGAAATTTTATTATTGGAATTCTTTCAAAATTCAGAAGAAGAGGAAGTTGAAAAGATTGCATGTCTTGATGACATTGATGATTTATTCAATGACATGGAAGATGATATGTCTGATAATGAGATAGAAGAAGGAGAAATAGTAGAGATTGAGATAGAAAAAGATAAAGATAGTGTTACTTATGAAAGCTGTGATGGTCTTAAAGTGTCGTATAACTTCATCCAGGATGATGTTATTCCTGAATTCACTTATGAAGGAGTAGCAGATTCTATGCACTCTGTTGAAGACATCACACTGCCTGAAGACACTGCTGATTCAAAGATAGATACTGATGATGAGACTATTCAATCCAATAAAGAGGCTGAAACTGAAACTACTCACACTGAGTCTTCGAAGGTTAATGAAGAACCTGTGATGTACAGAGATACAGGGATGACACGAGAACAATGGAGAGAAGTTGTAAACAGTTGGATGAAGGTGCTACCCAAGTCTCCAGCACAACCTGCTCAGAAAGAGAAATATGTGAATAAAGAGCAGTGTGTAGGAAGGATAATAAGTTGGTTCTATGATGATGAATCAAAATTATTTGCAATTAAACGATCTGACGGTGTTCAATACTTAAAGCCGAGGATCAAATATTTCAATACCTTGCCGAAGTGTGAAATAAATGGTCTAGCTTCAAAGCCACTCATTAATAGATCGAAGAATGGTTTGGCTGATGTGATAGCAAACTTGATCAAGAAAGAAGGTAGTTCAGGAAAGTATGATCGGCTGAAACCACAAAAGGGAAAGAGAGTGAAGAACACAGATCCAAAGACTGGGAAAGTGACCTGGAGATACAAGTATAAATGTAACATTTATGGATTTCCATTATTTCACTTTAATCATCCTTGTATTACAATAATAAAAAATCTATTTTCTTTTTCTTTTCGATCTTGTACTCGCTCAACACATCAACAAGTGCATACATATATACGCGTATTCATATAAATTATACATATGGATATATATATATATACATAAAATATAAATAAATTGACTTTTAAAAGTCAGAATCAAACTCAATTTCATAAGAAATTGACCTGTTTGACTTTCAAAAGTCAAAAAGGGCCAAATCCTTAAATTCAAGCCATGATTCGAATTAAATCAAGTTCAGTGGATTTCCATCTCGTGTACCAGTATCAATAGGCCCAACCCAAGCCCTTTTAGCAAATCAATTCGATCGAACGTGCTGCCAAATTCAAATTCAAAAGGGTTGACTTCAAATGGTCAAACCCGTATCAATCCCCAACCAATTCGGTGTTATCAACGCGTTTAAACCCCTGGAATCACGCGAAATAGTTCCTTGCATGAATATGGACCCTGTTCGCGACTCAATTCAATTCCAAATCCATGATTCGACGAGCAAATCTCGTCCGAAAATTTTGGCGGACGACTCGTAACCAAATCGGCCGAATTGGATGAAATTAAATGAATCAAACCAGCCTCATACCTTCACACACCCGCATACAAACTCTCAAATCACTCTCGTAATCGGAATTGCATCCCTGGAGCACCGGCGAGCTCCAAGAACACCGAGACCCTGCATCCCGTCAATCGTCTTCGATACGTAATCATTACAGGTAATAGTTATACAATAGTTTCGTTTTGATTCAAGGATCAAAAGCCCCCTGGTTCGGGCATTTGATTCAGCGTAATCGGGTTTAAAGGCGTGGCTAGGGCTGGGTACTTCAATCGGGGACGAAGGGGCAAAGGGACTTAGGTTTGTAAGGGTTTTTCTATTTTCATACTCGTTTATTGTCAAGGAATTTGCCCAGAACCGCCGGTTAAATCACTTGACTCATACACGATGGGTTGCGGGTTCGAAACCCACGACCCATGCCCTTTTTGCGCGTTTCCCTTGAATCAGATCCGGCCCCTTCTCCTTCTGAGTTAATATATCCTCAGGCCGGTTTTACTCAACAAATGTCTCCCCTGGTCCAGTGGTAACACCAACAAACCACACAAAGACCACCCGGGTTCGAGCCGGGTGGCCTGTTTTATTTTTTTAAATCATTTTTAAAGCTCCAAAATTTACATAAAAATTATTTTTATAAACCCCACAACATTTTGAACAGAATGACACCAAATTTTATAATTTTGTAATATAAAATCACTATTATTACAAATTAATTGTTAAAATGTTATTTTAATTAATTAATAAAAAATTATAAAAAAAAGACATTTTGCAAAGTAATAATTTTTCACATTAGAAATATGAGGAAAATATTTTTATAAAATACTTTTCCTTGGAAACAAAGTTTATAAAGTTTTATAAAATTTTAACTTTATTTAAAACAAACAAATACTTATTTTAAATGGTAAATAAATAAATAAATTTATTTATTTATATAATTTACACTAAAGAGCTAAATGTATATTTATTAGATTTTATACATATCTTCATAAATAAAGTAAAATTATTTATTTAATTTATATTTAATATAGAACACACATTCTTATAAATAAATAAGAATATCATTTATTTAAATCATATTTGAATAAATATAATATCTATACTATTTTTCCTAACTAAATAAATAAATAATAATTATTGATTTATTTAGTTATCCAACCTAAACCTAGATTCAATTATTTTATAAACTATTTGATTTAATATTACAAACACCCTCAACTCAACACCTTTGTACACACACTCAATTAAATCATAGTCTTAAACTCGGATTTTTGGATACATTAGTAATTCAATATTTATTACACATTAGGTTAACATTGTGAGGTTTCAATCATCATTCTATCGTCTAGCCGTGCGTGTTAGCTACACCTCTAATCAAGTGAGTATTACAGAGCCCTTTTTTTGTCTTTTACACTTTTGGAGTGAAACATGAACTCTATACACACAACTATTTACACTTACACAAACTACACAAAACACAAATCCTGTTTACATTCATGTGTGCAAAAATTTGAGCTTTATGTTTGAGTGCTATACGTGTTAACTATTTGTGTGCAATTTCATGTGCAATCATTAACTAATAAGTCGACGGTTAACAATGATAGATTTATTGAGTCTGACAAACCCACCCAGATTGGGGTGATTGTTACCGACAACACAATTTGCATGCTAGTTACAAAGGTTTGATTGTACTTTAGTTACACATTAGTTACTCCCCATAAATGCCTTATTTATTCATGATATGTAAGGATGTGATCTTTCACAACTATGTACTATCTATGTACAAACCTGTGTATGCTCACCAACTTTTTAGTTGACATTATTTTATTCATGTTTCAGGTGATAACGTGTGAGTTGATCAAGATATGCTACACGTAGGACATGGACTTAGTTAAAAATTGAATAAAGAATATTATGCATTTCTTTTCGTATTTGTTTGAACTTGATTGTGTTTGGTTATTTGAAATGAAGTTATGATTTAAAATATTTCAATATAGTAAACCTTGTGCTCATGAACAGTCTACATGTCCCGCCCCGACGTTTCCGCCGTCGGTCGGGGTGTGACAGATTGGTATCAGAGCCTTGGTTATAGGGAACTAGGTTATTAGACACCCTTGACCTAGACTATAACTTTAGGACACCCACTTATGCCATGCTTCATGTTTATATGATTATGTGCTACATGTTATGTGTTACATGCTATGTGTTACATGCTTACTATATTAGTTAATAGTTTATTTAATGCTTTACTTGTTAAAAATAAAATAAACAATACTTAAATAATAAATTAAATAAACAATATCCCTACCCATACCCTAAGCCTCATAACCTTCTTACCTGCTTCTTTATCATCCCCGTCATAGCATGTGGAAACTTCATGAATCGAAATCTATAAAATTTATTTATTTCTTCGTTAAGGTTTTAAACTTTGTTAATTATTAGAGGACACGTGCAATCTGGAAGGGTGACACCTGTATTCTGGGTTTTCTGTCTAGGAAAGCATTTCGTATAAATCCCAATCAACCGAGGGACCTGTATGCTTTCCTGGGAATTCCCGGGATGAGTGTTTACTTATAGGCTAAAGCACGTCTCCTTGAAAGTTATATAAGTTTAATTAACCTTAATGTGTTATAGTATTCAAGTGATTATGTCACTATTTGAGTACAATCCAAACTATGATTAACCATTTTATTTATTATCTTATTCTTTTAAAATCCAAGCAACTCTCACAAGTTCTTATATTTTTTTTCTTGTCTTGTGAAAATCTGTAGAATGCCTCCCCGTCGTGCTTCCGTGACCAACAACAACACCGACATTGCTGCTATCCTTGCACAACTTGTAACTCAACTCACCCAAGCTAATGGAGCCACCAGTGTTAACCATGGAACTAATGGTGGTGGTGGTGCCAACCCACCACAATGCACCTTCAAACACTTCAACTCATGCAACCCTCTTAAGTTCTATGGTACCAAGGGAGCCACAGGACTCCTGCAATGGTTTGAAAGTATTGAGGGCACCTTCCTCAATAGTGACTGCCCCGATAACCTCCGTGTTCGTCATGCCAGAAGTGTCTTTCAAAAACGGGCACTCATGTGGTGGAATGTAGAAAAAAGGACTAGAGGTATGGAAACAGCAATGGCCTTACCGTGGGATGAGGTTAAGAGATTAATGACCGAAGAGTTCTGCCCTCGGAACGAGGTGAAAAAGCTGGAAGCTGAGTTTTGGGATCTTACCCAAGACAGTGGGGAAAGTTTGGCTTATACAAACCGGTTCCATGAGCTGAGTCTCCTTGTACCTCATATGGTCACACCGTTATCCCGCTGCATTGAGAAGTACATTGGTGGATTGCCTAGGCAGATTCAGGATACCGTCTTAGGGAGGAATCCCGCAACACTCGAAGATGCTATCCGACTATCTGCTACTTTGACCGACAATCATGTAAAAGCAGGAACTCTTACTAGAAAAGGCACCAAGAAAGTTCCCGACACCACAACCCTTCCTACACACAACAAAGAAGCCAAAACTGAACCGTACCACAATAATAAGAAGAGAAAGGCTAAGAATTATGATGTGGTCACTCCTGCTACCCCTGGTAATCAAGTTACCCCCATGGCTCAAGCACCAGTCAAGAAGCCATATGTTGGGGTCTACCCACTCTGTGCAACCTGCAATTATAACCACCTCCAGAACATCCCCTGCCGCCTTTGCACCCACTGTGGAAAATATGGCCATACGGTCAACGTTTGTAGAGCCAAGGCACTTGCAGGTCAAGTCAACCCACCAGCTCGAACCAACCAGCAAGTGGCTAATCCAGGTGTCCCCACTATTGCAAATGGACGCGCTTGCTATGAGTGTGGTGACCCAAATCACTTCCGTGATCAGTGCCCGAAGCTTATCAATGCTAGGCAAGGCGGAGCTCATGGGCATGCTTTCAACATAAACGCCAATGAAGCTCAGGCCAACAATGATGTGGTCAACGGTACGTTTCTTGTTAATAGTCAATATGCCTCCATTTTATTTGATACCGGTGCAGATATGAGTTTTGTGTCACTTAACTTTGAACCCTTACTTGCTAAAACACGATCCAAATTAGAGAAAACCTTCACTGTAGATGTAGCAAATGGTGACTCTCTTACAATTGACTCCATTATCCATGATTGCACACTGGAACTCAATGATCATACATTTCCAATCAACCTCGTACCAATGCCACTAGGAAGTTTTGACATCATCATAGGCATGGATTGGCTGGCAAATCACCATTCCGAAGTCATCTGTTTTGAGAAGTACATCCGAATACCTTTACCGTCGGGAGAAACACTAAGAGTCTTTGGTGAAAAGCCTTGCAAAGGACTCAAGCTAATGTCATGCACTACTGCTCAGAAGTACGTGACTTTCTTAGCTCATATTATTCAAAAGGATGTCAAAGAGAAGAGTATTCAACACATCCCCGTCATCCGGGATTTTCCCGAAGTATTCCCCGAAGATCTATCCGGCCTTCCACCCGTCTGACAAGTAGAATTTCGCATTGATCTTATGCCCGGAGCTAACCCCGTGGCTAGAGCTCCATATCATCTTGCACCTTCCGAAATGCAAGAACTTGCAAGCCAACTCCAAGAGCTCTCCGACAAGGGCTTCATCCGTCCAAGTCATTCACCGTGGGGTGCACCTGTCTTATTCGTCAAGAAGAAGGATGGATCATTCCGCATGTGTATTGACTACCGAGAACTCAACAAGCTTACCATCAAGAACCGTTATCCATTGCCTAGAATTGATGACCTCTTTGATCAACTTCAAGGCTCTACTTGTTTCTCAAAGATTGATCTTCAATCTGGTTATCATCAACTCCGTGTACAAGAGGAAGATATTCCAAAGACTGCCTTCCGAACAAGATATGGCCACTACGAGTTCATGGTTATGCCTTTTGGGTTAACCAATGCACCCGCGGTTTTCATGGACCTCATGAATCGTGTGTGCAAACCGTATCTCGACAAATTCATGATCGTCTTCATTGACGATATCTTAATCTACTCCAAGACTAAAGCCGATCATGAGCAACATCTTAGGTTGGTTTTGGATCTCTTGAGGAAAGAGCAGTTATATGCCAAGTTCTCCAAATGTGAATTTTGGCTAAAGGAGGTTCAATTCCTAGGTCATATCGTTAATGAAAAGGGAATCCATGTTGACCCTGTTAAGATCGAAGCTGTTAAGAATTGGAATGCCCCTAAGACCCCCACTGAAGTTCGTTCGTTTCTTGGTCTTGCGGGATATTATCGTCGGTTCATCTCAAATTTCTCTAAGATTGCTGTCCCCCTCACCGCTTTGACACACAAGGGTAAACCTTATGAATGGGGACCAAAGCAAGAAGAAGCTTTCCAAACTCTCAAACAAAACTTGTGCAATGCTCCTATACTGCCTCTCCCTGAGGGGAATAATGATCTAGTTGTCTACTGTGATGCCTCCAACCAAGGTCTTGGTTGTGTTCTCATGCAACGAGGCAAGGTGGTCGCTTATGCATCAAGGCAACTTAAGATCCATGAGAAGAATTATACGACGCACGATCTCGAGTTGGGTGCAGTCGTATTCGCATTGAATATTTGGAGACATTACCTTTATGGCACCAAATGTGTGGTGTTTACCGACCACAAGAGTCTCCAACATATCTTCAACCAAAAAGAACTCAATATGAGGCAACGACGTTGGGTTGAACTCCTTAACGACTATGACTGTGAGATTCGTTACCACCCTGGCAAAGCGAATGTTGTAGCCGATGCTTTGAGTCGTAAGGATCATATCATGCTTCATTGTGCCCGAATTCAAACCGACATTGAAAATCGTATCCTAGAAGCTCAACACGTCTCGGTCACCGAGGGTAACATGTACAAGGAAATGTTGTGTGGTGTTGAACTTCAGCTTGAATCTAAACCCAATGACTTACTCTATTACCTGAACCGCATTTGGGTTCCCGATCACGATGATCTCCGTACATTTCTTATGAACGAGGCTCACAAGACTCGTTATTCCATTCATCATGGTGCGGATAAAATGTACCAAGACCTTCGCCCACAATATTGGTGGCCCGGTATGAAGAAAGAGATTGCTCTCTATGTTGCCAAATGCCTAACTTGCTCCAAAGTCAAACCCGAGCACCAACGTCCTTCTGGTTTGCTTGAACAACCGGAAATTCCCGTGTGGAAATGGGAAAATTTAGCTATGGACTTCATTACCAAACTCCCTCGCACCTCGAGTGGTTATGATAGCATCTGGGTGATCATTGACCGCCTCACCAAATCTGCTCACTTCTTGCCTATCCGTGAAGACTATCGGGTTGAGAAACTAGCCCGAATTTACATTGACGAAATTGTGAGTCGACATGGTGTTCCACTAAACATAATTTCCGATAGAGATGCTCGTTTTACCTCCCGTTTCTGGCAATCTCTCCAAACTGCTCTTGGCACACGATTGGACTTGAGCACGGCTTACCATCCCCAAACTGATGGTCAGACCGAGCGTACAATCCAAACTCTTGAGGACATGCTTAGAGCATGTGTAATTGATTTTGGTGGCAATTGGGATTCACATCTATCCCTAATTGAGTTCTCTTACAACAATAGCAACCATTCAAGTATCGACATGGCTCCATTTGAAGCTCTCTATGGTCGTAAGTGTCGTTCTCCTATCTGTTGGAACGAGATTGGTGAAGCACAAATCACCGGTCCCGAGTTGATTTAAGAAACATCCGATAAGATTCTTCAAATCCGTGACAACATTCGAGTAGCGAGGAGTCGGCAAAAGAGTTATGCCGACAAACGTCGAAAACCCTTGGAATTCCAAGTCGGTGACCTTGTTCTTCTAAAGGTATCTCCATGGAAGGGCGTAATCCATTTTGGAAGGAAAGGCAAGTTAGCACCTCGCTATGTGGGTCCATTCAAGATCCTTGAAAGGATTGGGAAAGTGGCTTACAAACTTGAATTACCTCCATCACTCGGCAATGTGCATCCTACATTTCATGTGTCCAACCTAAAGAAATGCCTTGCTGATGAGAATCTCCATATACCTCTTGACGATGTGCGCATTGATGAAACGATGCACTTCGTTGAGAGACCGGTAGAGATCATGGATCGTGAGATCAAGCAACTCAAGCCCGTATCCCTATTGTCAAAGTTCGTTGGGAATCTAAACGAGGACCCGAGTTTACTTGGAAACGCGAAGATCAAATGAAGCTCAAGTACCCACATCTCTTTGCTGAGTCAGTCGCCTCCACTAGCTAAATTTCGGGACGAAATTCCCTTAACATGGGGAGACTGTAACATTTATGGATTTCCATTATTTCACTTTAATCATCCTTGTATTACAATAATAAAAATTCTATTTTCTTTTTCTTTTCGATCTTGTACTCGCTCAACACATCAACAAGTGCATACATATATACGCGTATTCATATAAATTATACATATGGATATATATATATATATATACATAAAATATAAATAATTTGACTTTTAAAAGTCAGAATCAAACTCAATTTCATAAGAAATTGACCTGTTTGACTTTCAAAAGTCAAACAGGGCTAAATCCTTAAATTCAAGCCATGATTCGAATTAAATCGAGTTCAGTGGATTTCCATCTCGTGTACCAGTATCAATAGGCCCAACCCAAGCCCTTTTAGCAAATCAATTCGATCGAACGTGCTGCCAAATTCAAATTCAAAAGGGTTGACTTCAAATGGTCAAACCCGTATCAATCCCCAACCAATTCGGTGTAATCAACGCGTTTAAACCCCTGGAATCACGTGAAATCGTTCCTTGCGTGAATATGGACCTTGTTCGCGACTCAATTCAATTCCAAATCCATGATTCGACGAGCAAATCTCGTCCGAAAATTTTGGCGGACGACTCGTAACAAAATCGGCCGAATTGGATGAAATTAAATGAATCAAACCAGCCTCATACCTTCACACACCCGCATACAAACTCTCAAATCACTCTCGCAATCGGAATTGCATCCCTGGAGCACCGGCGAGCTACAAGAACACCGAGACCCTGCATCCCGTCAATCGTCTTCGATTCGTAATCATTACAGGTAATAGTTATACAATAGTTTCGTTTTGATTCAAGGATCAAAAGCCCCCTCGTTCGGGCATTTGATTCAGCGTAATCGGGTTTAAAGGCGTGGCTAGGGCTGGGTACTTCAATCGGGGACGAAGGGGCAAAGGGACTTGGGTTTGTAAGGGTTTTTCTATTTTCATACTCGTTTATTGTCAAGGCATTCGCCCAGAACCGCCGGTTAAATCACTTGACTCATACACGATGGGTTGCGGGTTCGAAACCCACGACCCATGCCCTTTTTGCGCGTTCCCTTGAATCAGATCCGGCCCCTTCTGCTTCTGAGTTAATATATCCTCAGGCCGGTTTTACTCAACAAATGTCTCCCCTGGTCCAGTGGTAACACCATCAAACCACACAGAGACCACCCGGGTTCGAGCCGGGTGGCCTGTTTTATTTTTTTAAATCATTTTTAAAGCTCCAAAATTTACATAAAAATTATTTTTATAAACGCCACAACATTTTGAACAGAATGACACCAAATTTTATAATTTTGTAATATAAAATCACTATTATTACAAATTAATTGTTAAAATGTCATTTTAATTAATTAAAAAAAATTATAAAAAAGACATTTTGCAAAGTAATAATTTTTCACATTAGAAATATGAGGAAAATATTTTTATAAAATACTTTTCCTTGGAAACAAAGTTTATAAAGTTTTATAAAATTTTAACTTTATTTAAAACAAACAAATACTTATTTTAAATGGTAATATAATTTACACTAAAGAGCTAAATGTATATTTATTAGATTTTATACATATCTTCATAAATAAATAAATAAAGTAAAATTATTTATTCAATTTATATTTAATATAGAACACACATTCTTATAAATAAATAAGAATAGCATTTATTTAAATCATATTTGAATAAATATAATATCTATACTATTTTTCCTAACTAAATAAATAAATAATAATTATTGATTTATTTAGTTATCCAACCTAAACCTAGATTCAATTATTTTATAAACTATTTGATTTAATATTACAAACACCATCAACTCAACACCTTTGTACACACACTCAATTAAATCATAGTCTTAGACTCAGATTTTTGGATACATTAGTAATTCAATATTTATTACACATTAGGTTAACCTTGTGAGGTTTCAATCATCATTCTACCGTCTAGCCGTGCGTGTTAGCTACACCTCTAATCAAATGAGTATTACATAGCCCCTTTTTTGTCTTTTACACTTTTGGGGTGAAACATGAACTCTATACACACAACTATTTACACTTACACAAACTACACAAAACACAAATCCTGTTTACATTCATGTGTGCAAAAATTTGAGCTTTATGTTTGAGTGCTATACGTGTTAACTATTTGTGTGCAATTTCATGTGCAATCATTAACTAATAAGCCGACGGTTAACAATGATAGATCTATTGAGTCTGACAAACCCACCCAGATTAGGGTGATTGTTACCGACAACACAATTTGCATGCTAGTTACAAAGGTTTGATTGTACTTTAGTTACACAATAGTTACTCCCCATAAATGCCTTATTTATTCATGATATGTAAGGATTTGATCTTTCACAACTATATAATATCTATGTACAAACCTGTGTATGCTCACCAACTTTTTAGTTGACATTATTTTATTCATGTTTCAGGTGATAACGTGTGAGTTGATCAAGATATGCTACACGTAGGACATGGACTTAGTTAAAAATTGAATAAAGAATATTATGCATTTCTTTTCATATTTGTTTGAACTTGATTGTGTTTGGTTATTTGAAATGAAGTTATGATTTAAAATATTTCAATATAGTAAACCTTGTGCTCATGAACAGTCTATATGTCCCGCCCCGACGTTTCCGCCATCGGTCGGGGTGTGACAATAAACCAGTGCGTGCTATTCACAAGATACCATTAAAGGAGATACAAGTATAAACCAGTGCGTGCTATTCACATGAAATGGTGGTATGTTGACGTTAATACTGGAGAAGCAAGGATTGAAGATAAAGATAATAAGGTCATTGTGTGTTTCTATGACACAATGAATCTTATTAATTTTTCAAAGAAAGATCAGAGGACGCTGCGAAAGAATGAGATCATGTACACTGATGTTTGGAGAGAACAAGGTCTACAGTACAAAAGAGTTTTTGAGATTTGTAGAAGATATGGAATGCATGCTGGCAGCAGACTACCTGATAACTGGAAGAGCTCAAGATAAAGACTGAAGACAGAAGATCAAGCTATTGTCAAGGGGGAGTCTGTTAGGACATAGATTGTAATGACAAAAGCTTGTAATAGTTAGATTTTATGTCTTTATGTTTTTGTTATGTAAATGTCAAAAGTAACTAAGTGTTTTACAAGTGAGCCTAGAGGCGAACTTGTTAAGTTCGCCTGGTCTATCAGAGGCGAACTTAATAAGTTCGCTTAGGTCTAACTGAGGCGAACTTGCTAAGTTCGCTTAAGCTGTTAGAGGAGAACTTAATAAGTTTGCCTATATCAGGTCAGTTGGTTATATATATGTGTGTTTACAGAGTCAGTTAAGAGAGAGAGAGAACGAACTAGAACGAATCAGAGAGAAATCCGATTGAGTCTGTAAACATCATTGTGATTGGAATACAAATTGAGAAGTTTATTTACTTGCGTGTTTGAATTGTCTTTTATGCGTATAAACGTTGACTCGTTGGATTCCGCACTCCGAGTAAACGTCACGTCTTATCACGAGATCGATCCGTAGACGCGCCATGGGGACCTACATTCGGGATTGGATCAGATACATGTTACAGATGGGAGATCACAAGGTTGTGACATGATGATGGTTGAGGTTTGTTTAAATTCCAAAAGTGTTCAAGGAAAAAGAATGAAGCAGACTTATCATGTTCGACTGGTGCTTGTTAAGCGAACTTAACAAGTTCGCCTAACTAAGCGAACTTAACTGAGAGTATAAATATCTTTTCAGGTGAACATAATCCATACCATTTCTCATTTTCCTGAGCGAACTTGTTTTGTCGAACAACGCAACAGTATTGCGAAATTGTTCTTTTTGAATTCTGGTGTGTTTGGTTTGAAATTTTCATGATTAAATCTTAATCGGTTTTGATTTGCGCTACTTTCTAAGCTAATATCATGGAGTTTCATCCGATAAATCATCTGGAATTTTCATTTTTAAACCTGTGTTCATCGTAACTTGTCAGTCGGACTGGTTTTTGATAGAGTAGGGTTTGTCAGTGGGGAAAACTTGAAATTAAAGCTTAAAAGTGCTAGGTTGTTGTGAGTCAATGCTTATTGTGTGTTTAATTTGCAAAGAACCATCGTATTGAACAGGTTTGATTTCTGTGAAGAATTTGTATCGACGGGCAAACTTGTTCAGACGAACTTATTATGTCCGCCTCTTTCAACACTAAGCGAACATAGTAAGTTCGCCTGGAGGTTTAGTGTTTTTGGACTTGTGATTTTTTGTTGAATTTTTTTTTTTTGATTTTTGTTGTTGTTGTGTTTGTGTGTATATATCATGTGTCTATCCTATGTGTGTTTGTTATCTTACTAATGTTTGTTATATGTCCAATGCATTTACAGATGGATCACCGTGTTGCGTGCAAATATAATCAAGTGGCATTATTAGATCCGCATATGTCCGAGGCAGCAAATTATCAAGGAATCGTTAATTTCCTGAATCGTTCAAGATTACATGTGGGTTTATTAGGAGATCCGTGTATAGGTCTGCCATATGTCCAACAATTCTGGGATACGGTACATCAAGACACTGATGTTGAACCTCATGTGCTTCGAGCTACAGTCAATAACACAGAGGTGGCAATATCAGTTGATACTATTCGTGTTGCATTAGCATTGGGAGGTGCAAATGATGACCCTATATCTTATCCTGGAACACTGATCATGGGTTGTTTTCAAAGGATGGGATACATAGGAAAAACTAATGACACTCAAGCCAGAAAAGGTGGTTTGGTTGGTGAATGGAGGTACTTTATGCACGTCATCATCCGATGCTTATCTCCACGAAAGGCTGGAACTGATGGAATGAAAAGTGTAGCAATGGTTGCATTGACCCTGAACAAATAGTGCAACTTTGCTTTGTATATATACCGTGAGTTGGTCATGCAAATCAATCCTCCTGAAGGTCAAGGGTTTCTCATGTACCCTAGGTTCTTATAAATGATTTTGAACCATCTTATTCCGAATCTACCGCAGCATCCACAACGTTTGACCTTGACTCCAATGACCAAAAGGATCTTTACTGATTGTACCAAGGTTAAACAACAGAACATAGCTTTGATTCCAGTTCCAACTCCTCTGTTTGGTCACATAATCAATCCTGATTGTGTTTAGCCTCCTAATGATAATTGGTTTCATCTTGCGGAGTTAGTTCAAGAACAGGATCAGAATCAAGCTCCACATGAACAACAACAACAACACCAACAGCAACCACAAGCTCAAGCTCAAGCACAAGTACAAGTTCCTATTCAGCAAGAACAGTTTCAAATTCTAGTTGATATTCCTGTTAATGAACCAGTTCAAGTTGATTTTTTTTGTTTTTGTGTACGATTTTTTTGTTTGTTGATGTGTTTGTGTGTGTATATCATGTGTCTCTCCTATGTGTGTTTGTTATCTTACTAATGTTTGTTATATGTCCAACGCATTTACAGATTCATGAAAATGAAGTTGAACAAGATTTTGGTCTTAATATGGATGAATTTAATGATGAAGCTATGAATTCACCCATTCATGAAGCTGAAGGGAATGTGGTGGATACAAGTTCTAGTGATACAATCCTTCCTTATTCTGAAGCTACTGACTCAGATTCGTCTAGAGATTTTAGCTCGCATTACTATGAAAGGCTGGCTAATTTACCATTGGCAAATGCAGGGAAACATGTTAAATCTAAAGCCAGAAATCCGAGGCGTAAGTCTGTTCAGGATCCTCCTTCCGGTTTAGTATTTGGAAAAAGAACATTAGTTGATGAGAGTTCTGACTCTGATAGGGAGTTTATTCCAGGTCCTAAAGCACAGAAGCTCATGTCTGCTTCAATTGCTGCTCACTAGTCTCAGGGTGTAAAGGATGCTACTTTTGTGGAATCCTTACTTGTTACACCTCTTTCATCAAGACGTCCTTCACCAGTGATTACTCCTACTCATAATGCTACACAATCATCTGTTGCTGGTACTTCACAGAAACATCTGATTATGCAACGATTACTTATCTTGAATCACAGGTGATTGCATTGTAAAATCAGGTATATGTTCTAGTGACTACTGATGCTCAGAGGCAGTTAGTCCTTCAGAATCAAGCACAACAGATTGATGAAATAAAGGTCATGGTTTCCAAACTTGTTGAGCATCTTGACGCTCAGGGGGAGTTAAGGATTCATGATACTTGTCATACTGAGTCAATACAAAGAAAGGATGGTGATGACAATGATCCTAGTGGCAATATTGAGGGTGATCGTCAATATGTTGACGTGAATCCAATATCAAGATTTCAGGGGGAGTCATCTACATCAGGTAATATTGAAGGAACCAAGAAATATTCTGGTGTTAATGAAGAGATTCTGTTAGTGGAATTCTTTCAAACTGATTCTGATGTTGAAGAGGATGATGCTAAGAAGTTAGAGTGTTTGGATGATATTGATGAATGTAACATTTCTGATTTTCATCATGTAATCGTTTGATTTCAATAAACAAACACATTTCAGTTTCGATTCGTGTACAAACAAACTACGATGCAGTTACATATACAAACTATTCTATTACAATAACAAATTAAACAAAAACACCATTATCTCACAAGCCCCGAGGACCAAAAACTGACAAAACTCAAAAACTACAAAACTAGGCAAGCACGGTCGCGCCTAGGACTAGGCACGGTCGCGCCTGCAGACCTAAGCACGGTCGCGCCTAAAGTAGGCACGGTCGCGCGGATGAACCCACTTGACTCTGCAGAAGTCAAATCATACCATACCCGCTGAATTCGCGAAATTTAAAATGGAGAAAAGCCGGTCTTCGCGCGTCAGACCATACTCCACAAAATTCCGTCTGAAACACGCATCAAATGTCGTCCAATTTGCACAATTTTTTTAATCCCATTCACACCACAACCGAGTCTCTCGAATTCGTGGATATAAAGCAACTTGCACGATTTCTACGCCTTCATATATGCCCACTCAGTCTTCCAAAACTCTCGTTCGACGCTCAAACAGTCTCTGGAGTCCAATCGATCGCCAAGAAGCTCGACACTTTGACCCGTAGCCGACTGCATTAAATTGCCCATTGTTAACGAGTAAGTAACACTTCCTTAGCTTCGTATCTACCCTTAGGATGAAAGCCCTATACTAATTCGTAGTTATATCACACAATCAATTCGATTTTGAACCAAAGAGCCGAAAACTAAACTTTTACTCGAACTACCACTTAAGCACGATATAAATACAATCAAACTATGTAGATACATTCGAAAGCACCTAATCTATGAAAGCCCTAAGAATACAGAAGCGTTTATTATAAGAATCGATCGAATTGTGTCTGAAAAAGACCCGACACGGTCGCGCTCATCACTGAGCGCGGTCGTGCTTGACCAAGCACAATCGTGCCCCAGGTGTGGCCCGGTCATGCTTACCGAGCAAGCAAGTCTTGATCAAAAACAAAAACTAGACGCGGTCGTGCCAGATACGAGCACGGTCGTGCTCTATGTCCAGAACCTATAAAGTACCTTCTGACTCGACCACGGGCGCGTTTCAGACCACCACGGTCACGCCCGGCAACGAGCGCGGTCGTGCCCTACTTGAGCACGGTCGTGCTCCTTGACCAGAATCAATTATTTTTCTGTTTTAAAGTCTATTTAACATATTTTAGCAAAAAATTTCAAAATGTAAATTATAAAAGTTACGTTATAAAATCCCAAGACCCGGGAATCATTTATAAACCAAATCTTTGATTTAGAAATTTAAAACAATTAATTCCCGATAGTTTCAAAACCGATGAAATCATGAGTTTATGTAATCATTTTTATAAAACTATTTATACAAATATATATTTTGATTTAAACAAATATCGTTTATTTAAATTTTATTTAAATAATATATATATATATATATATATATATATATATATATATATATATATATATATATATATATATATATATCGCTACTAATTTATTATTCCAAAACCAACCCTAAACACACAAACCACCAACGAACCCACTTTGGACACAAAATATCACAAACAGTGACACGTGTTATACCCTCATTCGATAGGTCAAACGTAGCGACCTACAACACGCTTGGTATTTTTGTTGATCTGTGCAAACTACACGCTCCAACACAAGTGAGTTACATAGCCCCTCTTTTACTCTATTTACAAACTTTTGGGGTGGAACATGCGTTCTATTTACTATGTTTACAAACTACACAATATACAATTCCACCCTACAATCATGTGTTACAATTTTGAGCTTTGTGCTTGAGTTCTAGGTGTGTAGACCAACACGCAGTTTGCTATTCACGTGCAATCATTAACTATTTTATAGCCTACATTAAACAGTGATAGATCTATTGAGTCTGACAAACCCACCCAGGTAGGGTGACTGTTACTGCCAACACGCGTTTGTTTTGCATGCTAGTTACAAAGGTTTGATTGTACTACCAGGTCACACGATGGTATCTCTCCATAAATGCCTTAATTGCCATGTTTGTATGAATTGTATGCACACGACACTATATTCTATTACATGGCACGAAAACCTATGTATTCTCACCAACTTTTTAGTTGACTTTGTTTTTAACCATGTTTCAGGTGACAATGTTTGAAGTATTACAAGCTGCTACATATAGGATTTGGACCTAGCAATTAATCTAAACTATTTATATTTTGTAATCACTACATTTGATTCTTGTATGGTATGAACTTGCTACGTGTAATGAAAATGAATGTTTAAATAATTCAAACTTTAGCAACCATGAGCTATGAACAGTCTGCACAGCTTCACGCCCCGACGTATTCCGCCGTCGGTTGGGGTGTGACAGATTGGTATCAGAACCATTGGTTATAGGGAATTAGGTTATTAGACACATTGACCTAGACTATAACTTTAGGACACCCAACAATGTCATGCTACATGTTTTATGTGATACGTGCTATTTGCTATATGTCACATGCTTTATGTGTTAGTTATTTGATACTTAAAATGTTTAGACTACATGACTTAATAAGCATACGTAAATAATAAATTAAATAAATCGTATCCTTACCCGTATCCTAAGCCGCATATCCTCCTTAACTGCTTCTATGTCATCATCGCCATAACTTGTGGAAAAAAAAAAAACTCATACTCGTAGACATTAGTCTATCAAAAATATTTTTATATACCCGTTAAGGTTTTAGACTCTGTTAATTATTAAAGGACATGTGCAATCTAGAAGGGTGACACCTGTATTCTGGGTTTTCTGTCTAGGAAAGCATTTCATATAAATCCCAATCAACCGAGGGATCCGTATGCTTTCCTGGGAATTCCCGGGATGAGTGTTTACCTATAGGCTAAATCACGTCTCTTTGAAAATTATATGAGTCTAATTAACCTTAATATGTCATTGTGTTCAAGTAGAAATGTGATTACTTGAAAACAATCCGAACTATGAAATAAATATGTTATTTTTCCTCCTATCCTAAATTTCAACGGATTTTTATAAATTCTCACAACACTTTTGTATCATTCTCTTTTTATAGAATGCCTCCTCGTCGTAACATCAACCGCAACAACACCGATAACACCAATACCAGCAATGCCAACAACAATAATACCGACCTTGCTGCTCTCCTCACTCAGCTAGTAACTCAACTAACTCAAGCCAATAACAACAACAATTGAAACGCCAGTGGTAGTGCTAATACTGGTAGTGGCGGTGGTGCCAAACCGCCACAATGTACCTTCAAGCATTTCAACTCTTGCAATCCCCTGAAATTTTATGGTACCGAAGGAGCCACGGGACTCCTTCAATGGTTCGAAAATATTGAGGGCACCTTCCTCAATAGTGACTGTCCGGACAATCTGCGTGTTCGCCATGCCACTAGTGTCTTTCAAAAACGGGCACTAACCTGGTGGAATGGGGAAAAGAGAACAAGGGGAGTAGAAGTAGCAATGGCTCTGCCATGGGATGAGCTGAAAAGGATCATGACCGAGGAATTCTGTCCTCGAAATGAGATGAAGAAACTGGAAGCGGAATTTTGGGATCTTACCCAAGATAGCGGTGAAAGCTTGGCGTACACCAACCGTTTTCACGAACTGAGCATGCTGGTACCTCACATGGTTACACCTTTGTCTAGGTGTATTGAAAAATATATCGGTGGCCTACCGAGACAAATCCAGGACACTGTTCTGGGAAGAAATCCTGCAAACCTAGAAGATGCTATTCGTCTAGCTGCCACACTGACCGATAATCTCGTTAAAGCAGGTACTCTTACCAAAAAGGGGGCCAAGAAAGTTTCTGACACCACAACTCCTCCTACTCATGTCAAAGAAGTTCAAAACGAACAGTATCGAAACACCAGGAAGAGAAAGGCGAAAAATTTTGCAGTAGTCACTCCGGCCGCCCCAATTAATCAAGTTGCACCCTTGGCTCTAAATCCAGCCAAGAAAGCTTATGGAGGTACCTACCCACTCTGCAACAACTGCAACTATCATCACCCACAAACTATCCCATGTCGCATTTGCAATCATTGTGGGAAACTTGGCCATACGACCAATATCTGCCGACAAAAGGCACTTACTACTCAAGCCAACCCGGTTAATCAACCCGGAGCTAATCAAGTGGTTCCAATCAATGCAAATGGACGGGCTTGCTTTGAATGTGGCAACCCGAACCACTTCCGAAACCAATGTCCAAAACTTGTGAACAATAATCAGGGCGGAGCTCGTGGACGTGCTTTCAACATCAACGACAATGAAGCTCAAGCCAACGATCATGTGGTCAACGGTACGTTTCTTGTAAATAAACAATTTGCATCTATACTATTTGATACCGGGGCCGATAAGAGTTTTGTGTCACTTAACTTTGAACCTTTACTTGCAAAAACACGATCCAAACTCGAGAAAACCTTCACCGTTGAAGTAGCGGATGGAAACTCCATCACTATTGACTCCATCATTCATGACTGCTCACTAGAACTCAATGGTCACACGTTTCCAGTCAACCTTATACCAATGCCGTTGGGAAGCTTTGACGTCATCATCGGCATGGACTGGTTATCTAAAAACCATGCCGAGGTCATGTGCTTTGAAAAGTACATCCGAGTACCTCTTCCACCGGGAGACATATTGAAAGTCTTTGGCGAGAAACCTTGCAAAGGACTCAAACTGATGTCATGCATAACTGCCCAGAAATACATTCGAAAGAAGTGCATGGTTTTCCTAGCTCATGTGATTCAAAAAGACGACAAGGAGAGAAGAATAGAAGATATTCCCGTCATTCGGGAGTTTCCCGAAATCTTTCCCGACGACTTACCCGGTCTTCCACCTGTTCGGGAAGTAAAGTTTCGAATCGATCTTATACCCGGAGCAAACCCTATGGCTAAAGCTCCGTACCGGCTTGCACCTTCCGAATTGCAAGAACTTGCAAGTCACCTTCAAGAACTCGCTGACAAAGGTTTCATACGGCCAAGTCATTCACCGTGGGGTGCACCGGTCTTGTTTGTTAAAAAGAAGGATGGTTCATTCCGCATGTGTATTGACTATCGAGAGCTCAACAAGCTTACAATCAAAAACCGCTACCCGTTACCTAGGATTGACGACCTCTTCGATCAACTCCAAGGTTCTACTTGTTTCTCGAAGATTGATCTTCGATCTGGTTATCACCAACTGCGTGTCCGAGAAGAAGATATTCCAAAGACCGCCTTCCGAACAAGATATGGTCATTACGAGTTCACGGTTATGCCTTTTGGGTTGACCAATGCACCTGCTGTCTTTATGGATCTCATGAACCGCATGTGCAAACCATACCTTGACAAATTCGTGATCGTTTTCATCGATGACATCTTGATCTATTCCAAGACTGAGGAAGAACATGAAGAGCACCTTAGACTGATTTTGGATCTCCTGAGAACCGAACAATTGTACGCCAAGTTATCCAAATGTGAATTTTGGCTAAAGGAGGTTCAATTTTTGGGTGATGTTGTCAATAAAAAGGGAATACATGTCGACCCTGCCAAGATCGAAGCTGTCAAGAATTGGAGTGCTCCTCAAACCCCTACCGAGGTTCGTTCGTTCCTTGGTTTAGCAGGTTATTACCGAAGATTCATTTCCAATTTCTCCAAGATTGCTGTTCCCCTCACCGCCTTGACACATAAAGGTAAACCTTATGAATGGGGGCCGAAACAAGAAGAAGCTTTCCAAACTCTTAAACAGAAGTTATGTGATGCTCCTATTCTGACTCTTCCCGAAGGAAACGATGATCTAGTCGTCTACTGTGATGCCTCTAACCTAGGCCTTGGTTGTGTTCTCATGCAACGAGGCAAGGTGATCACTTATGCATCGAGGCAACTCAAGATCCATGAAAAGAACTATACGACGCACGATCTGGAGCTAGGTGCAGTCATATTTGCCTTGAAGATTTGGAGACATTATCTATATGGCACAAAATGTGTGGTATTCACCGACCACAAAAGCCTCCAACACATCTTCAATAAAAAAGAACTCAACATCAGGCAACGACGTTGGGTTGAACTCCTCAATGATTACGATTGCGAGATTCGTTATCATCCCGGCAAGGCTAATGTTGTAGCCGATGCGCTGAGCCGTAAAGAACGCGTCATGCTCCAAAGTGTCAAGATTCATTCCGACATTCAAACCCGTATTCTAGCAGCTCAACACGTCTCGATTACCGAGGGCAATATGTATGAGGAAATGTCGTGTGGTGCTGAATTCCAACTAGAGACTAAAAACAATGGCTTGCTTTATTTCTTGGATCGTATTTGGGTTCCCAATCGCAATGATCTCCGGGAATTCCTCATGACTGAAGCACACAAGTCTCGGTATTCTATTCATCCCGGTGCGGATAAAATGTATCACAATCTTCGACCACAATATTGGTGGCCTGGTATGAAGAAAGACATTGCACTCTATGTTGCAAAATGTCTAACCTGCTCTAAAGTCAAGGCCGAACATCAACGTCCTTCCGGTTTACTTGAACAACCGGAAATCCCCGTGTGGAAATGGGAAAATCTAGCCATGGACTTCATTACAAAACTCCCCCGTACTTCAAACGGCTATGATAGCATTTGGGTAATCATTGACCGTCTCACAAAGTCCGCACACTTCCTGCCCATTCGTGAAGACTATCGGGTTGAGAAATTGGCCCGAATCTATATTAACGAAATTGTGAGTCGACACGGTATACCTTTGAACATAATCTCCGACAGAGATGCTCGTTTCACTTCCAGATTTTGGCAATCTCTGCAAAAGGCACTTGGCACACGATTGGATTTAAGCACAGCCTACCATCCCCAAACTGATGGCCAGACTGAACGAACAATCCAAACCCTCGAAGACATGCTGAGAGCCTGTGTCATAGACTTTGGTGGCAATTGGGATTCACACTTGACACTTATTGAATTCTCCTACAATAACAGCTACCACACCAGCATCAACATGGCTCCATTCGAAGCTCTTTATGGTCGCAAATGCCGTTCTCCCATCTGTTGGAACGAGATTGGTGAAGCACAAATCACCGGTCCCGAGTTAATTCAGGAAACATCCGACAAAATCCTTCAAATCCGTGACAACATCCGAGTAGCAAGAAGTCGACAAAAGAGCTATGCCGACAAGCGACGAAAACCCTTGGAATTCCAAGTGGGTGACCTTGTGCTTCTCAAAGTATCCCCTTGGAAGGGTGTGATCCGCTTTGGAAAGAAAGGCAAGCTAGCACCTCGTTACGTAGGCCCGTTCAAGATCCTTGAAAGAATCAGGAAAGTGGCTTACAAACTTGAGCTACCTCCAGCACTCAACAATGTCCATCCAACCTTCCACGTGTCCAACCTGAAGAAATGTCTTGCTGATGAGAACCTCCACATACCTCTTGACGACGTGCGCATTGATGAAACGATGCATTTCGTCGAAAAACCAGTGGAAATCATGGATCGTGAGATCAAGCAACTCAAACGCAGCCGCATTCCTATAGTCAAAGTCCGTTGGGATTCAAAACGTGGTCCTGAGTTTACTTGGGAACGTGAAGACCAAATGAAACTCAAGTATCCTCACCTATTCACCAATTCTGCAACCTCAACTAGTTGAATTTCGGGACGAAATCCCCTCAACAAGGGGAGACTGTAACATTTCTGATTTTCATCATGTAATCGTTTGATTTCAATAAACAAACACATTTCAGTTTTGATTCGTGTACAAACAAACTACGATGCAGTTACATATACAAACTATTCTATTACAATAACAAATTAAACAAAAACACCATTATCTCACAAGCCTCGAGGACCAAAAACTGACAAAACTCAAAAACTACAAAACTAGGCAAGCACGGTCGCGCCTAGGACTAGGCACGGTCGCGCCTGCAGACCTAAGCATGGTCGCGCCTAAAGTAGGCACGGTCGCGCTGATGAACCCACTTGACTCTGCAGAAGTCAAATCATACCATACCCGCTGAATTCGCGAAATTTAAAATGGAGAAAAGCCGGTCTTCGTGCGTCAGACCATACTCCACAGAATTCCGTCTGAAACACGCATCAAATGTCGTCCAATTTGCACAATTTTTTTTATCCCATTCACACCACAACCGAGTCTCTCGATTTCGTGGATATAAAGCAACTTGCACGATTTCTACGCCTTCATATAAGCCAACTCAGTCTCCCAAAACTCTCGTTCGACGCTCAAACAGTCTCTGGAGTCCAATCGATCGCCAAGAAGCTCGACTCTTTGACCCGTAGCCGACTGCATTAAATTGCCCATTGTTAACGAGTAAGTAACACTTACTTAGCTTCGTATCTACCCTTAGGATGAAAGCCCTATACTAATTCGTAGTTATATCACACAATCAATTCGATTTTGAACCAAAGAGCCGAAAACTAAACTTTTACTCGAACTACCACTTAAGCACGATATAAATACAATCAAACTATGTAGATACATTCGAAAGCACCTAATCTATGAAAGCCCTAAGAATACGGAAGCGTTTATTATAAGAATCGATCGAATTGTGTCTGAAAAAGACCCGACACGGTCGCGCTCATCACTGAGCGCGGTCGTGCTTGACCAAGCACAATCGTGCCCCAGGTGTGGCCCGGTCGTGCTTACCGAGCAAGCAAGTCTTGATCAAAAACAAACACTAGACGCGGTCGTGCCAGATACGAGCACGGTCGTGCTCTATGTCCAGAACCTATAAAGTACCTTCTGACACGACCACGGGCGCGTTTCAGACCACCACGGTCACGCCCGGCAACGAGCGCGGTCGTGCCCTACTTGAGCACGGTCGTGCTCCTTGACCAGAATCAATTATTTTTCTGTTTTAAAGTCTATTTAACATATTTTAGCAAAAAATTTCAAAATGTAAATTATAAAAGTTACGTTATAAAATCCCAAGACCCGGGAATCATTTATAAACCAAATCTTTGATTTAGAAATTTAAAACAATTAATTCCCGATAGTTTCAAAACCGATGAAATCATGAGTTTATGTAATCATTTTTATAAAACTATTTATACAAATATATATTTTGATTTAAACAAATATCGTTTATTTAAATTTTATTTAAATAAATATATATATATATATATCGCTACTAATTTATTATTCCAAAACCAACCCTAAACACACAAACCACCAACGAACCCACTTTGGACACAAAATAACACAAACAGTGACACGTGTTATACCCTCATTCGATAGGTCAAACGTAGCGACCTACAACACGCTTGGTATTTTTGTTGATCTGTGCAAACTACACGCTCCAACACAAGTGAGTTACATAGCCCCTCTTTTACTCTATTTACAAACTTTTGGGGTGGAACATGCGTTCTATTTACTATGTTTACAAACTACACAATATACAATTCCACCCTACAATCATGTGGTACAATTTTGAGCTTTGTGCTTGAGTTCTAGGTGTGTAGACCAACACGCAGTTTGCTATTCATGTGCAATCATTAACTATTTTATAGCCTACAGTAAACAGTGATAGATCTATTGAGTCTGACAAACCCACCCAGGTAGGGTGACTGTTACTGCCAACACGCGTTTGTTTTGCATGCTAGTTACAAAGGTTTGATTGTACTACCAGGTCACAAAATGGTATCTCTCCATAAATTCCTTAATTGCCATGTTTGTATGAATTGTATGCACACGACACTATATTCTATTACATGGCACGAAAACCTATGTATTCTCACCAACTTTTTAGTTGACTTTGTTTTTAACCATGTTTCAGGTGACAATGTTTGAAGTATTACAAGCTGCTACATATAGGATTTGGACCTAGCAATTAATCTAAACTATTTATATTTTGTAATCGCTACATTTGATTCTTGTATGGTATGAACTTGTTACGTGTAATGAAAATGAATGTTTAAATTATTCAAACTTTAGCAACCATGAGTTATGAACAGTCTGCACAGCTTCACGCCCCGACGTATTCCGCCGTCGGTTGGGGTGTGACAGATTGGTATCAGAACCATTGGTTATAGGGAATTAGGTTATTAGACACCATTGACCTAGACTATAACTTTAGGACACCCAACAATGTGATGCTACATGTTTTATGTGATACGTGCTATTTGCTATATGTCACATGCTTTATGTGTTAGTTATTTGATACTTAAAATGTTTAGACTACATGACTTAATAAGCATACGTAAATAATAAATTAAATAAATCGTATCCATACCCGTATCCTAAGCCGCATATCCTCCTTAACTGCTTCTATGTCATCATCGCCATAACTTGTGGAAAAAAAAAAACTCATACTCGTAGACATTAGTCTATCAAAAATATTTTTATATACCCGTTAAGGTTTTAGACTCTGTTAATTATTAAAGGACATGTGCAATCTGGAAGGGTGACACCTGTATTCTGGGTTTTCTGTCTAGGAGAGCATTTCATATAAATCCCAATCAACCGAGGGATCCGTATGCTTTCCTGGGAATTCCCGGGATGAGTGTTTACCTATAGGCTAAAGCACGTCTCTTTGAAAATTATATGAGTCTAATTAACCTTAATATGTCATTGTGTTCAAGTAGAAATGTGATTACTTGAAAACAATCCGAACTATGAAATAAATATGTTATTTTTCCTCCAATCCTTAATTTCAACGGATTTTTATAAATTCTCACAACACTTTTGTATCATTATCTTTTTATAGAATGCCTCCTCGTCGTAACATCAACCGTAACAACACCGACAACACCAATACCAGCAATGCCAACAACAATAATACCGACCTTGCTGCTCTCCTCACTCAGCTAGTAACTCAACTAACTCAAGCCAATAACAACAACAATTGAAACGCCAGTGGTAGTGCTAATACTGGTAGTGGCGGTGGTGCCAACCCGCCACAATGTACCTTCAAGCATTTCAACTCTTGCAATCCCCTGAAATTTTATGGTACCGAAGGAGCCACGGGACTCCTTGAATGGTTCGAAAATATTGAGGGCACCTTCCTCAATAGTGACTGTCCGGACAATCTGCGTGTTCGCCATGCCACTAGTGTCTTTCAAAAATGGGCACTAACCTGGTGGAATGGGGAAAAGAGAACAAGGGGAGTAGAAGTAGCAATGGCTCTGCCATGGGATGAGCTGAAAAGGATCATGACCGAGGAATTCTGTCCTCGAAATGAGATGAAGAAACTGGAAGCGGAATTTTGGGATCTTACCCAAGATAGCGGTGAAAGCTTGGCGTACACCAACCGTTTTCACGAACTGAGCATGCTGGTACCTCACATGGTTACACCTTTGTCTAGGTGTATTGAAAAATATATCGGTGGCCTACCGAGACAAATCCAGGACACTGTTCTGGGAAGAAATCCTGCAAACCTAGAAGATGTTGTTCGTCTAGCTGCCACACTGACCGATAATCACGTTAAAGCAGGTACTCTTACCAAAAAGGGGGCCAAGAAAGTTTCTGACACCACAACTCCTCCTACTCATGTCAAAGAAGTTCAAAACGAACAGTATCGAAACACCAGGAAGAGAAAGGCAAAAAATTTTGCAGTAGTCACTCCGGCCGCCCCAATTAATCAAGTTGCACCCTTGGCTCAAAATCCAGCCAAGAAAGCTTATGGAGGTACCTACCCACTCTGCAACAACTGCAACTATCATCACCCACAAACTATCCCATGTCGCATTTGCAATCATTGTGGGAAACTTGGCCATACGACCAATATCTGCCGACAAAAGGCACTTACTACTCAAGCCAACCCGGTTAATCAACCCGGAGCTAATCAAGTGGTTCCAATCAATGCAAATGGACGGGCTTGCTTTGAATGTGGCAACCCGAACCACTTCCGAAACCAATGTCCAAAACTTGTGAACAATAATCTGGGCGGAGCTCGTGGACGTGCTTTCAACATCAACGCCAATGAAGCTCAAGCCAACGATCATGTGGTCAACGGTACGTTTCTTGTAAATAAACAATTTGCATCTATACTATTTGATACCGGGGCCGATAAGAGTTTTGTGTCACTTAACTTTTAACCTTTACTTGCAAAAACACGATCCAAACTCGAGAAAACCTTCACCGTTGAAGTAGCGGATGGAAACTCCATCACTATTGACTCCATCATTCATGACTGCTCACTAGAACTCAATGGTCACACGTTTCCAGTCAACCTTATACCAATGCCGTTGGGAAGCTTTGACGTCATCATCGGCGTGGACTGGTTATCTAAAAACCATGCCGAGGTCATGTGCTTTGAAAAGTACATCCGAGTACCTCTTCCACCGGGAGACATATTGAAAGTCTTTGGCGAGAAACCTTGCAAAGGACTCAAACTGATGTCATGCATAACTGCCCAGAAATACATTCGAAAGAAGTGCATGGTTTTCCTAGCTCATGTGATTCAAAAAGACGACAAGGAGAGAAGAATAGAAGATATTCCCGACGACTTACCCGGTCTTCCACCTGTTCGGGAAGTAAAGTTTCGAATCGATCTTATACCCGGAGCAAACCCTGTGGCTAAAGCTCCGTACCGGCTTGCACCTTCCGAATTGCAAGAACTTGCAAGTCAACTTCAAGAACTCGCTGACAAAGGTTTCATACGGCCAAGTCATTCACCGTGGGGTGCACCGGTCTTGTTTGTTAAAAAGAAGGATGGTTCATTCCGCATGTGTATTGACTATCGAGAGCTCAACAAGCTTACAATAAAAAACCGCTACCCGTTACCTAGGATTGACGACCTCTTCGATCAACTCCAAGGTTCTACTTGTTTCTCGAAGTTTGATCTTCGATCTGGTTATCACCAACTGCGTGTCCGAGAAGAAGATATTCCAAAGACCGCCTTCCGAACAAGATATGGTCATTACGAGTTCACGGTTATTCCTTTTGGGTTGACCAATGCACCTGCTGTCTTTATGGATCTCATGAACCGCATGTGCAAACCATACCTTGACAAATTCGTGATCGTTTTCATCGATGACATCTTGATATATTCCAAGACTGAGGAAGAACATGAAGAGCACCTTAGACTGATTTTGGATCTCCTGAGAACCGAACAATTATACGCCAAGTTATCCAAATGTGAATTTTGGCTAAAGGAGGTTCAATTTTTGGGTCATGTTGTCAATAAAAAGGGAATACATGTCGACCCTGCCAAGATCGAAGCTGTCAAGAATTGGAGTGCTCCTCAAACCCCTACCGAGGTTCGTTCGTTCCTTGGTTTAGCGGGTTATTACCGAAGATTCATTTCCAATTTCTCCAAGATTGCTGTTCCCCTCACCGCCTTGACACATAAAGGTAAACCTTATGAATGGGGGCCGAAACAAGAAGAAGCTTTCCAAACTCTTAAACAGAAGTTATGTGATGCTCCTATTCTGACTCTTCCCGAAGGAAACGTTGATCTAGTCGTCTACTGTGATGCCTCTAACCTAGGCCTTGGTTGTGTTCTCATGCAACGAGGCAAGGTGATCACTTATGCATCGAGGCAACTCAAGATCCATGAAAAGAACTATACGACGCACGATCTGGAGCTAGGTGCAGTCATATTTGCCTTGAAGATTTGGAGACATTATCTATATGGCACAAAATGTGTGGTATTCACCGACCACAAAAGCCTCCAACACATCTTCAATAAAAAAGAACTCAACATGAGGCAACGACGTTGGGTTGAACTCCTCAATGATTACGATTGCGAGATTCGTTATCATCCCGGCAAGGCTAATGTTGTAGCCGATGCGCTGAGCCGTAAAGAACGCGTCATGCTCCAAAGTGTCAAGATTCATTCCGACATTAAAACCCGTATTCTAGCAGCTCAACATGTCTCGATTACCGAGGGCAATATGTATGAGGAAATGTCGTGTGGTGCTGAATTCCAACTAGAGACTAAAAACAATGGCTTGCTTTATTTCTTGGATCGTATTTGGATTCCCAATCGCAATGATCTCCGGGAATTCCTCATGACTGAAGCACACAAGTCTCGGTATTCTATTCATCCCAGTGCGGATAAAATGTATCACAATCTTCGACCACAATATTGGTGGCCTGGTATGAAGAAAGACATTGCACTCTATGTTGCAAAATGTCTAACCTGCTCTAAAGTCAAGGCCGAACATCAACGTCCTTCCGGTTTACTTGAACAACCGGAAATCCCCGTGTGGAAATGGGAAAATCTAGCCATGGACTTCATTACTAAACTCCCCCGTACTTCAAACGGCTATGATAGCATTTGGGTAATCATTGACCGTCTCACAAAGTCCGCACACTTCCTGCCCATCCGTGAAGACTATCGGGTTGAGAAATTGGCCCGAATCTATATTAACGAAATTGTGAGTCGACACGGTATACCTTTGAACATAATCTCCGACAGAGATGCTCGTTTCACTTCTAGATTTTGGCAATCTCTGCAAAAGGCACTTGGCACACGATTGGATTTAAGCACAGCCTACCATCCCCAAACAGATGGCCAGACTGAACGAACAATCCAAACCCTCGAAGACATGCTGAGAGCCTGTGTCATAGACTTTGGTGGCAATTGGGATTCACACTTGACACTTATTGAATTCTCCTACAATAACAGCTACCACACCAGCATCAACATGGCTCCATTCGAAGCTCTTTATGGTCGCAAATGCCGTTCTCCCATCTGTTGGAACGAGATTGGTGAAGCACAAATCACCGGTCCCGAGTTAATTCAGGAAACATCCGACAAAATCCTTCAAATCCGTGACAACAACCGAGTAGCGAGAAGTCGACAAAAGAGCTATGCCGACAAGCGACGAAAACCCTTGGAATTCCAAGTGGGTGACCTTGTGCTTCTCAAAGTATCCCCTTGGAAGGGTGTGATCCGCTTTGGAAAGAAAGGCAAGCTAGCACCTCGTTACGTAGGCCCGTTCAAGATCCTTGAAAGAATCTGGAAAGTGGCTTACAAACTTGAGCTACCTCCAGCACTCAACAATGTCCATCCAACCTTCCACGTGTCCAACCTGAAGAAATGTCTTGCTGATGAGAACCTCCACATACCTCTTGACGACGTGCGCATTGATGAAACGATGCATTTCGTCGAAAAACCAGTGGAAATCATGGATCGTGAGATCAAGCAACTCAAACGCAGCCGCATTCCTATAGTCAAAGTCCGTTGGGATTCAAAACGTGGTCCTGAGTTTACTTGGGAACGTGAAGACCAAATGAAACTCAAGTATCCTCACCTATTCACCAATTCTGCAACCTCAACTAGTTGAATTTCGGGACGAAATCCCCTCAACAAGGGGAGACTGTAACATTTCTGATTTTCATCATGTAATCGTTTGATTTCAATAAACAAACACATTTCAGTTTCGATTCGTGTACAAACAAACTACGATGCAGTTACATATACAAACTATTCTATTACAATAACAAATTAAACAAAAACACCATTATCTCACAAGCCCCGAGGACCAAAAACTGACAAAACTCAAAAACTACAAAACTAGGCAAGCACGGTCGCGCCTAGGACTAGGCACGGTCGCGCCTGCAGACCTAAGCGCGGTCGCGCCTAAAGTAGGCACGGTCGCGCTGATGAACCCACTTGACTCTGCAGAAGTCAAATCATACCATACCCGCTGAATTCGCGAAATTTAAAATGGAGAAAAGCCGGTCTTCGCGCGTCAGACCATACTCCACAGAATTCCGTCTGAAACACGCATCAAATGTCGTCCAATTTGCACAATTTTTTTAATCCCATTCACACCACAACCGAGTCTCTCGATTTCGTGGATATAAAGCAACTTGCACGATTTCTACGCCTTCATATAAGCCAACTCAGTCTCCCAAAACACTCGTTCGACGCTCAAACAGTCTCTGGAGTCCAATCGATCGCCAAGAAGCTCGACTCTTTGACCCGTAGCCGACTGCATTAAATTGCCCATTGTTAACGAGTAAGTAACACTTCCTTAGCTTCGTATCTACCCTTAGGATGAAAGCCCTATACTAATTCGTAGTTATATCACACAATCAATTCGATTTTGAACCAAAGAGCCGAAAACTAAACTTTTACTCGAACTACCACTTAAGCACGATATAAATACAATCAAACTATGTAGATACATTCGAAAGCACCTAATCTATGAAAGCCCTAAGAATACAGAAGCGTTTATTATAAGAATCGATCGAATTGTGTCTGAAAAAGACCCGACACGGTCGCGCTCATCACTGAGCGCGGTCGTGCTTGACCAAGCACAATCGTGCCC
Source organism: Smallanthus sonchifolius (assembly GCA_023525975.1). Taxonomy (NCBI): domain Eukaryota; kingdom Viridiplantae; phylum Streptophyta; class Magnoliopsida; order Asterales; family Asteraceae; genus Smallanthus; species Smallanthus sonchifolius. The sequence continues at coordinate 52,193,982 of CM042034.1, forward strand.
CAGGTGTGGCCCGGTCGTGCTTACCGAGCAAGCAAGTCTTGATCAAAAACAAACAGTAGACGCGGTCGTGCCAGATACGAGCACGGTCGTGCTCTATGTCCAGAACCAATAAAGTACCTTCTGACTCGACCACGGGCGCGTTTCAGACCACCACGGTCACGCCCGGCAACGAGCGCGGTCGTGCCCTACTTGACCAGAATCAATTATTTTTCTGTTTTAAAGTCTATTTAACATATTTTAGCAAAAAATTTCAAAATGTAAATTATAAAAGTTACGTTATAAAATCCCAAGACCCGGGAATCATTTATAAACCAAATCTTTGATTTAGAAATTTAAAACAATTAATTCCCGATAGTTTCAAAACCGATGAAATCATGAGTTTATGTAATCATTTTTATAAAACTATTTATACAAATATATATTTTGCTTTAAACAAATATCGTTTATTTAAATTTTATTTAAATAAATATATATATATATATCGCTACTAATTTATTATTCCAAAACCAACCCTAAACACACAAACCACCAACGAACCCACTTTGGACACAAAATAACACAAACAGTGACACGTGTTATACCCTCATTCGATAGGTCAAACGTAGCGACCTACAACACGCTTGGTATTTTTGTTGATCTGTGCAAACTACACGCTCCAACACAAGTGAGTTACATAGCCCCTCTTTTACTCTATTTACAAACTTTTGGGGTGGAACATGCGTTCTATTTACTATGTTTACAAACTACACAATATACAATTCCACCCTACAATCATGTGTTACAATTTTGAGCTTTGTGCTTGAGTTCTAGGTGTGTAGACCAACACGCAGTTTGCTATTCACGTGCAATCATTAACTATTTTATAGCCTACAGTAAACAGTGATAGATCTATTGAGTCTGACAAACCCACCCAGGTAGGGTGACTGTTACTGCCAACACGCGTTTGTTTTGCATGCTAGTTACAAAGGTTTGATTGTACTACCAGGTTACACGATGGTATCTCTCCATAAATGCCTTAATTGCCATGTTTGTATGAATTGTATGCACACGACACTATATTCTATTACATGGCACGAAAACCTATGTATTCTCACCAACTTTTTAGTTGACTTTGTTTTTAACCATGTTTCAGGTGACAATGTTTGAAGTATTACAAGCTGCTACATATAGGATTTGGACCTAGCAATTAATCTAAACTATTTATATTTTGTAATCGCTACAATTTATTCTTGTATGGTATGAACTTGTTACGTGTAATGAAAATGAATGTTTAAATTATTCAAACTTTAGCAACCATGAGTTATGAACAGTCTGCACAGCTTCACGCCCCGACGTATTCCGCCGTCGGTTGGGGTGTGACAGATTGGTATCAGAACCATTGGTTATAGGGAATTAGGTTATTAGACACCATTGACCTAGACTATAACTTTAGGACACCCAACAATGTCATGCTACATGTTTTATGTGATACGTGCTATTTGCTATATGTCACATGCTTTATGTGTTAGTTATTTGATACTTAAAATGTTTAGACTACATGACTTAATAAGCATACGTAAATAATAAATTAAATAAATCGTATCCATACCCGTATCCTAAGCCGCATATCCTCCTTAACTGCTTCTATGTCATCATCGCCATAACTTGTGGAAAAAAAAAAACTCATACTCGTAGACATTAGTCTATCAAAAATATTTTTATATACCCGTTAAGGTTTTAGACTCTGTTAATTATTAAAGGACATGTGCAATCTGGAAGGGTGACACTTGTATTCTGGGTTTTCTGTCTAGGAAAGCATTTCATATAAATCCCAATCAACCGAGGGATCCGTATGCTTTCCTGGGAATTCCCGGGATGAGTGTTTACCTATAGGCTAAAGCACGTCTCTTTGAAAATTATATGAGTCTAATTAACCTTAATATGTCATTGTGTTCAAGTAGAAATGTGATTACTTGAAAACAATCCGAACTATGAAATAAATATGTTATTTTTCCTCCTATCCTTAATTTCAACGGATTTTTATAAATTCTCACAACACTTTTGTATCATTATCTTTTTATAGAATGCCTCCTTGTCGTAACATCAACCGTAACAACACCGACAACACCAATACCAGCAATGCCAACAACAATAATACCGACCTTGCTGCTCTCCTCACTCAGCTAGTAACTAAACTAACTCAAGCCAATAACAACAACAATTGAAACGCCAGTGGTAGTGCTAATACTGGTAGTGGCGGTGGTGCCAACCCGCCACAATGTACCTTCAAGCATTTCAACTCTTGCAATCCCCTGAAATTTTATGGTACCGAAGGAGCCACGGGACTCCTTGAATGGTTCGAAAATATTGAGGGCACCTTCCTCAATAGTGACTGTCCGGACAATCTGCGTGTTCGCCATGCCACTAGTGTCTTTCAAAAACGGGCACTAACCTGGTGGAATGGGGAAAAGAGAATAAGGGGAGTAGAAGTAGCAATGGCTCTGCCATGGGATGAGCTGAAAAGGATCATGACCGAGGAATTCTGTCCTCGAAATGAGATGAAGAAACTGGAAGCGGAATTTTGGGATCTTACCCAAGATAGCGGTGAAAGCTTGGCGTACACCAACCGTTTTCACGAACTGAGCATGCTGGTACCTCACATGGTTACACCTTTGTCTAGGTGTATTGAAAAATATATCGGTGGCCTACCGAGACAAATCCAGGACACTGTTCTGGGAAGAAATCCTGCAAACCTAGAAGATGCTGTTCGTCTAGCTGCCACACTGACCGATAATCACGTTAAAGCAGGTACTCTTACCAAAAAGGGGGCCAAGAAAGTTTCTGACACCACAACTCCTCCTACTCATGTCAAAGAAGTTCAAAACGAACAGTATCGAAACTCCAGGAAGAGAAAGGCGAAAAATTTTGTAGTAGTCACTCCGGCCGCCCCAATTAATCAAGTTGCACCCTTGGCTCAAAATCCAGCCAAGAAAGCTTATGGAGGTACCTACCCACTCTGCAACAACTGCAACTATCATCACCCACAAACTATCCCATGTCGCATTTGCAATCATTGTGGGAAACTTTGCCATACGACCAATATCTGCCGACAAAAGGCACTTACTACTCAAGCCAACCCGGTTAATCAACCCGGAGCTAATCAAGTGGTTCCAATCAATGCAAAAGGACGGGCTTGCTTTGAATGTGGCAACCCGAACCACTTCCGAAACCAATGTCCAAAACTTGTGAACAATAATCAGGGCGGAGCTCGTGGACGTGCTTTCAACATCAACGCCAATGAAGCTCAAGCCAACGATCATGTGGTCAACGGTACGTTTCTTGTAAATAAACAATTTGCATCTATACTATTTGATACCGGGGCCGATAAGAGTTTTGTGTCACTTAACTTTGAACCTTTACTTGCAAAAACACGATCCAAACTCGAGAAAACCTTCACCGTTGAAGTAGCGGATGGAAACTCCATCACTATTGACTCCATCATTCATGACTGCTCACTAGAACTCAATGGTCACACGTTTCCAGTCAACCTTATACCAATGCCGTTGGGAAGCTTTGACGTCATCATCGGCATGGACTGGTTATCTAAAAACCATGCCGAGGTCATGTGCTTTGAAAAGTACATCCGAGTACCTCTTCCACCGGGAGACATATTGAAAGTCTTTGGCGAGAAACCTTGCAAAGGACTCAAACTGATGTCATGCATAACTGCCCAGAAATACATTCGAAAGAAGTGCATGGTTTTCCTAGCTCATGTGATTCAAAAAGACGACAAGGAGAGAAGAATAGAAGATATTCCCGACGACTTACCCGGTCTTCCACCTGTTCGGGAAGTAAAGTTTCGAATCGATCTTATACCCGGAGCAAACCCTGTGGCTAAAGCTCCGTACCGGCTTGCACCTTCCGAATTGCAAGAACTTGCAAGTCAACTTCAAGAACTCGCTGACAAAGGTTTCATACGGCCAAGTCATTCACCGTGGGGTGCACCGGTCTTGTTTGTTAAAAAGAAGGATGGTTCATTCCGCATGTGTATTGACTATCGAGAGCTCAACAAGCTTACAATCAAAAACCGCTACCCGTTACCTAGGATTGACGACCTCTTCGATCAACTCCAAGGTTCTACTTGTTTCTCGAAGTTTGATCTTCGATCTGGTTATCACCAACTGCGTGTCCGAGAAGAAGATATTCCAAAGACCGCCTTCCGAACAAGATATGGTCATTACGAGTTCACGGTTATGCCTTTTGGGTTGACCAATGCACCTGCTGTCTTTATGGATCTCATGAACCGCATGTGCAAACCATACCTTGACAAATTCGTGATCGTTTTCATCGATGACATCTTGATCTATTCCAAGACTGAGGAAGAACATGAAGAGCACCTTAGACTGATTTTGGATCTCCTGAGAACCGAACAATTATACGCCAAGTTATCCAAATGTGAATTTTGGCTAAAGGAGGTTCAATTTTTGGGTCATGTTGTCAATAAAAAGGGAATACATGTCGACCCTGCCAAGATCGAAGCTGTCAAGAATTGGAGTGCTCCTCAAACCCCTACCGAGGTTCGTTCGTTCCTTGGTTTAGCGGGTTATTACCGAAGATTCATTTCCAATTTCTCCAAGATTGCTGTTCCCCTCACCGCCTTGACACATAAAGGTAAACCTTATGAATGGGGGCCGAAACAAGAAGAAGCTTTCCAAACTCTTAAACAGAAGTTATGTGATGCTCCTATTCTGACTCTTCCCGAAGGAAACGATGATCTAGTCGTCTACTGTGATGCCTCTAACCTAGGCCTTGGTTGTGTTCTCATGCAACGAGGCAAGGTGATCACTTATGCATCGAGGCAACTCAAGATCCATGAAAAGAACTATACGACGCACGATCTGGAGCTAGGTGCAGTCATATTTGCCTTGAAGATTTGGAGACATTATCTATATGGCACAAAATGTGTGGTATTCACCGACCACAAAAGCCTCCAACACATCTTCAATAAAAAAGAACTCAACATGAGGCAACGATGTTGGGTTGAACTCCTCAATGATTACGATTGCGAGATTCGTTATCATCCCGGCAAGGCTAATGTTGTAGCCGATGCGCTGAGCCGTAAAGAACGCGTCATGCTCCAAAGTGTCAAGATTCATTCCGACATTCAAACCCGTATTCTAGCAGCTCAACACGTCTCGATTACCGAGGGCAATATGTATGAGGAAATGTCGTGTGGTGCTGAATTCCAACTAGAGACTAAAAACAATGGCTTGCTTTATTTCTTGGATCGTATTTGGGTTCCCAATCGCAATGATCTCCGGGAATTCCTCATGACTGAAGCACACAAGTCTCGGTATTCTATTCATCCCGGTGCGGATAAAATGTATCACAATCTTCGACCACAATATTGGTGGCCTGGTATGAAGAAAGACATTGCACTCTATGTTGCAAAATGTCTAACCTGCTCTAAAGTCAAGGCCGAACATCAACGTCCTTCCGGTTTACTTGAACAACCGGAAATCCCCGTGTGGAAATGGGAAAATCTAGCCATGGACTTCATTACTAAACTCCCCCGTACTTCAAACGGCTATGATAGCATTTGGGTAATCATTGACCGTCTCACAAAGTCCGCACACTTCCTGCCCATCCGTGAAGACTATCGGGTTGAGAAATTGGCCCGAATCTATATTAACGAAATTGTGAGTCGACACGGTATACCTTTGAACATAATCTCCGACAGAGATGCTCGTTTCACTTCCAGATTTTGGCAATCTCTGCAAAAGGCACTTGGCACACGATTGGATTTAAGCACAGCCTACCATCCCCAAACTGATGGCCAGACTGAACGAACAATCCAAACCCTCGAAGACATGCTGAGAGCCTGTGTCATAGACTTTGGTGGCAATTGGGATTCACACTTGACACTTATTGAATTCTCCTACAATAACAGCTACCACACCAGCATCAACATGGCTCCATTCGAAGCTCTTTATGGTCGCAAATGCCGTTCTCCCATCTGTTGGAACGAGATTGGTGAAGCACAAATCACCGGTCCCGAGTTAATTCAGGAAACATCCGACAAAATCCTTCAAATCCGTGACAACATCCGAGTAGCGAGAAGTCGACAAAAGAGCTATGCCGACAAGCGACGAAAACCCTTGGAATTCCAAGTGGGTGACCTTGTGCTTCTCAAAGTATCCCCTTGGAAGGGTGTGATCCGCTTTGGAAAGAAAGGCAAGCTAGCACCTCGTTACGTAGGCCCATTCAAGATCCTTGAAAGAATCGGGAAAGTGGCTTACAAACTTGAGCTACCTCCAGCACTCAACAATGTCCATCCAACCTTCCACGTGTTCAACCTGAAGAAATGTCTTGCTGATGAGAACCTCCACATACCTCTTGACGACGTGCGCATTGATGAAACGATGCATTTCGTCGAAAAACCAGTGGAAATCATGGATCGTGAGATCAAGCAACTCGAACGCAGCCGCATTCCTATAGTCAAAGTCCGTTGGGATTCAAAATGTGGTCCTGAGTTTACTTGGGAACGTGAAGACCAAATGAAACTCAAGTATCCTCACCTATTCACCAATTCTGCAACCTCAACTAGTTGAATTTCGGGACGAAATCCCCTCAACAAGGGGAGACTGTAACATTTCTGATTTTCATCATGTAATCGTTTGATTTCAATTAACAAACACATTTCGGTTTCGATTCGTGTACAAACAAACTACGATGCAGTTACATATACAAACTATTCTATTACAATAACAAATTAAACAAAAACACCATTATCTCACAAGCCCCGAGGACCAAAAACTGACAAAACTCAAAAACTACAAAACTAGGCAAGCACGGTCGCGCCTAGGACTAGGCACGGTCGCGCCTGCAGACCTAAGCACGGTCGCGCCTAAAGTAGGCACGGTCGCGCTGATGAACCCACTTGACTCTGCAGAAGTCAAATCATACCATACCCGCTGAATTCACGAAATTTAAAATGGAGAAAAGCCGGTCTTCGCGCGTCAGACCATACTCCACAGAATTCCGTCTGAAACACGCATCAAATGTCGTCCAATTTGCACAATTTTTTTAATCCCATTCACACCACAACCGAGTCTCTCGAATTCGTGGATATAAAGCAACTTGCACGATTTCTACGCCTTCATATAAGCCCACTCAGTCTCCCAAAACTCTCATTCGACGCTCAAACAGTCTCTGGAGTCCAATCGATCGCCAAGAAGCTCGACTCTTTGACCCGTAGCCGACTGCATTAAATTGCCCATTGTTAACGAGTAAGTAACACTTCCTTAGCTTCGTATCTACCCTTAGGATGAAAGCCCTATACTAATTCGTAGTTATATCACACAATCAATTCGATTTTGAACCAAAGAGCCGAAAACTAAACTTTTACTCGAACTACCACTTAAGCACGATATAAATACAATCAAACTATGTAGATACATTCGAAAGCACCTAATCTATGAAAGCCCTAAGAATACAGAAGCGTTTATTATAAGAATCGATCGAATTGTGTCTGAAAAAGACCCGACACGGTCGCGCTCATCACTGAGCGCGGTCGTGCTTGACCAAGCACAATCGTGCCCCAGGTGTGGCCCGGTCGTGCTTACCGAGCAAGCAAGTCTTGATCAAAAACAAACACTAGACGCAGTCGTGCCAGATACGAGCACGGTCGTGCTCTATGTCCAGAACCTATAAAGTGCCTTCTGACTCGACCACGGGCGCGTTTCAGACCACCACGGTCACGCCCGGCAACGAGCGCGGTCGTGCCCTACTTGACCAGAATCAATTATTTTTCTGTTTTAAAGTCTATTTAACATATTTTAGCAAAAAATTTCAAAATGTAAATTATAAAAGTTACGTTATAAAATCCCAAGACCCGGGAATCATTTATAAACCAAATCTTTGATTTAGAAATTTAAAACAATTAATTCCCGATAGTTTCAAAACCGATGAAATCATGAGTTTATGTAATCATTTTTATAAAACTATTTATACAAATATATATTTTGATTTAAACAAATATCGTTTATTTAAATTTTATTTAAATAAATATATATATATATATATATCGCTACTAATTTATTATTCCAAAACCAACCCTAAACACACAAACCACCAACGAACCCACTTTGGACACAAAATAACACAAACAGTGACACGTGTTATACCCTCATTCGATAGGTCAAACGTAGCGACCTACAACACGCTTGGTATTTTTGTTGATCTGTGCAAACTACACGCTCCAACACAAGTGAGTTACATAGCCCCTCTTTTACTCTATTTACAAACTTTTGGGGTGGAACATGCGTTCTATTTACTATGTTTACAAACTACACAATATACAATTCCACCCTATAATCATGTGTTACAATTTTGAGCTTTGTGCTTGAGTTCTAGGTGTGTAGACCAACACGCAGTTTGCTATTCACGTGCAATCATTAACTATTTTATAGCCTACAGTAAACAGTGATAGATCTATTGAGTCTGACAAACCCACCCAGGTAGGGTGACTGTTACTGCCAACACGCGTTTGTTTTGCATGCTAGTTACAAAGGTTTGATTGTACTACCACGTCACACGATGGTATCTCTCCATAAATGCCTTAATTGCCATGTTTGTATGAATTGTATGCACACGACACTATATTCTATTACATGGCACGAAAACCTATGTGTTCTCACCAACTTTTTAGTTGACTTTGTTTTTAACCATGTTTCAGGTGACAATGTTTGAAGTATTACAAGCTGCTACATATAGGATTTGGACCTAGCAATTAATCTAAACTATTTATATTTTGTAATCGCTACATTTGATTCTTGTATGGTATGAATTTGCTACGTGTAATGAAAATGAATGTTTAAATTATTAAAACTTTAGCAACCATGAGCTATGAACAGTCTGCACAGCTTCACGCCCCGACGTATTCCGCCGTCGGTTGGGGTGTGACAATGAACTGTTTAATGATGTTGAAGATGATATGATTGATAATGAAGTTGAAGAAGGAGAAATTGTGGTGATTGAAATAGAGAAGAGTAAAGTTGAAGTTACTTATGAAGGTTGTGACGGTCAGAATGTGCCTTATAACTTTATCCAGGATGATGTTATTCCTGAATTTCCAAATGAAAGAGTGACAGATTCTATGGACTCTGTTGAAGACGTTACAAAGCCTGATGATACTGCTCAATCCAAAATGGATATTGAAGCTGATACTACTCGTTCTGTGTCTCCTAAGACTACTGATGAACATGTGATGTACAGAAATACAGGTATGACTAGAGAACAGTTAAAGGAAGTAGTTAACAGCTGGAAGAAAGTGTTACCTAAGTCTCTTATACAACCAGCTCAAAAAGAAAGATATGTAAATAAAGAGGGTTGTGTTGGAAGAATCATTAATTGGTTCTATGACAAAGAAATTAAATTGTTTGCTCTCAAGAGATCTGATGGTGTTCAGTATTTAAAGCACAGGATCAAGTATTTCAATACCTTGCCGAGGTCTGAAATGAATGGTCTTGCTACTAAACCATTGATAAAAAGATCAAAGTTTGGGCTAGATGATGTTATAGCTAAACTGATCAGTAAAGAAGTTAGATCAGGAGAGTATGAGAAGTTGAAACCACTGAAGGGAAAGAGAGTGAAGCTTGTTGATCAGAATATTGGTGTAGTTACTTGGAAATATAACGCCGGTAAGAGATGTGAAAAAAGATTCCATTGAAGAAAATACCACATGATTTTCTAGGAAATATGAAATGGTGGTATGTGAATGTAAATACCGGTGAAGCCAAAGTGGAAGATAAAGATAATAAGATCATTGTGAGATTCTATGATGCAATGAATCTTATTAATTATTCTAAGAAAGATCAAAGAACTCTAAGGAAAAATGAGATCATGTTTACTAATGAATGGAGAGAACAAGGATTGCAGTATAAAAGGGTGTTGGAGATATGTCACAGATATGGAGTGCATGCAGGCAGTAGACTACTAGAGAATTGGAAGAGCTCATCTTAGAGACTGAAGATAGAAGATCAAGCAATTGTCAAGGGGGAGTCTGTTAGAATATAGATGTATGACAAAAGCTTGTAATAGTTTAGATCTATTTGTCTTTATGTTTTGTTAATGTTTTTGTTTAAGTTTTTGTATAAGTTCTGCTAGAGGCGAACTTGCTAGTCTCATTAGATAAGTTCGCCTATAGCAGATGCTTAGACTATAAATAGGAGTTTACAGTGTCAAGTTTGAGAGAGAACCAACTCAGTCTTTGAATGTTTCTATAAACTCTATGATTTTGTGGAATACAACGAGAATATTATGTTAGGTCCAGATTTAATCGAAAGTCACTGATATGATCGATTCAACACATACACAGGCGGAAACTGTGTATATGGAGGTGAAACTGATAAACGAAACAGTGATGGTGAAGATAACCAGCTAACCACAGATGAATCAACAATCAAAGGGTATGAAAATGTAAGAACACAGTGAATAAACAACTGCAGATTGTATTGATTCAAGCAAAATGTGAAAGAGAAAAATTCAGGGTTACAGCCGCTACACACACCCTAAACAATCTCAAACTAGGCTATTTATAGTAGTGACAGGTATCGAAACTATGGTCAATCGAAACTACTAGTTTCGACTGACCATTTACAAATGAAACTTGACCTGTCGAAACTACCATCTATCGAAACTACTAGTTTCGATTGAACAGACTCAATCGAAACTAAGTAGTTTCGATGGCCCAGACTTAACTAAATATAGAAAACTGAAATTACAATAATGAAATAACAGAAAGTAAACTAGTCTAAAAAGTGTTTAATCATACAATAAATGACAACAGCTTATACAAAATATATAACTCTACAATCTCCCCCTAAGCTGTTGCATTACTGTCTTCAGCTCTTCATCAAGCAGCTGGTCTTTCAGATGTCCTTGGAATGAAAGGTTTGACATGGAGAGAGACAATCCTTTGATAGGCCTTTGCATCAGCTTCATCTTCATCGCTGTAAGCCTGAATGTGATTCTGGAAAAGTACTTCCAGATCTTCCGGTTGAAATTTTAACAGCTCCATTGGATCAAAGATGGTGATGTCTTCCTTGCCCTCACATTCAATAACTGCACTGCCAATGACTGGGTTATAGAACCATTTTCTGAAAGTTTGTAATTGGACAGGTACAGATTTTGGAATAGTGATAGTCTTGTGTGTTTGGGCAGGCTTGTATCTTAGGAACACATAAGGCTTTTTAGTTTTAGGATGAAACCTAGTTTTTGAGATCTTCTTCTGAGTTTTCCTAGGCTTCATTCCTTTGAAATCATTGTTGACTTGAGAATGCAGAAACTTCTCAAAGTCATAAGCCATCATGACCTTCCCAGGGTTTTGAAGTGGAAGTTTTGCTAAATCCCTGAGGTCATAGAAAGGAAGGTTTTGGAAGTCAGTCATATTTTTAAAGTGCTGAACTCCCCCTCTAAATCTTCTGATGATAAAAAAGCTTCCTTTCAGCATCATATTTCCAGCCAATTGGAGGCCTTTTTAGTTCTTGATGCTCTGCTATCCACTCATATGTCTTAGGAGTTTCCTCCTGAATTATTTTCTTAAACCAGGACTTTCTTGAGATTGGAGGTTCAGGTGCAGTTGAAGGAGGAACATCAGTCTGAAAGTATGGACTACCGGATGAGCTTGATCCAGCAATGAGAGCTGTGTTTCCAGACTGATTAGATGGGGTGACTGCTCCCTTCTTAATCTCAATTTCATAAGATTCAAGAATGCTATAGACTTCCTGTTGAGACAGAGCACTCAGATTCTCAGTTTTTTTGATCATGATTCGATACATATTCCATTCCTCAGGAAGAGAATCTAGGAGTTTCTTGTTCAGATCAAGAGTAGGGTACTCAACTCCCATAACCTTCAACCTTGAGACAATGCTTGAGAAACGGTTGATCAAATCAGATATTGATTCTCCCCTTACACTGCTGAACATAGCATATTGTTTCTTGATCAGATCTCTTTTGCTTTCTCTGACATCCTCACTTCCTTCATATCTTGTACACAGTGCAGCCCATAAGTCTTTGGCAGTTGTGTACTCAGCAAAGATGTTGAAAATATCCATAGGAAGAGCCATGGCAATAGTCCCATAGGCCTTGTTGTCTCGGGCAATCAAGGCAAGATCTTTCTCATCATACTCAGACACTAACTTAGGACGTTGAACATCAGCAGTGGTAGTTACGGGCTTGTGAGGACCATCGGTGATAGAATTTAACAGTGTATAATCGTGAAATTGAAAGAAAAGCTTCATTTTTTTTGTCCAGTCATCAAAATCTCTTGTGGACACAAGAACGGGTGGTCTATTTCCCTCAGAATGTTCTGTTGAGCTTGAAGTGGCCATAATGTTTTGAATCGAAACTAAAACAGTAACTAGTTTCGATAGGGCAAACTTCTATCGAAACAACTAGTTTCGATAGGACTAGTTTCGATAGACCACCTATTATCGAAACAACTAGTTTCGATAGGACTAGTTTCGATAGACCAATTATTATCGAAACAACTAGTTTCGATAGGACTAGTTTCGATAACCACAGTTTCTATAAGAGACAAAAATCTAGTTTCGACAGTACCTTCTCCCGACAAAACGTAGACAAGAAGTTTCGATGATCAACAAAAATCAGAAATTGTTCCCCGTAGTTTCGATGCCTTCTTCTCCAAAACAGAAATACTCCATTGATGAAAAGCTCCAGAAATGAAAGATGCAGAAATAACAAACTAATCCAGTGAAAACCTTCGTCTAACTATCCTGATCACGAATCCAACCTCCGATTCCGAAAATACGAGCAAAAACCTTTGAAAAATGATGAAACAGTACCTCGAGAATAAATGTGCAAAAACCCAAAATAAGCAACGAAAAACCTCGGTAATCACCTAGAATCGATCAAAAACCTGATAACACTCAAAAACACTAGAGCATAAAGCTCTGATACCAATTGTTAGGTCCAGATTTAATCGAAAGTCACTGATATGATCGATTCAACACATACACAGGCGGAAACTGTGTATATGGAGGTGAAACTGATAAACGAAACAGTGATGGTGAAGATAACCAGCTAACCACAGATGAATCAACAATCAAAGGGTATGAAAATGTAAGAACACAGTGAATAAACAACTGCAGATTGTATTGATTCAAGCAAAATGTGAAAGAGAAAAATTCAGGGTTACAGCCGCTACACACACCCTAAACAATCTCAAACTAGGCTATTTATAGTAGTGACAGGTATCGAAACTATGGTCAATCGAAACTACTAGTTTCGACTGACCATTTACAAATGAAACTTGACCTGTCGAAACTACCATCTATCGAAACTACTAGTTTCGATTGAACAGACTCAATCGAAACTAAGTAGTTTCGATGGCCCAGACTTAACTAAATATAGAAAACTAAAATTACAATAATGAAATAATAGAAAGTAAACTAGTCTAAAAAGTGTTTAATCATACAATAAATGACAACAGCTTATACAAAATATATAACTCTACATATTATTTACTTGTTGATTGTTATCGTTTCTACTTCCATCTATTGTATACATACGTTGATACGGTTGGATTCCGCACTCCGTGTCTTCTATACGTCATATCACGATATCGATTTGTAGTAGATCATGTGGACATACATCATCATAGCCATCAGTACCTACACAAGATAGAACGTTGGAGTGATTACTATGGGCACAAATTCAGAATATGACAGTAATCATAGACTGCCAAATTACGGTGATCAAATGCAATTTGGTGGTCCACATTACTGCTCGTACTCTAAACCTTTCCCATCATATTCACACTAGCTTTCTATCTTTCCCACACGCCGGATGCACATGCATCCCACACTACTCACTTAACACCACACAATTATATAGCAAATCATCATATATATCACACTTACACATTCCATGTAGTTACACATAAATTCATTACACTACGCTAACACACCAAGTTGTGTCACATAACACAATTAATACTACTCTACATTAATTAGCTCACAGAAAATGAGCTCACAAAGTCACACCACACGTTTCACTTAGTTCTATATACTACTACAACTCATAGCACACATCGTGTTCCCATACGGAACCATAAATCATTCAGTCACTTCAATCGCTTTACCTATCGTAATACTACATAAACGGTAAATAATCTTTACTGCTTAACTTGAAAGACGTACCTCTTGGCTCACGGTTACTCGTGGAGGCATTCGTTTCACCCTCCTCCCATTTTTGGTTTAAGTTAAAGTATTTTATTTGTTTAAAAATACCAGTTTCTCTTAAACCACAGCTCTGATACCAACTTGTGAGTCCCCAACCCAGGCATCCTACAGTTGGTTCACATAACGGGTCATTTTCATTAAAAACACATTCGTTGCAATTCAAAGTACAGCGGAAGTCTTTCTAAACTCATTTATTGCTAGTTAACGTTATTAGTTTACCTCACGAATGTCTGCCCACCAATCCGAGTAGCACCGCTCCTAAGCCAAGATACGTCAGCCCTACGCTTACCTGCAAAACCATCTAACGTACGCACAAAGTCACCTACGCTGAGTGAGTTCTAATAGTTTAATTTAAACAAAAAACATCACGTCATATTCTTTAGTTTATTTCACTCAAAACCCTCCGGTCCTTATAAAATAGTTTTACGATTCTTTAACGAATAGTTAACCCTATGATATCCTACGGCATCCCATACCCGTTCATCACCCAAGACTCAGCCTGTACTACCAATATTAATAATAATAACCTACCATTATGTTGACGTAGACTCAACATACTATACTAATAACTCATACCAAGAACGAGTATTAACTCGACTCTTGGTTAGCACAATATACCCTAAACATTAACACACCCGGCCTTAACCAAGGCTGTCACAATTAACTGACACGACAATCATATACATCATGTCACAATCCTGACACAACGGTCAATCTAGTCTACATACCACAACAATATCATCAACACATAACATTAACACTATCTCACATACAGTAAATATAACTCATTACTAACATGCAAATCAACACATTTATACGCATGCAAACACATACCTTATCACCGCACCCTCGTCGGGGTTACCCTCGTCAGGGCGTTCAACATACCCCGAGCTCATCATTAACGTGTTAAATAAATGTCACCTTTGGTGACTTCCCGAAGGACCTCGTCCTTCACAATCCCGTTTTCCGTGCCATGACGACAACGAGATAAACCCGACACATAAATATAAACCCATAATTTCACACATCATATACAAGACTGATTAACTACACCTGCACGTCACACACGACAGTAAAACAACATATCCCACATGCAATCATAACCATTTAACTTTAAACCCGACTCTCCCTAACCAACCCTTAACAAATCACAAATTAATAACCCATCTCTCTGGCTCACACATTTCTATGAACACACCATAAACCCTACAACTCTTAAATAAGCATTTTATACTCAAAGCATATTGGGTTAGAACCCGAAACCCTTAACACGATTGATTATATTAACGCCTCATGAAAGAATGTACGATAGCCCCAAAATAGTAAAACGTTTAAAAGAGGGGGATTAGAAACTCACAGGTTGATGGACCCTCACAAGAACCGCAACGCTTCTCATACGATCCCAAACCCGTTAACGTATGAACACATTATTAGAGTACTTCCTAAACGTACGTCGAATAGCATAAATAAATAAATCCCGACATTTGCCTCAACTACTCGTCCGTCTGATTCATCAAACTCTTGTCGCCCCTAATGCTCGTATCGACACGTCTTTGACTTGGTTGGAACCTGAATACACAAACGAGGCTCCATGCATGCATGTAAACCATGTCATGCAAACCCTAACCCATGAGGTGCATGTACTCGAGTTGAGTTTCCACGCGTGTACTCTCCGCATGCAAACTCGGGTTCCACCGAGTCCGTCCACGTACCACAACGGGTAGCACCGATGTCGCCGTGAACCGCCACGATGGCCACCATACCTCATCGTCATCCTCGTACACATCCACCACCGCTAACAGCCGTCGTACACTACCACTCTGACTCTACCTTCCTCCTTGTAGCACCACCAAGAAACATCACCGTTGTCGGCACTCTCCGTCAGCTGTCATCCCGGTGCACCACCACGTTCGCTCGAAACCCTCATCTTTCACTATCTCTCTCTTTCTGCTCTCGGCAACCGGCCACCCCCGCGTCCCCAAAGTTTCGCCAAACACCACCGTAGAGAGCCACCACAGCGGCCACAACTGTCATACCCCAGTCGCTAGCCACCCCTTCCCTCTCTCTTCACTTTCTGGATACCGATCACCACGCTAACCGGCTACCGTCATGACCCTACCTTGCCGTCTATCCCTGCCGCGCGCCACCACTTTGTTGTGAGTCATCTATCCGATTGGACCCATCACCACCGTCGGCTGCCATCTCCCCCTTGCTCCATGACTTCGGTCGGTCAAGAACTCAAACCCTTGTCGGGTTTTCAACTAAAACGTAAACGAATAAATACATAATTAAAGAATATGATTACCTTGGTTAAATGCGGATTCCTTGGATTAAAACCACCGCTGAACCAGCCATCGTCGGCCTCTTCTCCCTCGCGTCTCCTTCTTGCTGCCATCACAACACACCTAGGTCAAATGGCCTAGGGTTTGTGTTAACATTGCTCTTTAAATCTTCTCGGTTTATATCTAAGTCCTCGAGTTTCGTTTTAGTGCGTAATGATCCCAAACTGCTATTATTTCGGCAAACTGAGTCCTTTTATTCATTTACCATAAAATTATACGTGAAATGTAAGGCCCCTTTCCCGAGAGGCCTCACTTATTGGATTTACTCACTAACACATAGCACTTAAACATAAAACATACATTATCACAGCGGAAACGATTTAAATCTCAACATACGCAGCGGAAACATAACATGTCTAAACATAGCTAGCCAAATACAACTGAAACTTGTCTTAATCAACATAATCAAAAGAAACATAAACATATCTAATACCACTTGTCACTAACAACATCAACTTAAAACATGACATAAAACATAATCGGGATGCCAGACACTGATCTTCGGGTAACTCTTCTCTCTAAGCCAAGCATCCACATCCATCAACTAAACTGCACTTAACTGATATGCATACTAAAAATAAGCAACGCTGAGTGAGTTCTAACGTTTACTTTAAATCATTTATACAAAAGATTTACTAATACATACATACATACTGCCCTTAAGGCAAAACTTTACATACTACACTTTTCAAAACATAATTTAATACATTTATAAAGTATCCGTTAATTCCTTGTCACTGTTGGTACTGTCCTCGTGATCAATACCACTTAACCGTCAATTCTTATCACTGCTGGTATTGTCCTCGTGATCAGTACCACTTAACCGTCAATTCCTCTTTACTGTACTGCCCTCATGGCTTACATCCATGAACCGACAAGTACCTGGTCAATGCCCCCATGGCTTACACCATGAACCGACACTACTGCTTAACCGTCAATTTCCTTTGTCACTACTGTACCGCCCCCATGGCTTACATCCATGAACCGACGAGTACCTGGTCAATGCCCCCACGGCTAACGTCCATGAACCGACAATACCGCTTAACACTAAGGGGAGGTTGCGTGGACCTCCCGAGCAACCGCCGTCACTCATGCCAGTTGTACAACCGTTAATGAACCCAAAGGTTCTTACTAATGGGTAGAACTCATATCTGACATCTTGTACAAGTAACATCTGTCCCAAGGACCTTTACAAACTGGTACACATTCCCGAAGGAAAGCTGTTCACTTTACTGTTCATAAAACTTTTCTGTAAATCTTGTTCATAACTTTCATATATAATATGCCTTTGTTTATGTATATAAAATATAGTAAACGCTTGCCATAAAATATAACTTGCTTTCTGAAACATGGCTTATCGTAAAATACATCCCACTTTCTGAAACATAGCTTATCATAAAATACATCTCACTTTCTGAAACATAGCTTATCATATATATCATGCCTTTGTTTATGTATTTGAAAATATAGTAAACGCTTGCCAAATGATATATCTTACTTTACTGAAAACATACTAGCACATATATCATGCCTTGGTTTATGTATATAAAATATAGTAAACGCTTGCCAAATGATATACCTTGCTTACTTGAAAATACTAACACATATATTATGCCAAATAACATATCCTGCTTTACTGAAAACATACTAGCACTTATATTATGCCTTTGTTTTTGTATATGAAAGATATAATAAACGCTTGCCAATAATATAATCATACTTTACTAAAATGTACTTTTGCCTCTTTTAAACTTTTCACTAAAACATAACTTTTTCTTTCAGTTTATAATATATAAAATATAATAAACGCTTTTCACTAAGTATGCACACCACCCCTAAAGAAGGCAAAAAGGGGATTAGAACTCACCTGGTAAGATAATTCGGGTTGTCCTAAACAAGGTCCAACAACGTCACTTCCGATCTGAATTGATTAGTCAAATACACATCAGACCACTACCGACTCTAATGGTTTAACTACTCTAACATACTGACTTCACTTAATCAGACCTGATGCCTGGGCACTTAGCAAGTGCGCAGAGTCTGCTTCCTGCGCACTTAGCAAGTGCGCAGACTTCCCCTCCTGCGCACTTAGCAAGTGCGCAGACTTCCCTTCCTGCGCACTTAGCAAGTGCGCAGGTTCCTCTTCCTGCGCACTTAGCAAGTGCGCAGGACCTGCTCGGTGCGCACTTAGCAAGTGCGCACGACCTGTTCTTGGCGAAAAACCCTAACTTTCTCATTCGGGTCTGATCACTTCAAGATCCCGAACCTGTTTGCATTCAAAACGTTCGTCTTCCATTAAGGAACTCAAATCTATGCTTATCTTTCAGTTTCATCCGATTAAACATAACCTTTTCACCCAAAACCTGAAAAACCCAAAAACGAACTAAAACTCAGATCTAGGAGAATCGGTTACCTGTAATCACTTCCTTTTCGTTGCTAAACACCCACGAGACTCTTGCTAACGATCCTTGAGGCTCTAATCTAAAAATTGAGACTTTCTCTCTCTAGACTCTCTCTCCTCTCTTTCTAGAAAACGGAAATGGATGATGCAAATGAGGGCTTTTGGCTGATCTTGAGGCTTATAAGGGCCCAAACTTGCCCCTTTCGGCCCATACATCCCGGCCTAAGTGTGACACCCAGCATTTCAGGTCAATATCCACATTTCATAAACGCACGTTCATAATTATTATTTCCTGATATTTATTTTGACTAAGTAAAGTCAAGGAGTCTAGCAAAGGAATTTATTCTAAGTCTAGTAAATCTTAATGAATTACTAGAAAAAGTAAGCAGAATAACCCGACTAAATGCGAACGTAAATGGTTAAATAAAATAACCAGAAAAATATACATATATATATGTTACACAAAATTTACGTTGAACCAAGATTTTAATAATTTCTTCAACGAGCCATAAAATGGTTAAAAATTTTAATACCGTGAAGAATCGAAACCGAATTAAATTACCCCTTTAAAACTCTAATTGATACTAATATCATTAATAAATTAATGATTAAAATTTGTTATCATTAACCCCAAACCCACTTCTTGACTTTCTTGGCCGAGAGTCAGGGCAGTCATGCTCCCACTTGCCTGATTCACTCTGATTCAGATGAAAACCATACCCTTCAGTCGAAACTTCACCATCCCTTTCAAACCTTCTCATTTTCTTACGGCAAATTCCCAATATCTCCTTCAAATCGAAGTCCAGTTCAAGGCAAAATTCATCAGATTTCAGTGCTATAAGAAGAGTTTCCAGTGTGTTCTCAAGAATCGAGCTAAGGAGCTCAAGATCATTCTCTGTTTCTCTAGAAATCACCATTTTCTGTTTGAGGTAAAAACTCGATATTATCCATTTACGTTTTCGTTAAACCGTAACTAAACATACAAATCGTACAAACGAAACTAAGATAACAAGAAAAGTGTGTCAAATTCAAGATTTGAACATAAAAATATACAGAGTGAATTCTGTAAATCAAAGTGCAGGTATCGAAACTATAGTTTCGATACCTGTTGGTCAATCGAAACTGGGAGTTTCGATACCAGTTATTCAATCGAAACTAGAAGTTTCGATACCGGTTGTTCTATCGAAACTAGGAGTTTCGATATCTGTTTGTTCAATCGAAACTAGGTAGTTTCGATACATATTGCTTAATCGAAACTAGGTAGTTTCGATGCCTATTACATAATCGAAACTAGGAGTTTCGATACCTGTTTTGCTCAGTCGAAACTAGGAAGTTTCGACATCTGTTCTGTTCAATCGAAACTAAGAAAGTTTCGATACCTGTTCATCAGCCCCATTGGGCAGTAACTCAGAACTATTTTCATAACGAACCAAGTGTTGGGAAAAACTAAAAAGATAATTAAAACAAAAGCAATCAGAACAGCTAAGTCGGGTGAACAACTTGCGTTTAAGACGGGTAGTCTTAACGTGTATGTTATCCTTGTGTAAATAGGATACGAATAGGCGAATCTGCCATCATTCAAATATTTGCTAGCATTCATATTGTTAAGGTGAGTTTCACTAATCCCCTTTTTTTTCTAAGTTTTGAAATGATTTGGGGTGGAAACATACTTGTAAAAGAACTTTCGTATGTAAATGAATGAAACTAATGATCTGACCGTATGTATGTATTGAGGGAACAACAAAGCGCTTAAAGTCCTCGAAATAAATTAGTAACCATTAGCTATGGATTTAGCCCGGGATTTTATGAATAGTACTATTGGGGGTGACGCTCCCGGTCATGGTTAGTCGCGCTAACCAGGGGTCCAAATGGCCGAATGACCGCATATTGTCTTACTCGCAGAAAGGCGAGGTGAGGCACAGAAAGTTGGGGTTTGGTTACGGTCTCGTACATTACATACTATTTTGTATTCCTTGCAAGCTTACAAATGGGGTCAATAGATCGGATTAGTATTCTTATTCATTGGTAATAAACAAAAGAGTTCTGATCAGGGTAAAATGATCAGGTTTTATACAAAAGAGTTCTGATCAGGGTAAAATGATCAGGTTTTGTACAAAAGAGTTCTGATCAGGGTAAAGTGATCAGGTTTTAAAGTAAAAAAAAAAGTTCTGATCAGGGTAAAGTGATCAGGTTTTAAAGTAAAGAGTTCTGATTAGGTCAAAGTGATCAGGTTTTAAACCAAAGAGTTCTGATAACAAAGAGTATCGATCGGAAAATGATCAGGTTTAAACATTGGGTTTATAATAACTCTTTATATTAATTTGTGAACTCACCAACCTCGTGTTGACAATTTTAAGTATGTTTTCAGGAAATTGAACGCGGTCATCAGGTTAGCAATGTAGGATACATGCATGCACGTGGATACGGCTTTTGGGAGGATTTCTCTTGTATAACTCATGGTCTTGAGTCATATTTGCGAAATCTTAACCTTTTGTAAACTCAAGTTGATATTTTGTACTGTAAATATTTTAAACTCGATTATGTATCCAATTACATGTATGTGTTTGCGGTAATCATATGCTTTGGAAACCAGTGAAAGTCGCGCCTCGCGTTTCCGCTCTGGCGGGGTGTGACAGAACTTGGTATCAGAGCCATTGATTATAGCGAACTAGGTGTCTAAAAATGAAACCTAGTCTATAATTTGAATGACTCACTAAAATGTTTTCATTACATAAGCATTGCATAACCAGTCATCATGTCATGTGGATATTGTAGTCACAAGTATGTCGTCACATTCACACTCTGACCCCGTCTCTGACCATGAATCCAATGAGGAACGTCCCGCCACACGCCCAAAAATCGAGTACAAGTTCGCAGCTCCACACCACCCAATGTCGCCCTGGGAGAACCGCCTATAATCTACCGAAAGAAAAGCGAAGGACCGATTAAAGTACAAAGTGCTAGGAAGAAGGTTCGACTTCCGCGCAAGAGAAACCTGGCAGCCCGTGACCCGAAAGACTTGGAGACCGATGAGGAACCACCGAGGCAACGACCCTGTTACCACCCTATGGTGGGGACTATCCGTTGGATGCCTCGTACCCTGGCACGATGGAGGGAGATGGAGAGCATTCCATCTACCTTTGAGCTCAGAGAGTCCTCCAACTCTCCAACACCCCTACCCCACACTGGGGAAGCCATGGAGCTCACAGTGCCTACATTAGTAGCACGTGTTCATACGCACGAAGAGCGTCTGGATGATCTCCTAGATGATATTCGGGCATAGGGGGATGCAACCATGCGCTTACGTCAAGGGCTCGGATCTCGAGTACAGACTCTGGAGGGTAGCACTCAAGACATACAGAGTGCCACTGACTACCTCGAGTTAAGAGCTGATATGGACTGGCAGTTCACTCTTACGGTCCGAGACATGGTGGAGGCGCTGGAAGAAAGGACTTTAGCTGCAGAGTTTGTGGCAAGGGCTAGCTTTGTCATGGCAGGACTAGCCATGATGATTGGGTTGTACTCTCACTTCTTCTTTTAAACCTATTATGGGCGGGTTGTGCCCATAGCACATTATGTAGTCTAAAACTTGGTACTGATGTGGTCATGAGAACCCATCCCTTTTGTATCCTTGTCTTTTGGAACAATGTACTATATATGTTTTAACTATGTATGTGATGGGTTATGTTGTAATGATGGTTGTTCACGTTTGATGTTGTTGTATCCTTATGACATGATCTATCATTATTATTATATAATGTTGCTTCTTTTTAATGGATATGTTAGAAAGAACGTCATGGCACCTAAGCGTGGGACACCCCGTAACACTACTGGTGACAACAACGAGACAATTTCTCCAAACATGGAACAACTAATAGCACAACGAGTAGCTGCCGCCATAGAGCAGTATGAAGCAAACCGAAATAGCGGAGGAGGTGCAGGAGGTAGCGGTACCGCAGGGGGTAGCGGTACAGCAGGAGGTTCCGGAGGGTCCGGAGGTAATAAAAATAATTAAGCCATAACACATAGTCATAATCCGAATTAATGACGTTATGACTTGTGATCCTACAGATGCTCCAAATAGGAAGTGTACCTACAAGGCCTTCCTATCCTGCAAACCCTGCAGTTTCAATGGCACCGAGGGTGCAGTTGGTCTGATGAGATGGATAGAAAAGATGGAGTCGGTGATTGATATTAGTGAATGCACCGCTGACTGCATGGTGAAGTATTCTACATGTACGCTCTCTGATAAAGCTTTAACTTGGTGGAATACTCAAATGAGGACTTTGGGAAGAGAGACAACGTACCAATTATCTTGGGAAGACTTAAAAAACATGATGATTGAGGAATACTGTCCTCGAAACGAATTGCAAAAGATTGAAACTGAGATGTGGAACCTACAGATGATAGGAGATGATGTAGTGGGATACACCGACCGCTTCAATGAATTGGCACTTCTGGTACCGCATATGGTTACACCAGAACATAAGCGTGTTGAGAGGTATCTGTGGGGCCTTGCGCCTCAAATCGTAGCATGGTAACATCATCTAATCCAATAGATGCCAAGAGTGCTATAACTTTAGCATTCAAACTAAAGGATGATGTAGTACGTAATGAATTGTTTGTGAGAAAGGAGAACGAAGAAAGTAGATCTGGAGAGAAAAGGAAATGGATGGGAAATTCAAGTAACAAATCTGGAAAACAAGAGTTTAAGAAACAAGGAACTGTGAAGGCTTTTGTAGCCAA
Organism: Smallanthus sonchifolius; assembly: GCA_023525975.1. Classification (NCBI taxonomy): domain Eukaryota; kingdom Viridiplantae; phylum Streptophyta; class Magnoliopsida; order Asterales; family Asteraceae; genus Smallanthus; species Smallanthus sonchifolius. The sequence goes on from CM042034.1 coordinate 52,217,714, forward strand.
CACAGTGGAAAGAAAGGAGTATGATAGGGGCCTACCGAGATGTAAGAGGTGTGGAAATCATCACGCCGGTGTTTGCATCAAGTGTGGAAAATGCGACAAGTTTGGTCACACCACTCAAGCTTGTCGAAGTAATAACCGAACGGGGAAAATCAAGCCGGGATGTTTCGTATGTGGTGACCTGAAACACTTCAAGAAGGATTGTCCCAAGTGGAAGAATCAGAACAACGCCCAGGCACCAGGGAGGGCATTTGTGATGGGTGCAAGGGACGCGCGCCAGGACCCGAACATCGTCACTGGTACGTTCCCGATAAATAATCACTATGCCTCTGTACTTTTTGATTCAGGTGCGGATATGAGCTTTGTGTCGAATGATTTTAAATCCTTACTCGGTATTAATGCCAGCAAACTAGATCAAAGTTATACAATTGAATTAGCAAATGGGAAATTAATAGAAACCGGAGAGGTCTTTAGGGGTTGTACTTTATGTTTAGAAAACCATACATTCAATATAGACCTTCTACCCGTCGAACTAGGGAGTTTTGATATTGTTATTGGTATGGATTGGTTAACCAAGAATCATGCCGAGATAGTATGCTTCGAGAAGATTGTACGTATCCCACTACCAAGCAGAGAAATTCTTTCAATTCAAGGCGAAAAGTGTAGAACGATGTTAAAAACGATAAACTGCATGAAAGCTCATAAGTTTCTACGCAAGGGTTATTGTGCATTCCTGGCTCACATCGTCGAGAGGAAACCCGAAGAACGTCGACTTGAGGACATACCAATCGTCAGAGATTACTCGGAGGTATTTCCCGAAGACCTACCAGGAATACCACCATCAAGACAAGTCGAGTTTCGGATCGACCTAGTACCAGGAGCCGCACCAGTTGCACGATCTCCGTATCGTCTAGCCCCTTCCGAGATGCAGGAACTGTCGAGCCAACTACAAGAGTTACTTGACAAAGGTTTCATAAGACCGAGTTTCTCACCATGGGGAGCTCCGGTCCTATTTGTAAAGAAAAAGGATGGAACCTTTAGAATGTGCATTGATTATCGAGAGTTGAACAAACTGACAATCAAAAATCGGTATCCTCTTCCTCGAATAGACGATTTGTTTGATCAACTTCAAGGTTCCAGTTTCTATTCTAAAATTGATCTACGATCAGGGTATCATCAACTGAAAATTCAGGAAGAAGATATACCAAAAACGGCTTTTAGGACTCGTTACGGTCACTACGAGTTCCTAGTTATGCCATTTGGCTTGACTAATGCACCAGCTGTTTTCATGGATCTCATGAACCGCGTGTGCAAGCCGTACTTGGACAAATTCGTGATTGTGTTTATCGATGACATATTAATATATTCACGAACCAAGGAAGAACATGAACATCATTTAAAATTAATCTTGGAATTACTCAGGAATGAGAAGCTTTATGCCAAATTCTCCAAGTGTGAGTTTTGGATCCAAGAAGTTCATTTTCTCGGACATGTCATCAATAAGAAAGGTATCCATGTGGATCCATCCAAGATTGAAGCTATCAAAAACTGGGAAGCACCAAAAACTCCGACTGAGGTGCGTCAATTTCTGGGTTTGGCAGGATATTACAGACGATTTATCGAGAATTTTTCAAAGATAGCCTTGCCTTTGACCACGTTAACTCAGAAGGATAAAAAGTTTGATTGGACTGATAAACAAGAATCAGCGTTTCAATTGTTGAAGCAAAAGCTTTGCAGTGCACCAATCCTATCCCTTCCTGAAGGAACTGACAATTTCATCGTGTACTGCGACGCATCACACCAAGGTCTGGGGTGTGTATTGATGCAGAGAGAAAAAGTCATAGCGTATGCATCCAGACAGCTAAATGTACATGAGAAAAATTATACGACTCACGATCTGGAATTGGGTGCTGTCGTGTTTGCTCTCAAGATTTGGAGACATTACTTATACGGTACAAAATGTACTATTTTTACAGATCACAAGAGTCTCCAACACATCTTTAATCAGAAAGAACTTAACATGAGGCAACGTCGTTGGGTAGAACTACTGAATGATTACGACTGTGATATCAAGTATCACCCTGGTAAGGCAAACGTCGTAGCAGATGCCTTGAGTCGTAAAGAACGAGTTAAAACACTCCGTGTTCGTGCCCTAGAATTGACAATTCATATGAGTCTCACGACTCAAATTCGGATGGCACAACAAGAGGCAATCAAAGAGGAAAACAGTCAGAATGAAGCTTTACGAGGAATGATAAAGCAGTTGGAACCAAAGCCAGATGACACTTTATACTTCATGAATAGAATTTGGGTGCCATGTATTGGTAACTTACGGAAGTTGGTTATGGACGAAGCCCACAAGTCCAGGTACTCCATTCATCCAGGTTCGGATAAAATGTATAAGGATCTGAAAGAATTCTACTGGTGGCCGAACATGAAAGGAGAAATTGCTATTTATGTCTGTAAATGTCTGACATGTTCAAAAGTAAAGGCAGAACATCAGAAACCGTCGGGATTGTTACAACAACCCGAGATACCTCAATGGAAATGGGAACAGATTTCCATGGATTTCATTACAAAGTTACCCAAGACGTCGAGCGGGTATGACACTATATGGGTAATCGTCGATCGTTTGACGAAATCAGCTCATTTTCTACCCATCAAAGAAACGGATAAAACCGAGAAACTTGCAAAACTTTATATCAAGGAAATTGTGGCTAGGCATGGAGTGCCAATTTCTATTATCTCTGATAGAGACAGCAGATTCGTGTCTAGAATCTGGAAATCATTACAAGAAGCCATGGGCACACGTCTTGACATGAGCACGGCCTATCACCCACAAACATATGGTCAAAGTGAAAGAACTATTCAAACCTTAGAGGATATGCTCCGTGCGTGTGCAATTGACTTCGGTGGAAATTGGGATACTCATTTGCCACTAGCTGAGTTTTCATACAATAACAGTTACCACACCAGCATCAAAGCCGCTCCGTTTGAGGCCTTGTATGGTCGAAAATGTCGTTCACCGCTATGTTGGGCGGAGGTTGGCGACAAACATTTAACCGGTCCTGAAGTTATTCAAGAGACCACGGACAAGATTTTCAAAATCAAGGATCGTCTGAAAGCCGCCCGTGACAGACAAAAGAGTTACGCGGATAACAGACGAAGACCTTTAGAATTCCAAGAGGGAGACAAAGTCATGTTAAAGGTCTCACCTTGGAAAGGGGTTGCAAGAATTGGCAACCGTGGCAAGCTTAACCCTAGATACGTTGGACCATTTGAAATATTGGCTAGGGTTGGCCCTATAGCTTACAAGCTCAAGTTGCCACAAGAACTAAGCAATATACATGATACGTTTCATGTGTCAAATCTCAAGAAGTGCTTATCAGACGACACATTAATTATACCGCCTGATGAGATTCACATAGACGACAAGTTGCACTTCATTGAGGAACCTATGGAAGTCACAGATTGGAAGGTTCAGAGAACAAGGCGCAGCCGTGTTAAGCTGGTCAAGGTACGTTGGAATTCAAAGCGCGGCCCCGAGTATACGTGGGAGCGGGAAGATAAAATGAAATCCAAGTACCCGTCATTGTTTACAAACACTCCAAGTCAGAGTGACAAGAACTGAATTTCGGGACGAAATTCTCTGTAACATGGGGAGAATGTGACACCCAGCATTTCAGGTCAATATCCACATTTCATAAACGCACGTTCATAATTATTATTTCCTGATATTTATTTTGACTAAGTAAAGTCAAGGAGTCTAGCAAAGGAATTTATTCTAAGTCTAGTAAATCTTAATGAATTACTAGAAAAAGTAAGCAGAATAACCCAACTAAATGCGAACGTAAATGGTTAAATAAAATAACCAGAAAAATATACATATATATATGTTACACAAAATTTACGTTGAACCAAGATTTTAATAATTTCTTCAACGAGCCATAAAATGGTTAAAAATTTTAATACCGTGAAGAATCAAAACCGAATTAAATTACCCCTTTAAAACTCTAATTGATACTAATATCATTAATAAATTAATGATTAAAATTTGTTATCATTAACCCCAAACCCACTTCTTGACTTTCTTGGCCGAGAGTCAGGGGAGTCATGCTCCCACTTGCCTGATTCACTCTGATTCAGATGAAAACCATACCCTTCAGTCGAAACTTCACCATCCCTTTCAAACCTTCTCATTTTCTTACGGCAAATTCCCAATATCTCCTTCAAATCGAAGTCCAGTTCAAGGCAAAATTCATCAGATTTCAGTGCTATAAGAAGAGTTTCCAGTGTGTTCTCAAGAATCGAGCTAAGGAGCTCAAGATCATTCTCTGTTTCTCTAGAAATCACCATTTTCTGTTTGAGGTAAAAACTCGATATTATCCATTTACGTTTTCGTTAAACCGTAACTAAACATACAAATCGTACAAACGAAACTAAGATAACAAGAAAAGTGTGTCAAATTCAAGATTTGAACATAAAAATATACAGAGTGAATTCTGTAAATCAAAGTGCAGGTATCGAAACTATAGTTTCGATACCTGTTGGTCAATCGAAACTGGGAGTTTCGATACCAGTTATTCAATCGAAACTAGAAGTTTCGATACCGGTTGTTCTATCGAAACTAGGAGTTTCGATATCTGTTTGTTCAATCGAAACTAGGTAGTTTCGATACATATTGCTTAATCGAAACTAGGTAGTTTCGATGCCTATTACATAATCGAAACTAGGAGTTTCGATACCTGTTTTGCTCAGTCGAAACTAGGAAGTTTCGACATCTGTTCTGTTCAATCGAAACTAAGAAAGTTTCGATACCTGTTCATCAGCCCCATTGGGCAGTAACTCAGAACTATTTTCATAACGAACCAAGTGTTGGGAAAAACTAAAAAGATAATTAAAACAAAAGCAATCAGAACAGCTAAGTCGGGTGAACAACTTGCGTTTAAGACGGGTAGTCTTAACGTGTATGTTATCCTTGTGTAAATAGGATACGAATAGGCGAATCTGCCGTCATTCAAATATTTGCTAGCATTCATATTGTCAAGGTGAGTTTCACTAATCCCCTTTTTTTTCTAAGTTTTGAAATGATTTGGGGTGGAAACATACTTGTAAAAGAACTTTCGTATGTAAATGAATGAAAGTAATGATCTGACCGTATGTATGTATTGAGGGAACAACAAAGCGCTTAAAGTCCTCGAAATAAATTAGTAACCATTAGCTATGGATTTAGCCCGGGATTTTTTGAATAGTACTATTGGGGGTGACGCTCCCGGTCATGGTTAGTCGCGCTAACCAGGGGTCCAAATGGCCGAATGACCGCATATTGTCTTACTCGCAGAAAGGCGAGGTGAGGCACAGAAAGTTGGGGTTTGGTTACGGTCTCGTACATTACATACTATTTTGTATTCCTTGCAAGCTTACAAATGGGGTCAATAGATCGGATTAGTATTCTTATTCATTGGTAATAAACAAAAGAGTTCTGATCAGGGTAAAATGATCAGGTTTTATACAAAAGAGTTCTGATCAGGGTAAAATGATCAGGTTTTGTACAAAAGAGTTCTGATCAGGGTAAAGTGATCAGGTTTTAAAGTAAAAAAAAAAGTTCTGATCAGGGTAAAGTGATCAGGTTTTAAAGTAAAGAGTTCTGATTAGGTCAAAGTGATCAGGTTTTAAACCAAAGAGTTCTGATAACAAAGAGTATCGATCGGAAAATGATCAGGTTTAAACATTGGGTTTATAATAACTCTTTATATTAATTTGTGAACTCACCAACCTCGTGTTGACAATTTTAAGTATGTTTTCAGGAAATTGAACGCGGTCATCAGGTTAGCAATGTAGGATACATGCATGCACGTGGATACGGCTTTTGGGAGGATTTCTCTTGTATAACTCATGGTCTTGAGTCATATTTGCGAAATCTTAACCTTTTGTAAACTCAAGTTGATATTTTGTACTGTAAATATTTTAAACTCGATTATGTATCCAATTACATGTATGTGTTTGCGGTAATCATATGCTTTGGAAACCAGTGAAAGTCGCGCCTCGCGTTTCCGCCCTGGCGGGGTGTGACAGAACTTGGTATCAGAGCCATTGATTATAGCGAACTAGGTGTCTAAAAATGAAACCTAGTCTATAATTTGAATGACTCACTAAAATGTTTTCATTACATAAGCATTGCATAACCAGTCATCATGTCATGTGGATATTGTAGTCACAAGTATGTCGTCACATTCACACTCTGACCCCGTCTCTGACCATGAATCCAATGAGGAACTTCCCGCCACACGCCCAAAAATCGAGTACAAGTTCGCAGCTCCACACCACCCAATGTCGCCCTGGGAGAACCGCCTATAATCTACCGAAAGAAAAGCGGAGGACCGATTAAAGTACAAAGTGCTAGGAAGAAGGTTCGACTTCCGCGCAAGAGAAACCTGGCAGCCCGTGACCCGAAAGACTTGGAGACCGATGAGGAACCACCGAGGCAACGACCCTGTTACCACCCTACGGTGGGGACTATCCGTTGGATGCCTCGTACCCTGGCACGATGGAGGGAGATGGAGAGCATTCCATCTACCTTTGAGCTCGGAGAGTCCTCCAACTCTCCAACACCCCTACCCCACACTGGGGAAGCCATGGAGCTCACAGTGCCTACATTAGTAGCACGTGTTCATACGCACGAAGAGCGTCTGGATGATCTCCTAGATGATATTCGGGCACAGGGGGATTTCTCTTGTATAACTCATGGTCTTGAGTCATATTTGCGAAATCTTAACCTTTTGTAAACTCAAGTTGATATATTTGTACTGTAAATATTTTAAACTCGATTATGTATCCAATTACATGTATGTGTTTGCGGTAATCATATGCTTTGGAAACCAGTGAAAGTCGCGCCTCGCGTTTCCGCCCTGGCGGGGTGTGACACTAAGCCCGCTTCCTTTCTTTTTATTTAAGTTTTAAATTCCTCGTGAATTCTCTCATGCTCTAAAACTCGGGATGTTATAAGTCTACCCTCCTTACAATAGGTTTCGTCCTCGAAACCTGCCATAAGCTACACTGATAGCAAATCACAGAACGGGTGGCATGAACCGTAGCTATGCAAGGCAGCTTGGTCATGAAGGTCATTGTGATCAACTACCACTGGGAGCTTGACCTTGGACTATCTCAAATTCTAAGGCATCTAGACTAATGGGGCTAACTAATTTAGTAAGGAAATAATAACATAAACTTGCCATATAACAAATAAGAGCTTGCAACGCACCTTACTGAGTCATCTGGTAAACCCTTGTTGTGGCCTTGTTGATGTAAGGTTCCTTCTCTGCAGCCTTACCCTTTCCGGATCCTCCCGCTTCCGCTTTCTTGGGTTCCTGCAATCTCGGCTCTTGTGTCCCTGTTCCCCACAATTGTGGCATCTTGGCCTTTCCGGGCAGTCCCGCGATTGGTGTCCAAACCTGCCACACCTGAAACATCCCACCTGCCCAGCTCTGCACTCTCCTCCGTGCCTTTTTCCACATTTTCCACACAAACCCTCCGCTTCTAACCTTGACCTCTTATCATTAGGACCCTGAAGGTCCTCCCCAGTCCGCTTAGCCGCTTATTTCATGGGCGCTTCAGAAATGACTTCAGAGGCAATGTCATCATAGACAACTCCGCTCAAAACAACCACCGACTCAAAGGTACTCGGTGTGTTGGCCCTTACAAAGGTACGTATCTTTGGAGGCAACCCTTGAACATAATAGTGAATCCTCCTCTCCTCTGTGGTTACAAGATGAGGCACCAGGCGTGCCAGTTCGTTGTACTTGGAAGTATATTATCTGTGAGTCATTAGTCCGGCTTGCAACGTCAGAAACTCTCTCTCCACCTTGTGGACTTCGTTCTTAGGACAGAACTTCTTAATTACTAACGCTTTCAGATCATTCCACCTCATTAGTTCGACCACTTGGTCACCCTTTGCCTGTTTCACAGTCTCCCACCAGTGTGCTGCCTCCCCCTTCAGTGACTTAGCTGCGAACATGACCGCTTGATCCGGTCGGCAGTCACTGAGGCGGATGGTGGATTCCATGCCATTGATCCAATCTAAAGTATCAGCTTCTTCTTTCTCTCTAGTTAGCTCAAGGGGATCACAACCACGAAATGCCTTGTAATCGCACCCGCGAGTAGGCGGTGCAACATTCTCTACCAGAACTGGTCCTCCCGTAGCTGGAAGCACCACTGGCCCTTCAGTGGCTGGGATTACATTGGGGATCTCCTTTTCCCTCCTCAACGCTTCATCTAGTATGGCTGGTAAGGTTTCCTTCAGCAGTCTGGTAAACTCACGACCGAGAGCTGCTTGTACTACTTGTTCAAACTCAAACGTCTGATTATCTCCTTCCACATGTTCAGCATTGTGTTGGTTGACTACCATATCAGTATGGGTAGTGTGAACACTCCCCTCAATCACTTGGTTTGTGCTAGCTCCACTATGGCGGCCTGTATGCCCCCCACGTCTTCCTCCTCCACCCCCTCTAGTTCCTCCACGTCTAGCCATTTCTAACTGAAAGATAGAGAACAAAAGATTTAATTTCATCATTCTAGGGAATATGTAGAACACAATAAGTACGGTAAGATGTTAATATACACTGGCCATCTGCAATTAACCATTACATCACATCTTGTTTTCTATTTATTCGCTTTCATGGTTCCACTAAAGCCTCTATTCTTATCTTGACACTCTAAAAAGTAAACTTTACTTACTATACGCTTCTGATGCTTTGGCTTGAGTTACCCGTACAGGCATCCGCTACTTGGTCCCATTCTCAGTTTAAGTCTGGACATCGGGGATGTCCAAATCTCTCAAACTATAGCTCTGATACCAACTTGTAAGGCCCCTTTCCCGGGAGGCCTCACTTATTGGATTTACTCACTAACACATAGCACTTAAACATAAAACATACATTATCACAGCGGAAACGATTTAAATCTCAACATACGCAGCGGAAACATAACATGTCTAAACATAGCTAGCCAAATACAACTGAACTTGTCTTAATCAACATAATCAAAAGAAACATAAACATATCTAATGCCACTTGTCTCTAACAACATCAACTTAAAACATGACATAAAACATAATCGGGATGCCAGATACTGATCTTCGGGTAACTCTTCTCTCTAAGCCAAGCATCCACATCCATCAACTAAACCTGCACTTAACTGATATGCATACTAAAAATCAGCAACGCTGAGTGAGTTCTAACGTTTACTTTAAATCATTTATACAAAATATTTACTAATACATACATACATACTGCCCTTAAGGCAAAACTTTACATACTACACTTTTCAAAACATAATTTAATACATTCATAAAGTATCCGTCAATTCCTTGTCACTGTTGGTACTGTCCTCGTGATCAATACCGATTAACCGTCAATTCTTATCACTGCTAGTATTGTCCTCGTGATCAGTACCACTTAACCGTCAATTCCTCTTTACTGTACTGCCCTCATGGCTTACATCCATGAACCGACAAGTACCTGGTCAATGCCCCCATGGCTTACACCATGAACCGACACTACCGCTTAACCGTCAATTTCCTTTGTCATTACTGTACCGCCCCCATGGCTTACATCCATCAACCGACGAGTACCTGGTCAATGCCCCCATGGCTAACGTCCATGAACCGACAATACCGCTTAACACTAAGGGGAGGTTGCGTGGACCTCCAGAGCAACCGCCGTCACTCATACCAGTTGTACAACCGTTAACGAACCCAAAGGTTCTTACTAATGGGTAGAACCCATATCTGACATCTTGTACAAGTAACATCTATCCCAAGGACCTTTACAAACTGGTACACATTCCCGAAGGAAAGCTGTTCACTTTACTGTTCATAAAACTTTTCTGTAAATCTAGTTCATAACTTTCATATATAATATGCCTTTGTTTATGTATATAAAATATAGTAAACGCTTGCCATAAAATATAACTTGCTTTCTGAAACATGGCTTATCATAAAATACATCCCACTTTCTGAAACATAGCTTATCATAAAATACATCTCACTTTCTAAAACATAGCTTATCATATATATCATGCCTTTGTTTATGTATTTGAAAATATAGTAAACGCTTGCCAAATGATATATCTTACTTTACTGAAAACATACTAGCACATATATCATGCCTTGGTTTATGTATATAAAATATAGTAAACGCTTGTCCTAAACAAGGTCCAACAACGTCACTTCCGATCTGAATTGATTTGTCAAATACACATCAGACCACTACCGACTCTAATGGTTTAACTACTCTAACATACTGACTTCACTTAATCAGACCTGATGCCTGGGCACTTAGCAAGTGCGCAGACTCTGCTTCCTGCGCACTTAGCAAGTGCGCAGACTTCCCCTCCTGCGCACTTAGCAAGTGCGCAGACTTCCCTTCCTGCGCACTTAGCAAGTGTGCAGGTTCCTCTTCCTGCGCACTTAGCAAGTGCGCAGGACCTGCTCGGTGCCCACTTAGCAAGTGCGCACGACCTGTTCTTGGCGAAAAACCCTAACTTTCTCATTCGGGTCTGATCACTTCAAGATCCCGAACCTGTTTGCATTCAAAACGTTCGTCTTCCATTAAGGAACTCAAATCTATGCTTATCTTTCAGTTTCATCCGATTAAACATAACCTTTTCACCCAAAACCCGAAAAACCCAAAAACGAACTAAAACTCAGATCTAGGAGAATCGGTTACCTGTAATCACTTCCTTTTCGTTGCTAAACACCCACGAGACTCTTGCTAACGATCCTTGAGGCTCTAATCCAAAAACCGGGACTTTCTCTCTCTAGACTCTTTCTAGAAAACGGAAATGGATGATGCAAATGAGGGCTTTTGGCTGATCTTGAGGCTTATAACGGCCCAAACTTGCCCCTTTCGGCCCATACATCCCGGCCCAAGCCCGCTTCTTTTCTTTTTATTTAAGTTTTAACTTCCTCGTGAATTCTCTCGTGCTCTAAAACTCGGGATGTTACATGAAAACCCAAGTTAATCCTGATATCGAATAACATTTCGGGTTACCCTCCGACCTGAGTCATTAGTTACTGGATTTTCGGGATGTTACAGTTGGAATTTTCACACATTGATGGTATGTTGAAGGAACAGCCCTCATATCTTGGATCCATGGTCTTCCTAAGATAATATTGTAGGAAGATAAACAATCAACACCACAAAACTTTTGGATAGAATTTACTCCCTCGATATAGATAGGTAGTTTGATATCTCCAACGGTAGTTTTAGCTTCTCCGCTGAATCCTCCTAGTATTGAGGATTTGGAAATGATCTCCATCTCGGTGATACCCATTCTTTTCAATGCATCCAGCTGGATAATGTTTACTAAGCTGCCTCCTTCTATAAGTATCATGTGTAAAAAGTGATTGGTAATATACAAAGTGATAACCAGACCATCGTGATGGGGATCTTGAACGTTTTCTCTGTCCTCTTCATCAAACGAGACCATTTCCTTGTCTGTTAAGACTGAGGATCTTATCGACTTGTATCCCTTTTCTGCCTTGGCTTCCTTAGCATATCTTTTGGCTGCATAATAAGAGGTACCGCAAATATCAGAACCACCAGATATAAAACTAATTACCTTGGCGTTTGGAGGTAGGGATGTTGCTCGTTGATGGGATTTCTCATCATTACGGCTTTATCCTTCTTTCTTCCCAGGAGTTCTTTTAGATGTCCATTGCCCAGGAGGTAAGCTATTTCTTTTCGTAATGCAATGCAATTCTCAGTGGTATGGCCAAAATCTTCATGGTATGCACACCATTTGAATTTATCTTTCCAAATGGTTGTTTTATCATTCTTCCTGGACCATTTCGTTTTTTCTCCAAGATCCTGCATCGCATACATTAGTCCTGAGATATCAATAGAAAAACAATAATTAGATAATTTAGGATACTCTTCTTCATCCTCATTATCTTCGACTGCATTGATCCTATTGTTCTTAGGTCTTGAATATGGTTTGGATTTATGTTGTTTGTAGGTCGATGATTCTGACTTCCTGCTGGGATGATCATATTTAGATGAAGTATCAATCCTCCTTTGGATTTTCATATCTTCCTCAAGCCTTATAAATCTTAAGGCTTGATTTCTAACTTCATCCAGGCTTTTACATGGGTTCATTACGAGGTCTTCCTAGAATTGAGAATATATTTTTAGCCCCATTTTAAAGGCCTGAACAGTAGTAGCAAGATCAAGATTGGGAATCTCCAAGGATTCTCTGCCAAACCTACCTACATAATCCCCGATGGATTCATCATAATTATGAACTATCATGTATAAATCGTTAGTTAATCTTTCAAATTTTATACTGCAAGAAAATTGATTATTAAATAAATTAACTAGGTGAGCAAATGAAGTAATAGAGTAAGGAGGAACGCTTAGTAGCCATTTTAGAGTGGATCTGGTGAGGGTTGATCCAAAGCCTTTGCACAAACAGGCTTCTTTCAAATCTGATGTGATAGGGGTGATTTCCATCCTTTTTCTATATTGTGCAACATGTTCTTCGGGATCCGTAGTTCCGTCATATAGTTTCATTTTCGGGGTCTGAAAACCGTTTGGGATCTCTGCATCACATATTGGTGGAGCAAGTTTCTTTGACTCCTTCATCTTTTCTATTTCCCTCATAAACATTTGATTTGTTTTCTACTGTTGTTCCATTGCTTGTTTCATTTGTGTAAACATAGAGAGAACCTCATCATTTGAAACAAATATGGGTACTGCGGGATTCGTTCCAGATCTCGGGATATTGGGAGGAGCGGATGATTTCAGAATGTTAAGGCCAGTAGATGTAGTTTTCTGGGAAACATTATCATTCTTTTTCTGAGATACCGGAGCAGGGAAAAGAGGAAGGTTCAACCCAGAATTTGAAGATGAAGTTGAGGAAGAGAACAACTTAGATTGGGATGACATTTTCAGAAAAGGATTTTGAGAAGTTAAAATAGATTGTAATTTTGTAACAAGATTTTTAAGAAAAAAGCACCACTTGTCCCACGGTGGGCGCCAAACTGTTTTGACCAAAAATTAACAAGGATAATCAAGTAGTCAAACTTTGTATATGAGGTAGTATGCATGTATAATCTTGTGTAAAATGAAATAAAAATACAGAAATAACATGATGAGTTACTAGGAAAGCCCTTGATCTATAAGGATCTCCGGCATAAAATCTCGGGAGCCGACTAATGTCGGGCTGCCTTGTTTGATCTTATTGAATTCAGTAAAAAAGTATAATGTCAGAGCGATTTGATCGAGCTAAGTGTTACAAATGAGTGTGAGTGTTGTGATGTGTCTTTTCCTATCGATCATTGGTAAAATAAATACAATTCTCAATATTAATTGCTGAGCTAAAATCTCGAAAATGTCCTCAATCGTCCGTTACAAGTCTCCTCTTCACGCATATATCCGTTTCTTTGAATGCAATCCCGTGTCTTCAGCTAATATTAATGAGGAATAGTCATTACCTGCATGATTGAGTCAAAACAAACGTGTAATATTGATTATTACAATGGTCATTTAATTAAGATACTGAAATGTAATAAGGATCAGTGATTCCGATACTTATCTGAGGATCCGGGATCCCAGAGGTAAAAATTGACCCATAACAATTGTCCCCAAGTTGTAGAGCAAGGGTTCGGATTGCCTCGTAACCAGTGAGTTTCTTGTCCCCTCCTTTTTAAATGTTTTATTATTTTGGGATGTCGTACATACTTTCCTGAGCTGTAAATATATCTAACCGTGTTAAGGGATTCGGGTCTAATCCGATGTGTTTTTGAAATAAAATAAGTGTTAAGGATCGTGGGGTCTATGTTGTGTCCACGGGAATGTGGTAGCTAGGGTTACGAGTTTTGAATGTGTGATGTGTTAAGGGTTGATCATGTTGGATATATGATGTCCGATCGTCAATTAAGTCAACGTTACTATTAAGGTACGAACCAAAGAGTTACACCTTGGACAACGAACAAAATATATAATATTTAATTGTTAAATATTATTCACGAAAGATGGAAACAATAAATGGTGAGTAAATTTTTAGAGAAATATTAGTCGGAGATTAGGATAATTAATTATCTGAGTAATTAATTATTTGCGGGGAATAAATGTTTAATCATTTAAAAATTTAAAGATTATATTTTTACTAATTATATTATGATTAGTAAATACAAGGGTTATAAAAATTAAAGGTTAATTATTGCTGGGGTATTATGTGTTAATACCAGAAGGACCAGTGTGTAAATATACTGGTTATAAATATACCATTATAATTAAAACCCTAATCCTAATCCACAGCCAAAAGCCGCCACCCCCTCCCCTTGCGCATCTCTGCCGTCGGTGTAGGTCCACATGACTCTCCTAAAGATCATACTCGAGACGTGACGTATCAATAACATGGAGTGCGGAATCCAACCGTATCACCGATTGTGTATATGAGATGACAGAAACGATAACAATCACACAATGTAAATAATCTTCTTCTTATATTTCCTTATCAGACACTGATTACAATCTCTCTCAGATTCTCAGGTCTGATCTCTCTCTAAAGTCTCCAAGTCTTGTAATATCAACACTTTGCAAACACCTATTTATAGTAAAACACAAAACCACACAACACTATAGGCGAACTTAACAAGTTCACTCCTAAAGATAACAAGTTCGCCCCTTTAAGAACTTACACATATTTGTTTGCTACAATTACAAATTCATGCTCTAACAGACTCCCCCTTAACTGTTGCAAACAATTCTATCAATTACAAGTCAAAGACTCTAACACTAAGACATAATATCTTTAAGCTCGCTGTCACCAAAATATGTTCCAACAGACTCCCCTTTGACAACAGTTTCAAAAGATTGTCATCCGTCTTCAATAACAACATTAAACATATTGTAGTCTTCGTCTTGTTCATCTGCACACTCTCTCTTTCTATCTAGAAGAAAACTTGGGAGAATGACCCCTTGTCAACTTCTGTCTGTAATATTCAGTTTTTGAAAAGTAGAACAACCAAGAATAACCAACAATTAAGATTTCCATGGAAGCTGGAAAAATAAAATCTTTTTGGTTTTTCAAACATAAGAAACACTAAATCTTTTTGGTTTTTTTCTGTACAAACTGAAATGTAAAATACAAAATCACATCTTTTTGGTCGAACATCACGAGCAAGAAGATCATATCAGTATATATGATATATCAATTACACATCTTGGATATAAAATATGTATAATATCAAATGGTATCCAATGTCATTCTTTCAAGCCTTGACCAATCAAACCAATATCTTTCAAGATTATCACACTTTATCTTTTTCAAGACTTTCATATTGCATTATGATACGCGATAAACATTAAAAGAAAATAGGATCCGGCTATAACACACAAATTCAAATTGTCAATATTATAAGATTTGAAACTAAAGCATCTCATTCCCACTTTCTTGTGAGTTAAGGTACCATTTAAGTATGAAATACAACGTGTACCCCACTAGTATGCCAACATAATGTAAAATGCACTATCTTCAAGACATACAAGATTTTACTAAAGATTATCTGAATTTCCAGAATGAGGAGACATCACTTAGCACATGAATAGCAGAATCCAAATTGGATTGTATAGGAATCAATAAGATTCAGAATCAAATGATCCATTGTCTTGGCTTATATATGTGGAATCATAAGATTCAGGTACGTGGATCCAACTGTTATCTGGATTATGAATTCAATGGAATCGGTATAGATGATGTATCAATATGATCCAAGGGCTAGTATATGTTTGACAGATGTCGTCAAGTACATATCTTGATTATACTTCAAATTGCATGCTTTTCGGGACATGGGCACTGAACCAAACCGAATGAATAGTGCTAAGGACATAACCCAAAACTGATCTCATAGGACAATATTTATTAAAAACTAATATTCTTTATCTGATAGTGATCTTTTAACACACACACCCAGACATAAAATGGGATTAAATTACAGTTGTAACATATGCAATTATGTTTTCACACTACTAATGGTTCAGTGACGCTTTTAGTCTACTAACAACTCAAATTATATACATATACAACACTATCATTTCCTATTTGTGCAGTCTCTGAAGTTTAGATCAAAACATATAATTCAGATATATTAAGTAAACATAAAGCACCAACCAGTCAATCTAAGGTCATGTGTGAAAGAACATCTACTGATGTACTATCATCTCTTCTTTAACTTCAAATAATGTTGATTTTATCTTTTTCAATTTGTTTGGCTGTTTCAAAATCTTTATGAAAGAAAGTAAAACAAAAGAAAATAAAATCTTCCATGAAAACATTTTAAGAAAAACATTTTACTTGGTTACTTGGGATTAAGCAATTTAATCAATTAAAAACTCAAACCAATGTAATCGAATGTAATTGAATGCCTTTGCCTTTGTCACCAACACAATTCTGTAATCCCTCTGTCCTGTAGACTCCCCCTCAACTAGTCAAATGGTTGCATTAACGACTTTATGATCACCATCGTCATCCTATGTTTCAGGTTGTCTTTTGGACTTTTAAATCTTTTTCAAAATAACATTGTGTGTGACATATTCTCCCCCTTGAGCATTAAGTCGTTGAATCAAATAAATTTCTCAGTTATCAATAACTCGTTACTCTTGTAGATGTCATTCCATATCATGTGCTATGAACAACCACTACCAACAACCAAAATGGTATTAATAGTCCCTCTTGGTTAATCCAGCACAACTAATAAGAAACATTAATTTGAAATTGGGACCCAAGCCATGTTAGTCATGGGTCATCCATCTTTATCAAAATAATAAAAGACTTCACTGTATTCACAATCGAATCTCTCATCGATTTTTGATGATTGCTCCGACGAATCAGAAACATAAACTTTAGATTTCCAAACATACTTCTGTGCATTAAGTTATTTTTGCTTAAAATGTGAAGTGTTTGAACAATCTTGTTCATTTGAAAAATGTTTAGGTTGTGAAAGCTCTTGTTCTAAAAGTTTTCTCAATCTTCTATTTGTAGGTCCACATGACTCATCTCAGATCGATCTCGTGACAGGACGTATCGTTAACGCGGAGTGCGGAATCCTATCGTATTAACGTTTTGTATATCAATCGACAATAGAAACAGCAGGTAAATAAACTTTCTCTTTTATATCACCAAACAGAGTTTACAGAATACTTGATTGTTCAATCTATCTTACGCGCACAGAATAGACTCTGCAAACTCTATATTTATAGACACATGTTCTGCAATAGGCGAACTTAACAAGTTCGCTTCAAAGATGCTTAGGCGAACTTAACAAGTTCACCTCTACTAGACCATGCGAACTTATCAAGTTCGCCTCTAGCAGAACTTATATTTATACTTAGACAAATCTAAACAACTACATACAAAAACATAAAGACAATAAGACCTAAACTATTACAAAGCTTTTGTCATTCAATCTATGTCCTAACAGACTCCCCCTTGACAATAGCTTGATCTTCTGTCTTCAGTCTTTATGACGAACTCTTACAATTGTCAGGTAATCTGCTTCCTGCATGCACTCCATATCTTTGACATATCTCCAACACTCTTTTATACTGCAATCCTTGTTCTCTCCATTCATCAGTGAACATGATCTCATTCTTTTCTTAACGTCCTCTGATCTTTCTTTGAGAAATTAATAAGATTCATTGCATCATAGAAACTAACAATGACCTTATTTTCTTTTTCATCAATCCTAGCTTCACCAGTCTTCACATCAACATACCACCATTTCATATTCCCAAGAAAATCTTGTGGAGTTTTCTTCAATGGTATCTTCTGTACAGCACGTACTGGCTTAAACTTATACTTCCATGTCACATTCTT
Organism: Smallanthus sonchifolius; assembly: GCA_023525975.1. Lineage (NCBI taxonomy): Eukaryota > Viridiplantae > Streptophyta > Magnoliopsida > Asterales > Asteraceae > Smallanthus > Smallanthus sonchifolius. Next base: position 52,235,588 of record CM042034.1, read on the forward strand.
AGTCTTTTGATCTATAAGCTTCACTCTTTTTCCCTTCTGTGGTTTTAACCTTTCATACTTCCCTGATCCACCTTCTCTCTTTATCAAATTGGCAATCACATTGGCTAATCCACACTTTCATCTATTAATCAATGGTTTCGTAGCTAGACCATTCATTTCACACCTTGGCAAGGTATTGAAATACTTGATCCTAGGATTTAGGTATTGAACACCATCAGATCTTTTAAGAGCAAACAGGTTAGTATCATCATCATAAAACCAACTTATAATCTTTCCAATACACCTCTCCTTATTCACATATCGTTCTTTTTGAGCAGGTTGTATAGGTGACTTTGGTAGTACCTTCATCCAACTGTTAACTACCACTCTCCACTGTTCTCTAGTCATTCATGTATTTCTATACATCACAAGTTCTTCATTCGGCTTAGGAGACACAACATGAGTAGTATCAACATCAGAATCTTTCTTGGATTGAGTAGTATCATCAGGTGTAGTGATGTCTTCAACAAAGTCCGTAGAATCTGTTACTCCATCATAAGAAAACTCAGGAATAACATCATCTTGTATGAAGTTATACGGAACCTTCAGACCATCACTTCCTTCATATGTAACCTTAGACTTACTCTTTTCTATTTCAATCTCTACAATCTCTCCTTCTTCAACATCATTATCCAACACATCATCTTCATCATCATCAAATAACTTGTCTATATCATCCAGACATTCTAATTTCTCAACTTTTTCTTCTTCAGAGTCTTGAAAGAATTCCAATAACAATATTTCTTCATTCACTCCAGAATCATGCTCGGTTCCTTCAATAGTATGTGATGTTGACTCCGCCTGAGCTCTGGATATTGGATTCACGTCAGCGTATTGACGATCACCCTCAACATTACCACTAGGATCATTGTCATCATTATCTTTTCATTGAATTGATTCAGCATGACATGTATCATGTAGTCTTAACTCCCCCTGAGACGTCAAGATGCTCAACAAGTTTAGACACCAATAACTGCATGTCAGCAAACTGTGTAGCTTGAGCTTGAAGAACCAACTGTCTCTGAGAATCAGTAGACACAAGAGTATCTACTTGAGTTTGTAAAGCTAGCACCTGTGATTCAAGGAATGTAATTCTTTCAGAATCAGACGGCTTCGAAGGACCAACTTCAGATGTGTGTGGAACATATGGAGAAAGCACTGGAGATGTATGTTTAGAAGCAGGAGGTGTAACCAATAAGGAAGCAACAAAATTTGAATCCTCTTCACCCTGAGATGAATGAGCAGCAGCAATAGAAGCAGACATAAGCTTCTGAGCTTTAGGAACCGGAATAGCATCACTATCCGAGTCAGAACTTTCATCTACTAAAGTTCTCTTGCCAAGAACTGATCAGAAAGAGGATTCCAAATAGTCATACGCCTCGGTTTTCTAGCTGTAGATTTAATACGTTTTCCCACATTATCCAATGGTAACGTAGCCAACCTTGCATAATGATCTGAGCTAAAATCTCTAGACGAATCAGTATCGGTAGCTTCAGAATCAGGTAATATAGTATCACCGGAACTCGTATCTTCAACATTGCCTTCAGCATCATGAATAGGTGAGTTCACAGCTTCATTATCAAAATTATCCATATGCATACCTAACTCTTGATTATTATCTTGAGCAATCTCTTCTTGAACGGGTTCATTAACAGGAATTTGAACCTGTTCTTGTGGAATAGGTACTTGTTGTTGTTGTTGTTGAGCAGGAACTTGTTGTTGTTGTTGTTGTTGAGGAACTTGTTGTACTTGAGCTTGAACTGGTTGTGGAATTGGAACTTGATTATGGATTTGACCTTGTACTAACTCCTCAGGATGAAACCAACTATCATTAGGTGGCTCTGCAGAATCAGGATTGATTATGTGACCAAACAGAGGAGTATGAACAGGAATAAGAGCAGCATTTTGTTGTTTCACCTTTGTACAATCAGTAAAGATCCTTTTTGACATAGGAGTCAAAGTTAAACGGATTGGATGCTGAGGTAAATCCAGAATTAAATGATTCAAAATCATTTACACAAACCTAGGATACATAAGGAACCTTTGACCTTCTAGAGGATTTATTTGCATGACCAACTCATGGTAGAAGTATAAAGTAAAGTTAAACCGTTTATTGAGTGTCAATGCAACCATAGCTTCCTGTAGTGCACTCTTCAACCCATCAGTACCAACCTTCCTTAGAGACAGACATTGTATGATTACATGCATAAAATATCTTCATTCGCTAACTAAACCTCCTTTTCTTGCTTGTGTATCATTTGGTCTTCCTCTGTAACCCATCCGCTGAAAACACCCCATAGTAAGTGTTCCAGGATATGACTTAGGATCGTCCACAGCACCTCCTAATCCCAATGCAGCACGAATAGTTTCTACTGAAATAGCAACCTCCGTATTATTAACTGTAGCTCGAAGTACGTGAGGTTCAACATTCACATCTTGATGGACGGTATCCCAGAATTGTTGAATATACGGTAAACTTATATATGGATTAGCAGATAAAGCCACTTGCAATCTTGAACGATTTAGAAAGTTGATAATGCCTTGAAAATTAACAGCTTCAGACATATTCGGATCCAATAACGCCACTTGATTATGTTTGTACTCAACACGACGAGCCATCTGTAAATGTAGAGGACAAAAACACATTAGTAAACAAAACAAACAAAAAGAATTTTTAAAAAAAATTTCAACACAAAAAAAAATTTTCAACAAAAAAAATCACAAGTCCAAAACACTCCTGACCCTTAGGCGAACTTACTAAGTTCGCTTAGTGTTTCAAGAGGCGAACATAATAAGTTCTCTTAAACAAGTTCGCTTGAACAAGTTCGCCTGAACCTGTCTGTCGACACAAATTCCAAACAGAATCACAAATATGTCTAAATCATGTATAAATCCTCAATTCAAACTTAACAATATCATCGATTAAGTCTCACGGCACATTTTAAATCATCAATTTCAAGAGTTAATACAGAAACTATGTTCAAATCTCATCAAACGTGAAAACTTTCAAAAACGAAGAACTCAGAGTAAAACAATCAAAATCCAGAAGATTTACCCGATAAAGTTCATTGAAATTACCCTATAATTACCCACAATCGAAAACCGATTCAGAAAAAACCACACAAAATTCTAAACTTAAACCCTAGATTTGAAATCACAAGTTCACTAAAATATTCCGTAAGTTCGCTCGTATAAGTTCGCTCAAACAGTGAAGAGGATAAATGAATAAGTTGGCCTGAACACAAAACTAAATCACCATTAAGTTCGCTTCATTAGGTGAATTTGTTAAGTTCGCTTAACAAACTTCAGGAGAACATATTAAGTTCGCTTACTCAGAACCAGGCGAACATATTAAGTTCGCGCCAAACCTTTTTTCCTTTGACCAAAATTCTTCACTTTCAATCACGACACATTCTTGTGAACTTCCATCTGTAGCAAGTATCCGATCCAATCCCAAAACATTTTAAAAATAAAATTTTCATGGAAGATAGAAACAAAATATTTTTGGATTTTATCTGTACAAACGGAATCACATATTTTTTGTTTTTATCAGAGCAAACTGAAAACACATATTTTTGGTTTTTATATGAACAAACTAAAATACATATTTTTTGGATGAACATCATGAGCAAGAAGATCATATCAGTATATGAGCAATTCATCACACAATTTATAATCAATTAAGGTAACCAATGATATGAAACAATCAAACTCATACTTATGTAACTCATACTTTTTCAGTTTTATGAAACTTTTGCAATCCATTTGAATAATACTTGAAATGATACGCGATAAATTTCAAAGTAAACAAGATCAGGTTACGAAATGCTTAATTTTTCATTCCGAATTTGCAATACAAAGCATGAAATTTTAAATTGTCAATATTATATGATTTGAAACTATAAGCATTTTTCTTCCAAATTCATGTGAGTTAGTACCAGTTAGATGAAAAACATCGTGTACCCCACATATATGCCAACAGAAATCAAATTTGCATTATCTTCAAGACATACACAGTTTATTGAAAGATTAGATCAATCTCCAAGATGAAATTATCTCTTTTAGCACAAGAATAGAATAGTAGATCCCAAAGGATATAAGAATCAGAATGATTCAGAATCGAAAGATTCTAATGAATTGGCTTTATAATGAGAATCAATAGATTCAGGTAGGAGGATCCAACTATTATCTGGACAAATTTCAGTGAAATCAGAATAGATGATGTATCTAACTGATCCAAGGGTGAATATATGTTCTAACAGATGTTGTCAGAAACATATCTTAGTTCAGCAACACATTGCATGTTTTTCGGGGCATGGACAGTGAAGTGAACATAAAGAGATTGTGCTAAAGACATAATTCGATATTGGTCTCATGAAATTCTTAAAACCATATATTCTATATCTGATAATGATCTTTTACACACACATTCAGACATATAATGGATTCAAATCACAGATGTAATCATATCATATTTAATTTTCACACTATTATTGGTTCAAAAACGCTTCTAGTCTATTGACAATTCAAGTTTCAAACTCATATTCAAATTAAAAATGTTATAAAGATTAGAGCATTCAAAACACTATCATTTCTCATTTATGCAGACTTTGAAATTTAGATCAAATCAAATTACTTTAAACTTTCATATATCAAAGGTCTACTAAGGTCATGTGTAATGAATTATTTACTGATGTACTATCATTTCTTCTATAACTTCAAATGATGTCAATTTTATATTTTTCATTTTGTTTTGAATTTTTATAAATAACATTTTTTGACTGAAATGTAAAGTGTAGAAATGTAATAAAGCAATAAAAGAAATTGAAAAACAAAATCTCCCATGAAAATTGTTTGAAAAACTTTTATTCGGGATTGATCATACCAATCATTTTGATCAGAAATTCAAACCTGGTACGATCAAATGCTTTGGTAAAAAGATCAGCAAAATTGTCATCTGTATATACCTTTACCAGCTCAATCAACTTCTTATCTGCACAATCACGAATAAAATGATATCTAATTTCAATGTGCTTTGTTTTACTGTGCTTAACAGGATTATTTGTGATAGACATTGTAGCATTATTATCAATAAACATGGAGGTTCCTGTAAAATTCAAACCATAATCTCTTAATTGCTGTTGGATCCACAAGATCTGTGAACAACAACTTGCAGCAGCAATGTATTCTGCTTTGCATGTTGAAATGGAGACCGTAGTTTGCTTTTTGCATTGCCAGGAAACTAGACGATTACCCAAGAACTGGCAACCACCTGTAGTAGATTTCCTATCCAAACAACAACCACCAAAATCAGAATCAGTGTAAGCATTAAATTCAAAGTTAGAACCATGAGGAAACCATAATCCCAATCTTTGTTTTCCTTTTAGATAACGAAAGATTCTTTTTACTGCAATCAAATGAGATTCTTTTGGTTTTGCTAGGAACTTGGAACAAATACACACAACGAACATTATATCTGGCCTTGAAGCGGTTAAGTACATGAGAGATCCAATCATTGCATGGTAGAGTCGGCAATCAACTTCTTTTCCATCTGGATCTGAATTAAATTTATGGTTGACCGGAATCGGAGTATCATATGGGGTACAGTCCTCCTTCTTGAATCGGCTCAAGTTGTCCTTTACATACTTGGATTGATGAATAAAGAAACCATCTTCCTTCTGATTAACTTGAAGACCTAGGAAAAATGATAACTCTCACATAGCTGACATCTCAAACTTTGATTTCATAATACTCTCAAACTCTTTGCATAACCCTTCATTTGTAGAGCCAAAAATAATATCGTCTACATATATCTGTACCAGCAGGTATTCTCCCCCTGCTTTCTTAATGAATAAAGTCGAGTCAATATGTCCACGAACAAAATCATTCTCCAGAAGATGTGCAGACAATGTTTCATACCACGCTCGAGGAGCTTGATGAAGACCATAGAGAGCTTTATTAAGCCTGAAAACTTTGGACGGATTAATTGGATCTTCAAACCCCGGCGACTGACACACATAAACTTCCTCCTTGACTTTACCATATAAGAAAGCACTTTTTACATCTAATTGAAACACCTTAAAACCTTTGTAAGAAGCAAAAGCATGAAACAACCTTATAGCTTCAAGCCTAGCAACAGGCGCATAAACCTCGGTGTAATCAATTCCCTCTTGTTGATTGAAACCTTGTACAACTAATCTTGCCTTATTTCTCACCACAACACCGCGATCGTCTTTCTTGCATTTAAACACCCACTTCGTACCAATTGGATACACACCCTTTGGAAGATCTACAAGATTCCAAACTTTAAGTTTGTCAAACTGAGCAAGTTCTTCCTGCATGGCCTCTATCCAATTGTTATCACTCAACGCCATTTTGACATTCTTTGGTTTGACTTGAGAAATAAAACAAGAATGTGAGCATACATCAAAAACACTAGTCTCTTTAAAAATTGTATACAAGCAAGTGTTGTCAAGAGTAGAACGAGTTTGCACTCCATCACGCAAATCCCCAATGATATTTGAAAGCAGATGAGCTTTGAGTTCCTTGATTGATGCAACCTTAGGAATTGGCAACACATCAACTTAAGTTGTATCAGATTGATAAGACAGATCTTGATAAACTGGTATCCCCGAGTCCAGATTTGTAGGAATCTCCCCCTGATCCTGTGATAAATTAGGAGGTTCATCAACTATCAACGGATCAGCAGAAGAATCTTGGAAAATAACATTTTCATGTTCACTATCAGACTCTTGTGTTCCTAAACAAGAAGAAGCATTAGGATCTGGAGCAGATGTAGAAGGAACAGATGAATGTGGAACTGCAGTCGGTAGAAAACCACTATTCTGTGCATCTTGACATGAGTCATATAAAACAACAGCCTCTGCAAGAGAAATATCAGAAGGTAAATGAAAAGACTTGAATAAATTCTCATAATCAAAAGCCCATTCTGGTCCTATCGCTATTTGAGGTAAAGACCGATTAGAACAGTCAATATGAAACCATTCTTCAACTTGGCGAGTCTCTTTGTTATAAACCCTCTTGGTAGTAGAATTAACAACATACCCCAGAAAGATCCTTTCAATTGCCTTAGCACTGAACTTGGTTGGGACATCACGAACTTTCAAAAGGGTGCATGGATTACCAAAAGGTAGTAAATATTCCAGATTCGGCTTACGATTATTAAGCAACTCATAGCATGTCTTGTTGTGTCGCTTAACAGTCAAAACTCTGTTCAAAACATGACACGCAGTATTCACACCCTCAGCCCAAAAAGTTACTGGAAGCTTAGAATCAGCAAGCATCGTACGTGCAGTTTCAACTAAAGTCCTGTTCTTTTGTTCAGCAACACCATTTTGTTGAGGTACATATGGCGCACTGAATTCATGATGAATTCCCTTTTGAAGAGATAATAACCCATTTTGCTATTCTTAAATTCACTGCCATTGTCACTCCTAATTATTCTGACTTTCTGTTTGAATAAATTCTTTAAACCCAGGATTAAGAATTGTACCAACTCTATGGTTTTGGCTTTAGAAGCAAGGAACTTAACCCATAAAAATCTAGAGAAATCATCCGTTACCACCAGACAGTAAGATTTACCGCCAATGCTCCTGATACTAATCGGTCCAAACAAATCCATATGCAGTAGCTCCAAAGGAGTTACAATAGAATTCTTTATATTAGATTTGTGGGACTTCTTGTGTTGTTTCCCCTTCTTGCAAGGAATACAGTCATGAGTAACTGAAAATATCATTTTTGGAACACCAAAAACCAGATCATTCTTCACGAGATAATTCATTTTCCGATAATTGATGTGAGCAAGTTTCCTGTTCCACAAAATAGAATCTGACTCAGACGCCTTGGAGAGTAAACAAGTAGGAATTGAATCCGTAGTAGTAGCAACACTCATATCGAGGACATATGTGTCATTTCTCCTTGGAGCCTTCATTAGAATCCATTCGTCAGGAATCACAAAGCTCGGTTTCAAGATATAACACTCAGAATCATTGAAATGAAATGAAAACTTCTTGTCACACACTTGAGATACACTTAAAAGATTATGTTCAAGTTGCTCCACATAGTTCACTTTCTCAAATTTGACTTTTTCATTCTTTAAAGTACCCTGACCAGTTATGTACCCGCCTTTATTACTAGCAAAGGCGACATAACCATCATCAATATTAATCACATCTTCCAACAAACGAATATTCCCTGTCATATGTCGAGAACAACCACTATCCACATACCATGTATTGTTGATAGTCCTCCTTGGTTGTCCCTACATAAACAAAGAAAATCAGTTAGAAATTGGAACCCAAGCCATTGTGGTCTTGGGTCGTCCGGATGGATCAAAATAAACCACTTCAAGCAACTCACAATCAACATTGTCATCAACCTTTGGAACATAATATTTAAGATTATACTTTCTTAAAGAAGACATAGTATGATTTGTTGGAAAAACATTATTAGATTTATGATTATCAGGTTCAGGTATTTCCAAAAATTTCTTTAGTTTTCTGTTACGTCTTCTTCTTTGTAGTCTAGAAAGTTTGACCTCAGGTTGAGACTCTTTTGGAATTCCAACATGTGGAATTTCAAACTTCTTTTGAAAAACAACAGGTTTAAAAATACGTTTATCATGTTGCTTAAATCCCGAAGATTTAGCAAATGATTGACAAGGCATATTCTTTTCAACACTACACGTAGGCTTTTCCCTAGTTTGTCTTTTCAGAATCAGCACTGCTTATTTTTGTGAGGGATCACACTTTAATTTGCCTTGATTCTTATAAGGACAATGAATCAGAATATGACCAGCCTCATTACAATGAAAACAAACTCTTCTATCTTGATGATTTCTGATATAAGGAGTTTTTCTTGAATTTGATGACCAGTCTGATGAACAAGCTTCAGAAGATTTTTCTGAACAGTTGACTGGCTTCTTTGGAACAAAAACTTGTTTAGTCACCGTCAATGAATTCTTCTTCTGATAACCAGCATCAACAAAACCACTTAACTGAAGTATTTTTGAAAGATTAGGTTAAACAACTTTTACCTCATCCTGTTATGTTAAAATGCATCTATCACGGGTAACATTCTTCACTACCTTTGGTTCATCAATTTGCACTTCCTTTGGAATGCCTTCAACCTTATTATCGTCAAAAACCCCATCCTCAGAATCAGAATCATAGATCATATCTTCACCAGTTACTGGATTCACCTTCAACACTGTTTTTGGATCAATTTCCGCTTCATGAATAATTTCTGGTTCAACCACATAATTTGCATTGAATGGTGGAGGAAAAAATCCAATCCCAGCAACCCTCTTAGTAGGATCAACATTAGCATTAAAGTAATCAAATACTACAGATGAATTTTCAATGTTTTCCAGCTTTCTATGTAATTTGATCACCTCAGATTCTTTATCAGAAACTTCTTTGTTCTTCTGAGCGACAATTTCATTTCGCTTCTCAATCTCAGCATAAGCCATATCCAAAGGATATGCTTGTTCCTTATATTTCAATCCCAAAGAGTTCAAATCTCTTTTCAAAGACTCAATTCTATCTATACACGATTTATCATTATCTTTCAATTTTTGATTAACTGAATGCATCGATTTTATATCACAAATTAAATTTGTGTTATCATCTGTAGGTCCTGAGCATAACTGTAGACACAGATCTGCGGAGAAATTCTTCAAGCAGTCCGGATCGAGAGGCGGAATCTCTGGATCCGGTATCACTTTCGAATCAGAAATGGTAGAGACAGGTGCGGGAATCACAAACACGAACAGAAATATATAAAAGTGAAAAGAACAGATAATTGGAGCATAAAACGTATGATTCTTTGATTGATATGAAAATTAAAAGGCTCCTCACACACTCTACAATTATCTCACCCTAGGGTGAGCTCCCCCTGGGGTGGTGATTCCTTCTACAGACACACACTTATTCCTAGGGCATAATCTGCTATATATAGGAGGCCAAGCACATGCGCCTTGTTTTCCAAGCCACCGCCCAATGGGCCTGAAAAACATGTATCGAAATTACCTAGTTTCGATTGAACAAATGTTCAACCGAAACTAGTAGTTTCGATTGAATAAAAGTTCAACTGAAACTAGTAGTTTTGATACTGTAATTTCGATTGACAGCATCAGTCTCAAAATTATACCCAACATCATCCATTACTTTTTGCATTTTATCTTTTATACTTATGCAATTTGAGCAATAAATGTGACAGACATAATCTTTTACCTTTGAAGGATCTGACATATCTTCCATGAAGACTTTTGCAATCGGGATATTTTCAGAATAAACACCATCAGAAGAATTTTGAGTTAAAACAAAATCATCTTCAGACACACCAGATGCAATCTCAGTCTCACCATTTTGTACTTGATCACTTTCTTCATCAGCACTTGGCAAACTCTCACCATCACTTGAGCTATCATCATCAGTTAACTCTTCAGATTTAGTAGAATGAATCTCAGCTACAAACGCTTGACTTACCGAACCAACCAAATCTTCAAGATGAATACCTCAGTCATAATTTTCATCATTTTGAGCAACCAAAACAGATGATGCAGATGCATGAGTAGAATTTGCAGAATTAGAAGAACCATATGACTGATTACGATTATTTTGAAAGTTATTAGGCTTCTTCTGGGAATCAAATTCAACTTTCGGCTTCACACATTCTTTGGAAAAATGATCATACTCTTGACAATTATAGCAACGAACTTTGGTTTTATCAAATCCCATGCGTGAACGACTTTTAGACCCAATATACGTTCTTCCAGTTTTCTACAAAAAATCCTTTGCTTGTCGCATCAGCATAGCTATGTTCCATTGTATGTTCATCTCTTCTAGATCAACAGGATCAATCTGTCTGAAATATTCTTCAATAACCTCTGGATCATGAATCTTTCCTCCAATAAAATTTTCATAAGAAGCCATAAAGGAAGAAAACATTGCTAGATAATCATCAGCAACTCTTTGATTCAAATTATGTGTTCCAGATGACGAAGAATTTGTATTTGTAGAGAAACCTTAATGACTTGGAACCCCAGAACAATGATCATGAGAAACATCTTGAGTATCACCAGAAAAGAACACCACACCTGTACCAGTTTTACCAGAAGATTTAGCAAAATACATTGAAGGATCTTAAATATGCTGCATATTGGTTTCCTTCTTCTTCATATTCAAATCATGTGATTGAATCTTCCCAAGAACCTCTTCAAGAGACATAGTTTTATACTTGACATTTTCTTTAATCAAAACCGTATACACATCAAATTTAGATGGTAATGCCTCCAAAAACTTATCATTTATCTCTTCAGTCTCATAAACCATTGAAGCAGTTGACAACTCACTTAGCAAATGATAGAATCTCGTTGCAAGATCATCTAAAGATTCATTTTGAAAGTGCTTGAATACTAAGAACTGCTTCTTCAGTAATTCTTTTTGGCTTTTCTTAACATCCAAACTACCTTCACACCTCTTTTGCAACGCCTCCCACAATTGTTGAGAAGTTCTGAATTGTTTAAAGCTGTTATAAATTTCTTTAGGAAGAGACATTGAGATACTGGCCATTGCCTTCTTTTCTTTATCAAACAATAGTTTTTCTTCCGTGGTTAACGCAGATACTGATTTCGGAACATCATCCTTTCCCATCCAAGTATATGTCGGATGCCTATAACCTTCCAAAATTGGAATCCATAAACTTATATCAGTAAAAGATACGAACTAATCAAACCGATCTTTCCAGTTGGAATAATCTGCAAGACTTAACAATTTTGGTGGTTACTGATATGTACCAATCTCGTTGTCGTAATTCAACATATTAGTCACTTGCACCATATTTGCCATTTTTCAGAAAAAAAATTTCAAGTGTTGAACACAAAACTCCCTTAGGCGAAGATAATAAGTTCGCTTCAGCCAAACAAGTTAATTTGAATATCAAGCGAACTTGACAAGTTTGCTTACCCAAGAAATCCAATAAGTTCGCTTACTAATAAGTTCGCCTACTAAGTTCGCTTAAACTGAGAGAAGCGAACTTAATAAGTTCGCTTGATAAGTTCGCCTGCAATAACTTTCAGCAAGTTCTCCTAAAACAGCTGAAACAAACTCAGCAAGAACTTTAACCCAAACACGAACAAACAACACCAAAAATCATCATTTCTCACAGATTAGAAGGAATTTGAAGAAATTGGACCGTAGGATTTAGTATTTCAGGAATTAGAACACTTCTATCGGATCAATTTCACCAAAATCAACCTCAAATTCATGAATTCAGCAGAAAAATCTGTTTCAAGAATTTGAAAACTCCATGGATACAAAAATGCTCAATTTCTTGTCAAATTGTACATAAAAACGTCTCTAATCACCAAGAATCAAACGCAAATCACGAGCAAAAGCTCTGATACCACTTGTAGGTCCACATGACTCATCTCAGATCGATCTCGTGACAGGACGTATCGTTAACGCGGAGTCTGGAATCCTACCGTATTAATGTTTTGTATATCAATCGACAATAGAAACAGCAGGTAACAAGTTCGCTTCAAAGTTTACAGAATACTTGATTGTTCAATCTATCTTACGCGCACCGAACAGACTCTGCAAACTCTATATTTATAGACACATGTTCTGCAATAGGCGAACTTAACAAGTTCGCTTCAAAGATGCTAGGGGAACTTAACAAGTTCGCCTCTACTAGACCAGGCGAGCTTATCAAGTTCGCCTCTAGCAGAACGTGTATTTATACTTAGACAAATCTAAACAATTACATACAAAAACATAAAGACAATAAGACCTAAACTATTACAAAGCTTTTCTCATTCAATCTATGTCCTAACACTGTTTCTCCTCCGTCTTTGAGCTCTAGAAAGCCTAACCTCAGATTTTGAATTACTCTTTGGTGTATCATGAGGTTTAACCACATTTGGGTTAACATAAGGCTTACCAGGAGTTCTTACATTTTCTGGAGTAACATGTCGGTTACCTTTGGCATTGTGTGGACAAGCAATCCGAATGTTACCCACAAGACCACAGTAAAAGCAAGATCTCTTCTCACGATATTCTCTCACATAAGGAATCTTCACACGATAAGATGCACTCGAAGAAGATTCGCCTACATGCACTTCTTTTGCAGTTTGAGAATGAATAAACTTTTTCTCAACAGGTTTTGATTGAGGCTTCATCTTTTCAAGAACCACATGCTTCTTTCCTTTATTTTTGTAAGGACAATTCACACAATGTGTCCTATCTCATTACAATGAAAGCATGTACGCCTGTCTTTATAATCTCTGACATATGTAACTCTCCGTGAATTTGAAGAACTTCCAAATGTATTCTTTCAGTATCCTTTCTACCTTAGCTTCATCAAAATATTCACCATCACTCTCATCAGAATACACCATATCTTCACATGTGACTGGATTCTCCTTCAACACAGTGTTAGGATCTAAATCCTCATCTTTTATAATCTCAAGTGCAACATAATAATTCTCGTTGAATGGTGGAGGAACATAACCAATACCATTAGTTCCCTTCCTATCTTCAGTACTATAAAAATATTCCAGTAAGAATGATGAATTTCCAAAGCTTTCTAACTTTATGTGCAATCTAATCACCTTAGCTTTAGATTTAGCAAGTTCCTTTTCTTTTTCAACAAGATAAGTATTTCTATTCTCAATTTCTGAAAGGCCATATCCAGGTGATATGCCTGCTCCTTGATCTTCAAAGTCAGGGAATTTATATCCCTCTTCAGTGATTCTATCCTTTCATGTGACAATCCGGATTTTCCAGGTTAACTTCGTTAACATAATCCAGTTAAATACTAACCAAGTTAACTCAAGTTCGAACCTCAGGGACCAATTCTGCCATTAATCCAAACTATATTACTTGAAACTTCAAGGACTAATAATGTAACCAGTCCAAACTCAATTCAGATTGACTTTGAAAGTCAAAGATTGGTAATTGTGTTCCTGTTGACTTTTGAAAGTCAACTAACCATGTTTCTAACTCCATCCAAACTTGAGGGACCAATTCTGTCTACTTCTATTCTTAAATACATGAAACAAGGAGGACTGTTTCTGTATTTATCCGAAAGTCAATTTTGTTGACTTCTAAAAGTCAAACTCGCAGTCCTTGATCCGAATTCGATTTCCATGATCGAATTTTGTTTGATTCTATAACCGTTATTCAAGTTAATACCATTCACGACCATTATGAAACCAATTAACAACTTCATCAATCGCGAATTAAACCCAATAATGGGCATTAAACTGAAACCGTCGACCACGATCGTATTGAACATCAAATTCGCTTAAACCTGATGATAACCTCACAAATTGAACTCCTGCGCATTTCATTCGAACGCCATTGAAGCAATTGCACACATCAAACTCATCGGAATCACAGCAGAAGTCGCCGGAGGTCAACCCGGTTGCTGTCGGCACCTGTTTTAGTCAGACACCTACAATCCGAATCAAATTCTGGTAATTACCTACACCCTCACCTTCGTTTTCATCTATTTAGTGAAAGCCCTATAAATTCCAAGGCTTACAACATCGGATTGAATCAATCAAGTAATCTGGGGTTCATACAGTTCCAGTTTGGTCGAACCCTATCAATTCGATGTCCGTTTATGAAATTGAACAAACCCATAGAATGGCCTATATGCCTGGATTGAAAGCCCTATGAAATCCACGGCTTATATCATCGAATCGAGCATGATCCAGATTCTAGGGTTTGTCCATATTTCAATTTGAGGGTTTTGATCTTAACGACTATCTCAATCAAATTAAACCACATGGTTGGATTCGCAACCCTCTGTTTATCAAAAACCCCATGAATCCAACAGTTTCTAATATCAGAATTAATCCAATCGAATTCAAGTTCATAACTAGGGTTTCGGCCTGTTTTTCCTACATTTAACGATCTTAGACCATTTGCTTTTGCAATTAATCACACACACAATTCACAAGCATCTGTTTAACAAAACCCCTATGTTGTTTTGGTCGATCATCATCGAAATTGACAGATTTGGACTGGGTTCGATCATGTGTGATATTGGGTAGAGAATACACTGGACTTGTTTAATAAAACCATTTGAAACCGGGTTATGTCGCGATACCCTAGCGGGCGGGAATGGTTAGGACTGTGTGCATGTGTGGGAGAGACCCGGGTTCGAGGCCGGGCTCCCACATTTTATATTTTGAGGCATTTTTATTATATTTAATTATTAAAAATCAAACCCTATATTATTATAATATTATATTAATGTGTTTTAGCCCGGAAAACCACCCGTAGGCTCGGGTTTGGTTTTATAACCCATTTTTATATTATTTTCCACTTTTAAAAATAATATATTTATGTTATTATCGAATAAAAATAATATATTTATATAATTTTCAAACCGTGACTCCTAGTATAAAATAATACATAGTTTTATATTATTTCGCCTCGTTTAATTATTTCGTGTGACGTTTTAAAATTTTAAATAATATAATCTGTTATATTATTTACCCACGTTTATATATCCGATTAAAAATAATATATTTATTATTTTTCCATACAAATGATTATTTGGTTAATCCTACGAACCGAACAATAATATATTAAATTATATTATTTTCCTAATCTTTGTAAACGACTCGAACGTACGAATTTTCGTATTTGTTTAATTATTATTCGTTATTAACATACGACACGTAACGCTTCGATCGTAAATTTGGTATTAAGAATCTTTATTCCCGTAGACACGTTCGTCCACTCTTAAATCCTTAGAATGCGTTAAGACGTTCTAACCTTCCGTGTCGTCGTCACAAATCCAATTGTGTCCCTAATTTTTATGTTTATATTTTTGGGCATACGTGATCCGTTTCAGGCTAACACTTGTGGTTTCAATCTCATACTTGTTTGATACTACCTACTACGCAACGCAGGTGAGTTTTCACGGCCATTTTTTACTGTTTTAACTTGGGGGAGAAAACATGATGTAACTATTTTGAGATTTTTGTAATTCATATGTTATTAATGTTAAAGCTAAGCGTAACACGCTATCACTGAAGGTCCTCAACACACATCGAACCCGGTTTCATTTTGAGATTCTTGAGATTTTTTGTAATTCATATGTTATTAATATGCATCTTAGCGAGGTAATGTTTAGTAGGACTACTGGGTTTGACAAATCCCACCCGCGTTGGTCACGCTAACTCGATTGGAGATCGAACGGGAGAAATGTTAGCTTACTCACATCGACGGGGTTGATAGACCTGGCAGGAGGCAAATAAACAAACAGTCAGCTTCGGTTGTGAGCGCTTAAGTAAAACATGAACATAGGTTAGCTACCTATAGATACATATTGAATGATCAATAATCTGGTAAACGTTTATTTATATACTGAAACTTGTGAACTCACCAACCTTGTGTTGACATCTTTTCTTACATGTTTTCTCAGGTCGCTAAGAGAAGGCACAAGTGCAGACATATGACATGCATGGGATTCTCCTTTTGATTTATGTTTTATTTAATTGTTTGGACTTTTTGTGAATTATGTTTGGGTTGGACTTTTGGACTTTTTGGGCGCGTGTGTTTTGCGCATTTACTTTCTTTACGCTTCCGCATTAAACTCTGATTGTTATGATATTTTCATTTGAGTCCCATGTAGATTCGTTTAATGTAACTAATGACTGAGATCCTGGTTTGTCACTTCCCAAACGGTAAAACTTTGTTAGATGAATTTGGGGGTGTGACAGATTGGTATCAGAGCCAGGCTATAGAGAACTAGGATTGCATACTAGAATATAACCTCACACATTAGTTACATGTCATAAACCTTGAATGTTTGGCACTTATATATTATATTACATGATCATGTCGTCAACTCCACCACCATCACATAAGGCACCTACCGTATCGTCCCCAGAACCTAAAAGGCGTCGGACTAGTTCTAGTGACAACTCGGTGGAACAGGGTGAACCAAGTAATGCACGAGCAAGGAACACGACACTTAATTGGAGTGCATATTCGAAAATGATCCAAAGGTGGATCGAGAAGGGAAATGTTCCATCGCCCTACTTTGGTTCTACTTCCTCATCCGCTACTTTACCTAGCTTGCCATGTACCATGGAACAAGCTTTTGCAGCTTTTGTGTTTATTATAACTAAGGAGTTAAAGGAGATGAAGGATTCAACTGATGAGATACCAGGCATTCTAGAGAGTGCCACAAGTGGAAGAAAACAAGGTAGGAATTGAGCTTTTGACTGCTGAGCTAGCAGTGACGGACCAAGTCCATAACCATTTGGTGGATCGGGTTACGCATTTGGAGACGAGGGTGGACACCTCGGATCAGGATGTAGGAGGGATTCTGGAGAGGGTAACTCATCTGGAAGCCCAACTTCAAGTAGTAGACCATGCTGCTGAAGGACTTCAAGAGAGAGTGACTCACTTAGAAGCCCAACTACAAGCAGCCCTATTTTCGGAGGACATTCCACTTCCGGACGAGGAGGAGGAACCTTTCGAGGAGGAGCCCTTCGAGGACGAGCCCTTAGAGGGGGAGCTACTAGAGGAGGAACCGGTGGAGATCGATGATGCGCAATCATACGTTTCATCCGATGACGAGGATGCTTGATGATCTTCCTATTCTATCTTTCCTTTTCATTCAAGTTTCGCTTATATTATTTCTCTTTTCAAACCTAGATGGGTAAGATTGTTCCCATTCAATAAAACCAAGAGAAGTTTAATGTTTTAGTTATTTATTTTGTAGCCTTACAATTTATTTAATTTTCAAAATGTTAGATGTTGTATTTCTTTACTTGTACATAAATAATGTTTAATAAGCGATATATTTCTCATTGTTTTGTATTTGTGAATGTGAAGAATCATGTCGGGAAGAGAACATGGAGGTCATGCTGGTGGCCGAGGTACCATCAACATGACAGCAGCTGAGCTGGCGGCACTAATCAACGATAGTGTGGCAGAGGCTCTCGCAGCACAGAATGTTGCAGGTAAATACTTTAGCTATTGACTAATGAGGTCAATCCATCTCTTAAAGCGCCTTTCCTAAGCTCTATAATCCCATCCCTATATTATGCTTCTAAATATAGGTCAATAGAATCAGCAGCCAGCCTGCACCTTCAAAACATTTATGGACTGTAAGACCCACACCTTTAGTGGAGCCGAAGGAGGTGTCAGACTACTCCGGTGGTTCGAAAAAGTAGAATAGGTGATTGCTATGTGCAACTTCCCAGTGGCCAATCAGGTCAAGTTCGCCACTAGAACTTTGGAGGGCCCGACTCTCACGTGGTGGAACGCTTAGGTCCAGATGTTGGGTCTAGTCATGGCAAATGGACTCCCGTGGGAGGAGTTTAAGACAATGATGAAGGAGGACTACTGCCCTCGGGATGAAATTCAGAAATTGGAAGGAGAGTTCTGGAACCTGAAAATGGAAGGTTCTGAAATCGAGTTGTATACCACTCGCTCCCATGAGCTTGCTACCATGTGCCCACATATGGTGACTCCAGACTACAAGAGGATTGAGCTGTATATTGGAGGTCTAGTGCCACAAATTCAAAGTATGGTTACTTCATCCAACCCTACTACCATCCAGCAGACGATCAGACTAGCCCACAAGCTAACCGATCAGGCGGTCACTCAAGGGACTCTACCCCCGAGAGATTCGGTCTCTAAATCCACCGAAAAACATAAGCTCAAGTTTGATCACCACTCCAACTCTCACTCCAGCTACAAAGGACCCCAGCCAACCAACCCCAGCAGCAGCAGCGTAGGTTTGAGCCTACTTAGAACTTCAACCAAACAACCTCTTTAGGTCAAAATCACGGTGGTTATGCAGGAAAATCTCCTAAGTGTAACAAGTGTAATTTCCATCACTTCGGGGTTTGTAACCGTTGTCAGCGGTGTGGCAAAATAGGTTATGCTGCCAAAGATTGTAGGGGTGAGTTGCAAGCCAAGCAGCCTTTTCAACAGCCTGGGTCTACAAAGGGTTGTTTTGAGTGTGGGAAAGAGGGACATTTTTGAAAGAATTATCCTCAGTTAAAGAAGGAAGGTAATGGAAACCACAACCCTAATCAGAACAACAACAATGGTGGTAACAACGGCAATGGTGGAGGAAATGTTGCGAAGGGACGAGACTTCGTGCTAGGATTTGGAGAAGCTCGTTATGATCATAATGTGGTCACCGGTAAGTTTCTCTTAAATATTTACTTTGCTTCTGTCCTTTTTGACACTGGTGCTGATAGGAGTTTATATCTAAGAAACTTAGTGATATGATAAAAGGAACTCCAACCCTGTTAGAAGCTAAGTATTTAATAGAGATAGTTGATGGCCAAATAATTGAAGCAACTCACATTCTTAAGGGTTGTAAGCTTAAGCTAGCTAGTCATATACTTGATATCGATCTTATGTCGGTCACGCTTAGTAGTTTTGATGTAATTGTCCGCATGGATTGTTATCTAAAATCCAAGCCGAAATCATCTGTCATGAGAAAATTGTTCGCATTCCTCTCCCGAGTGGAGAAACCCTTTCCGTTCAGGGCAAAAAGGTTGGTGCAGTCATGGGCATCATATCCTTTATGAAAGCACAGAAATGCCTTCGAAAAGGGCATACTGCTATTTTGGCTCTCGTTGCTGACTAGCCATCAGAAGATAAGAAGATTGATGATATTCCCATCGTTCGTGAATTTCTGGATGTATTTCCCGAGGATTTTCCTGGTCAACCACCACACCGTCAAGTTGAATTTCAAATCGATCTAGCACCCGGGGTGGCACTGATCGCTCGGGCACCTAGTGAATTGCAAGAGCTATCTACTCAGTTACAGGAATTGTTGGATAAAGGTTTCATCCGACCTAGCTCATCGCCATGGAGAGCTCCGATCCTATTTGTCAAGAAGAAGGACGGGACTTCCGTATGTGTATCGACTATCGTGAACTAAATAAAGTGACAATCATGAATCGTTATCCCTTGCCTCATATAGATGATCTCTTTGATCAACTACAAGGATCAAGTTTCTATTCCAAGATAGATCTTAGGTCCGGTTACCATCAATTAAGAGTCCAAGATGAGGATATCTCTAAGACTGCTTTCAGGACAAGGTACGGCCACTACGAGTTTATGGTCATGCCTTTCGGATTAACCAACGCACCTACGGTATTCATGGACCTCATGAACCGTGTGTGTAAGCCATACCTTGATCAATTTATCATCGTTTCCATCGACGACATTCTTATTTATTCCAAGAACAAGGAGGAACATGAGGAACATTTACGTTTAATCTTGGAATTACTTAAAAAGGAGCAGCTACATGCTAAGTTTTCCAAGTGTGAATTCTGGATTCGAGAAGTTCAATTCTTAGGACATGTGGTTAACGAGAAGGGAATACATGTCGATCCATCAAAGATTGAAGCCATCAAAAATTGGTCAGCACCGACGACTCCGACTGAGGTGCGACAATTTCTGGGATTGGCAGGGTATTACCGTCGATTCATCGAAGGATTTTCAAAGATTGCACCACCTCTCACTGCTTTAACTAAAAAGGGTAAAGCCCATAACTGGGGCGATAACCAAGAGTTAGCATTCCAACATCTTAAGCAGAAACTTTGCAGTGCACCTATCCTAGCTCTTTCGAAGGGTAACGATGATTTTGTGGTGTATTGTGATTCATGCATTCAGGGTCAGGGTTGTGTTCTAATGCAACGAGAAAAGGTGATCGCATATGCTTCGCGTCAACTGAAGATTCACGAGAAAAACTACACCATTCATGATCTAGAGTTGGGAGCTGTAGTTTTCGCACTTAAGATATGGAGACACTACTTGTACGGTACCAATTGCACTATCTATACCGTTCATAAGAGTCTTTAGCATATCTTCGAGCAGAAAGAGTTGAACATGAGACAACATCGTAGGGTCGAGCTCTTGAATGATTATGACTGTGCGATCTGGTATCATCCGGGTAAGGCTAATGTTGTAGCTGATGCCCTAAGTAGAAAGGAAACCAAGCCCAAATGAGTTCGAGCATTACAGCTTACCATTCACCCCAGATTACCTGACAAATCCGTAATGCTAAACTTGAAGCTCTGAAAGAGGAAAACCTACTGCTATAAGGTACGCATGGTATGGAAGCACAACTCGAGGTCAAATCGGACGGTATTCGCTACTTTGCTTAGCGAATATGGGTTCCAATATTCGGAAATTTAAGGGAACTGGTCATGGATGAAGCTCATAAATCTCGTTACTCTATTCATCCAGGTTCTGACAAGATGTGTCATGACCTAAAGGTGCTGTATTGGTGGCCAAAGATGAAGGCCGATATAGCCACCTATGTGAGAAAGTGCCTGACTTGCGCAAAGGTCAAAGTTGAATATCAAAAGCCTTTTGGTCTTCTCCAGCAACCAGAGATTCCCATGTGGAAATGGGAACAGATATCCATGGACTTTATCACAAAATTGCCATGAACTCCTACCGGATGTGATACCATTTGGGTAATAGTCGATCGTTTAAAAAGGTCCGCTCACTTCTTAGCAATCAAGGAAACCGACAAATTGGATAAGCTTACAAGTATTTACTTGAAAGAAGTAGTCTCTCGGCACGGGGTTCCAATCTCTATCATTTCGGATCATGATACACGATTCACCTCTCGTGTCTGGCAATCGTTACATAAAGCTTTAGGCACGCGTCTAGATATGAGCATAGCATACCATCTTCAAACTGATGGCCAAACGAAGCGTACAATTCAAACTCTGGAGGATATGCTATGAGCTTGTGTGATTGAATTCGGTAACACTTGGGAGTCTCACCTACCACTGCTGGAGTTCTCCTACAACAACGGTTATCACACTAGCATCAAGGCAGTTCCATTTGAAGCATTATATGGACGGAAATGTCGTTCTCCTATTTGTGGGGCCGAGGTTGGGGATAGTCAACTTACAGGTCCTGAACTCGTACTTGAAACTTCTGAGAAAATCATTCAAATTAGAAATCGTATGGCAGCAGCTCGTGATCATCAAAAGAGCTATGCCGATAAGCGTCGTAAACCGTTAGAATTTCAAGTAGGGGATATGGTCTTGTTAAAAGTCTCACCTTGGAAGGTGTCATTCATTTTGGGAAATGGGGCAAGCTGAATCCTCATTATGTTGGACAATTCAAGATAGTGAAGAGAATTGGTCCAGTAGCGTATCAACTGGACCTACCTGAAGGACTTAGTGGTGTACACAACGTCTTTTACGTCTCAAACTTGAATAAATGTCTAGCAGACGAGTCACACGCGGTTCCTCTTGAGGAACTACACATTGATGAACAGCTACGTTTCATCGAAGAACCAGTCGAAATCATGGATAGGGAGGTCAAAACATTAAAACACAGTAAAATCTCTATTGTCAGAGTTCGTTGGAACTCGAAACGTGGACCGGAATTCACGTGAGCGCGAGGATCAGATGATGCGCAAATATCCTAACATGTTCAAGCACTCCGTGTCAAATTCTTCAGGTACTATTTAATTTTCGGGACAAAAATTCTTTCAACTATGGGATGATGTAACATCCCGGGAAATTTTTTTTTATTTACTATTTAATTTTCGGGACGAAAATTCTTTCAACTAGGGGATGATGTGACAATCCGGATTTTCCAGGTTAACTCCGTTAACATAATCTAGTTAAATACTAACCAAGTTAATATAACTTCAAACCTCAGGGACCAATTCTTTGAAACTTCAAGGACTAATTATGTAACCAGTCCAAACTCAATTCAGTTTGACTTTGAAAATCAAAGTTTGGTAATTGTGTTCCTGTTGACTTTTGAAAGTCAACTAACCATTTTTCTAACTCCATCCAAACTTGAGGGACCAATTCTGTCTATTTCTATTCTTGAATACATGAAAATAGGAGGACTGTTTCTGTATTTATCCGAAAGTCAATTTTGTTGACTACTAAAAGTCAAACTCGCAGTCCTTGATCCGAATTCGAATCCCATGATCGAATTTTGTTTGATTCTGTAACTGTTATTCAAGTTAATACCATTCACGACCATTATCAGACCAATTAACAACTTCATAAATCGTGAATTAAACCCAACAATGAGCATTAAACTGAAACCGTCGACCACGATCGTATTGAACATTAAATTCGCTTAAACCTGATGTTAACCTCACAAATTGAACTCCGGCGCACTTAATTCGAACACCATTGAAGTAAATGCACACATCAAACTCGTCGGAATCACAGCAGAAGTCGCCGTAGGTCAACCCGGTTGCTGTCGGCACCTGTTTTAGTCAGACACCTACAATCTGAATCAAATTCTGGTAATTACCTACACCCTCACCTACATTTTCATTTGTTTAGTGAAAGCCGTATAAATTCCAGGGCTTACAACATCGGATTGAATCAATCAAGTAATCTAGGGTTCATACAATTCCAGTTTGGTCGAACCCTATCAATTCGATGTCAATTTATGAAATTGAACACCCCCATAGAATCGCCTATAAGACTGGATTGAAAGCCCTATGAAATCCACGGCTTATATCATCGAATCGAGCATGATCCAGATTCTAGGGTTTGTCCATATTTCAATTTGGGGGTTTTGATCTTAACGACTGTCTCAATCAAATTAAACCACAGGGTTGGATTCGTAACCCTCTGTTTATCAAAAACCCCATGAATCAAACAGTTTCTAATATCAGAATTTATCCAATCAAATTCACGTTCATATCTAGGATTTCGACCTGTTTTCCTAAATTTAACGATCTTAGACCATTTTCTTTTGCAATTAATCACACACACAAGTTCGCAAGCATCTGTTTAACAAAACCCCTATGTTGTATTGGTCGATCATCATCGAAATCGACAGATTTGGACTGGGTTTGATCGTGCGTGATATTGGGTAGAGGATACACTGGACTTGTTTAATAAAACCATTTGAAACCGGGTTATGTCGCGATACCCTAGCGAGCGGGATTGGTTAGGACTGTGTGCGTGTGTGGGAGAGACCCGAGTTCGAGGCTGGGCTCCCACATTTTATTTTTTAAAGCAGTTTTATTATATTTAATTATTAAAAACCAAACCCGATATTATTATAATTTTACATTAATGTGTTTTAGCCCGGGAAACCACCCGTAGGCTTGGGTTTGGTTTTATAACCCATTTTTATATTATTTTCCACTTTTAAAAATAATATATTTATGTTATTATCGAATAAAAATAATATATTTATATAATTTTCAAACCGTGACTCCTAGTATAAAATAATACATAGTTTTATATTATTTCGCCTCGTTTAATTAATTCGTGTGACGTTTTAAAATTTTAAATAATATAATCTGTTATATTATTTACCCACGTTTATATATCCGATTAAAAATAATATATTTATTATTTTTCCATACAAATGATTATTTGGTTAATCCTACGAACCTAAGAATAATATATTAAATTATATTATTTTCCTAATATTTGTAAACGACTCGAACGTACAAATTTTCGTATTTGTTTAATTATTATTCGTTATCAACATACGACACGTAACGCTTCAATCGTAAATTTGGTATTAAGAATCTTTGTTCCCGTAGATACGTTCGTCCACTCTTAAATCCTTAGAATGCGTTAAGACGTTCTAACCTTCCGTGTCGTCGTCACAAATCCCATTATGTCCCTAATTGTTATGTTTATATTCTAGGGCATACGTGATCCGTTTCAGGCTAACACTTGTGGTTTCTATTTCATACTTGTGTGATAGTACCTACTACGCAACGCAGGTGAGTTTTCATGGCCCCTTTTTACTGTTTTAACTTGAGGGAGAAAACATGATTCGGCTATTTTGAGATTTTTGTAATTCATATGTTATCAATGTTAAAGCTAAGCGTAACACGCTATCATTGAAAGTCCTCAACACACATCGAACCGTTAATATGGATCTTAGCGAGGTAATGTTTAGTAGTACTACTGGGTTTGACAAATCCCACCCGCGTTAGTCGCGCTAACTCGATTGGAGATCGAACGGGTGAAATGTTAGCCTACTCACATCGTCGGGGTTGATTGACCTGGCAGGAGGCAAATAAACAAACAGTCAGCTTCGGTTGTGAGTGCTTAAGTAAAACCTGAACATAGGTTAGCTACCTATAGATACATATTGAATGATCCGTAATCTGGTAAACGTTTATTTATATACTGAAACCTGTGAACTCACCAACCTCGTGTTGAAATCTTTTCTTACATGTTTTCTCAGGTCGCAAAGATAAGGCACAGGTGCACACATAGGACATGCATGAGATTCTCCTTTTGATTTATGTTTTATTTAATTGTTTGGACTTTCTGTGAATTATGTTTGGGTTGGACTTTTTAGGCACGTGTGTTTTGCACATTTACTTTCTTTACACTTCCGCGTTAAACTCTTATTGTTATGATATTTTCATTTGAGTCCCATGTAGAGTCGTTCAATGTAACTAATGACTGAGATCCTGGTTTGTCACTTCCCAAATGGTAAAACTCCGTTAGATGAATTTGGGGGTGTGACATTTCAACACACACATTCTCATTATCTTTTAATTTCTGATTTACCGTATGCATCGATTTAATATCACAAATGGGATTTATGTTGTCATCCATAACCCTCAAAATTTTATCCTTCATTGAGACACAGTTAGAACAAAAAATGTTAGAGTTAGAAACTATCTCAGCTTTTACTTCTGAAACAAGATGCACCATGAGCCATGAATATGTCATCATCAGCTTCACTCGTTTGGTCAACAATGACAGACTTTGCATCAATTTCTGATTAATTCAGATCAGCTTCAACTGACTGGAAACTTACTTCAGTCTCTACATCACTCTCGGTAGACTGAGTACTTTCACCGGAACGAATACTCTCACCGGAACGAATACTCTCACTATAACTTAAATTTGCAGAAAAGTTACTTTTAGAATCACTCTGCTTCTTTAATACTTCTTTTATCAAGACTACAAACGCTTAAGTATTAACTTTACCCTTCTTCTTCAATGCTTCCCATAGATCTCTTGAAGTTGGACACTTCACGAGACTATGAAAGATTTCTTTTGGTAAAGATATCATTAAAGTTTCACACGTCTTCATCTCTCGATCAAACATCTGCTTTTCTGTTTCAGTAAGAGCTGACACTGGTTTACAAACATCATAATATCCCATATAGTCATATCTAGGACGCACATATCCTTCAAATATGGGTGTCCAAAAATTTTCATCAGTTTCTTATACGAACTGTTCGAACCGAACTTTCCAGCTACGGTAATATGATATGCACAAAAGCCTCAGTGGCATAGTTCCAATCGCATTACCATCACAAGAAATTGACATTTTAATTTTTTTACGAAAATATCCGGAAAAATTCCCGCCAAAATACTCTTTTTAAAAATTTAAAAAATTCATAATTTCAAAACAAGCATATAAACTTTCCCTAAAAATTTTGAACAAGAAAAAATTTCCAGCCAAATTTTTTTTTATGAACACTAGCGAACTTAGTAAGTTCGCCTGAAACTAGATCGCTTGAAACTACCTGAGCGCACTTAGTAAGTTCGTCTGAAATAAGCTGAGTGAACTTAGTAAGTTCGCCTGAACATAGCTAAGCGAACTTGGTAAGCTCGCCTGATTAAGTTCGCTTGTAACTGAATCAGCAAGTTCGCCTGGTTCAGCAGCAAGAACTCAGGAAGATGAACTCTTCAACCAAAACACGAATGAAAAATTCTGAAAATCATCATAACTTGCTAAATTGATGGAATTTGATGAAAATTGAACCGTAGGATTGAGTATAATGTGATTTAGAACACTTCTAATGGATTAATTTCTCCAAAATCACCTCCATTTTGATGAAATCAGCCCCAAAATTCTCTTAAGAACTTGAAAACTCCATGAACATGAAAATTTGCAAAAGTCAACCAATTTCTTGTCAATTCATACACGAATCGTCACAAATCATGAGCATAGGCTCTGATACCACTTGTAGGTCCACATGACTCTCCTATAGATCTTACTCGAGACGTGACGTATCAATAACACGGATTGCTGAATCCAACCGTATCACTGATTGTTTATACGAGATGACAGAAACGATAACAATCACATAATGTAAATAATCTTCTTCTTGTATTTCCTTATCAGACACTGATTACAATCTCTATCAGATTCTCAGGTCTGATCTCTCTAAAGTCTCCAAGTCTTGTAATCTCAACACTAAGACTTGCAAACACCTTTTTATAGTAAAACACAAAACCACACAGCACCATAGGCGAACTTATCAAGTTCGCTCCAAAAGATGCTTAGGCGAACTTGTTAAGTTCGCCCCTCTAAGAACTTACACATATTTGTTTGCTACAGTTACAAATTCATGCTCTAACAGTTGGCCACTGGCCACCGCCACACGCCGCCGCCTCCCACCATAGCTAGAACCCCCTTCGCCGTCGCACGCCACCGCCGCTGTGACTGGGTTCCCTCCTGCGCAATTTGTGTGACGTTTTGTAGTGTTTTTCATGTACGTGTCATCTAGCATGACGTTCGTTGAACAAAGATGTTACAGATCTGGTTATCGTCAAAGGTATAAATCTAAACACCATATGGTTGGTTATTTAATATTGTTTAGACGTGTGTAATCTGATCACTGAAAGGAATACAGATCTGCCCTGCTAATGGTATTAATAAATCACTTTCGCTAAAATATATATGTGATTTATTTATTTAAAAGGTTTAAATAATTAATGTTTTAAAATTTAAAACAGGTACCGTGATTTCCAACAGTGTTATCAGAGCCACCTTTACGCGCGTTTAGACATTTTTTTTTAAATCGATCTATTGTTTTATTTGTCAAAACTTTTGTTTGACAGAAGATCGAGCCTTTTTCGTTTCTTGTGATTGTGTTGAATGAATCGAACACTAGAGACCCGTGGTTGTGTTGTTTGTTGATTGGTGTTAGGACATGGATTGAATGACAAAAGCTTTGTAATAGTTTAGGTCTTATTGTCGTTATGTTTTGTATGTAATTGTTTAGTTTTGTCTAAGTATAAATACAAGTTCTGCAAGAGGCGAACTTGATAAGTTCGCCTGGTCTATTAGAGGCGAACTTGTTAAGTTCGCCTGTTGCCGAACATGTGTCTATAAATATAGAGTTTACAGAGTCTGTTTAGTACGCGTAAGATAGATTGAACAATCAAGTATTCTGTAAACTCTGTTTGGTGATATAAAAGAGAAAGTTTATTTACCGATGTTTCTATTGTCGATTGTTATACAAAGCGTTAATACGGTAGGATTCCGCACTCCTCGTTAACGCTACGTCCTGTCACGAGATCGATCTAAGATGAGTGAAGTGGACCTACAAGTGGTGTCAGAGCCTTTGCTCGTGATTTGCGTTTAATTCTTGGTGATTAGAGACGTTTTTGTGTACAATTTGACAATAAATTGAGCATTTTTGTATTCATGGAGTTTACAAGTTCTTGAAACTGTTTTTACTGCTGAATTCGTGAATTCGAGGTTGATTTTGGTGAAATTGATCCGATAGAAGTGTTCTAATTCATGAAATACTAAATCCTACGATTCAATTTCTTCAAATTCCTTCTAATCTGTTAGAAATGATGATTTTTGGTGCTGGTTGTTCGTGTTTGGGCTAAAGTTCTTGCTTAGTTTGTTTCAGCTGGTTTAGGCGAACTTGTTGAAAGTTGTTACAGGCGAACTTAGCAAGCGAACTTATTAAGTTCGCTCCTCTCAGTTTAAGCGAACTTAGTAGGCGAACTTATCTGTAAGCGAACTTATTGGATTTCTTGGGTAAGAGAACTTGTCAAGTTCGCTTGATATCAAATTCGCTTGTTTTGGCTGAAGCGAACTTATTATCTTCGCCTAAGGGAGTTTTGTTTTCAAAACTTGGAAATTTTTTTCTAAAAAATGGAAAATATGGTGCAAGTGACAAATATGTTAAATTACGACAACGAGATTGGTACATCTCATAAACCGCCCAAATTGTTAAGTCTTGCAGATTATTCCAACAGGAAAGATCGGTTTGATCAGTTCGTATCTTTTACTGATACAAGCTTATGGATTCCAATCTTGGAGGGTTATACGCATCCGACATATACTTGGATGGGAAAGGATGATGTTTCGAAATCAGTACCTGCATTAACCACAGAAGAAAAATTATTGTTTCACAGAGAAAAGACGGCAATGGCCAGTATCTCAATGTCTCTTCCAAAAGAAATTTATCACGGCCTTAAACAATTCAGAACTTCTCAACAATTGTGGGAGGCGTTGCAAAAGAGATGTGAAGGTAGTTTGGATGTTAAGAAAAGCCGAAAAGAATTACTGAAGAAGCAGTTATTAGTATTCAGGAATTTTCAAAATGAATCTTTAGATGATCTTGCAACAAGATTCTATCATTTGCTGAGCGAGTTGTCAAGTGCTTCAATGGTTTTTGAGACTGAAGAGATAAATAATAACTTTTTGGAGGCATTACCATCAAAATTTGATGTGTATACGGTTTTGATTAAAGAGAATGTCAAGTATAAAACCATGTCGCTTGAAGAGGTTCTTGGGAAGATTCAATCACATGATATGAATATGAAGAAGAAGGAAACCAATATGGAGCATATTCAAGATCCTTCAATGAATTTTGCTAAATCTTCTGGAAAAACTGGTGTAGGGGTTGCGTTCTTTTCTAGTGATTCTCAAGATGTTTCTCATGATCTTTGTTCTGGGGTTTCAAGTCATTCAGGCTTCTCTGCGAATACAAATTCTTCATCATCTGGAATACATAGTTTGAATCAAAGAGTTGCTGATGATTATCTAGCAATGTTTTCTTCCTTTATGTCTTCTTATGAAAATTTTATTGGAGGAAAAATTCATGATCCAGAGGTTATTGAAGAAGATTTCAGACAAATTGATCCTATTGATCTAGAAGAAATGAACATTCAATGGAATATGGCTATGCTTATACGACAAGCAAAGGATTTTTTGAAGAAGACTGGAAGAAAGTATATAGGGTCAAATAGTCGTTCACGCATGGGATTTGATAAAACCAAAGTTCGTTGCTATAATTGTCAAGAGTATGGTCATTTTGCCAAAGAATGCGTGAAGCCGAAAGTTGAATTTGATTCTCAGAAGAAGCCTTATAACTTTCAGAACAATCGTAATCCGTCACATGGTTCTTCTAATTCTGGAAATTCTAATCATGCATCTGCATCATCTGCTTTGGTTGCTCAGAATGATGAAAATTATGACTGGGGTATTCATCTTGAAGATTTGGTTGGTTCGGTAAGTCAAGTGTTTGTAGCTGAGATTCATTCTACTAAATATGAAGAGTCAACTGATGATGATAGCTCAAGTGATGGTGAGAGCTTGCCAAGTGCTGATGAAGAAATTGATCAAGTACAAAATGGTGAGACTAAGATTGCATCTGGTGTATGTGAAGATGATATTGTTTTAACTCAAAATTCTTCTGATGGTGCTGATTCTGAAAATATCCCGATTGCAAAAGTCTTCATGGCAGATATGTCAGATCCTTCAAAGGTAAAAGATTCTGTCTGTCACGTTTATTACTCAAATTGCAAAAGTATAAAAGATAAAATGCAAAAAGTAATGGATGATAACACAAATTTAATTTGTGATATGAAATCAATGCATTCAGTTAATCAAAAATTGAAAGATAATGATAAATTGTGTATAGATAGAATTGAGTCTTTGAAAAGAGATTTGAACACTTTGGGATTGATATATAAGGAACAAAAATATCATCTGGATATGGCTTATGCTGAGATAGAGAAGCGAAAGGAAATTGTCGCTCAGAAGAACAAAGAAATTTCTGATAAAGAATCTGAGGTGATCAAATTACATAGAAAGCTGGAAAACTTTGAAAATTCATCTGTAGTATTGGATTACTTTAATGCAAATGCTGATCCTACTAAGAGGGTTGCTGGAATTGGATTTGTTCCTCCACCATTCAATGCAAATTATGTGGTTGAACCAGAGATTATTCATGAAGAGGAAATTGATCCAAAGACAGTGTTGAAGGTGAATCTAGTAACTGGTGAAGATATGATCTATGATTCTGATTCTGAGGATGAGATGTTTGATGATAATAAGGTTGAAGGAATTCCAAAGGAAGTGCAAATTGATGAACCAAAAGTAGTGAAGAATGTTACCCGTGATAGATGTATTTTAACAGAACTGGATGAGGTGAAAGTTGTTCAGCCTAATCTTTCAAAAACACTACAATCAAGTGGATTTGTTGTTGCTGGTTATCAGAAGAAGAATTCATCGATGGTGACTAAACAAGTTTTTATTCCAAAGAAGCCAGTCTACTGTACAGAAAAATCTTCTGAAGCTTGTTCATCAGACGGGTCATCAAATTCAAGAAAAACTACTTATATCAGAAATCATCAAGATAGAAGAGTTTATTTTCATTGTAATGAGGCTGGTCATATTCTGATTCACTATCCTTATAAGAATCAAGGCAAATTAAAATGTGATCCCTCACAAAAACAAGCAGTGCCGATTCTGAAAAGACAAACTGGGGAAAAGCCTACGTGTAGTGTTGAAAATAATATGCCTTGTCAATCATTTGCTAAATCTTCGGGATTTAAGCAACATGATAAGCGTATTTTTAAACCTGTTGTTTTTCAAAAGAAGTATGAGATTCCACCTGCTGGAATTCAAAAAGAGTCTCAACCTGAGGTCAAACTTTCTAGACCACAAAGAAGAAGACGTAACAGAAAACTAAAGAAATTTTTGGAAATACCTGATTCTGATAATCATAAATCTAATACTGTTTTTCCAAATAATCATAATTTCTAATCTTTGAAAAGGTCTAATCATAAATCTTATGTTCCAAAGGTTGATGACAATGTTAATTGTGAGTTACTTGAAGTTGTTTATTTTGATCCATCTGGACGACCCAAGATCACAATGGCTTGGGTTCCAATTTCTAACTGATTTTCTTTGTTTATGTAGGGACAACCAAGGAGGACTATCAACAATACGTGGTATGTGGATAGTAGTTGTTCTCGACATATGACAGGGAATATTCGTTTGTTGGAAGATGTGATTAATATTGATGGTGGTTATGTCGTTTTTGCTGGAAATAAAGGCGGGTACATAACGGGTCAAGGTACTTTAAAGAATGAAAAAGTCAAATTTGAGAAAGTGAACTATGTGGAGCAACTTGAACATAATCTTTTAAGCGTATCTCAAGTGTGTGACAATAAATTTTCATTTTATTTCAATGATTCTGAGTGTTATATCTTGAAACCGGGCTTTGTGATTCTTGACGAATGGATTCTAATGAAGGCTCCAAGGATAAATGACACATATGTCCAAGACATGAGTGTTGCTACTACTACGGATTCAATTCCTACTTGTTTACTCTCCAAGGCGTCTGAGTCAGATTCAATTTTGTGGCACAGGAAACTTGCTCACATCAATTATCAGAAAATGAATTATCTTGTGAAGAATGATCTGGTTTTTGGTGTTCCGAAAATGAAATTTTCAGTTCCCGGTGACTGTATTCCTTGCAAGAAGGGGAAACAACACAAGAAGTCCCAGAAATCTAAGACAAAGAATTCTATTGTAACTCCTTTGGAGCTACTGCATATGGATTTGTTTGGACCGATTAGTATCAGGAGCATTGGCGGTAAATCTTACTGTCTGGTGGTAACGGATGATTTCTCTAGATTTTTATGGGTTAAGTTCCTTGCTTCTAAAGCCGAAACCATAAAGTTGGTACAATTCTTAATCCTGGGTTTAAAGAATTTATTCAAACAGAAAGTCAGAATAATTAGGAGTGACAATGGCAGTGAATTTAAGAATAGCAAAATGGGTTATTATCTCTTCAAAAGGGAATTCATCATGAATTCAGTGCGCCATATGTACCTCAACAAAATGGTGTTGCTGAACAAAAGAACAGGACTTTAGTTGAAACTGCACGTACGATGCTTGCTGATTCTAAGCTTCCAGTAACTTTTTGGGCTGAGGCTGTAAATACTGTGTGTCATGTT
The DNA here is from genome assembly GCA_023525975.1 of Smallanthus sonchifolius. NCBI lineage: Eukaryota > Viridiplantae > Streptophyta > Magnoliopsida > Asterales > Asteraceae > Smallanthus > Smallanthus sonchifolius. Next base: position 52,268,637 of record CM042034.1, read on the forward strand.
TTGAACCGAGTCTTGACCGTTAAGCGACACAACAAGACGTGCTATGAGTTGCTTAATAATCGTAAGCCGAATCTGGAATATTTACTACCTTTTGGTAATCCATGCCCTTTTGAAAGTTCGTGATGTCCCAACCAAGTTCAGTGCTAAGGCAATTAAAGGGATATTTCTAGGGTATGATGCTAATTCTACTACCAAGAGGGTTTATAACAAAGAGACTTGCCAAGTTAAAGAATGGTTTCATATTGACTATTCTAATCGGTCTTTACCTCAAATGGCGATTGGACCAGACTGGGATTTTGATTATGAGAATTTATTCAAGTCTTTTCATTTACCTTATGATATTTCTCTTGTGGAAGCTGCTGTTTTGTATGACTCATGTCAAGATGCACAGAATAGTGGTTTTCTACCGACTGCGGTTCCACATTCATTTGTTCCTTCTACATCTGCTCCAGATCCTAATGCTGCTTCTTGTTCGGGAACACAAGAGTCTGATAGTGAAAATGAAAATGTTATTTTCCAAGATTCTTCTGCTGATCCGTTGATTGTTGATGAACCTTCTATTTTGTCACAGGACCAGGAGGAGATTCCTACAAATCTGGACTCGGGGATACTAGTTAATTAAGATCTGTCTTATCATTCTGATACAACTCAAGTTGGTGTGTTGCCAGTTCCTGAGGTTGCATCAATCAAGGAACTCAAAGCTCATCCGATTTCAAATATCATTGAGGATTTGCGTGATGGAGTGCAAACGCGTTCTACTCTTGACAACTCTTGTTTGTATACATGTTTTAACGAGACTGGTGTTTTTCATGTTTATCACACCCCTAAATTTATTTACTTAATAAATAAATACAGGTTGCAACGATTGGTTCATTACACGATAGCGGAAGCTGTAATGATGATTTCTAAGACTTGATTACATATACTATTACTAAAACTAAATAAATACAATGATCTAAGTCCTTCTAGTTCAATGGTCGACTTGAGACTTGATAATCTATGCCCGTCCAGTTACTAGGACTTGTTCCAACATAGCTAGCCTATTCCAACCGCTCCATGGCTAAAGGTTACCTGAGAAACATACTTGAAAGTGTCAACACAAAGGTTGGTGAGTTCACAGAGTTTGTTAATTTAGTACAGTTAGTTTTTCCCGAAAAACTAGACATGACTTAACCGTCATAAAATAAGTAGTTTTTCTTTAAAAATATGCCCATGACTTTACCGTCACAAAATAAGTAGTTTTCCTTTGAAAACATTCTCATGACTTAACCGTCATAAAATACGTAGTTTTCCTTTGAAAACATGTTCATGACTTTACCGTCATAAAATAAGTGGTTTTCCTTTGAAAACATTCCTATGACTTAACCGTCATAAAATACGTAGTTTTCCTTTGAAAACATATACTTGACTTAACCGTCATCAAATAAGTAGTTTTCCTTTGAAAACATGCCCATGACTTAACCGTCATAAAATAAGTAGTTTTCTTTTGAAAACATATACATGACTTAACCGTCATCAAATAAGTCGTTTTCCCCAATCAAATAGTTCTTGTAAATCCAATTGTTCACAAATTGTTCCAAGTATATATATATGATAAACAGAATAAGTAATGTTGACCCATTTGTAAACTAGCTAATAATACAAAGAATATGTTCATACATGAGGCGTAACCAAACCATGACAATTGTTCTTTTGCCCCTCATATTCGTTATCAGATGCTATGCGGCCATAAATCCTCCAGATTGTGGTTAGCGCGACTAACCATGACCGGGGGACGTCACTCCCCATAGTACTATTCATAGGACCCTAGGCTACAGTTAATGGTTACTAAATTGTTCCAAGGGACTTTACGAGCTCTATAATTGTTCATAGTCATGCAAACATAAAGGTCGGGTCTTGTTCTCTTGTTACCATATGAAAATATTTATAAATGTGTTTCCTGTTTTCTCAAATGTATCAAACATTTATTTTTCATGCTTTCAGATATTGTAAGTAATTGTGTCACAAAAGTTAAACCAAAATGTTCGTGTTGTCAAACATGTAAGCAAATATGTTTCATATTTTCAAATATGTTATGTAAGTATGTTTCTCCCCCGATGTTTATAAAACATTAAAAAGCTAAAAGAGGGGCCGTGAACTCACCTTGTGTCCGACGATACCCTAGCACAGTAACTGGTTAGGAATTACTCAACTATACGAACCCTAAACACAAAAGGGTAATTGGTTGTTAAGACTGGACGTCTTACATGCACTTTGTTCACCCACTTATGTACACCCTGTCAAAGATGTGTTTGTTTTAGAAAAGAGTGTTTCGAGTTACGACTCGTTGGTGATTATTATTTTTGTTACCTATGTGTCCTTGGACACGAACACCTTGTATTGTGACATAATGTTGACATAACACATGAGCAAATAATCATTACATATTACTTCCAAATAATAGCACGTATCGTCCATAATAATAGCACATAATATATATATATATATATATATATCTATACTATATTATTTCACTGTTTGTCACAGCGAAAATTTATAATGTCTTGTTAATATAATAATCAAACAAATATTTAAATATTTTATTTTGCTTGACTTGTAATAATATCGTTTTAAAACTTGATTCTTTTCAAAACGTCTTTATTTTGTAATGACCATTATCTTTTATCAAACATATTTCTAGGTTTATAAAACCGTTATTTCCATAAAATTGTTTTTACCAAGTATACTCATGTTTCACATTTATTCGAGTCACATTGTTTATCAAAAAGTCATAACCATCGCTTAGTTATATTATTTATCAAATCACTCATGATTAATATTCCTGCGTTTTTATTTATAAAAGTTGTGCTATTTTAACACGCTAAACTTCGTGTAATATATTATACTCGTGTTTTCAAGTGTCAATTTTATAGATCTATCTATATGCATGTGTATCAACTTGTTCATAACAACACATTATGTCAAAAGTATGTATTTCCCATATATGTTTAAATCTAGGGTCCTACACACACATATACGAACATATTTTCATACTCAAAGTTTTACATATATTTCTAGATCCGTGTGTTTTAAATGACTAAAAATACATAACTAATATCATAAATGTCAAGCTCTACACATGCTTGCATACATCTATCATCTAGTATACTTTTCTGAAACAAAGATACATACACACATAAATACATATATACGACACACAACACGTATTCCCATGTTCTAAACACTAGATCGGGTTCTCTTTTACTTGTTAGTTCACTTAGCTACAAGTATTTTATGAAAACATCTCATCTTTAGGTGAACAAAGTGTATTTTAAGCCATGATATAAAGAAAAGGAAGAGTTTGTGAGGTATTATACCAATAGGAAATGAAGATGGCGATTCTAGAGAGGTAAAGAAGGTGATCCTCGAGTTTGTAGCTAGATTCCGTGTATACCTCCTCTTGAATGTTCCTTGAAAATCCAAATGGGATGGTTTGAGCTTGACTTCTAGTGCTAAATCTCAAGTAAAAGAATTAGGTGTGTGGGTGGATCTAGAGCCGAAAGGAAGAAGAACAAAACAAGAATTCTTGTTTTGTTCATGAACACACACTTATATACTAAAATAGATGGAGTATGATCTTGTCTATAATCTTAATCATGAGATAGGGGATAGCTTGAGTGTAGTGTTAAACAAGATCAAATGATGGCATGGTAGTGTCATATGAAGTGTGTAAGAGGGTAGAGTGTTCTAGTAGTTGATTGGGTATGGATCATGACATCAAACAATTGAGTAGGAAGAAGATTTGGATGTAGGGGTGACCCCACTAGGACCTCTCGGCAGAAAGGGGGCCAAGGGGGTGGGTTGGGTTTAGTAGTTGGCTAGGTGTGTTTAGGTAAAGATATTTAAGTCATTAGGTGATTTAAATCTCGCTTAGGATGACAAATGGTAATTTTTGTTCGGTTTTGATGCATTAAAGGCATACGAGTTAGTAACTAGTTCAATATTATATGCTTTATTTATGAGTGACTAAACACATACATATATATATGTGTGTGTGTGTATATATATATATATATATATATATATATATATATATATATATATATATATATTAGGTGGTTGAATGTTGTGGTAGATAATAAAAGAAGCCTTCATACCATAATTATAATGAAGTTGGATTGTGAATCCATACATAATCATCATTACAACTAGACTTTAGGGTGGAGTGTTGGGTTAAGCAAAATGATGACAAAGTTGGTGTTGATGAAGATGTGATTGAAATAAACACGATATATGACCCAAAATTAGTACCCGTTTTAATAAATAAAAATTCGGAGTTATGATTATATTATATATATATATACACTCTTATATATGAACATCTTTATTTTAGGCGCGTTAACGATAACTCTAGAAATGTTTTTACGAGAATCTTTCATATATATCATAAAATATATATTCAAGACTTAATCGTTGGAACATGATCGTTTATTTAGAATACAATTCTAAATATTTTTCCGTTATAATAGTTGATTGCTATCGTTTGCGTTTATACGAATTTTTACATATGCATTAACCGTTAATTCTTATTATTACTGCGGTATAAACAATCGATGCATTATGTTTGCTAGACTTTTGTCGTTCGAGTGTACGATTTGGAGTGATTCAGGGAACATATTAACGTAAACACATTTTAGTCGTGTACGGACGATGTTCTTGGAAATTCCGGGTGTCACATTCTCCCCTTGTTAAATAGGTTTCGTCCTCGAAACTTGATCTAAGTATCCCTCTAGGGTTGATTCCCTCTATTCTGATCAGAGCTTTGTATCCTTAGTTCGTTTCTAGACCGTGGGGAGAATTTTTTATTTCTACTTACTTAATAGTCGGTTTGAAAGTAAAGCGAATACTTCTTCTGATTAACGATATAAGATGTGCAAGGACCCCTTATTTGATTATCCTCATTATGGTGGAATTGTGTGTTATTCATCTCTGGTAATGAAAGAAATGGTGTCTGAGAATCTTGAGTGTATGCCGATACATACCCTCTATTCATATACACATTATGATGCACAATAGCAAGATCTCTATAGATCTTTGAAAAGAATTACTCGACGGGGTGCTCAGGTTTTAGTCGAAGATTGGGTAGCAATGACACAATATGAAAATGAATCATTATGTTTGTCCCTCTTGTGCTTCTCGAAAGCATTTTCTCGGACTAAGACTTTATTCTTATTTCAGGTTTCGTGTTTTCTAGGATCTTCCTTTCCATGTGTCTTAATGGATCTAAGATTTTGAGGTTCCTTGTGACCTCTTACTAGAAAAGATCGAGTTTAATCACCACTTTGCCCATTGCTTGCACTACCTTTCCGCGGCAGACTAGCATTTGGGTTGTATCGTCCTGATATGTAATTCATGACTTGACTACCATGCTCTCAAAGTAGGTAAGCCATATGGAGTTCTATGTTTGTTTGGAATGTTCACATTCCGTCTAGGTGAGGAAACGAACAGTGAGACTGTGAGCATGGTCTCATAGAATTAGTGTTTTCCCCAAAGTGGGCTATGGGTTTGCCAACCCATTAAGTTGGCAGAAAGGGTTGACGGCCAATTACTCGTCATACAGTGTGTCTACACTTCCCTGGCATTCAGATGGTACTTTGGTGGCTTACCATTATGTATTCCACTCATACCAGCCATAGCCTCAAAGTCCTTAGTACAAGGACTCAGTTCTTAACATTGAGGTAATGAGTGTTGAACACCAAAATTTTGTACTTTTCCTGAGCAGGTGATAAGAAGTCATTGATTAACGATAGATGCCCTAGAGCTTCATAATCATAGAAAACTGGAAATGAGAGATGTGACCACGTCTTTCCTCTAGGCTGATAACTGGGATCCATTCAACAAGATGATCTTTGGGGAAATGCTGGTATGAAATGGTATAAAATTATCCTTCTCGAATCCTTGTGGACAGTGGTCTGTTGTGAACAGCTCGAGCTTACGTCCCTTATGCATATCATGAACAAATGAGATTAGCATGAAATTCCACATTTGGGACTCCTTTAAGAGTTTTGCATGTCGTTTTCCTGTTAGTGCGACAATAGTCGTTAGTCCACACTTAGGTTTCTTTGGCATTCGCTTGAGCATCAACCCTGGCTTATCCATTACCAAGAGAATAGTCAGACTTAAAGGTATATTGAATGTCAATGGCTGCGAGAGCAACCCTGTTTGACCGATATTCTGAAATGTCAGATTAGCTACGTGTCTCACATAGAGCTTCCACAATACCTCATAGGTGCTATGTGTATGCGGGTCAGAAATATTTTCTGCCCTATTACCGGAGTTAGTGCTCGGCACTCTTGACGAAAATTTCAAGTATATGTGAGACTAAATTGTACGATGGATCTTGATATTATGCTATAATTTCCCACAAAAATTGTGCAACTATTGTAAGTGTTAGTTGTGGTAACGCTCAATTTGAAGCATTCCTGACAAGTAGAATCTCAAAGAATGAATTTGCGAATTCCTTCGTCGTTTAGGATTCACTAAGGATTGGTTGAATTCAATTTGAATTTCTCTCGTTCCTCCAAAACTAGGAGAATGCTTTGTGAACATCTAATTGAGAAGTCCGATTTGTTAAGATCCAATCCTTAATTAATTGACTGAGAACATGGTTTGATCATTAGCTTAGACAGCAAGACTCACTAAAGTTCTCATGCACTGCAAATTATGATTACGTGTGCACCCGTAATGATAATTTGCCTTGCCTGATCCCTATAGTGTTTCTCCTATCCCTAGCTCTTAATCAAAAGGGATTTGAAATGATGATTAGATTGCGTTTGCACATTTGTATAGGAGTGTGTATTGTTTTATCAGATTACTCTTAATTATGTGTACCAATACTCATGAATCTGCCGAATATGGCTGTTGTCGGATGAGGCTAATGGTAGAGAGGCACCACCAGTGTCTCTAAAAATAAAATGTGCATGGTGAAATTCAGGCACTATGTGTTGGGCAGAGATCCTCAAATGAGTGTCGAGCAACTCGTGCTCCAAGTCTGTATATATGCATGGATCCACATGATCCTGATGTATGTCTGGGTCTCCTGACCCTTGGAGTTCTCTCCCATTTAGTCCTGTTTTATTCACCTTGAATTCCCTTCTGTCTGGGCAATCATGTCTGCCATACATCATGGCAACAGTCTAGGCACCTGATCCGACAACTTATGAAGGAGAGCAAATACGTTAGAAAGATAGTTGCCTCCATGGCTGGAGTAGTTGTGGTGCAGGTATAGGTACATATTCTGGTACGGGTTTAACCTGTTGTGATACCAAGATCGGTAACTGACGATTGTTGCCGTCGTCGTCCAAGCTTAGCTCGTAACTCGATCTTCTAAGGTTGCAGTATGCTGAGTACCCGTTATTCTTGACTAGTAATCCGAACAGTAACATGTTGTAAGTGTTTATTATTTCCACATTGTTGTATGTGTTTAAGTGTTCATTACATGTGCCATGTAATTGTATTAGTGTAGCTAATGATACTCTAGTGTAACTCCATACACTAATAGTCTACACAATTTGTTCGGCAACGGTTGGAATTCCTATATTCAAGTCTTGGGTGTTCTTAGTGTGATGCAAGTCTTAGAAATCTTGGTCCCTAAATGAGTCCGGTTAGAGCCTAGGTGTCACTAAGGAAACCTAATTCGCTAAAATCATTGCTCTGATACCAATCTATCACACCCCTAAATTTATTTACTTAATAAATAAATACAGGTTGCAACGATTGGTTCATTACACGATAGCGGAAGCTGTAATGGTGATTTCTAAGACTTGATTACATATACTATTACTAAAACTAAATAAATACAATGATCTAAGTCCTGCTAGTTCAATGGTCGACTTGAGACTTGATAATCTATGACCGTCCAGTTACTAGGACTTGTTCCAACATAGCTAGCCTATTCCAACCGCTCCATGGCTAAAGGTTACCTGAGAAACATACTTGAAAGTGTCAACACAAAGGTTGGTGAGTTCACAGAGTTTGTTAATTTAGTACAGTTAGTTTTTCCCGAAAAACTAGACATGACTTAACCGTCATAAAATAAGTAGTTTTTCTTTGAAAATATGCCCATGACTTTACCGTCACAAAATAAGTAGTTTTCCTTTGAAAACATTCTCATGACTTAACCGTCATAAAATACGTAGTTTTCCTTTGAAAACATGTTCATGACTTTACCGTCATAAAATAAGTGGTTTTCCTTTGAAAACATTCCTATGACTTAACCGTCATAAAATACGTAGTTTTCCTTTGAAAACATATACATGACTTAACCGTCATCAAATAAGTAGTTTTCTTTTGAAAACATGCCCATGACTTAACCGTCATAAAATAAGTAGTTTTCTTTTGAAAACATATACATGACTTAACCGTCATCAAATAAGTCGTTTTCCCCAATCAAATAGTTCTTGTAAATCCAATTGTTCACAAATTGTTCCAAGTATATATATATGATAAACAGAACAAGTAATGTTGACCCATTTGTAAACTAGCTAGGAATACAAAGAATATGTTCATACATGAGGCGTAACCAAACCATGACAATTGTTCTTTTGCCCCTCATATTCGTTATCAGATGCTATGCGGCCATAAATCCTCCAGATTGTGGTTAGCGCGACTAACCATGACCGGGGGACGTCACTCCCCATAGTACTATTCATAGGACCCTAGGCTACAGTTAATGGTTACTAAATTGTTCCAGGGGACTTTACGAGCTCTATAATTGTTCATACTCATGCAAACATAAAGGTCGGGTCTTGTTCTCTTGTTACCATATGAAAATATTTATAAATGTGTTTCCTGTTTTCTCAAATGTATCAAACATTTATTTTTCATGCTTTCAGATATTGTAAGTAATTGTGTCACAAAAGTTAAACCAAAATGTTCGTGTTGTCAAACATGTAAGCAAATATGTTTCATATTTTCAAATATGTTATGTAAGTATGTTTCTCCCCCGATGTTTATAAAACATTAAAAAGCTAAAAGAGGGGCCGTGAACTCACCTTGTGTCCGACGATACCCTAGCACAGTAACTGGTTAGGAATTACTCAACTATACGAACCCTAAACACAAAAGGGTAATTGGTTGTTAAGACTGGACGTCTTACATGCACTTTGTTCACCCACTTATGTACACCCGGTCAAAGATGTGTTTGTTTTAGAAAAGAGTGTTTCGAGTTACGACTCGTTGGTGATTATTATTTTTGTTACCTATGTGTCCTTGGACACGAACACCTTGTATTGTGACATAATGTTGACATAACACATGAGCAAATAATCATTACATATTACTTCCAAATAATAGCACGTATCGTCCATAATAATAGCACATAATATATATATATATATATATATATATATATATCTATACTATATTATTTCACTGTTTGTCACAGCGAAAATTTATAATGTCTTGTTAATATAATAATCAAACAAATATTTAAATATTTTATTTTGCTTGACTTGTAATAATATCGTTTTAAAACTTGATTCTTTTCAAAACGTCTTTATTTTGTAATGACCATTATCTTTTATCAAACATATTTCTAGGTTTATAAAACCGTTATTTCCATAAAATTGTTTTTACCAAGTATACTCATGTTTCACATTTATTCGAGTCACATTGTTTATCAAAAAGTCATAACCATCGCTTAGTTATATTATTTATCAAATCACTCATGATTAATATTCCTGCGTTTTTATTTATAAAAGTTGTGCTATTTTAACACGCTAAACTTCGTGTAATATATTATACTCGTGTTTTCAAATGTCAATTTTATAGATCTATCTATATGCATGTGTATCAACTTGTTCATAACAACACATTATGTCAAAAGTATGTATTTCCCATATATGTTTAAATCTAGGGTCCTACACACACATATACGAACATATTTTCATACTCAAAGTTTTACATATATTTCTAGATCCGTGTGTTTTAAATGACTAAAAATACATAACTAATATCATAAATGTCAAGCTCTACACATGCTTGCATACATCTATCATCTAGTATACTTTTATGAAACAAAGATACATACACACATAAATACATATACACGACACACAACACGTATTCCCATGTTCTAAACACTAGATCGGGTTCTCTTTTACTTGTTAGTTCACTTAGCTACAAGTATTTTATGAAAACATCTCATCTTTAGGTGAACAAAGTGTATTTTAAGCCATGATATAAAGAAAAGGAAGAGTTTGTGAGGTATTATACCAATAGGAAATGAAGATGGCGATTCTAGAGAGGTAAAGAAGGTGATCCTCGAGTTTGTAGCTAGATTCCGTGTATACCTCCTCTTGGATGTTCCTTGAAAATCCAAATGGGATGGTTTGAGCTTGACTTCTAGTGCTAAATCTCAAGTAAAAGAATTAGGTGTGTGGGTGGATCTAGAGCCGAAAGGAAGAAGAACAAAACAAGAATTCTTGTTTTGTTCATGAACACACACTTATATACTAAAATAGATGGAGTATGATCTTGTCTATAATCTTAATCATGAGATAGGGGATAGCTTGAGTGTAGTGTTAAACAAGATCAAATGATGGCATGGTAGTGTCATATGAAGTGTGTAAGAGGGTAGAGTGTTCTAGTAGTTGATTGGGTATGGATCATGACATCAAACAATTGAGTAGGAAGAAGATTTGGATGTAGGGGTGACCCCACTAGGACCTCTCGACAGAAAGGGGGCCAAGGGGGTGGGTTTGGTTTAGTAGTTGGCTAGGTGTGTTTAGGTAAAGATATTTAAGTCATTAGGTGATTTAAATCTCGCTTAGGATGACAAATGGTAATTTTTGTTCGGTTTTGATGCATTAAAGGCATACGAGTTAGTATATAACTAGTTAGTAACTAGTTCAATATTATATGCTTTATTTATGAGTGACTAAACACATACATATATATATGTGTGTGTATATATATATATATATATATATATATATATATATATATATATATATTAGGTGGTTGAATGTTGTGGTAGATAATAAAAGAAGCCTTCATACCATAATTATAATGAAGTTGGATTGTGAATCCATACATAATCATCATTACAACTAGACTTTAGGGTGGAGTGTTGGGTTAAGCAAAATGATGACAAAGTTGGTGTTGATGATGATGTGATTGAAATAAACACGATATATGACCCAAAATTAGTACCCGTTTTAATAAATAAAAATTCGGAGTTATGATTATATTATATATATATATACACTCTTATATATGAACATCTTTATTTTAGGCGCGTTAACGAACTTGAAAGAAAGCGTTCAAGTTTTCGTATATTTTTAGTTGTAAATGCATTCACTCACATTTATACGCATTCTAAGAGAATGATTTAGAACGATAACTCTAGAAATGTTTTTACGAGAATCTTTCATATATATCATAGAATATATATTCAAGACTTAATCGTTGGAACATGATCGTTTATTTAGAATACAATTCTAAATATTTTTCCGTTATAATACTTGATTGCTATCGTTTGCGTTTATACGAATTTTTACATCTGCATGAACCGTTAATTCTTATTATTACTGCGGTATAAACAATCGATGCATTATGTTTGCTAGACTTTTGTCGTTCGAGTGTACGATTTGGAGTGATTCAGGGAACATATTAACGTAAACACGTTTTAGTCGTGTACGGACGATGTTCTTGGAAATTCCGGGTGTCACAATGTTTGCTCACATTCCTGTTTTATTTCTCAGGTTGAACCAAAGAATGTCGAAATGGCGTTAAGCGATAACAATTGGATAGAGGCCATGCAGGAAAAACTTGCTCAGTTTGACAAACTTAAAGTTTGGAATCTTGTTGATCTTCCAAAGGGTATGTATCCAATTGGTACGAAGTTGGTGTTTAAATGCAAGAAAGACGATCGCGGTGTTGTGGTGCGAAATAAGGCAAGATTAGTTGTACAAGGTTTCAATCAACAAGAGGGAATTGATTACACCGAGGTTTATGCGCCTTTTGCTGGGCTTGAAGCTATAAGGTTGTTTCTTGCTTTTGCTTCATATAAGGGTTTTAAGGTGTTTCAATTAGATGTAAAAAGTGCTTTCTTATATGGTAAAGTCAAGGAGGAAGTTTATGTGTGTCAGCCGCCAGGGTTTGAACATCCAATTAATCCGTCCAAAGTTTTCAAGCTTGATAAAGCTCTCTATGGTCTTCATCAAGCTCCTCGAGCGTGGTATGAAACGTTGTCTACACATCTTCTGGCGAATGATTTTGTTTGTGGCCATATTGACTCGACTTTATTCATTAAGAAAGCATGGGGAGAATACCTATTGGTACAGATATATGTAGACGATATTATTTTTGGCTCTACAAATGATGAATTATGCAAAGAGTTTGAGAGTATTATGAAATCAAAGTTTGAGATGTCAGCTATGGGAGAGTTATCATTTTTCCTAGGTCTTCAAGTTAATCAGAAGAAAGATGGTTTCTTTATTCATCAGTCCATGTATGTAAAGGACATCTTCAGCTGATTCAAGATGGAGGACTGTAACCCATATGATACTCCGATTTTGATCAACTATAAATTGAATTCTAACCCGGATGGAAAAGAAGTTGATTGCCGACTCTACCGTGCAATGATTGGATCTCTCATGTACTTAACCGCTTCAAGGCCAGATATAATGTTCACTGTGTGTATTTGTTCCAGGTTCCAAGCGAAACCAAAAGAATCTCATTTGAATGCAGTAAAGAGAATCTTTCGTTATCTAAAAGGAAAACAAAGATTGGGACTATGGTTTCCTCATGGTTCTAACTTTGAATTCAATGCTTACACCGATTCTGATTTTGGTGGTTGTTGTTTGGACAGGAAATCTACCACAGGTGATTGCCAGTTCTTGGGTAATCGTCTAGTTTCCTGGCAATGCAAAAAGCAGACTACGGTATACATTTCCACATGCGAAGCAGAATACATTGCTGCTGAAAGTTGTTGTTCACAAAAGTTACATAAAATTGAAAAAGTAATGAGTTACATAAGTATGAGTTTGATTGTTTCATATCTTAGGTTACCCATAGTTGATAATAAACTGTGTCATGAATTACTCATATACTGATATGATCTTCTTGCTCATGATGTTCATCCAAAAATATGCATTTTAGTTTGCTCATTTAAAAATCAAAAATATGTGTTTCTGTTTTTATATTTAAAACCAAAAATATGTGATTCCGTTTGTACAGATAAAATCCAAAAATATTTTGTGTCTATCTTCAATGAAAATTTTAATTTTAAAATGTAGGTGACATTCTTCTTGTACAAGTATACGTCGACGACATTATCTTTGGATCTACCAATGAAGGGATGTATAGGGAATTCGAGCAGGTGATGAAATCCAAGTTTGAAATGAGTAATATGGGTGAATTTTCATTCTTCCTGGGTCTGCAAGTCAATCAAAGAGAGGAAGGCATTTATCTACATCAAACTAAGTATGTGCAGGACATCTTGTCGAAATACAAGATGAATGATAGCAGTACTTATGGCACACCTATCCCAGTCAATCATGGTCTGCATCCTGACAAAGATGGAAAGGATGTAGATAGCAGACTGTACCGTGGGATGATCGGATCACTTATGTATCTCACAACTTCAAGACCCGATATAATGTTTGCTGTGTGCTTGTGCTCAAGGTTTCAGTCTTAACCGAAGGAGTCATATATGATAGCCGTGAAGAGAATTTTCAGATACCTGAAAGGGAAACCCCGATTAGGTCTTTGGTACTCTAAGCAGCAGTCATTCGACTTCAAAGCCTACACTGATTCAGATTATGGCGGTTGTAACCTTGACAGAAAGTCAACTTCTGGTGGATGTCAATTCTGAGGAGACAGACTGGTCTCCTGGCAGTGTAAGAAGCAGTCAACGGTTTCTGTCTCAACTTGTGAAGTAGAATACATTGCTGCGGTGAGCGGTTGTTCTCAGATACTGTGGATTCAGCAGCAGTTGAGAGACTACGGCTTAAACTTCACTAGAACACCTCTATTCATTAACAACAATGCCACCATGTCCATCACAAATAACCCGATGAAACATTCCAAAACTAAACATATAGAGATTCGCCATCATTTCATCTGTGATTGTGCTGAAAAGCATTCAATTGAACTTGTAAAAGTTCACACGGATGACAATCTTGCTGACCTTTTCACAAAGGCATTTGATCGATCCCGTTTTGAGCATCTTGTCAACTTGATAGGAATGTTCAATCCTGAGTGAAAATTAATTTTTCTTAAATCAATTCAATTCATTGAAGTTAAATTTTATTTCTTTTAAATTTTCTGTATAGTTCTTGTAAGTTTCAAAATATTTTACAAAAACAAAAAAAAATAGAAAATGGAGAAAATTTCAAAGTTAAATTGAGGAAAGAGGAAATAATAGTACATCAGAAATGATCTAAACGTCACAGACTGCTCATATGGGAAATGATTGCGTCATGCTTACTTAGTTGTTTAAATTATTATGTTTTTAATCTGTTTATTTACAAGTAATTTAAATTGTCAGTAGGCTGTATGCGTCTTTGAATCACTAGTAGTGTGGAAACTAAATCTAAATTACAACTGTGATTTGAACCCATGTTTGCAAGTGTGTGTGCGTAAAAGAATAGAAAAGATCATTATCAGATATAGGATGTTAGATTTTGGCAATAATTTTCTTTTGAGGTCAGTTTCGGGTTATGTCGTTAGCACAATTAATGCGGTTCATCTCACTGCCCATACTCACAAGTATGCAAGGAGAGATTGAATCAAGACATGTCTCTACATTAACCCTTGAATCACTCCTGATTCATTGAAATCAAATCTAGATAAAAGTTGGATCCCCTTACCTTAAAACTCAAACACCATATATATTATCCTGAATCATCATACCGATATTCAATGACGAAAATCAAATAAAACCAAGACAATTGAATCAATCGATTCTGAATCTTATGATTCCTGATAATCCTTATGGATTCTGCTTGACTTTTCCTGTGCTAATTGATGTAACTTCATTCTGAAAATTTAGAAAATCATTGGGAAAATCTTAGATGCCTTGAGATAATGCAATTTACATTAGTATAGCATATCAATGGGGTACACGTTGTATATCTTATAAATAATACCTTAATACACAAGAATGTGATACAAAGATGCTTATAGTTTCAAATCTTATAATATTGTCAACTTGAATTACTTGTTTATGTGCTTATTACGTATGAATAAATAGTAGTCCATGACATGATCCCATATTCTTTGATGTTTATATTGTATCATTTTTGCTAAAAGATAGCCTGATATGATCTTCTGCTCTTGTCTTTGATCAAAAATAGCTTGTGTGAATACTTGTATATTTTTATTAGAAAAGATCAAAAAGAATTTAAGTTTATGCATAGTTCAATTTTATTTAGAAAAGCCAAAAATATTTGTGTTTAACCTTCCTGAATTGTTTTTGAATTCTCTTGATTGAATATTTTTAACTTGTTCGTTATTTGACTTGAAAAACTTCATAAATTTGAGTTGAAAGTTTACGCACTTAAGGGTTTGTGCGTACTTGTAAGTGAGCATGAGGTAAGCCCTGCGTACTTAACAAGTACGCAAGAGTTAAGTCTTACGCACTTGTAAGTACGCGAGAGTTAAAACGTGCGCACTTGCTAAGTACGCACGACCTTTTAGTGTTGAGTATAAAAGGAGGACTTAGACATTTTCAGGGTTTTCACTATATTCAAACCGATCTTTCCCTCTGCAAACTTACTCAAAATTTCAAGTATTCCAATCAATCTTTTGGTCCCACTACTAGTTTCATCACCTCATAACATCGATTTTGTGAGATTTTGGGCTTAATCCATCCACAAAAACTCGTGACAGTGGACCGATTCTTGACTAAGAAAACCTAAGTTCAATCCGTGATTTTTAGGACAAATTGGGGGTTGTTTGGGTAACCTATTATCATTAAACATGATTAGATCACATAACCGACCCTTAATCGTCCTTTTTAATCTTCGATTTTGACCTTGTGCATGAAGATGAACCGATAGTGGTTCGGTCGAACAATTTTAGGTCAAATTTGGTCATGTATGGTAGTATTTGGTGTTGTTGTTGGTCCCATAGGTTAGAATCATTGATTCTGACCTAGTGGTGACCCAATACACACCAATTTTTGCACATTGATTGAATTTCAAACTTCTGCATTTTCACCAAGTTCGTTTCCTGCGCACTTAACAAGTACGCAAGAAGAACTTCCTGCGTACTTGTTAAGTACGCAAGAGGAAACTCCTGCGTACTTGCTAAGTACGCAGGACCAACACTTGGCAAAAATTCCTAAGTCTGAAATTCTGTTCAAAGAGTAACTGCTATACCGAGTCATGTTTATCCGTTTCCAATGATACGTGTTGTTCTTATTATGTTTTCTGTGTGTTTTTGCAGATCATGGCTCAGGCGTTTACTAACGAATTCAACCTGTTAGCCAACACTGAACCAGAATGGAAGGGTGCAGCATTGCAGTACAGAGACATAGTTGATTTCTTGAACCGTTCAAGAATCAGCTACGCCATTTCTGCTGACCCGATAGTGTCCAGACCCTACCTCGAGCAATTTTGGGAGACTGCAGAGCACGACTGCACTGTTACCCCCAACGTTATAAGGGCTACCGTTGCAGGTCATGCTATTGCTTTCTCTGAAGTTACCATACGAAGGGTCCTTCAATTCAGTGATCTTGTAACCGACCCGACAGCCTATCCAGACTACTTTTTGGACGGCTGTTGGAGACAAAGAATGGATATGTCGGTGCGAGGGACTATGCTTCATACAAAAAGATGTGGGTATTAGATCAATGGAGATATTTTGCCCACGTAATGATCATGTGCATCTCATCAAGGAAATCTGGGAAAGATGTCATGGGTCATGACCTTGCAGCAGCCATGGTCGGCCTTTCTCTCAACAAGGGCTACAACTTCTCCCGCTACATCTTTAAGGCCATCAATGACCATATCAACACAGCAGAGAGGTTTCGGTTCTTGTTATACCCTCGGTTTGTGAAACTTTTGATTAATGACGCGTTGCTAAACCTTCTTGCTATAGGGGAGAGACTGCAAGTAAAAAGGGTGGACAAAAGAGTATTCGCCCAATTCCTAAAGCCATGTAGTGTAGATCCTACCCCTGTGCATACCGAACTCTTTGGCCACCTCATCAATGAAGCGTATGTGGCCCCAGGTGACTGGAGATGGTACAGTCACGACTCGGAGCCGGAATTGAGTGAACACTCCGACGAACAACAAGAACAACAAGAAGAGGAAATGGAGAGTGATGATGGATCGTCTGATGATGGAGACGACGAAGGAGGAAATGATGGTGCTGAGGGATCGGACTCGGAAGCGACTGAGTCAGATTCTTCCGATTCCGATGATGCACCGTTGCAGGTACACCCGAGGAGAACGGCTAAGGTAACCCTACCTGAGTCGTCCTCCAAGAGAAAGCCACAGTCCTCTAGCAGCGAATACGAGCCAGGCTCTGACTTTGACGCTGTTGTATAAAGACAAAGAAGGGAAAGCATTAACAAGAACAGGGGCGATAGGCAACAGCCCGCTATCCCTAGTGTGGTGGAGGCTCAGTAACAAGTACAAGTATCAACTGCTAGTCCGGATTCAGCCTCCACCCCACCTTCACAGCAGCTTTACCGTAGGAGGAGGAGGCCACAGGTACAAAGTGAAGTAGCCGTCACTACAATCACAAAAGTGATTCCTATTATAGTGACCCTCCCTACTACAACTACTCAGGTGGCAGTGACTACTCCAATTCTCACGGAGTCCGTCACCATCACCCCTACCATAACCCCTACAACACTCATCACATCTTCCATCCCAACCACCACAACTGAGCCTTTAAGTCAACCCGTCAACTATGGAGACTTTACACAAGGGTTTGACTTTGATACCATATTCTCTTCACCTACTCATAATGCCATGGCTTCCTCATCCAGACATCCTGATCCGAATGATGCAAGGATAGATGTTCTAGAAACCCAAGTTCCTGAACTACTAGAGACTGTTCGGAAATCAAAGGAGGAGGCTGACACTCAACAAGCACAGATCAATTCTTTGGTAGATGAAGTCAGAATCCTTCGTAGCCAGAGAACGGGGACTGAGGAACGACTGAAGAACGTCATGGCCCAGAACGAGCTCCTAACCAAGACAAATGAAATGCTTCTGGGTCACGGGTCGTCATTGGAGCTGAGGTTTGATGCTCAAAGGAAGGAGCATGAGCTGATGGTCAAGCTGATTACTGATTTGACCAAGAAGCTTGATGCTCAGGGGGGAGAAGGACAAAGAGAAAGACAAAGAGAAAGAGAAGGAAAAGAGGGCTACTGGTGATGAGGCGTGTCATCCGGTCGACTTGACTAAGGATGATGACAAAGACAAGGATCCCGAAGCCGGTCCTAGTGGAGGTGAGCACCAAGCTTTAGCAATCGTGCCCATCTCTGCTGTTCCAATGGCTCAGGGGGAGTCGACTCATCAAGAGGGTGGTGGTGGTGGTGAGAAAGGAAAGTCAGTGGCTGAAGTACTTAAGGACTTATCTGATGATGAGATCCTATATCTAGAGCCTGACTATTCCAAAGAAGCACAGATCGATGCTCTCTTCAATCTAGAAGAAGGAGAGATCGACTCTGGTGACGATTGGGATGATGATGATGAAGATGTTGTGATCGAAATTCCCAAGGCTGACGGGGAAGGAGAGTACGAGCTAGAAGATGGAGAGATCTTTGAATTTCTATCCTATGACGCTCCGTTCGACACAGGTTCAGTCGAGCAGGCTAGTAATGTAGAAGCCTCGACTGAAGCCTCCCCAGTTGACCCTGAACCTGTGGACCCAGAGGCACCGAAAGAAACAGACATGCCTTCTACTTCATCAAAGGGTCCAACTCCTGTGTGGCAAAAGACGTCTATAATAGACAAACACGGAGCAACAGGGATGATCTTGGCTGTAAGGTTCAAGGAGGACAAGCTGTTGTTCGCTATCAAAAGATCTGGCGGGGTTCAATACTTGAAACCCACCAGTGAAGCGTTCAGCTCCTTGCCTAAATACGACCTTGTGAACCTAGCAAACCGAGAGCTGCTGGGTCATTCCAATCACGCAGTGGCGATGGGTTTGTGGGTGGTTCTGCAGCGAGAAGCAAGATCAGGGAAGTTCGAGATGTTCAAGCCTCAAGTGCCCAAGAGAGTCAAGGATAAGCACGATGTACATCCTGTGACTAAGAAGCACTTAAAGAAATTGGTATACAAGCCAGTGCGATGTGAAACTAAGATTCCCCTGAGCAAGTTATCTCACGATATTCTTGGTGACATGTGGTACTAGTACGTAGATCCAAAAACGGGCGAGGCTATGATCATGGGTAAAGGACGTTCAGAGAGTGGGAACCTAGTGCCAAAGGAGCTGATTAGAATATTTGATGAAGTCTACTTCATCAACTTTTCTGTGAAATATCTGGAGGTACTAGCAGAACACTATTGCGTCTACACGGATGAGTGGACAAAGCTCCTTGCTTCTAAATATGACAAGGTGATTAAGTTCTGCCTTGATTACAAGAAGAAGATGGAAGCTGAAGATCAAGTGCTGTGAAGACTGAAGATTATCCAGAGCTGTTGTCAAGGGGGAGTTTGTTGAAGCACTTTCCTGTGACAAACACTCTGGATAGATAGAGTCATAGTCTTAGGTTGTTTTTGTCGTGTTTGTAATTGTCTTTGTATGTAAGAGTCTTTATGTATTAGTTTATCGAGTAGTATTTACTTTTACATATTGAATGTTGCAAAATTCTCTAAGTGTTTTGCGCACTTATAAGTGTGCAGGAGAAAGCTCCTGCGTACTTAGCAAGTATGCAAGAACAACTCTGCGTACTTGCTAAGTACGCAAGAGCATTTTGCAAGTGCGCAGGCATCAGGTCTTGTATAAATAGGATAGGTTGACAGAAGTTAAGTACGCAGGCTTTAGTGCAAATACGCAGATTGTAATCTCAGTGCTTTTCTCTGTAACCTTCAAGTGTTTATAATATAAAGAACGTTTAAAGTGTTTTCTCTTGTCGGTTTACTTTGTTTAGCTAGACTCTCCGCCTAGTCACGGGCATTCCGCACCCGGTCCGACTAGTAGACCTACTTGCATGTGACGATCCGCCACACCCAAGGGACCTACACCTTTTGCATTGCCTGGAAACTAGACGATTACCCAAGAACTGGCAACCACCTGTAGTAGATTTCCTGTCCAAACAACAACCACCAAAATCAGAATCAGTGTATGCATTGAATTCAAAGTTAGAACCATGTGGAAACCATAGTCCCAATCTTTGTTTTCCTTTCAGATAATGAAAGATTCTCTTTACTGCAATCAAATGAGACTCTTTTGGTTTTGCCTGGAATATGGAACAAATACACACAGCGAACATTATGTCTGGCCTTGAAGCGGTTAAGTACATGAGAGATCCAATCATTGCACGATAGAGTCGGCATTCAACTTCTTTTCCATCCAGGTCAGAATTCAATTTATGATTGACCGGAATCGGAGTATCATATGGGGTACAGTCCTCCATCTGGAACCGGCTCAAGATGTCCTTTACATATTTGGACTGATGAATAAAGAAACCATATTCCTTCTGATTAACTTGAAGACCTAGGGAAAATGATAACTCTCCCATAGCTGACATCTCAAACTTTGATTTCATAACACTCTCAAACCCTTTGCACAACCCTTCATTTGTAGAGCCAAAAATAATATTATCTACATATATCTGTACCAGTAGATATTCTCCCCCTACTTTCTTAATGAATAAAGTCGAGTCAATTTGGCCACGAACAAAATCATTATCCATAAGATGTGTAGACAACGTTTCATACCACGCTCGAGGACCTTGATGAAGACCGTAGAGAGCTTTATCAAGCCTGAAAACCTTAGACGGATTAATTGGATCTTCAAACCCCGGCAGCTGACACACGTAAACCTCCTCCTTGACTTTACCATATAAGAAAGCACTTTTTACATCTAATTAAAACACCTTAAACCCTTTGTATGAAGCAAAAGCAAGAAACAACCGTATAGCTTCAAGCCTTGCAACAAGAGCATAAACCTCGGTGTAGTCAATTCCCCCTTGTTGATTGAAACCTTGTACAACTAATCTTGCTTATTTCTCACCACAACACCTCGATCGTCTTTCTTTCATTTAAACACCCACTTTTTACCAATTGGATACACACCCTTTGGAAGATCTACAAGATTCCAAACTTTGAGTTTGTCAAACTGTAGGTCCTCATGGCGCGTCTACGGATTGATCTCATGATAAGACGTGACATTTATTCGGAGTTTGGAATCCAACGAGTCAATGTTTATATGCATAAAAGACAATTCAAACACGCAAGTAAATAACCTTCTCAATTCGTATTTCAAATCACAATGATGTTTACAGACTCAATCGGACTTCTCTGATTTGATCTCTCTGGTTTGTTATGACTGACTCTGTAAACACACATATATATAACCAACTGACCTGATATAAGCAAACTTATTAAGTTCGCCTCTAACAGCTTAAGCGAACTTAACAAGTTCGCCTCAGTTAGACCTAAGCGAACTTATTAAGTTCGCCTCTGATAGACCAGGCGAACTTAACAAGTTCGCCTCTAGGCTATACTTATAAAACACTTAGTGTCATTTGACATTTACATAACAAAAACATAAAGACATAAAATCTAACTATTACAAGCTTTTGTCATTACAAACTATGTCCTAACAGACTCCCCTTTGACAATAGCTTGATCTTCAGTCTTCAGTCCTTATCTTGAACTCTTCCAGTTATCCGGTAGTTTGCTGCCAGCATGCACTCCATATCTTCTGCATATCTCCAAAACTCTTTTGTACTATAGACCTTGTTCTCTCCAAACATTGGTGAACATTATTTCATTCTTTCGCAACGTCCTTTGATCTTTCTTTGAGAAATTGATAAGATTCATTGCATCATAGAAACATACAATGACCTTATTGTCTTTATCTTCAATCTTTGCTTCACCAGTATTAACATCAACATACCACCATTTCATATTCCCAAGAAAGTCTTGAGGAATCTTCTTTAACGGTATCTTGTGAATAGCACGCACTGGTTTATACTTGTATCTCCAAGTCACTTTCCCAGTCTTTGGATCTGTGTTCTTCACTCTCTTTCCCTTTTGTGGTTTCAGCTGATCATACTTTCCTGAACTACCTTCTTTCTTGATCAAGTTTGCTATCACATCAGCCAAACCATTCTTCGATCTATTAATGAGTGGCTTTGAAGCTAAAACATTTATTTCACACCTTGGCAAGTTATTGAAATATTTGATCCCCGGCTTTAAGTATTGAACACCGTCAGATCGTTTAATTGCAAATAATTTTGATTCATCATCATAGAACCAACTTATGATCCTTCCTACACACTGCTCTTTATTCACATATTTATCTTTCTGAGCAGGTTGTGCTGGAGACTTGGGTAGCACCTTCATCCAACTGTTTACAACTTCTTTCCACTGTTCTCTTGTCATCCCTGTATCTCTGTACATCACAGGTTCTTCATTAACCTTCGGAGACTCAGTGTTAGTAGTTTCAGTTTCAGCATCTTTATTGGAGTGAATAGTCTCATCATCAGTGTCTATCTTTGAATCAGCAGTGTCTTCAGGCAGTGTGATGTCTTCAACAGAGTCCATAGAATCTGTTAATCCTTCATAAGTGAATTCAGGAATAACATCATCCTGAATGAAGTTATACGGCACTTTAAGACCATCACAGCCTTCATAAGTGACACTATCTTTATCTTTCTCTATCTCAATCTCTACTATTTCTCATTCTTCTATCTCATTATCCGACATATCATCTTCCATGTCATTGAATAAATCATCAATGTCATCAAGACATGCAATCTTTTCAGCTTCCACTTCTTCTGAATCTTGAAAGAACTCCAATAATAGAATTTCTTCGTCATTAGTACCAGAAGTATCTTTGTCTTTTTTTCCTTCAAGTGATTGTGATGTCGACTCCCCCTGAACCCTAGATATAGGATTAGCGTCAGTGTATTGACGATCACCCTTAGTATTTCTAGCAGGATCATTGTCTTCATCATCATGTCTTTGAATAGACTCTGTGTGACAAGTATCAGGTATCCTCAACTCCCCCTGAGCGTCAAGATGTTGAACGAGTTTGGATTCAAATGCTTGCTTGTCAGCAATCTGTTGAGCTTTAGTCTGAATCACCAGCTGCCGTTGTTAATCAGTAGACACAAGAGTGTTTACCTGGGTTTGTAGAGAAAGCACTTGAGATTCAAGGAAAGTAATCCTTTCAGAATCAGAAGGCTTTGACGGACCAGCTGACGATTGTGGAATAGAAGGACCCGAAGTAGTAGGAATGACTGGAGGAACAGAAGTTCTAACTGGAGATGGATCCTTAGATCTTGGAGGAGTAATTATCAATGAAGCAACAATATTTGCATCCTCGACTCCATGTGAAGAATGTGCAGCAGCAATCGAAGCAGACATTAACTTTTGAGTCTTAGGATCTGGAGGAAAGTCACTATCAGACTCAGTACTCTCATCAACCAAAGATCTTTTTCCAAGTACTGAACCGGAAGGAGGATCCCGAACAGACTTTCTTCTTGGTCGTCTGGCTTGAGATTTAATGCGTTTTCCAGCATTAGCCAGTGGAATTGTAGCCAACTGTTCATAATGACCTGAGGAAAAATCCCTAGATTCATCAGAATCGGTGCTTTCATTAATAGGGAAGATCGTCTCACTTGAGCTAGAACTAGATTCATCATCTGTCACCACATTCCCTTCAGCTGCTGGAATGGGCGAGTTCACAACGTCATCAACGAAATCATCCATGTTCATTCCTAAATCATGTTCATGTGCATGAACGACCTCCTCTTGAACAGGTTCATGAATAGGTATTTCAACCTCAGCTTGTGGAATAGGAACTTGTTCAGGAATAGGAATTTGTGGTTTTGCGGGAACTTGTACTTGTGGAACCGGTATCTGTTGTTGTGGAACTTGTTGTTGTGCTGGTTGTTGTGGTTGTTGCTGTTGTTGTTGTTGAACATTGAAGCCTTGAGCGTGAGTAATTTCATCAGGATGAAACCAGTTGTCATTAGGTGGTGCAACATAATCAGGATTGATTAAGTGACCAAATAAAGGAGTATTGACTGGAATCAATGCAGCATTATGCTGTTTCACCTTCGTACAGTCGGTAAATATACGCTTTGACATTGGAGTCAAAGTTAATCTTATTGGATGTTGTGGAAGATCCGGAATAAGGTGATTCAAAATCATTTGAATAAAGCGGGGATACATCAAGAATCCTTGACCTTCAGCTGGATTAATCTGCATGACCATCTCCCGATAGAAGTAAAGTGGAAAATTGAATCGCTTATTCAATGTTAAAGCCACCATAGCAGTTTGAAGAGCCATTTTCAATCCATCGGTACCAGCTTTGCGAGGAGAGATGCATTGAATAATCACATGCATGAAATACCTCCATTCACCAACTAAGCCACCTTTACGTGCTTGGGTATCATTCTGTTTCCCACGATATCACATTCATTGAAAACAACCCAGAATAAGTGTGCCTGGATAAGATAATGGATCTTCAGCATTTCCACCCAAATCAAGAGCAGCACGAATCGTCTCTTCAGAAATGGCAATCTCGGTATTATTAACAGTGGCACGAAGAACATGAAGTTCAACGTCTGTATCTTGATGTACTGTGTCCCAAAATTGCTTTATGTACACGAGACTTATGTAAGGATCAGCAGCTAAAGCAACATGAAGACGTGATCTGTTCAAAAATCCTATAATGCCTTGAAAATTCACAGCCTCGGACATGTTAGGATCTAACAATGCCACTTGATTATGTTTATATTCGACATGTCGAGCCATCTGAAAAAGTTGGACAACAAACATATTAGCAAAAATAACAAACGCAAACAAACAACAAAAAAAAATTTTTTAAAAATTTAAAACAAAAAAAATTTTGAACACAAAAAGAAAATTACAAGTCTAAATCTTCTCTGACCCCTAGGCGAACTTAATAAGTTCGCTTAGTAGTGCAAGAGGCGAACTTTCGAACAAGTTCGCTTGGAACAAGTTCGCCTGAAACTTGTGACGCTTCAAATACAAACATCAGAAAATCAATCAATTGAACAATTCGAGTTAAAATTGTGAAATAAGCATTGTCAAACCGTCGAATATACTTAGCAAACACTAATGAATGGTAAATATGGAATTTCAACACAAAAATTAGGTCAAACTCAGTGTTTTTTAAATCGCGATAAAACCGAGATACAAATCAACCAAATACACACAATTTAACGGATTAAACTCGATGAAATTACCTTGGTTGAGTTCGCAATTCAATTTGGGTTATGATAGAATCAGTAAACAACACCAACAACAACAGATTAAAATTTTGAAAAATTTCAGGTAAGTTCGCCTAAGATGAAGAAGACGATGAATCTGATAAGTTCGCTTGATCTAGAACCTTAAACCCATTAAGTTCGCTTAATTAGGCGAACTTGTTAAGTTCGCTTAACAAGCCTTCGGCGAACATGATAAGTTCGCTTCACCCCAGATAATCAGATTAAGTTCGCTTCACTGTTTTTAAGCGAACTTATTAAGTTCGCTTCACTGTACACAGGCGAACTTAATAGCTTTTCAACCTTTTTGCCTTGAACAAAAATTTTATCAACTTCAACCTGTCAAATCTTGAACTTCCTTCAGCAACACGTATCCGATCCAATCCCGAACAATTTTAATAAAAGTTTAGAATTTTCATGAAAAATAAAAAAAACAAAATCTTTTTGAGTTTTATCTATACAAACGGAATCATATATTTTTGAATTTTATCTGAATAAACTGAAATCACATATTATTGAATTTTATCTGAATAAACTGAAATCCCATATTTTTGGATTTTATCTGTACAAACTGAAACACATATTTTTCTTTAATTAGCATCATGAGCAAGAAGATCATATCAGTATTCAATTAATTCGTCATAAATTTTAGCAATAACAAAGGGTAACCTATATTATGAAACCATTCAACTTAGTTTTGTGCACTTTGCATCTTTTTCATTTTGAAACTCATTCAATTTGAATAATATTTGAAATGATACGCGATAAATTTCAAAGTAAATAAGATCAGGTTATAAATTGCTCTTTTATTTATATCGTATTTGAAATATAAAGCATGAATTCTTAAATTTGTCAATATTATATGATTTGAAACTATAAGCGTTTATTCTCCAAATTCATGTGATTTAGTACCATTTAAATGAAAAACATCGTGTACCCCACATATATGCCAAACAGAAATAAAAATTGCACTATCTTCAAGACATATACAGTTAATGTTAAGATTAGATCAATTTCCAAGATGAAATTATCTCTTTTAGCACAAGTATAAAAGCAGATACCAACGGATATAAGAATCATGATGATTCAGAATCAGAAGATTCTAATGGATTTGTTGAATAGTGAGAATCAACATATTCAGGTATGAGGATCCAACTATTATCTGGATGAAATTCAATGGAATCATACTAGATGATGTATCTAACTGATCCAAGGGCGAATATATGCTTCAACAGATTTTGAAAGCATATCTTAGTTCAAGAACACCTTGCATGTTTTTCGGGGCATGGGCAGTGAAGTGAACTGAAATAAATTTGTGCTAAAGATATAATTCGATATTGGTCTCATGAAATTCTTTATAACCATATATTCTTTATCTGATAGTGATTGTTTACACACACACCCAGGCATATAATGGATTTAAATCACATATGTAATCATATTATATTTAATTTTCACACTACTATTAGTTTCAAAACGCTTTTAGCCTATTGGCAATTCAAGTTTCAAATTTTATACACAAATTTTAAAAACAAATTATCAAGAATAGAGCATTCACAACACTATCATTTCTTATTTATGCAGACTTTGAAATTTAGATCAAATCAACTTATTTTAATCAATCATATATCAAGGTCTACTAAGGTCGTGTGAAATGAACTAATCACTGATGTACTATCATTTCTTCTCTAACCTCAAATGATGTCAAATTTTATATTTTTCAATTTGTTTTGACTTTTTATAAATTAAACTTTTTGACTGAAAATGTAAATGTAGAAATGTAATAAAGCAATAAAAGAACTTAAAAACAAAATTTTCATGAAATTCTGATTTTGAAAAGCTTTTATTCGGGATTGATCATACCAATCATTTTAATTAGGAATTCAAACCTGGTACGATCAAATGTCTTGGTAAACAAATCAGCAAAATTATCTTCAGTATGTACCTTGACCTGCTCAATCAACCTTTTCTCTGCACAATCACATATAAAATGATATCGAATTTCGATGTGCTTAGTTTTACTATGTTTAACAGGATTATTAGTTATGGACATAGTAGCATTATTATCGATGAGCATAGGGGTTCCTGTGAAATTCAAACCGTAATCTCTTAATTGCTGTTGTATCCACAGGATCTGTGAACAACAACTCGCAGCAACGATATATTCTGCTTCGCATGTAGAAATCGAGACTGTGGTTTGCTTTTTGCATTGCCAGGACACAAGTCGATTACCTAAGAACTGGCAACCACCTGTTGTAGATTTCCTGTCCAAACAACAACCACCAAAATCAGAATCAGTATAAGCATTGAAATCAAAGTTAGAACCATGAGGATACCATAGCCCTAAACGTTGTTTTCCTTTTAAATACCGAAAGATTCTTTTCACAGCGATTAAGTGAGATTCCTTTGGCTTTGCCTGAAATCTGGAACAAATGCACACGGCGAACAATATATCCGGCCTTGAAGCGGTTAAATACATGAGGGATCCAATCATAGCTCTGTAAAGTCGACAATCCACATCTTTTCCTTCCGGGTAAGAATTCAACTTATGATTGACCGGAATTGGAGTATCATATGGGGTACAGTCCTCTATCATGAGCCGGCTCAAGATGTCTTTGACATACTTGGACTGATGAATAAAGAAACCATCTTCCTTTTGATTTACTTGTAAACCTAAGAAAAACGATAACTCTCCCATAGCAGACACTTCAAATTTCGACTTCATAACACCCTCAAAGTCTTTGCATAACCCTTCGTTTGTCGAGCCAAAAATAATATCATCCACATAAATCTGCACCAGTAGGTAATCTCCCCCTGATTTCTTTATGAATAAGGTCGAGTCTATCTTTCCATGATCAAAGTCATTTGCCAAAAGATGTGTGGATAATGTTTCATACCACGAACAAGAATCACGAGCATAAGCTCTGATACCACTTGTAACTCCTCATGGCGCGTCTACGGATCGATCTCGTGATAAGACGTGATTTTTACTTGGAGTGCGGAATCCAACGAGTCAACGTTTATACGCATAAAAGACAATTCAAACACGCAAGTAAATAACCTTCTCAATTCGTATTTCAAATCACAATGATGTTTACAGACTCAATCGGACTTCTCTGATCTGATCTCTCTGGTTTGTTATGACTGACTATGTAAACACACATATATATAACCAACTGACCTGATATAAGCGAACTTATTAAGTTCGCCTCTAACAGCTTAAGCGAACTTAACAAGTTCCCCTCAGTTAGACCTAAGCGAACTTATTAAGTTCGCCTCTGATAGACCAGGCGAACTTAACAAGTTCGCCTCTAGGCTATACTTGTAAAACACTTAGTGACATTTGACATTTACATAACAAAAACATAAAGACATAAAATCTAACTATTACAAGCTTTTGTCATTACAAACTATGTGCTAACACAAACTGAGCAAGTTCTTCCTGCATGGCCTCTATCCAATTGTTATCACGTAACGCCATTTCGACATTCTTTGGTTCGACCTGAGAAATAAAACAGAAATGTGAGCATAAATCAAGAACACCAGTATTCTTAATACCTGTATACAAGCAAGTGTTGTCAATAATAGAACGCGTTTGTACTCCATCTCACAAATTTCCAATGATATTTGTAATTGGATGAGCTTTGAGTTCCTTGATTGATGCAACCTCAGGAACTGGCAAGACATCAAATTGAGTTGTATCCGATTGATAAGACATATCTTGATTAACTGGTATCTTTGAGTCCAGATTTGTAGAAATCTCCCCCTGCGCCTGTGTCGAATTAGAAGGTTCATCAACTAACAAAGGATCAGCAGAAGAATCTTGGAAAATAACATTGTCGTTCTCATTATCAGACTCTTGTGTTCCCGAACTAGAAGCAACATTAGGATCTGGAACAGATGTAGAGGGAACAGATGATTGTGGAACTGTTGTCGGTAGAAAACCAGTATTTTGTGCATCCTGACATGAATAATATAATACAACATCTTCCTTAGGAGAAATATCAGAAGGTAATTGAAAAGACTTGAATAAATTCTCATAATCAAAAGCCCAGTCTGGTCCAATCGCCATTTGAGGTAAAGACCGATTAGAACTGTCAATATGAAACCATTCTTCAACCTGACGAGTCTCTTTGTTATAAACCGTCTTGGTAGTAGAATTTGCAACATACCCTAGAAAGATCCCTTCAATAGCCTTAGCACTGAACTTGGTTGAGACATCTCTAACTTTCAGCAGGGTGTAAGGATTACCAAAAGGTAGTAAATACTCCAGATTCGGCTTTCGATTATTAAGCAACTTATAGCATGTCTTGTTGTGTCGCTTAACAGTCAAAAGTCTGTTCAAAACGTGACACGCAGTATTCACAGCCTCAGCCCAAAAAGTATATGGAAGCTTAGAATCTACAAGCATCGTACGTGCCGTTTCAACCAAAGTCCTGTTCTTTCGTTCAGCAACTCCATTTTGTTGAGGTACATATGGCGCACTAAATTCATGATGAATTCCCTTTTGAAGACAAAATAAACCCATCTTGCTATTTTTAAACTTGCTGCCATTGTTACTCCTAATTCTTCTAACTTTATGTTTGCACAAATTCTCTAAACCCAGGATTAAGAATTGTACCAACTCTGTGGTTTTGGATTTAGAAGCAAGGAATTTAACCCATGAAAATCAAGAGAAATCATCTGTTACTACCAGACAGTAAGATTTACCGCCAATGCTCCTGATACTAATAGGTCCGAACAAATCCGTATGCAGTAGCTCCAAAGGAGTCATAATAGAATTCTTTGTCTTAGATTTGTGGGACTTCTTGTGTTGTTTCCCCTTCTTACAAGGAATACAGTCATTAGGAATGGAAAATTTCATTTTCGGAACACCAATAACCAGATCATTCTTCACAAGATAATTCATTTTCTGATAATTGATGTGAGCAAGTTTCCTGTGCCACAAAATAGAATCTGACTCAGATGCCTTAGAGAGTAAACATGTAGGAATTGAATCCGTTGTAGTAGCAACACTCATGTCTAGGACATATGTGTCATTTCTCCTCGGAGCCTTCATTAGAATCCATTCGTCAGGAATAACAAGCCCGGTTTCAAGATATAACACTCATAATCATTGAAATGAAATGAATATTTCTTGTCAAACACTTGAGATACACTCAAAAGATTGTGTTCAAGTTGCTCCACATAGTTTACTTTCTCAAATTTGACTTTATCATTCTTCAAAGTTGTTGGAGCATATTCTGGTGACAACGAGCTTGAAGATATTATGTCTTAGTCTTAGAGTCTTTGACTTGTATTTGATAGAATTGTTAGCAACAGTTAAAGAGGAGTATGTTAGGACATGTTTTGTAACTGTTGATAAAATTCTGTATAAGTTCATAGAGAGGCGAACTTAATAAGTTCGCCTAGCCTATTAGAGGCGAACTTGTTATCAGGGGCGAACTTATTAAGTTCGCTTAGTCTATCAGAGGCGAACTTAATAAGTTCGCTTAGTCTATCTGAGGCGAACTTAATAAGTTCGCTTAGTCTATCTGAGGCGAACTTAATAAGTTCGCCTAACCATCTTAGAGGCGAACTTAATAAGTTCGCCTATATCAGGTCAGTTATCTATATATATGTTTACAGAGTCAGTTGTTCAAGAGAGATCATAACAGAACGCATAGAACAGAGAAGTCCGATTGAGTCTGTAAACACCATTGTGAATTGGAATACAATTGAGAAGTTTATTTACATGATTGTTTACATTGTCTTTTATGCATATAAACGTTGATTCGTTGGATTCCGTACTCCGAGTTAACGTCACGTCTTATCACGAGATCGATCCGTAGACGCGTCATATGGACCTACAAGTGGTATCAGAGCTTTTGCTCGTGATTCTTGTTGATTCTAGACGATTTTATATGCAAATTGACATCAAATTCATCATTTTTGAGTTTTTCATTTCAATAGAGTTTTCAAGACTGATTTTGATCTGATTTGGTGTTTTTGAAGAGGATTATGATGAAATTGATCCGATAGAAAGCTTCTAATTGACAAATTACACGATCCTACGGTCCAATTTTGTTTAATTCCTTCAATTCAGTGATTAATGACGATTTTTGGATGTTCTTGGTTAGCGAATTTGGTCTGAAGAAGTTCTTAATCTTGATTCTATTACGGCAAGCGAACTTGCTAATTTCTGTGCAGGCGAACTTAGCAAGCGAACTTGTCAAGTTCGCTTCTCACAGGATTAAGCGAACTTATTTTAGGCGAACTTGATCAGATTTTTGAATTCTGGTTTAAGCGAGTTCGCTTCACATTAAGTTCGCTTGGGTGTCTCTGAGGCGAACTTATTAAGTTCGCTTGTACAGTATCAGGCGAACTTATCTGTTTGCTAGTGTTCTTAAAAAAAAGAGTATTTTGGCGGGAAAATTCTGGTTGTCTAAATTTTTTAGGGAAAGTTTATATGGTCGTTTTGAATCATTTTTGAAATTTTGAATTTTTGAAATTTTTTAAAAATAATATTTTGGCGGGAAATTTTTTCCGGATATTTTCGCAAAAAATTCAAAATGTCAATTTCATGTAATGATAATGAGATTGGAACTATGCCACCTAGACTTTTGTGCATATCAGATTTCCGTAGCTGGAAAGTCCGGTTCGAACAGTTCGTATCAGAAACTGATGAAAACTTTTGGACATCCATATTTGAAGGATATGTACATCCTACTTATGACTATATGGGATATTATGATGTTCCTAAACTAGTGACAGCTCTTAGTAAACTAGAAAAGCAGAAGTTTGATCGAGAGATGAAGACGCGTGAAACTTTAACGTTGTCTTTACCAAAAGAAATCATTCATAGTCTCGAGAAGTGTCCTACTTCAAGAGATCTATGGGAAGCATTGAAGAAAAAGGGTGAAGTAACTTCTCAAGCGTTCGTGGTATTGATCAACGAAGTATTAGAGAAGAAGAGTGATTCTCAAAGTGATTCTTCTGCAGATTTAACTGATAGTGAGAGTATTCGTTCTGGTGAAAGTACTCAATCTACTGAGACTGATGTGATGAGTGAAGAAAGTTTTTAGACAGTTGAAGATGATCTGAGGGACTTAGAAACTGATTCAGAGCCTGTCAATGTTGATCAAAAGAGTGAAGCTGATGATGACGTTTTCATGGCTCCTGGTGCATCTTCTTCAGAAGTAAAACCTGAGGTATTTTCTAACTCTGAGACGTTTTGTTCTAACTGTGTTTCAGTTATGGATAAAATGATAAGGGTTATGGATGACGATGTCAACCTCATTTGTGATATGAAATCGATGCACACGGTAAATCAGAAATTAAATGATAATGAGAATGTGTGTATTGAGAGAATAGAATCACTGAAGAGGGATATAAATTCTCTGACTTTGAAGATCAAAGAGCAGGCATATCACTTGGATATGTCCTTTGCAGAAATTGTGAAAAGAAATAATGATCTTGTTGAGAAAGATAAGGAACTAGATGAATCTAAAGCATAGGTAATAAGATTGCATAGAAAGTTAGAAAGCTTTGGAAATTCATCATTCTTATTAGCACATAATCATAATAATACTGAAGAGGGGAAGGGAACTAGTGGTATTGGCTATGTTCCTCCACCATCCAACGGAAATTTTTCTGTGACACCTGAGATTATAAATGATGAGGATTTAGATCCTAAGACTGTGTTGAAGGTGAATCCAGTCACAGGTGAAGATATCGTGTATTCTGATGAGAGTGATGATGAATATTTTGATGAAGCTAAGGTAAGGGGATACCGAAAGAGATTAAGAAAGAAGACTCAAAGGTTGATTCTAATTCATATGGTAAAAATACATTTGGAAGTTCTTCAAACTCAAGGAGAGTTCCATTTGTCAGAGATTATAAAGACAGGCGTACATGCTTTCATTATAATGAGATGGGACACATTGTGGTGAACTGTCCTTACAAAAATAAAGGAAAGAAGCATGTAGTTTCTGAGAAGATGAAGCCTGAATCAAAACCTATTGAGAAAAAGTTTGTTCCATCTCAAACTTCAAAAGAGGTTCATGTAGGAGAATCTTCTTCAAGTGCATCTTATCGTGTGAAGATTCCTTATATGAGAGAATATCGTGAGACGAGATCTTGCTTTTACTGTGGTCTTGTGGGTCATATTCGGATTGCTTGTCCTCACAACGCCAAATGTAACCGACATGTTACTCCAGAAAAGGTAAGAACTCCTCGTAAGCCTTATGTTAACCCAAATGTGGTTAAACCTCATGATACACCAAAGGGTAATTCAAAATCTGAGGTTAGGCTTTCTAGACCTCAAAGACAGAGGAGAAACAGAAGATTGAGAAAACTTTTAGAACAACAAGAGTTTTCACAATCTAAACATTTTTCAAATGAACAAGATTGTTCAAACACTTCACATTTTAAGCAAAAAGAACTTAATGAACATAAGTATGTTTGGAAATCTAAAGTTTCTGTTTTTGACTCGTCGGAACAATCTCCGAAAATAGATGAGAGATTCGATTGTGAATGGAGTGAGGTTTATTATTTTGATACAGATGGACGACCCATGACTACCATGGCTTGGGTCCCAATTTCAAATTAATGTTTCTTGTTAGTTGTGCAGGATTTATCAAGAGGGACTATTAATAACATTTGGTTTGTTGATAGTGGTGGTTCTAAGCACATGACATGGAATGACATCTGCTTGAGTAAAGAGTTTTTGATAACTGAGAATATATTTGATTCAACGACTTAATGCTCAAGGGGGAGAATATGTCACACACAATGTTTTGGAAAGAGTTTTACAAAGTCCAAATGATAACCTGAAACTTAGGATGACAATGGTGAGCATAAAGTCGTTGATGCAACCATTTGACTAGTTGAGAGGGAGTCTACAGGACGGGGGAGTACAGAACTGTGTTGATGACAAAAAGCAAAGGCATTCAATTACAGGATTACATCGGTTTGAGTTTTTAAATTGATTGACTTGCTTAATCCTGAGTAACCAAGTAAAATATTTTTCTTAAAATGTTTTCATAGAAGATTTTATTTTCGTTTTTTTTACTTTCTTTGAAAAAGATTTTGAAAAAGCCAAACAAATTGAAAAGGATAAAATCCACATTACTTGAAGTTAAAGAAGAGATGATAGTACATCAGTAGATGTTCTTTCACACATGACCTTAGATTGACTGGTTGGTGCTTTATGTTAATATATCTGAATTATATGTTTTGATATAAACTTCAGATACTACACAAATAGGAAATGATAGTGTTGTGTATACATATAATTTGAATTGTCAGTAGACTAAAAGCGTCACTGAACCATTAGTAGTGTGAAAACATAATTTCATATGTTACAACTATGATTTTAACCCATTTTTATGCCTGGGTGTGTGTGTTAAAAGATCACTATCAGATAAAGAATATTAGCTTTTAATAAAGATTTTCCTATGAGATCAGTTTCGGGTTATGTCCTTAGCACTATTCATTCGATTTGCTTCAGTGCCCATGTCCCGAAAAGCATGCAATTTGAAGTATAATCAAGATATGTACTTGACAACATCTGTCAAACATATACTAGCCCTTGGATCATATTGATAAATCATCTTCACTGATTCCATTGAATTCATAATCCAGATAACAGTTGGATCCACGTACCTGAATCTTATGATTCCACATATATAAGCCAAGACATTGAATCATTCGATTCTGAATCTCATTGATTCCTATACAATCTAATTTGGATTCTGCTATTCATGTGCTAAGTGATGTCTCCTCATTCTGGAAATTCGGATAATCTTTATTAAAATCTCATATGTCTTGAAGATAGTGCATTTACTTTCCGTTGGCATACTAGTGGGGTACACGTTATATTTTATACTTAAATGGTACTTTAACT
Source organism: Smallanthus sonchifolius (assembly GCA_023525975.1). Taxonomy (NCBI): domain Eukaryota; kingdom Viridiplantae; phylum Streptophyta; class Magnoliopsida; order Asterales; family Asteraceae; genus Smallanthus; species Smallanthus sonchifolius. Next base: position 52,303,940 of record CM042034.1, read on the forward strand.
CACAAGAAAGTGGGAATGAGATGCTTTAGTTTCAAATCTTATAATATTGACAATTTGAATTTGTGTGTCATAGCTTGATCCTATTTTCTTTTAATGTTTATCGCGTATCATAACATGCAATATGAAAGTCTTGAAAAGATAAAGTGTGATAATGTTGAAAGATATTGGCTTGATTGGTCAAGGCTTGAAAGAATGACATAGGATACAATTTGATATTATATGGATTTTATATCCAAGATGTGTGATTGATATATCATATATACTGATATGATCTTCTTACTCGTGATGTTCGAACAAAAAGATGTGATTTTGTATTTTACATTTCAGTTTATATAGAGAAAAACCAAAAAGGTTTTGTGTTTCTTATGTTTGAAAAACCAAAAAGATTTTTTTCCAGCTTCCATGGAAATCTTAATTGTTGGTTATTCCTGGTTGTTCTCCTTTGAAAAAACTGAATATTGCAGACAGAAGTTGACAAGGGGTCCTTCTCCCAAGTTTTCTTCTAGATAGAAGGAGAATCTGCAGATGAACAAGACGAAGACTACAGTGTGTTTGATGATATATGAAGACGGATGACAATCTTCTGAAGCTGTTGTCAAGGGGGAGTCTGTTGGAGCATATTCTGGTGACAACGAGCTTGAAGATATTATGTCTTAGTCTTAGAGTCTTTGACTTGTAATTGATAGAAGTGTTAGCAACAGTTATAGGGGAGTCTGTTAGGACATGTTTTGTAACTGTTGATAAAATTCTGTATAAGTTCATAGAGAGGCGAACTTAATAAGTTCACCTAGCCTATTAGAGGCGAACTTAATAAGTTCGCCTAGGTTATCAGAGGCGAACTTAATAAGTTCGCTTAGCCTATTAGAGGCGAACTTAATAAGTTCGCCTAAGCATCTTAGAGGCGAACTTAATAAGTTCGCCTATATCAGGTCAGTTATCTATATATATGTTTACAGAGTCAGTCGTTCAAGAGAGATCAGAACAGAACGCATAGAACTGAGAAGTCCGATTGAGTCTGTAAACACCATTGTGAATTGGAATACAATTGAGAAGTTTATTTACATGATTGTTTACATTGTCTTTTATGCATATAAACGTTGATTCGTTGGATTCCGCACTCCGAGTTAACGTCACGTCTTATCACGAGATCGATCCGTAGACGCGTCATAGGGACCTTCAAAAGTACCCTAACCAGTTATGTACCCTCCTTTATTTCTAGCAATAGCGACATAACCACCATCAATATTAATAACATCTTCCAGCAAATGAATATTCCATGTCATATATCGAGAACAACCACTATCAACATACCACGTATTGTTGATAGTCCTCCTTGGTTGCCCCTACATAAACAAAGAAAATCAGCTAGAAATAGGAACCCAAGCCATTGTGGTCTTGGGTTGTCCAGATGGATCAAAATAAACAACTTCAAGCAATTCACAATCAACATTGTCATCAACCTTTGGAACATAAGATTCACAATTAGACCTTCTCAATGAAGACACAATATGATTAATTGGAAAAACATTATTAGATTTATGATTATCAGATTCAGATATTTCCAAAAATTTCTTTAATTTTCTTTTACGTCTTCTTCATTGTGGTCTAGAAAGTTTGACCTCAGGTTGAGAATCTTTTGGATTCCAACATGTGGAATTTCAAACTTATTTTGAAAAATAACTGGTTTAGAAATATGCTTATCATGTTGCTTAAATCCCGAATATTTATCAAATGAATGACAAGGCACATTCTTTACAACACTAGACGTAGGCTTTCCAACATTTGGTCTTTTCAAAATCGTCACCACTCGTTGTTGTGAGGAAACAGTCTTTAATTTGCCTTGATTCTTATAAGGACAGTGAATCAGAATATGACTAGCCTCATTACAGTGAAATCAAACTCTTTTATCTTGATGATTTCTGATATAAGGAGTTTTTATTGAATTTGATGACCTTTCCGATGAACTAGCTTCAGAAGATTTTACTGAACAGTTGACTGGCTTCTTTTGAACAAAAACTTGTTTAGTCACCGTTGATGAATTCTTCTTCTGATTACCAGTAGCAACAAAACCACTTGATTGTAACATTTTGGAAAGTTTAGGTTGATCAACTTTCACTTCATCAGGTTCTGTTAAAATGCATCTATCACGAGTAACATTTCTCACTACCTTTTGTTCATCAAGTTTCACTTCCTTAGGAATGCCTTCAACCTTTTTATCATCAAAAACTTCATCCTCAGAATCAGAATCATAGATCATATCTTCACCAGTTACTGGATTTACTTTCAACACCCTATTTAGATCAATTTCCTCTTCATGAATAATTTTTGGTTCAACCACATAATTTGCATTGAATGGTGGAGGAACAAATCCAATTCCAGCAACCCTCTTTGTAGGATCAGCATTAGCATTAAAGTAATCCAATACCACAGATGAATTTTCAAAATTTTCCAGCTTTCTATGTAGTTTGATCACTTCAGATTCTTTATCAGAAATTTCTTTGTTCTTTTGAGCGACAATTTCATTTCGCTTGTCAATCTCAGCATAAGCCATATCCAGATGATATGCTTGTTCCTTATATTTCAATCCCAAAGAGTTCAAATCTCTTTTCAAAGACTCAATTCTATCTATACACAATTTATCATTATCTTTCAATTTTTGATTAACTGAATGCATCGATTTCATATCATAAATTAAATTTGTATTATCATCCATTACTTTTTGCAGTTTATCTTTTATACTGATTCAATTAGAGCAATAAATGTGACAGACAGAATCTTTTACCTTTGAAGGATCTGACATATCTTCCATGAAGACTTTTGCAATCGGAATATTTTCAGAATTAGCACCATCAGAAGAATTTTGAGTTAATACTATATCATCTTCAGATACACCGGAAGCAATATCAGACTCAACATTATGTACTTGATCATGCTCTTCATCAGCACTTGGCAAACTATCACCATCACTTGAGCTATCAACATCAGTTGACTCTTCAGATTTTGCAGAATGAATCTCAGCTACAAAAGCTTGACTTACTGTATTAACCAAATCTTCAAGATGAATACCCCAGTCATAATTTTCAGCATTTTGAGCAACCAAAGCAGATGATGCAGATGCATGATTAGAATTTCCAGAGCCAGAGGAGCCATGTGACTGATTACGATTGTTCTGAAAGTTATTAGGCTTCTTCTGAGAATCAAATTCAACTTTTGGTTTCACACATTCTTTGGCAAAATTACCACACTCCTGACAATTATAGCAACGAACTTTGATTTTGTCAAATCCCATACGTGAACGACTGTTAGAACCGATATACTTCCTTCCAGTCTTCTTTAAAAAATCATTTGCTTGTCGCATCAGCATAGCCATGTTCCATTGAATGTTCATCTCTTCCACATCAACAGGATCAATTTGTCTAAAATCCTCTTCAATAACATCTGGATCATGAATCTTTCCTCCAATAAAATTTTCATAAGAAGCCATAAAGGAAGAAAACATCTCTAAATAATCATCAGCAACTCTGTGATTCATATTATGTGTTCCAAATGATGAAGAAGCTGTATTTGCAGAGAAACCAGGATGACTTGGAACCCTATAACAATGATGATTAGAAACATGTTGAATATCACTAGAAAAGAATGTAACCCCTGCACCAGTTTTACCAGAAGTCTTAGCAAAATACATTGAAAGATCTTGAATATGCTCCATATTGGTTTCCTTCTTCTTCATATTCAAATCATGTGATTGAATCTTTCCAAGAACCTCTTCAAGAGACATAGTTTTATCCTTGACATTCTCTTTTATCAAAACTGAATACACATCAAATTTAGATGGTAATGCCACCAAAAACTTATCATTTATCTCTTCAGTCTCATAAACCACTGAAGCACTTGACAATTCACTCAGAAAATGATAGACTCTCGTTGCAAGATCATCTAAAGATTAATTTTGAAAGTGCTTGAATACTAAGAACTGCTTCTTCAGTAATTCTTTTCTGCTTTTCTTAACATTTAAACTACCTTCACACCGCTTTTGTAACGCTTCCCACAGTTGTTGAGAAGTCCTGAATTGTTTAACACTATGATAAATTTCTTTAGGAAAAGACATTGAGATACTAGCCATAGCCTTCTTTTCCCTATCAAACAGTAATTTTTCTTCTGTGGTTAAAGCATATACTGATTTAGGAACATCATCCTTTCCCATCCAAGTATATGTCGGATGTGTATAACCTTCCAAGATTGGAATCCATAAACTTATATCAGTAAAAGACACGAACTGATCAAACCGATCTTTCCAGTTATAATAATCTGCAAGACTTAACAATTTGGGTGGTTTCTGAGATGTACCAATCTCGTTATCATAATTTAACATGTTAGTCACTTGCACCATATTTGCCATTTTCAGAAAAATTTCCAAGTATTGAACAAGTACTCCCCTCAGGCGAAGATAATAAGTTCGCTTCAAATCCAAACAAGTGAATTTCATATCAAGCGAACTTGATAAGTTCATTTAAAAAAAGAAAATTCGGTAAGTTCGCCAACTTAATAAGTTTGCTTAAACTGAGAGAGGCGAACTTGATAAGTTCGCTTGCTAAGTTCGTCTGCAACAAATCTCAGCAAGTTTGCTTGCTTCAGCTGTAACAAACTCAGCAAGAACTTCAATCCAAACACGAACAAACATCACCTAAAATCATCATTTCTCACAGATTAGAAGGAATTTGAAGAAATTGGACCATAGGATTTAGTATTTTATGAATTAGATCACTTTTATCGGATTAATTTCACCAAAATCCACGAATTCAGCAGCAAAATCAACTTCAAGAACTTGAAAATTCCATGGAGACAAAAACTTCAAAAAATGATCAATTTCTTGTCAAATTGTACACAAAATCGTCTCTAATCACCAAGAATCAAACATAAATCACGAGCAAAATCTCTGATACCACTTGTAGGTCCACATGACTCATCTATAGATCTATCTCGTGACAGAACGTCTCGATAACACGGAGTACGGAATCCTTCGTGTTAACATATGTATAGGAATTGACAATAGAAACAAAATGTAAATAAACTTTCTTTTTGTATTCCACCAAACACAGAGTTTGCAAGATTCACTGAATACGATCGTTCAAGTCCTACTGAACAGAATCTGTAAACACCTATTTATAGACACAAGCTCTGCAGTAGGCGAACTTAACAAGTTCGCCTCAAAGCCTCACATAAGTTCGCCTTTAATAGGCTAGGCGAACTAGACAAGTTCGCCTCTAGCAGAACTTGTTCTATCACTTAGACAAAATCTATACAATTACATAAAAAATAAAGACAATAAGACCTAATCTATAAAGCTTTTGTCATACATTCTATGTCCTAACAAAGAATCATCCAACTGACAATATTATTGGTGATTTGAATGCCGGTGTTCAAATGAGGCATCGTACACTTACAGAAAATTCATGTTTGTATGCTCAGATTGTGGATACAGGTATCTTAGAGACATGTTTACATGCTTGCTTTATTTCTCAAACATAACCTAAGAATGTGGTTGAGGCTTTGGATGATGATTGTTGGATTGAGGCCATGTAGGAAGAATTGGCTCAATTTGATAAATTACATGTTTGGGATTTGGTTGACTTACCCAAGGGTTCAAGATCTATTGGCACAAAGTGGGTTTTCAAGTGCAAACGTGATGATCGTGGAGTTCTGGTACGTCATAAGGCGAGACTTGTTGTCCAAGATTTTAATCAGCAAGAAGGCGTTGATTACACCTAAGTTTACGCTCCAGTTTCGAGGATTGAGGCGATACGTTTGTTTCTTGCTTATGCTTCTTTCAAGGGTTTCAAAAATTTTCAATTGGACGTCAAGAGTGATTTTCTGTATGGAGACGTAAAGGAAGAGGTATATGTGAAACAACCGCCTGGTTTTGAAGATCCCAAGTTTCCTGAATAGGTGTTTAAATTGGACAAAGCATTATATGGTCTTCATCTCGTGCTTGGTACGAAACTCTGTCGGTGAATTTACTTGAGAATGGATTTGAGCGTGGTCAAATTGATTCTACCCTTTTTCATCAGAAAAGCAGGGGGAGATTTATTATTTGTTCAAATCTATGTTGATGACATAATCTTTGGATTGACGAATGTTGATATGTGTAAAGACTTTGAAAGAGTGATGAAGTTGAAATTAGAGATGAGCAGCATGGGAGAATTATCGTTGTTTTTGGTTCTTCAGGTTGATCAAAAGGAATATGGTTTTTATATTCATCAAACAAAGTATGTTGTTGATATTCTCAAGAAGTTTGATATGGAAAATGCTTCAGCTTTCAACACTCCAATTGCAATTAATCAAAAACTAGATTCTGACCTGAAAGGCAAAGAGGTGGATTGTCGATTATACAGAGGAATGATCAGGTCTTTAATGTATCTGACAGCGTCACGTCCAGATATTATGTTCGCAGTATGCTTGTGTTCGAGATTTCAGTCTAAGCCGAAGGAATCTCATTTGATTGCTGTAAAGCGGATTTTTAGATACTTAAAGGGTAAACCAAGGTTGGGATTATGGTATCCAATTAATTCTGACTTTGATTTTAAAGCTTTTATAGATTCAGATTATGGAGGTTGCGGTCTGGACAGAAAATCAACATCTGGTGGTTGTCAATTTCTAGGGAATAGACTTGTGTCCTTGCAATGCAAAAAGCAAACCTCAGTTGCAATTTCAACATGTGAGGTAGAATATATTGCAGCAGCCAGTTGTTGTTACAAATCCTATGGATTCAACAACAGTTGAGGGATTATGGTTTGAACTTTACAGGGACACCAATGATGGTTGACAACACAGCCACCACGTCGATCACAACAAATCCTGTGAAACATTAAAAAACAAAGCACATAGAGATTCGGCATCATTTTATTCGTGATTGTGCATAGAAGAAGCTGATTGAGTTGGTGACTTATTTACCAAAGCATTCGATCTTTCACGGTTTGAATTTCTTACTCAAATGATTGGTATGCTTAATCCAACATGACAAAGGTTTTTCAAAAGGTTTTGTCATGGAAGTTTTTGTTTTAGTTTTATAGATTATTTAAAAGTAAATAGTTTTATACTTTATTTTTTATCTAGTTTTTTTGCTTTCCGGAAAACTCAAACAAATTTGGAAAAGATAAAATCGGCACTGCTTGAAGTTAGAGAAGAAACGATAGTACATCAGTAGGTGATCACATATTCATGACCATAGATTGACTACCTGGTGTCTATATTTATGATTGTCCTTACTTGATTTGATCTAAACTTCTTAAGTATGCATAAACATGAAATGATAGCTTCATGACTGCATGACATTTTATATATAATCTTTTAATTTGGATATTTTCATGTGATTTGAATTGTCAGTAGGCTAGAATCGTTTTTAGTCCATTAGTAATGTGAAAAAATAATGATCTATGTTACAATTGTGATTTGAACCCATGGTATGCCGGGTGTGTGTGTTAAAAGATCATTATTAGATAAAGAATATGAGACTTTAAGTATTTCATGAGAATAGTATTGGACTATATTGATTAGCACAATGTTTCAGTTCACTTTACTACCCATGTCCCGAAAAACATGCAATGTGAAGTTGTACTAAGATATGTCTCTGACAACTTGTTGGAACATATACTTACCCTTGGATCAATTATCTTGATTTCATTGAATATATCCAGATAACATTTGGATCACATTACCCAGTATCATTGAGTCAATCGATTCCTTGATCAATCTTCTGTTAATACGAATCATGATAATTCATTCAAAACCAAGCTATATGAATCATTCGATTCTGAATCATTCTGATTCAATATATCCTTCGGGATCTGATTCCATTGATGTGCTAATTGAGATAGTCTCATCATGGAGATTGATCTAAACTTTGCATAAGTCGCAATATGTCTTGAAGATAGTGCATTTTTACATTTATGTTCGCATATTTGTGGGGTACACATTGTCTTCATATAAATGGTACTAACTCACAAGAAAGTGGGATAAAAACGCTTGTAGTTTCAAATTTTATAATGCTGACAATTTGAATTGACATGTAGTATATTACAAATTCGGTATGAATAAGTTAGCATGTCATGATCTGATCTTGTTTACTTTGAAGTTTATCGCGTATCATTTCATAAATTTCTGAAAAGGAAAAGGTCAATATTCAAAGACCATGAAAAAGAAAGATGTACATATGTGGGATAAAAATCTCAAAAGATTTAATAGTTTCTGAAAACATGACGTGTTAGATCTGAGAAATTGTTTGCTGAAAATCTGATAAAATGATGCATAAATTGTTTGTTTCCTGAGCCAAGTATATGTGAATATGTAGAATGTCATAGGTCAACCATTAGATCTGCTAGGGATTTTATATTCAGATTGGGTATGTGATACATCAAAGATACTGATATGATCTTCTTACTCGCAGTGTTCGACCAAAAAAATGTGATTTTGTATGTATAGTGAAAAATCTAAAAGATTTTATTTTTAGATGTTTGTAGATCTACTGCATTAAGTCTTTAAGAAAAATTTCAAAAAGATTATAGTGTGTTTAAATGTTTGAAAAATCCAAAAATATGTTCTTTACTTGTTCTTTTAGTTTTTCTAAGGAAAAAAAATTCAAAAAGATTTTGTTTTAATATTCCATGAAAAATTCTTATAATTTTGGATTAAGTTGTGTACAGGTTTCAAGATGAATGGATTGTCGAAAAAGGTGCAAAAAGGAAAATTTTCAAAATTTTTCTTAGTGTTGGTATATGCGAACTTGCTATGTTCGCTTATTATGTTCACATGTTGTAGCGAACTTGTTAAGTTCGATTAGTTTGGAGAACTTAACCTGATGCATATATAAAGGTTTGGGAGAACTTGATCATTCACGTGTTGATTTTGACTTGTGCGAACTTATTGAGCGACTTTACCGGTCATGATCATTATGATCAGTTTGCTAAACTTCCTTGAGTGACTAGGAATATATATGATAGTCGTCAGAAGTCTCTCGGGTAGAAGAAGGTGTTTTTACCAAGACGCAAGTCTGTACAGGGTCCTCTTCCCAATACAGTACTTGCTAAAAGGAAATTACAAGACGAAACATCTAGTTCGGAGGATATGTGCCGGGAGCTCGTTGCCGAAGAATTGGAAGAACAAGACTTGAAGATTAAGACCAAGCTGTTGTCAAGGGGGAGTCTGTTGGAGCATGATTTGTGACAACAAGCCTTGTAATAGATTAGTCTTTATGGTTAATGTTTCGTATGTTTTGTATTCGTAATAGTTAAGTTTGCACAGGCGAACTTAATAAGTTCGCCTGGTATAGTTGAGGCGAACTTAACAAGTTCGCATGAACTAAATGTTGCGAACTTATTAACTTCGCCTGGTTCAGTGTGTGTTATCTATAAATAGTTCAAGAGATGTTCTTATTTGAAACTTCTGCATTTGTAACTACTCTGTGTTTACTATTTGAGAGATAATACAAGAAGCTTTTTATGAAATTGTGTCTTGTGTGATTGTTTTGCATTCGTTACTATTCGAGACATACATATACGCAAGGATTCCACACTTCGTGTACGTATTATGTGTTTTACAGTAGAGATCGATCAGTAGACCCGCTGGGACTTACAATATATATATTTTTTTTATATGATTTTTAGACTTTATTCACATAGTCACATAATACACCACATTTATCAGGAGAGAGAGATTACCAATAAAATTTTCAGAATCAGATAAACTTTCTCAAATATTCATATTTTTATTTTTTTTATTCTCCCCCTAAAATTGTGACGCGATTTATTTCTTACTTAGACAGATACTTATTACACTAGCACAAATATGATAGAAATCACAAATATCAACACAGTTTTAATCACTGATAGAAAATCTTTTTGATGAATATTTTTAAGGTCTTTCAATTCAAATATGGACTTTTATTCCTTTGAAAACTTATTATTTAAGATGTGCTCCCCCACCCCCCTTTTAAAAAAAATGATTTCATCCCCAACATATCAACCATAGAGTTAAACCGTTCTGTTGAAAAAGATTTTTTAAAAATGTCTGCATTTTGCTATAAGGTATCGACGTGGACCACCTTAATCAAACCATTCTCAAAGCAATCGCGAATAAAATGTAACCTGATGACAATGTGCTTTGTTTTTTAGTGCTGATTTGGATTCTTTACTATACCAAGCACCGCCTCATTGTCACAAAAGATCGGGGTCTCCAAGAAATTGATTCCAAAGTCCATCAGTTGATACTATATCCATATGACTTGTAAACAACAGCTCGAGGCGGCTGTGTATTTTGTCTCAGCAGTTGAAGTGGATACATTTGTTTGTTTCTTACACTACCATGAAACAAGTCTCTCCCCCAAATTTTGACAACCACCTGATGTAGATTTCCTGACCAAATTACATCCACCTTAATCACTGTCAGTATAAGCATAAAAATTAAATTCAGAATAAGAAGGATACCATAAACCTAGATTTATTCGACTCTTAAGATAAGGAAAAAATCTTTTAACAGCTGATTCATGGGATTCTTTTGGAGCTGCCTGATATCTAGCAGATGAGCAAACTGTGAACATAATAACCGGTCTACTTGCAGTTAGATACATCAAGGAGCCAATCATTGAACGGTACATCTTTTAATTAACTTCAATTACAGATAAATCCACAGTGAGAGGTTCATAGGGAGCAATGGGGGTAGAAGCTGATTTACAATCATTCATTTTGAACTTTGTCAAAATATCTTTCACATACTTTGCCTGATGAATAAGAATTCCAGCATCAGACTGTTCCACCTCCAATCCAAGAAAAATTTGCATTTGTCCCATTAAGCTCACTTCAAATTTGAGTTTCATGACAACCTCAAAATCTTTATAAAGAGTCTCATTTGCTGATCCATTAATGATGTCATCAATGTAGACTTGAACAATCTGCAAATCAGAATCAAATTTCTTTAGAAACAATATCTTGTCAATTGTTGATCCATTTGATGTGAGATGTGTCGACAAGGTTTCATACCACGCACGAGGCGCTTGATGTAACCCATACATTGCTTTTTCGAGCTTGTACACCTGGAATGGATGATCAGGATCTTCAAAACAAGGTGGTTGATTGACATAAACCTCTTATTTTACAACTCTATAAAGACAAGAAGTCTTAACATCCATTTGGTAGACCTTAAACTTCTTGAATGAAGCATAGGCCAAAAATATACATATAGCTTCAATTCGGGCAACATGAGCAAAAACGTCATCATAATCCAACCCTTCTTATTGATAAAACCCTTGGACAACAAGACGGGCCTTGTTACGAACCACAATTCCACGATCATCTCTCTTGTTGCGAAACACCCACTTTGTTCCAATTGGATATTTTAGTTCAGAAAAATCTACAAGATGCCAAACATTAAGCTTTTTGAACTGAAGAAGTTCTTCTTGCATTGCTTCAATCGAACTTGGATCTTGTAGAGCTATTGTGACATTCTTGGATTCTTCTTGTGATAAGAAACAGGAGTATAAACAAACATTGATGTTTCCAGCTTGACTTCTTGTTTTAACTCCTTCTTCAAGAGATCCAATGATGATTTCAACTGGAAGAGCATAATGAATTCTATGAGTTGGAACATTATTAACTTACATAGATTCTGGCATATTCGAAACATTCAAATATGGTGTTTGATCACTTGAAACATCAACACTTGAAGAACTTGTCGGAATAACATCCTCATTTTGATCATTTAATTAATCTAACTGAACTTTAGTAACTGCTGGTTCATCATTAGTATTTGGAGTTTCATGTACTTCAAAATCAGCATTTGTTACTGAATTGTCAAGATGTTCTTCTTGTGTTTGAGTCAATGAAGTAACATCTTCAGGAATTTCATTTTGAACAAACACTTGCTGTGGACCAACCATAAAATTTTCAACATATTGATCAGTACTTGTAAGAGACTCAGTTACAGTATTCAAAGAACTTGCACCATCAAAATCCACTAGAAGTTGTTGGTCAAAGGTCTTGAAAATTATATCCGCATCAAAGAACCAATCATGCCCATTTTGCTCTAGAGAAATATTCATCACTTGCCACTCCACATAATAAGACTCTTGAACAATTTTTTTCATCTTGTTATAGACTCTGTAAGCCTTTTGATATGAAGAGTATCCCAAAAAAGAGCATTCATCTCCAACAGCTACATACTTTGACAAAGAATCTTGTGTATTTAAGAGTGTACACAAACAACCGAACGCTCTGAAAAACTTGATATATGGCTTTCTTTTGAAAAACAATTCATATGATATCTTTGTGTGTTGCTTCACCATAAGAACTCTGTTCAACACATAGCATGCCGTGTTTACTGCTTCAGCCCATAAAATTATAGGCAACTTTGAATCTAGAAGCATTGTGCGAGCAGCTTCAATTAAAGTTCTGTTCTTTCTTTCAACCACCCCATTCTGTTGTGGTGTTCTTGCTGCACTATACTGATGTGTTATTCCTTTTTCTTCACAAAAAGCAGTTATCAGTTTATTTTTGAACTCTGTTCCATTGTCACTGTGAATGATTGATACTTTGCTATCACTGATGTTTTCAATTCTATTTATAAATTCAATAATTGTTTCACGTGTCTCATCCTTTGTTGAAGGAAAAACAAAATCTTGAAAAATCATCTGTGATAAGAAGATAAGAAGACAATAAGATTTCTTCGCAATGCTTTTGACATGAACTGGACCAAATAAATCCATATGAATAAACAATAAAGGTCGAGTAAACGTTGTCACGGTCTTTCTCGGATGGAATTTCTTGTGTTGTTTTCCCTTTGCACATGACATGCAATTCTCTTGAATTATAAATTCCTTTTTGGGTAAACCTCGCACTAGATCTTTATGAACAAAATTGTTCATGTTTTTCAGATTCACATGTCCCATTCGACGTTGCGACAAATAAGATTCTAAACCAGATGCTTTTGATAACAAGCACGAAACATTCACTGGTGTTGAATGATCATTCATATGAACGACATATGTGTTAAATTTTCTTGGAGCACCCATCAAAATCTTGTCATCAGGAATAACCAGTCCAGGCTTTAAAAATAAGCACTCCTTGCTGTAAAAGGAACTAGTATATCTTTATCGCACACTTGTGAGACACTGAGTAAATTGAACTCCAATTGAGACAAGAAATTTGTAGGATCGTGAAAGTACAAGATGGTTATGTTCTTAGTTGAAATTGGCGGAAACAATAACAACTACACAAGTATAATCGAGTAAACAGAAAGAATACCTATAAGAACACTGTTGTATTAAGCTTTTGAAAATAAACGATTACAAATGAAAACTCAATAAAAAAGCACACATACAATGAAGTGTTTACACAGTATTTATACTCACTTAGAATCAAGGCAGACCCTTGATTCTAAGGATCAGATCTAACACAGACCGTTGATCTTTTGTATATAGCTAACTATTACACGTTTAGTCTAAAACTAGTTAACTTTTTTGAAACATCTTCTTTATGCATTATTACTTGCATGCTTGGAGAAGAGCATTGTTGTCTGTCATTGGTTGTGCCATTGAGGTTCCATTTGATTTGAGTGTGTCAGTTGCTTTTGCAGAAAGTTGTCAGTGACGCTTGGCATGGATAGTCAGCGGCAACGATTTATCTTCAAGGCACAGGGCTGTCAGTAGCAAAGATGATGATTAGCAGCAAGATGTGACCATCCAAAGCTACTGATGATTTGCCTATCAGCAGTATCAAGTGTTGATGCTGCTGAGAAGCCTATCCGCAGCAACTTTGGTCTTCAGTAGATAAGGCTATCCGCAGCAGATTTGTTCTTCAGCAGAAGAACAAGTATCCGCTGCAGATAAGCTTGTCCGCATCAGTTTGTTGGTCAGCAGCAAACTCCAAGATCAGCAGCATTTGTACTTAGAGAATTTTGTAGCCATCAGTCTTTATTTCTACAAACTCCCCCTAGACTGATGCTACCAAAACTTTCTTACTGCTTTTGTTGCTGAAGCTTTTTCATGTTTCTGACTATCCTTTCAACTTCATATCCTCTCTGGTCCATGCTGGGATTGTTAAGAGGAAGCTCAGATAGAGTCTTGATGTCTTTACTTTCCATTTTGAAGATAGCCTTGCTTGAACACCTCATCTTCTGTCCTTTAACATCTGTCAGAGTGAATTCATTCTTCTCAGCATTGTAGGACCAGCTGATGAATGGAGAGTGGGATTGGAGAGGTTTGACATCAATGATTTCATCTTTGCTGGGGTTGAAGTAATGTTTGATTACCAGCAATAGATGTCTCCCACCTTCATTCTCAGGCTCATTGGCTTCACCCAGCTCCATCATTCTTCTTAGATCGGAATCTGGAAGCGGTAGTACCTCATCAACAGATGTGTAGATTGATCTTTTAGCTTCTGTCCTCCCCATGAACACTTCAAACCATTGATCTTGAGGGCTGTATGACCATCTGATTATTTCTCTTGAGTCTTTTGGTTTGGAAGTGGGTTTTTTCTTCTTTTTGGAAGGTTGTTAATGAGTGGGAGCTGGGTGTGAGGATTTGGACTTTGAGGGAGGAGAGGAGGGAGGTCTAGGAAGGAGAGTGGAAGGTTTTTGGATTGAGGAAGTGTTGGGTGAGAGAGAAGGCTTGGCTTTCTTTGATTTCCTTTTTTCTTCTTGAATGATTACCCTTTTCTTGGAGCCTTTCTTCTCCAATCTTTCTTCCTCATCCTTCTTGACTTTAAAATAGAGGGCTTGCAGGTTCATGAAATTCATGGGACCTAGCGTCTTTCCACTCTCTCCTCTAGCCTTAAGGAAGTCAATCACGATCTTCCTTTCTTCATGTGTCCTTTTATTAAAGGCAATGGTCTTTTTGGACTTTTGTTTGCTTTTTCTTCTTCTTCAGCCTTTTTCTTCTTTGCCAATTGACCTTCCTGACCCTTGAAGGCTCTGTAGATTTCTTTATTTGATAGTTTCTCAAGGTAGTCTGCATCCTCACCTTAAGAAACTAGAGCCTTTACCCACTCCTCTCTCATTTCTTTGGCTAGTTTAGAATCAGTTATTCTGAACTTAGCCTCTTCCTTCGTCTTCTTCTCCATCTCTTCTTTTTCTGTGTCAAATTGTTCCTGCAGTTGAAGAGCAAGAGCTTCATCTTCTTCAATCTGATAAACTGTAGGAATCTTTACTTTAAGATCATCCAGTTTTTTTGCATACAGTTGGATTTGTTGCTCTCTGAGGAGAATGGCTGTGAGTCTATCTTGAGTTTTCTTTATTTCAGCCATCTCCTCTTCTTCTCTTCTTCTTCTTCTTCTTCTTCTTCTTCTTCTTTCTTCCTTCTCTTTCTTCTCTCTTAGCAATCTCTCTTCATCTTCTTTGGTCAAAATTCCCTTTCCCTTATCTTTGTTGGATGCATCTGCTTCGGCTTCACTGATCACAACATCAGATGATGGTGCTGATGTTGGAATCTCAGCCTCAGCTTCATTAGCAATTTGTGGAATGGATAAGGGAGGGGAACTGACTTCATCTTCTTCCCGTTCCATACCTGTCACATCCTTCCATGCCTCTTTCATCTTTTCCTCTTCTCTTCTTTTTGATTCTTCTTCTATGTTCAGTCTGACTGTTGGAGAAGAGAGAAAGGATAGTTCTGAGTCAGATCTAGATTCCTCCTTGTACAGAGAAGCCTGGATGATCTTGATCATTTCTTGACTTTCTAAGGAGTTGACATTGAAGATGAGTGATCTGAGCTCTAAGACTTTGTGCAGGAAGGCTGAAGGTAGGAGCAAGATCTCCTTGATGTTGATTGTTAGAGAAGATCCATTGCATAGGAAGAATGTGAAGTCATGGGAGTCAGTGCTTGTCCATCCTTGCACTTCGACATCCATGACCATTCTATTGTACAGGAATCTTCTCCAACACAACACTTCTTCTTCAGTGAGAAGACTGCTCCTTATTATTTCAAGTCTTCTAGGAGTCAGTCTTCTTTCTGCTACTGTTGAAGATTCAAGATAGGCTACCCTTTTTGCTTCTTGTATTTGTCTTTCAAAGTTGGGTAGATTATCCTCCATCAAGTCATAGAACTTGCCAATAGCAAGTTCTGTTGAGAGGTCCTGTGAGTTGTTAATTCAATGTAGATGGTATAGGTGAAGGACTTGGATGCTGTTGAGAAAGTCCTAGTTTAGCTCTTCTACTCCACCAAACTCCCATCCAATCTAGAACCTCTCAGACTTTCCATCATACCCCCAAGCTAGTATTGTATCAAACTCTAGCTGTGTTGAAGTCAGTGGAAATTAGGGGGCAGTGGATTGACTTATGATGGCTGCTGCTTCAGGAATGATGCTTAAAGATGTATATTTTTGTTCTGTGTCTTTAGCATCATTCAGCATCTCATCAACAGCCCTGACGACTAACTTCCAGTCTTCAGATGTCTCCTCTTCTTCGTTATCTGAAGCTGGCAAGTCATGAACCTGTACAAAAGCTGGCTTGAATAGTGTGCTTTGAAGTACAACATGCTCTTAAATCCAGTCGTTAAGACTGTCTGAGTCCTCCTCCATTGGGACCATCTCCCCCTTTTTGGTTGCATTAGTGGACAAATAAGCATCAGTTTGGGTGCCCACTGATACAACAGAGGGAGTAGGTATAGTTGGGCATTGATGGGCTTCATGCATAGAGACTTGGTTTCTTAGTTTGGACACTTCAGCCTCTAGCATAGCCACCCTGGCCGTCTATTCCAAGTTATGAGGTTTCAGTCTATCCTCATCCACAGTTGTGGAATCCTTGGATCCAGATGGGGCCTTAGGCCTAGCCTCTGCATCCCCATCACCCATGGTTTCTTGGCGCCTGGGATTCCTCTCAGTGAGGGGAGTTTCCAAGGAAGCATCCTCACTGTGAGTTGCCGTGGTTGAAGTCTTAGTGATGTTGTCAATGTCCTCCTTGTCATTTGATGGACCAGCAATAGTGACAGCCTCTTCCACATCCACTCTTTCATAACTCCAAGAGTGGACCTTCAGGGTAGAAGAACTTGGGTTGGGTGTGTTGGAAGCAAGATCAATTAGTACCTCCGAGATAGTGGTAGTTGGAGAAGGTACATCATCTTGATCAGGTTCCTCAACACTTATGTTCAGAAGAGAGAGGAATGGCTCAGGGGGCTGTTCTATGGATCCGGGAAGTGATCCGGATCCTAATAGAGAGACATCCGAAGGAGTCTCCCTAATAATGTGGCTGTCCCTTATGATATTCTCACCAGAATGTTGTGATTCTGAGTGAGGGCTGTTAGGTTGGGTTTGGGCCTTGGAGGCAAGAGAAGAAGGAGTCATCTTGCCCCTTTTCCTGGTATATGTCGTTGCAACCAGGGCCCTGTGTTCCGGTTGAACGAAAACATCCAAAAGAGGTGTATGTAATTTTTGTACCTGTGCATCCTTAGTAGTATGCACAGGGGTTCGAATGATGGAGGCAGACTGTTGTTCAGGATGTGAGGTGGAGGGTGTAGGATCAGTATCAGTTGGGATTGCTGAACTGTCACCCGGGGTACTTTGTATGTTCAGCATTGTAGATAACAATGGAACATTGACCCCTGTGAACTTTTTTGGAAATAGTTCTCATGCTTTGAAAAAAATAATTTTTATGTCCCAACATAATGTAGATTCTTGCAGGTTTTGAAAGTTCTTTTAGTTCTTGGTTGAAAACCTCCTGCAGGAATCTTGGGTACGTAAAAAATTGTTGCTTTGCACCCTCTTGAAGGTTATATCTCAAACCCTCAAAGATGAGGTGTCTAAAGTTGAAGCCTAGGTTAGTGACCATACCATGGAAGGCGGAGGCAAGTGCGGAGCTCACCTGATGCCATCCACTCCTCTTCTGGGATATGCATTAGAGAAGAGTGTTGCAGAGATACTTCCATGGAGGGCCCATCAGCGCCTTCTCAATCGTATACTCGGTCTGATTTCCAGTGTATCCAATGGATACAAAGGTCCTCATGTATTCGTCCTATGAGTATGAGATGGTAGCTCCCTCATCCTGAAGCTTAAGATGTTTTCGGATGGTAGTTTCCGAGATAGTGATATCCTTGCCGTCTACTTTGGCTTTAATTTGGGGAATCCCCTGTTCGTTTGAGTAGACGGCGATCCTCCAGAAATCCTCCATATGAGGGATATATATGGTAGGGTTGGTTATGAGGGCAAAGTAGATTTTTGATCGACATAAGAAGTCGATCATACCATTGAATCCTTCGGATTTCTTTCCCTTGATAAGGTATGCTGTAAGGTTGTGGTATGGGGAGAACTTATCATCAGGGTTATTGATGTCTGCAATTGATGTATGATTTGGAAGGAAGGTTTAGAATATGTAAGGCTTTGAATGTTTTAAGTATGAAGGGCTTTGAATGTGGTGGGGATTTGAGAGAAAGTGATGTGGTTTTAGGGAGAAATTGAAGGTGAAGAGGTGGTAAGGAAATTTGATTTGTTCTTATAACGACAGAGGAGGGAAAAAGCAAAATGACTTGTACAGTACAACCTAATTCACCTTTTTACTGTTATAGATGTAATGCACCAAGGCAGTCATGGTAAAGACTGACGTTAATTTTTACAGCGGGTAAAAGTTAATTTGGACTTAATTTTACCCATCAGCAGCAAACTTAGTTGTTGTGGATGAGTAAGCCTGTCCGCTGCAACCTTGGTTGCTGCGGAAGGTTAAGTCTGTCAGCAGCAAACTCATCTGCTGCTGATGGAATTAATAATCCGCAGCAAGGATGTTGTTGATGACAGTCTTAAAGAAATCCATAGGAAAACTGTTCCTGCTGATAACTTAAAGCAGTCAGCTACAAATCTTTTGCTGCTGAAGATTAAACCTGTCAGCAGTTAACTCATCTGCTGCTGATGGATTTAATAGTCCGCAGCAAGGATGTTGCTACTGACAGTCTTAAAGAAACCCGCAGGAAACCTGTTGCTGCTGATAACTTAAAGCAGTCAGCTGCAAATCTTTTGCTGCTGAAGATTAAACCTGTCAGCAGCTGAAGGACAAAACTGCTGCTGACTTATAACTTTTATTTACAACATAAGACAAAACACATTTTGAAATTGAATTTTAGAGATAGATTTTAATCAAAGTTCATCATACCAATGGATTCAACTAAATATTTAAATCTAGCTTCATCAAAAGGTTTTGTAAACAAATCAGCATATTGCTCATTCGTATGAACTTTGGTTAAAATAATCCTCTTTTTCTCTGCTTGATCTCTTATGAAATGATACCTGATGTCAATATGCTTTGTCTTTGAGTGCTGCACCGGATTGTTTGTGATTGATATAGCACTCATGTTGTCAATGTGAATTGGAGTTTCCATGAAAGTCATCCCATAGTCCAGCATTTGATTTTGTATCCAGATGACTTGTGCACAGCAACTTGAAGCTGCGATGTATTCTGCTTCAGCTGTAGAAGTTGAAACACATGTTTGCTTCTTGCACTTCCAAGAAATTAGTCTCCCTCCCAGAAACTAACATCCCCCTGAAGTGGACTTTTTGTCCATGTTACATCCCCCATAGTCACTGTCAGTGTATGCATACAGATTAAACATGTCATTTTTAGAGTACCATAGCCCAAGTCTTGAGGCACCCTTCAGGTATCTAAAGAATCTCTTGACGGTTTGAAGATGTGAAACCTTTGGAGCTGCTTGAAATCTTGCACAGAGACATACTGTAAACATGATATCTGGCCTTGAGGCAGTGAGATACATGAGAGACCCTATCATTGCACGGTACTGATGTTGATCAGTGTCTTGGCCATCTTTTTCTGGAGTCAGCTGATGATGCACTTGCATAGGGGTTCTTGCAGCAGAGCAGTCAGCCATTTTGAATCTTTCCAAAATACCCTTTACATATTTAGATTGGCTGATGAAGATTCCATTTGGGACCTGTTTGACTTGTAGACCCAAGAAGAAATTTAGTTCACCCATTGAACTCATTTCAAATTTTGAGTGAATCGGAATCTCAAAGTCTTTGCACAGTTGTTTCCTTGTTGATCCAAAGATGATATCATCAACATAAATTTGAACTAGTAAGATTTCTCCCCCTTCATCTTTGATAAACAAGGTCTGGTCAATGGCACCTCTTCTGAAGTTGTTGCTTAGTAGATATCCTGAGAAGGTTTCATACCAGGCTCTAGGTGCCTGATGTAGGCCATACAGAGCTTTGTCTAGTTTGAACACTTGAGTAGGATGTGCAGGATCTATAAAGCCTGGAGGATGTTTGATTTATACTTTCTCACCAATATTCCCATACAGAAAGGCACTTTTTACGTCCATTTGATAGACAGTGAAGTTCTTGGATGCAGCATATGCCAGGAAGATTCTGATGGCCTCCAGCCTGGAAACAGGAGCAAAGACTTCATCATAGTCAATTCCTTCTTCCTGAGTGTAGCCTTGAGCTACAAGTCTGGCTTTGTTCTTGACTACAATGCCTCTCTCGTCTTGCTTGTTCCTGAAGACCCATCGTGTGCCAATAGCATATTTACCTGGTGGAAGATCAACAAGTTTCCAGACATCCTGCCTCTTGAATTGCAGCAATTCTTTCTGCACTGCCTCAATCCAGCTGTTGTGTTTGAGTGCTTCATTTATCTTCTTGGGTCCCACCTGAGATAGGAAACATGAAAACATGCATATATTGGCCTCGTGAGATTTGCTTCTTGTGAGAACTCCTTGGTGTACTTGGCCAATAATATTTTCTTGAGGATGTTCTTTGTTGATCCTCTGTGCTGGTACCACCTCCAGCTGTATCCCTTGCTCCAGATTGCTTTGATTTTGATCAGGGGTCTCTTCATTCATGGTGGAAGAGTCTTCAACACCATTAGCCACTTCAATATTTTCATCAATAGCATCATCAGCTTCTACAGCATTTACCGAGGAGTCTTCATTTAGATTTTAAGTTTCAGACAGGATGCTGCTGGTTACATTAGACAGTCTTGTTCCTACTTCACTTGCTTCAATTGCTTCCACAACTGATGGAGGATCAATTGATGGTCTTCTTAGACTGATAGAAGATTTGGGAAAATCCAGTCTGTAGTCAGTGGATGAAGTACAGGCAGGTGTTTGTGTAGACGTAGACTCCATATTTGAGAAGGTGAGAGGCTCAAATATTTGGGAGAAGGAGTCTATGTCAAAGAGCTAGTTTGGACCTTTTCCCTACTCACAGACAATGTGTTCCCTATATTCCACATTTGCTGATTCTTTCACAATTCTTGTTCTTGAATTGAATACTCTATAGGCATTTGATTGAGAGGAATAGCCTACGAAATATCCTTCATCAGATTTGGCACCAAACTTAGGAAGAACCCCATGTGTGATGAGAATGGTGCATGGACACCCAAAAGGTTTTAGAAACCCAATGTAGGGAATTCTTTGAAACCAAAGTTCATAGGGTGTCTTGTTGAGGGGTTTGACAATTAGAACTCTATTTTCCACATAACAAGTTGTGCTAACTGCTTCTGCCCAGAATGTAAGTGGCAGTTTTGAGTCAGCCAACATAGAAATTGCTGACTCAATAAGAGTTCTGTTTCTTCTTTCAGCAACTCCATTTTGTTGAGGAGTTCTTGGAGCACTGTATTGTCTTTCTATCCCCTTGCTTTCACAGAAACAGTTCAAGGTGTGGTTCTTGAACTCTGTGCCCTGATCACACCTTATGATCTTCACCTTTTGATTGCTTTGATTCTCTACCCTGAGAATGTAGGATTTGAGAATTTCAGCAGTTTCATATTTAGTTCTCAAGAAGTATATCCATGAGAATCTGGTGTAGTCATCAGTTATCACCAGACAGTACGACTTCTTGCCCATTGACATGACATTTGTAGGACCAAAGAGATCCATATGCAGCAGTTGCAGTGGAGTGTCATTTGTATTCAAGGTCTTGGGCTTGTGAGAGCTCTTGTGTTGCTTCCCCTTTAAGCATGCAATGCAGTGGTCTTCCAGCTGAAATTCTTTGTCAGGAATCCCTCTCACAAGATTATTCTTTACCAATTTGTTAATAGTTTTGATATTAACATGGCTTAATCTCCTATGCCAGAGAGCTGAGTCATCAACTGAGGCTTTTGATAGAAAGCAGGAAACACTCCTAGATGGAGTGACTTCATTCATATCCAGTACATAGAGATTTTCTTTTCTCTGAGCAGTTAATAAAATGCTTTCTGAAGGAGGTGTGGATAAGCCTGGAGATAGTACAAAGCATTCTCTGTCTGTGAAGAGCATCCAATGCTTTTGGTCACAGACCTGGGAAACACTCATGAGATTGAAGTCCAATTCTTTGACATAGTTGACCTTATCAATGCTCATTCTTTCGTTGGACACAGTTCCTTGTCCAGTAATGGATCCTCCCTTTGAGTCACTTCCAAAGGCAACATATCCTCCATTGAAATGTCTGAAGTTGGAGAGGATGGATCTGTTGCCTGTCATGTGCCTGGAACAACCACTGTCTACCACCTAGGTGTTATTCTTGTGACCTGGCTGTCCCTACACATGATAGATTTCTAATTAGTAGGAGGAACCCAAGAGTCTGCAGACTTGAAAAAGATGGTTGTTAGTTTATCCTTTTCAGTATGTTTGAAGTCAATGCAACCAATGACAATGCTTGGAGATGGTTTTGTGACAATCCAGACTTTTCCAGTTAACTCCGTTAACAAAATCCAGTTAAAACTAACCTAATTAACTTAACTCAAACTTCCGGGACTAATTCTATCAATAATCCAAGCCTAAACTCCAGGGACTAGTTATGTAATTTCCCTAAAGTTGACTGTTGACTTTTAGAAAGTCAAAATCCTAGTTCTGTTGAATTTTTAGGTCAAACTAACAAGTTCTAAACCCAATTCAAACTCTAGGGACTAGTTTTGACAAACTCTAAAACTCCAATTCACATAAAACTACAGGGACTGAACCTGCCAAGTCCTAAAACCCAATTAGTTGACTTCCTAAAGTCAAAATCAATGAATTCTGTTATGTTGACTATTCTGAGTCAAACTTGTATACCAAATCGACTCAAATCCGAATCCCAAAATTATTTCTGTTGAAATCCGTAACCGTTATACACTTGATAGCCATAATCGATCATCATTAGAACATTAACCCCTGTTATTAATTCAAATTAACCTCAATTATGAGAATTAAGTTCAAAACTGTCGAACCATCGTCCCTCTTTATCAAAATGGAGAAATTCTTGTATTGGTTCCACAAATTGATCATACACACACGTAATTCACGCCACTTTGAAGCTTTTGCACCAACTGAATTGGCCGGAGTAACAGTCGAAGACGCCAGAGACGACCACAGTCACAGTCGACAGCCGTTTTAGTCGAGCTCAGTCAATTCGCATTTGTTTCCGGTAATTGAATACACCCTCACCTTCGTTTTTACTTCCGGATGAAGTGCCCTACGCCAATTAGGGCTTAAAACATCAAAATTAGCAAGAACCCGATTCTAGGGTTCATACATTCAAGGTTTAATCGATTACCAGTCTAGGTGTGATCTCAATTCAATTAACCTACACCTCTAGACTCGGAATCGACTGAGCAGTAAAAGCCCTATGAAATCCAAGATGTATATCATCAAATTGAAACTGAATCGAACCTAGGGTTCATATACGTCCCTGTTTAATCGAATTCCTATCTAAACTTGTTTTAAATGAAATTAAACAACACCAATAGATTTGCGATGCTTCAATAAGTGAAAACCCTATGCGAATCTGATCATATAACATCGATTAAATCATAATCCGTAAACTAGGGTTTGTTATAAAAACATTTAAGGGCTTTTGATCCTGGATACCATCTCAATCAAATTAAAACCTGTGAACAGATTCGAAATGTTCATAGGAGTAAAAGCCCTATGATTTTAATGAATTTTAATATCGGACTGGATCAGATTCAAATTCGTGTTCTTATTCTAGAGTTCGACTTTTGAATCAGAGATTAAACTAACATAAACCGGTTAGTTTTGTAATTAAAAACTACCAAGTGTTCGCAAAACTTAGTATAACAAAACCCCTATGCCCTCAGTTTCGATCAAAGCCCAAATCGGGAGTATTGGGACGGGTTTCGATCTTGAGTACATACGGAGGGGGAAACCGCTGGGCTTGTATGTTTTAACCATTCCAGTCCGGATATCATCTCGATACCCTAGCAGGCAGGACTGGTTAGGACAGTGTGCGTGTGTGGGAGAGAGCCGGGTTCGAGTCCGGGCTCCCACATTTCTTTTTAGACATTTTTCTAAACATATTTAATTATTAAAAATCAAACCATATATTATTACAATATTATACAAATGTGTTTTAGCCTGGGAAACAACCCGTAGACTCGGGTTTAAATTATTAACCCACGTTTGTTATTATTTCCCCACTTTTAAAAATAATAAATTTACCATAACTGTGTATAAAACAATGTGTTTATATTGTTTTCGAACCACGACCCCGAATAAATAATACGTGTATATTATTTTCACCCCGTAACCTCAAATAAAAATAATATATTTTGTATTATTTTACCATGTTTGTAAACCCCACGTAACGTTTCAAGAATTTATAAATAATATAAATTTTTATATTATTTACTTAAGTGTATATACTCGAATTAAAAATAATTTAATTATTATTTTTTCACACAAAGGATTATTTGGTAAATCATACAAACTTAAAATAATATATTAAATTATATTATTTCCCCGTTGTAACATTTCTGATTTTTAGTATCCGTATTTTCAATTCAATGTAATGCATTTCAAACTCAATTCTAGTGCACTGTTTTGTTTCTTTTCGTACCATCAATTAAATATTATAATTCAATGTTAACCCGCAAATTTTACACGGTTATAACCTACTAAAACACTACATAACTATCTATTTATACAAATATGTCAAAGACCAAAGTTACAAGGTCTGATGTTGAAAAATTTCAAGAAACCCTAATAGGCACGGTCGCGCCTCGTTCTGGCACGGTCGCCTCGAGTGCCTTGGCACGGTCGCACAACTTGCTTTGGAACGATCGCGCCTGGTGCCTTAGCACGGTCGCGCCTAGTATCAGTTGAAAAGTAAAATCAGTTTTAAACGCGAGAATCGTTGAGTTTCGTAACCGATATACGTTTCACTTTCGTTATCAAAGACAATAATATTATCAATCGTAACAACTGACAACAGAAATCGATTCATCTCAAAGAAAACAAAAATCATTCACTTGAACCAAAATCCTCCTATTCTAAAGTGCAATTACCTTGATCAATCGCTCCATAGAATCTCTCTAAAACCCCTGAACACACTGGTTTAGCCGGAAGTGCAGTGGAAGACGCCGGAGACCGAACTCGTCGACGCCGGAATTCCTTTCCTACTGTCATCTATCAATTCGTCGTCCATCCGGGTAATTGAAACTCTTTCCATAGTCTATTTAGCCTATAGATCAAAAGGCCCATATTAATTTGGGCTCTCAATATAGAATTAGTCTGAAACCCGAATCTGAGTTTTATTCAAAAACGATTTAATCGAACCCATTTCTAAACATGACTTACATATAATTAATCTATATAACCAGACTCGTAATAGCACGGTAAATAAAAGCCCTATGATTCTCAGCAGTAACAATATAAAAATCAGTCAATTCGTGTCTGTTTTGGAAGAGACACGGTCGCGCTAATCATCTAGCGCGGTCGTGCCTCATTAGACGCGGTCGTGCCGATTACCAGCGTGGTCGTGTCCTCCTGTCCAGACCCAATCATGCCCTTTGGCTAATCTCAGTCGTGTCTTGAAATCATAGACACGATCGTGCCTGGCCAAGGCACGGTCGTGCCTAACGATTTAATCAGTTTAAGCCTCTGTTTGATCAACACGGTCGCGCCCTGATTAGCATGGTCGCGCCCGTGGTTCGAGCACGATCGTGCCCTTCCCAGGCACGGTCGTGTGTGAGTTAAAATCTTGGCAGAATGATAAATTTTATATATTTTTCAAACCACAAATATTCTGATTGAATTACAAAATAAAAATAGTTAAATTTTATAAAAGTTGCATTTAATCTTATTTAGAAAGAATAAATATTTAATAAATGGAAAAATTAATTTTTTTAAAGTTTATAAAATTTAGTTTACAACTATTGTTAAACCTTTCATTTAAAAAGTATTTAAATGGTTAAGTTACATTTTATAAATAAATAAATAAAATAATTATTTATTTAATTTATATTTAAACAAAAACGATTAATTAATTATACTAACTTATAACTAATACTTACAATGTGTTCATAAAAAAAAAATTATTTACATTACTTATTTAATTATTTAAACTCAAACCTTAATCAAAATGTTCTAAAAATACTCTTTCAAACTTTATATATTTTATTCAATACCTCCAATTACAAATCAATGACCTTATTACACAAGTCCAAATGCAACTTTAGACTTAAACATTGGTGCACACTATTAATACCATATACATTACACTTTAGGTTAACTTGTGCATTTCAAGGATCTTTATTCTATCTAGTACCTTTGTTAGCAACGCCTTCAAACCAAGTGAGTATTTCATAGCCCTTTTTACTCTTTTACACTTTTGGGGTGAAACATGAACATTATTCAAATTACATGTTTACATTTACACAAACAACACAAGTACAAATCCTATTTACATTCATGTGTGCAATTTGAGCTTTATGCCCGAGTGCTAGGTGTGCTAACCTTTGTATGCGATTATGTGCAATCATTAACTATTCAAGCTGACGGTTTTCAATGATAGATCTATTGAGTCTGACAAACCCACCCAGATTGGGGTGATTGATACCGACAACACAATTTTCCATGCTAGTTACAAAGGTTTGATTGTGCATGGTTACACAATAGCTGCTCCCCATAAATGCCTTATTTATCATGATATGTATGGATTTGTTTTACAAACTATATGCTATCTATATAAACCTGTGTTATACTCATCAACTTTTTAGTTGACTTTATTTTATTCATGTTTCAGGTTCTAATGTGTGAGATTGATCAAGTGTGCTACACATAGGCTTGGACTTAGTTAAATTAAATAAAAGAATTCTATGTATTTCAATTTTGGTTTCTATCTTGGATTTGGTTGTGTTTGGATTACTTGCAATGAAATTTGACGTTTAATATATTCAATCTAGTCAACCTTGTGCTTATGAACAGTCTACATGTCCCGCCCCGATGATTCCGCCATCGGTCGGGGTATGACAGATTGGTATCAGAGCCTTTGTTATAGGGAATTAGGTTATTAGACACTTGACCTAGACTATAACTTTAGGACACCTACTTATGCTATGTTTCATGATTACATGTTATATGCTACATGCTATATGTTATATATTATGTGTTACATGCTATGTGCTACATGCTTACTATGATTAGTTATTATTTTATTTGATGACTTATTTATTAAAAATCCATGACTTATTAGTATATACTTAAATAATAAATTAAAATAAACAATATCCTTCCCTATATCCTAAAACCTCATAATATTCTTATTTTCTTCTCTATCTTTACCTTTCTAAGCATGTGGAAACTTCATGAAGCTAAATTCATAAAAATTTCTTTATTTCCTCGTTAAGCTTTTTAAACTTTGTTAATTATTTGAGGACACGTGCAATCTGGAAGGGTGACACCTGTATTCTGGGTTTTCTGTCTAGGAAAGCATTTCGCATAAATCACAATCAACCGAGGGACCCGTATGCTTTCCTGGAAATTCCCGGGATGAGTGTTTACTTATAGGCTAAAACATGTCTCCTTGAAAATTATATAAGTTTAATTAACCTTAATGTGTCATAGTATTCGAGTGATTATATCACTATTTGAGTATAATCCAAACTATGATTATCTATTTATTTTGCTATCTTATTCTATTAAATCCAAACAATTCTCATAAGTTCTTTCATCTTTTCTTGTCTTGTGAAAATCTGTAGAATGCCTCCTCGTCGTTCTCCCGCGGCCAACACCAATACCGAAATTGCTGCTATACTTGTACAACTCGTGACACAACTCACTCAAGCTAATAGTGCCACCAATGGCAACAATGGTGGAAATGGTAGTAATAGTGGTAATGTTGGTAATGGTGGAAATGGTGGTAACAACCCATCTCAATGCACCTTCAAGCATTTCAACTCGTGCAATCCCCTCAAGTTCTAT
This sequence comes from Smallanthus sonchifolius, assembly GCA_023525975.1. Lineage (NCBI taxonomy): Eukaryota > Viridiplantae > Streptophyta > Magnoliopsida > Asterales > Asteraceae > Smallanthus > Smallanthus sonchifolius. The sequence continues at coordinate 52,332,093 of CM042034.1, forward strand.
GGTACCGAAGGAGCTACCGGACTCCTTCAATGGTTCGAAAGCATTGAGAATACCTTCCTAAATAGTGACTGCCCCAACAACCTTCGTGTTCGTCATACAACAAGTGTCCTACAAAAGCGGGCACTCACGTGGTGGAATGGGGAGAAACGAAATCGAGTTGTGGATGTGGCAATGGCCTTACCTTGGGATGAGGTTAAAAGGCTAATGACCGAGGAATTCTGTCCTCGAAATGAAGTAAAGAAACTTGAAGCCGAATTTTGGGATCTTGCCCAAGATAGTGGTGAAAGCCTAGAATATACAACTCAGTTCCATGAGTTGAGTCTTCTTGTGCCCCATATGGTCACTCCTTTGTCCCGCTGCATTGAAAAGTATATTGGGGGACTACCTAGGCAATTTCAAGATACTGTCCTAGGAAGGAATCCCGCAACACTTGAAGATGCCATCCGTTTGTCCGCTACCTTAATCGATAATCACGTGAAGGCGGGGACTCTTACTAAAAAGGGCACCAAGAAAGTTTCTGACACTATAACCCCTCCTACCCACAACAAAGAAGCCACAACTGAACCCTCCCGCAATAGTAGGAAAAGGAATACTAGAAACTATGTTGTGGTCACTCCTGCTATTCCTGTTAACCAAACTGCACCTATGGTTCAAGAACCGGCCAAAAAGCCATATGTGGGAATCTACCCACTTTGTGCCACCTACAACTACCATCATCCCTAAGGCATCCCATGTCGCCTTTGTACTTATTGTGGGAAATATGGCCATACAGTTAATGTTTGTAGGGCCAAAGCTCTTGCGGGCCAAGTCAACCTACCAAACCAAACCAACACCCAAGTGGCTAATCAAAGTGTACCCGGTATTGCAAATGGGCGAGCATGTTATGAGTGTGGCAACCCGAGCCATTTCCGTGATCAATGCCCAAAGTTAGTCAATGCTAGACAAGGTGGAGCTCGTGGGCGTGCTTTCAACATAAACGCCAATGAAGCTCAAGCCAACAATGACGTGGTCAATGGTACGTTTCTTGTTAATAGTCAATATGCCTCCATTTTATTCGATACCGGTGCCGATAAAAGTTTTGTGTCAGTTAACTTTGAACCTTTACTTGCAAAGACACGATCCCTTTTAGAGAAAACATTTACCGTTGAAGTAGCAAATGGTGACTCTCTTACAATTGAATCCATTATCTATGATTGCTCTTTAGAACTTAATGATCATACATTCCAAATCAACCTTGTTCCAATGCCACTAGGAAGCTTTGATATCATCATAGGCATGGATTGGCTATCATATCATCATGCCGAAGTCATTTGTTTCGAGAAGTGCATCCGAATACCGCTACCATCGGGAGAAACACTAAGAGTCTTTGGTGAAAAGCCTTGTAAAGGGGTTAAGCTAATGTCAAGCACTACTGCTCAAAAGTACTTACGAAAGAAGTACGTGGCCTTTTTCGCCCATATCGTTCAAAAGGATGTCAAAAAGAAGAGTATTCAAGATATCCCCATTATCCGAGATTTTCCTGAAGTATTCCCCGAAGACTTATCCGGTCTTCCACCCGTTCGTCAAGTAGAATTTCGCATCGATCTTGTGCCCGGAGCTAACCCCGTGGCTAGAGCTCCATACCGTCTTGCACCTTCTGAAATGCAAGAACTTGCAAGTCAACTTCAAGAGCTCTCCGTCAAGGGATTCATCCGTCCAAGTCATTCACCGTGGGGTGCACCCGTCCTATTCGTCAAAAAGAAGGATGGATCATTTTGCATTTGTATTGACTATCGCGAACTCAACAAGCTTACTATCAAAAACCGTTATCCTTTGCCTAGAATTGATGATCTCTTTGATCAACTTCAAGGTTCTACTTTCTTCTCAAAGATTGATCTTCGATCTGGTTATCACCAACTCCGTGTGCAAGAAGACGACATTCCAAAGACTACCTTCATGCCAAATTATCCAAATGTGAATTTTGGCTAAAGGAAGTTCAATTTCGTGGTCACATCGTCAACGACAAGGGTATTCATGTTGACCCTGCTAAGATCGAAACGGTTAAGAATTGGAATGCCCCGAAGACTCCCACTGAAGTTCGTTCATTTCTTGGTCTTGCGGGATATTACCGTCGTTTCATCTCAAACTTCTCAAAGATTGCTGTCCCCCTTACCGCTTTGACCCACAAGGGTAAGACTTATGAATGGCAACCAAAGCAAGAAGAAGCTTTCCAAACCCTCAAACAAAAATTGTGCAATGCTCCCATTTTGACTCTCCCTGATGGGAGTGATGATCTAGTTGTCTACTGTGATGCTTCTAACCAAGGTCTCGGTTGTGTCCTCATGCAACGAGGCAAAGTAATCGCTTATGCATCAAGGCAACTTAAGATTCATGATAAGAATTATACGACGCACGATCTCGAGTTGGGTGCGGTCGTATTCGCATTGAAGATTTGGAGACATTATCTCTATGGCACGAAATGCGTGGTGTTCACCGACCACAAAAGTCTTCAACATATCTTCAATCAAAAGGAACTCAATATGAGGCAACGACGTTGGGTTGAACTCCTTAACGACTATGACTGCGAGATTCGTTACCATCCCGGCAAAGCGAATGTTGTAGCCGACGGTTTGAGTCGAAAGAACCATGTCATGCTCCAATGTGTTCGAATTCAAACCGACATTCAAAACCGCATCTTAGAACCTGAACATGTCTCGGTCACCGAGGGTAACATGTACGAGGAAATGTCGTGTGGTGTTGAACTTCTGCTTGAATCTAAACCAAATGGCTTACTTTATTACTTGAACCGTATTTGGGTTCCCGATCGCGATGATCTCCGTACATTTCTCATGAACGAGGCTCACAAGACTCGTTATTCTATTCATCCTGGTGCGGATAAAATGTACCTAGATCTTCGCCAGCAATATTGGTGGCTCGGTATGAAAAAGGACATTGCTCACTATGTTGCCAAATGTCTAACGTGTTCCAAATTCAAAGCTGAACACCAACGTCCTTCCGGATTACTTGAACAACCGGAAATTCCCATGTGGAAATGGGAGAACTTAGCCATGGATTTCATTACCAAACTCCCTCGCACCTCGAGTGGTTACGATAGCATTTGGGTGATTATTGATCGTCTCACCAAATCTGCTCATTTCTTGCCTATCCGTGAAGACTACCGGGTTGAGAAACTAGCCCGAATTTACATTGATGAAATCGTGAGCCGTCATGGTGTTCCCTTGAATATAATATCTGATCGAGATGCCCAATTCACTTCTCGATTTTGGCAATCTCTACAAACCGCTCTTGGCACACGATTAGATTTGAGCACGGCTTACCATCCCCAAACTGATGGTCAAAACGAGCGGACAATCCAAACACTTGAAGATATGCTTAGAGCTTGTGTAATCGATTTTGGTGGAAATTGGGATTCACATTTGTCCCTCATCGAGTTCTCCTACAATAATAGCTACCACACGAGTATCAACATGGCTCCATTTGAAGCTCTCTATGGTCGCAAGTGTCGTTCTCCCATCTGTTGGAACGAGATTGGTGAAGCACAAATCACTGGTCCCAAGCTAATTCAAGAAACATCCGACAAGATTATTCAAATCCGTGACAACATTCGAACAGCGAGAAGTCGGCAAAAGAGTTATGCCGATAAACGACGAAAACCCTTGGAATTCCAAGTCGGTGACCTTGTTCTTCTTAAGGTATCCCCGTGGAAGGGTGTGATCCATTTTGGAAAGAAAGGCAAGTTAGCCCCTCGCTATGTTGGTCCATTCAAAATCCTTGAAAGGATTGGGAAGGTGGCTTACAAACTCGAGTTACCTCCCTCTCTTGGCAATGTGCATCCTACATTTCATGTATCTAATTTGAAGAAATGTCTCGCCGATGAGAATCTCCATATACCGCTGGATGAAGTGCACATTGATGAAACGATGCACTTCGTTGAGAAACCGATAGAAATTTTGGATTGTGAAATTAAGCAACTCAAGCGAAGTCGTATTCCTATTGTCAAAGTTCGTTGGGAGTCTAAGCGTGGTCCTGAATTCACTTGAGAACGAGAGGACCAAATGAAGCTCAAGTACCCCCATCTTTTCACTGATGCCGCAGTTTCCTCTAGCTAAATTTCGGGACGAAATTCCCTCAACACGGGGAGACTGTAACATTTATGATTTTTAGTATCCGTATTTTCAATTCAATGTAATGCATTTCAAACTCAATTCTAATGCACTGTTTTGTTTCTTTTCGTACCATCAATTAAATATTATATTTCAATGTTAACCCGCAAATTTTACACGGTTATAACCTACTAAAACACTACATAAGTATCAATTTATACAAATATGTCAAAGACCAAAGTTACAAGGTCTGATGTTGAAAAATTTCAAGAAACCCTAATAGGCACGGTCGCGCCTCGTTCTGGCACGGTCGCGTCGAGTGCCTTGGCACGGTCGCGCGACTTGCTTTGGAACGATCGCGCCTGGTGCCTTAGCAGGGTCGCGCCTCGTTTAGGCACAGTCGCGCCTAGTATCAGTTGAAACGTAAAATCAGTTTTAAACGCGAGAATCGTTGAGTTTCGTAACCGATATACGTTTCACTTTCGTTATCAAAGACAATTATATTATCAATCGTAACAACTGACAACAGAAATCGATTCATCTCAAAAGAAAACAAAAATCATTCACTTGAACCAAAATCCTCCTATTCTAAAGTGCAATTCCCTTGATCAATCGCTCCATAGAATCTCTCTGAAACCCCTGAACACACTGGTTTAGCCGGAAGTGCAGTGGAAGACGCCGGAGACCAAACTCGTCGACGCCGGAACTCCTTTCCTACCGTCATCTATCAATTCGTCGTCCATCCGGGTAATTAAAACTCTTTCCACAGTCTATTTAGCCTATAAATCAAAAGCCCCATATTAATTTGGGCTCTCAATATAGAATTAGTCTGAAACCCGAATCTGAGTTTTATTCAAAAACGATTTAATCGAACCCAGTTCTAAACATGACTTACATACAATTAATCTATATAACCAGACTCGTAATAGCACGGTAAATAAAAGCCCTACGATTTCCAGCAGTAACAATATAAAAATCAGTCAATTCGTGTCTGTTTTGGAAGAGACACGGTCGCGCTAATCATCTAGCACGGTCGTGCCTCGTTAGACGCGGTCGTGCCGATTACCAGCGCGGTCGTGTGTGAATTAAAATCTTGGCAGAATGATAAATTTTATATATTTTTCAAACCACAAATATTCTGATTGAATTACAAAATAAAAATAGTTAAATTTTATAAAAGTTGCATTTAATCTTATTTAGAAAGAATAAATATTTAATAAATGGAAAAATTAATTTTTTTAATTTTTATAAAATTTAGTTTACAACTATTGTTAAACCTTTCATTTAAAAAGTATTTAAATGGTTAAGTTACATTTTATAAATAAATAAATAAAATAATTATTTATTTAATTTATATTTAAACAAAAACGATTAATTAATTATACTAACTTATAACTAATACTTACAATGTGTTCATAAACAAAAAAATTATTTACATTACTTATTTAATTATTTAAACTCAAACCTTAATCAAAATGTTCTAAAAATACTCTTTCAGACTTTATATATTTTATTCAATACCTCCAATTACAAATCAATGATCTTATTACACAAGTCCAAATGCAACTTTAGACTTAAACATTGGTGCACACTATTAATACCATACACATTACACTTTAGGTTAACTTGTGCATTTCAAGGATCTTTATTCTATCTAGTACCTTTGTTAGCAACGCCTTCAAACCAAGTGAGTATTTCATAGCCCTTTTTACTCTTTTACACTTTTGGGGTGAAACATGAACATTATTCAAATTACATGTTTACATTTACACAAACAACACAAGTACAAATCCTATTTACATTCATGTGTGCAATTTGAGCTTTATGCCCGACTGCTAGGTGTGCTAACCTTTGTATGCGATTATGTGCAATCATTAACTATTCAAGCCGACGGTTTTCAATGATATATCTATTGAGTCTGACAAACCCACCCAGATTGGGGTGATTGATACCGACAACACAATTTTGCATGCTAGTTACAAAGGTTTGATTGTGCATGGTTACACAATAGTTGCTCCCCATAAATGCCTTATTTATCATGATATGTATGGATTTGTTTTACAAACTATATGCTATCTATATAAACCTGTGTTATACTCACCAACTTTTTAGTTGACTTTATTTTATTCATGTTTCAGGTTCTAATGTGTGAGATTGATCAAGATTTGGTACACATAGGCTTGGACTTAGTTAAATTAAATAAAATAATTCTTTGTATTTCAATTTTGGTTTCTATCTTGGATTTGGTTGTGTTTGGATTACTTGCAATGAAATTTGATGTTTAATATATTCAATCTAGTCAACCTTGTGCTTATGAACAGTCTACATGTCCTGCACCGATGATTCCGCCATCGGTCGGGGTGTGACACCCGTGACCATTTTAAATGAACACACGAATAAATACATTTATAAATTATTATTCGCTCGACACAAAACATGTTGATCTTGATTATTAAATTAAGAAAACCCTATTCCCATGGACAAATTCATCTACTCGTTGATCTTTAGAGCCTTTCTTTTAAGCCGTTCAACATTCCGTGTCGTTGTCACGTATCCCAATAATTCCCATTTTATCCCTAGTTTATGTGTTTATAATTTTAGGGTATCCGTAAGTCGTTTGAGACTTACACACGTGGTTCCAACTTGTCCTTTGTGTGATACTACCTACAACGCAACCCAGGTGAGTTTTCACGGCCCCTTTTACTGTTTTAACTTGAGGGAGAAAACATGATTAAACAATTTTGGATTTTGAAATTCGTATGATATCAATGTTAAATGCTAAGCGTAACACGCTATCACAGAAAGTCCTCAACTTATATCGGACCGTTAATATGGATCTTAGCGAGGTAATATTTAGTAGTACTACTGGGTTTGACAAATCCCACCCACGTTAGTCGCGTTAACTCGATTAGATATCGAACGGGTGAAATGTTAGCCTACTCACACCGCCAGTGTTGATAGACCTGGCCGGAGGCAATAAACAAACAGTCAGCTTCGATTGCGAGCGCTTGAGCTGAACATGAACATAGGTTAGCTACCTATAGATACGTACTGAATGAACATAAATCTGGTAAACGCTTATTTACATATATTGAAACCTGTGAACTCACCAACCTCGTGTTGACATATTTTCTTACATGTTTTCTCAGGTCGCTAATATAAGACACAGGTGCACGTTAGGGCATGAATGGGATTCAACTACTTTGATTATGACTTATTTATGTTTGTTTGAATTATTCTATTGTACTTGTTTTGGTTGGACGTTTTGGACTTTTTGGACTTTTGGACTTTGGTTTTGGGAGCGTGTATTTTGCGCATTTACTTTCTTTACGCTTCCGCATTGATACTCTGATTTAAATGATATTTTCATTTTGTGTCCCATGTAGAGTCGTTCAAAGTAACTAATGTCAGAGATCCTGGTTCGTCACTTCCCAAACGGTAAAACTCCGTTAGTTGAAATTGGGGGTGTGACTGATTGATATCAGAGCCATTGGTTATAGAGAACTAGGAATGCATACTAGACTATAGCCTCACACATTAGTTACATGTCATTTGGATGTTTGACACTTATATTTATTGTTACAAGAACATGTCGTCAACCCCACCTTCATCACCTAAGGCACCAAGACATAAGGTACATATCCTATCATCCCCGGAGCCCAAAAGGCGCCGGACTACTTCCAGTGACTATTCAGTTAACCAGGGGGAAACGAGCAGTGCGCAAGCAATGAATCCTGCTCACAACTGGAACGCATACCCACAAATGATCCAAAGATGGATTGAAATGGGAAATGTCCCATCACCTTACTTCGGTTCTACTTCCTCATCATCTACCTTGCCTAGCTTGCCATGTACTATGGAACAAGCTTTTGCAGCCTTTGTGTTTTATATGTCTAGAGAGTTAAGCATTGTGAAAGATGCTACCGATGAGATACCGGATATTCTTAAGAGGGAGCCTCAAATAGAGGAGAATAAAGTAGGGATAGAACTTTTGACTGCCGAACTAGCAGTAACTGACCAGGTCCAAAACGTTTTGGTGGATCGTGTGACACATTTGGAGACGAGGGTGGACACCTCGGACAATGACATGGAAGGAGTTCTGGAGAGGGTGGCTGCTCTGGAAGCTCAGCTACATGTAGCAAACCACACTGCTGAAGGTCTTCAAGAGAGGGTGACTCACTTGGAAGCCCAACTGTAAGCCGCTTTATTTCCTGAGGAGATTCCACTTTCTGATGGCGAGGAGGAACCCTTTGAGGAGGAACCCTTTGAGGAGGAGCCCTATGAGGAAGAGCCCTTGGAGGAGGAGCCCTTGGAGGAAGAACCAGTAGAGATAGACGATGCACAATCGTATGTTTCTTCCGATGACGAAGATGCTTGATGATCTTTCTATTCTATCTTCCTTTTCATGCTTGTTTTTGCTTATGTAATTTCTATTTTCAAACCTAGATGGTTAAGGTTGTTCCCATCCAATAAAAGCATGAGAAGTTTAATATTTGAGTTATTTATTTTGTAGCATTATAATTTATTTAATTTTCAAAATATTAGATGTTGTATCTCCTTACTCATACCTGAATAATGTTTAATATGCGATATATTTCTCATTGTTTTTCATTTGTGATTATGAAGAATCATGACAGGGAGAGGACGCGGAGGCCGTGCCGGTGGTCGGGGTACCATTAACATGACGGCAGCAGAGATAGCGGCACTAATAAACGACAGTGTGGCGGAGGCTCTAGCAGCACAGAATGCTGCAAGTAAATGCTTTAACTATTGACTAATGATGTCAATCCATCTCTTAAAAAGCCTGCCCTAAACTCTATAATTCCAATCCTATTTTTATTTCTAAATCCAGGCCAGCAAAACCAACAACCAGCCTGCACTTTCAAGGCATTCATGGATTGTAAGCCCCACACCTTTAGTGGAGCTGAAGGAGCTGTTGGACTACATCATTGGTTTGAGAAGGTTGAATCGGCGATTGCCATGTGCAACTGTCCCATGGCTAATCAGGTAAAGTTTGCAGCCGGAACTTTGGAGGGCCCGGTAATCACATGGTGGAACGCCCAAGTCCAAATGTTAGGTCTGGCCATGGCGAATGGACTCCCGTGGGAGGAATTTAAATCAACGATGAAGGAGGAATATTGTCCTCGTGATGAAATCCAGAAGTTAGAGGGAGAGTTTTGGAACCTAAAGATGGAGGGTTCTGAAATTGAACTCTACACCACACGTTCCCATGAACTTACTACTATGTGCCCGCATATGGTAACTCCTGATTACAAGAGAATTGAGCTTTACATTGGAGGTCTAGTGCCTCAAAAACAAATCATGGTTACTTCATCCAATCCTGCCACTATCCAACAAACTATCTGACTTGCCCATAAGTTAACCGACCAAGCAGTGACACAAAGGACTCTACCTCCGAGAGGTTCGGTTTCTAAACCCACTGACACTCACAAACACAAGTTTGATCACCATTCCAACACCCACCACCACTCCAACTCTCACTCCAAATGACCCAACCCAACCAACCCCAGTTTAATCAACCACAGCAGCAGCAACAGCGTAGGTTTGAGCCTACTAAGAACTTCAACCAGTCGACCTCTTCAGGTCAAAACCAGGGTGGTTACGCGGGGAAGTCTCCGAAGTGTAACAAGTGCAACTTCCACCACTTCGGGTTTTGCAACCGTTGCCAGAGGTGTGGCAAAATAGTTCATGCTGCTAAGGATTCCAGGGGTGAGTTACAAGCTAAACAACCTTTTCAACAACCTGGATCCACAAGGGGTTGCTTTGAGTGTAGAAAAGGAAGGGCATATTCGGAAGAATTGTCCTCAATTGAAGAAAGGGGGTAATGGAAACCACAACCCTAACCAGAATAGCAATGGCAATGGTGGTAACAATGGCAATGGTGGAGGAAATGGTGCGAAGGGACGAGCCTTTGTACTAGGATCTAGAGAAGCCCGTTACGACCATAATGTGGTCACCGGTAAGTTCCTCGTAAATAAGTACTTTGCTTCTGTCCTTTTTGACACTGGTGCTGATAGAAGTTTTATATCTAAGAAACTTAGTGATATGATAAAAGGAACTTCAACTCTATTAGAAGCTAAGTATACAATAGAGATAGCTGATGTCCAAATAATTGAGGCAACTCACATTCTTAAGGGATGTAAATTTGAGATGGCTAAACATATATTTGATATCGACCTTATGCCAGTCATACTTGGTAGTTTTGATGTAATTGTCGGCATGGATTGGTTATCTAAAAACCAAGCCGAAATTATCTACCATGAGAAGATTGTTCGTATTCCTCTCCCGAGTGGAGAAACCCTTTCCGTCCAAGGAGAAAGAGTTGGTGCAGTCATGGACATCATATCTTTTATGAAAGCACAAAAATGCCTTCGAAAGGGGCATACGGCTATTTTGGCTCTCGTTGCTGAGCAGCCATCAGAAGAGAAGAAGATTGAAGATATTCCCATCGTGCGTGAATTTTTGAAGTGTTTCCCAAGGATCTGCCCGGTCTGCCACCGCACCGTCAAGTTGAATTCCAAATTGATTTAGCACCCTGAGTAGCACTGATTGCTCGGGCACCTTATAGGTTGGCACCCAGTGAATTACAAGAATTGTCCACTCAATTGCAAGATTTGTTAGATAAAGGTTTCATCCGACCTAGTTCATCGCCGTGGGGAGCTCCGGTACTATTTGTCAAAAAGAAGGACGGAACTTTTCGTATGTGTATTGACTATCGGGAGCTGAATAAAGTCACAATCAAGAATCGCTACCCTTTACCTCGCATAGATGATCTCTTTGATCAACTCCAAGGATCAAGTTTCTATTCCAAAATAGATCTTAGGTCCGGCTACCATCAGTTGAGAGTCCGAGAAGAGGATATCTCTAAGACTGCATTCAGAACAAGGTACGGCCATTACGAGTTTATGGTTATGCCTTTCGGGTTAACCAACCACCTGCGGTATTCATGGACCTCATGAACCGTGTGTGTAAGCCTTACCTTGACCAATTCGTTATCGTTTTCATCGACGACATCCTCATTTATTCCAAGAACATGAGGAACATCTACGCCTAATTTTGGAGTTACTTAAGCGAGAGAAACTGTATGCTAAGTTTTCCAAGTGTGAATTCTGGATCCTGGAAGTTCAGTTTCTTGGACATGTGGTTAACGAGAAAGGAATACATGTCGATCCATCAAAGATAGAAGCCATCAAGAATTGGGCAGTACCGACGACTCCGACTAAGGTGCGACAATTTCTGGGATTGGCTGGATATTACCATCGATTCATTGAAGGATTTTCAAAAATTGCTCAACCTCTCACTGCTTTAACTCAAAAGGGTAAAGCCTATAATTGGGGCGATAACCAAGAGTCAGCATTCCAACATCTTAAACAAAAACTCTGCAATGCACCTATTCTAGCTCTTCCGGAAGGAACCGATGATTTTGTGGTGTTTTGTGATGCATCTATTCAAGGTTTGGGTTGCGTCTTAATGCAACGAGAAAAGGTGATCGCATACGCTTCACGTCAACTAAAGATTCATGAGAAAAACTACACCACTCATGATCTAAAGTTGGGAGTTGTAGTTTTCGCACTTAAGATATGGAGACATTACTTGTACGGTGCCAAATACACCATCTACACCGATCACAAGAGTCTTCAGCACATCTTCGAGCTGAAAGAGTTGAACATGCGACAACGTCGTTGGGTCGAACTCTTAAATGATTATGACTGTGCGATCCGGTACCACCCGGGTAAAGCTAACATTGTAGCTGATGCCCTAAGTCAAAAAGAAACAAAACCCAAATGAGTTCGAGCATTACAGCTCACTATTCACCCTGGATTACCTGACAAAATCCGTAGTGCTCAACTCGAAGCCCTAAAAGAAGAAAATCTACCGCTGGAAGGTACACGCGGTCTGCAAGCACAACTTGAAGTCAAATCTGATGGTATTCGCTACTTCACTGAGCGAATATGGGTTCCAGTATTCGGAAACCTAAGAGAACTAGTTATGGACGAGTCTCATAAATCTCGTTACTCGATACATCCAGGTTCCAACAAAATGTACCATGACCTAAAGGTGCTATATTGGTGGCCGAAGATGAAGGAAGGTATAGCCACCTATTTTAGTAAGTGTCTAACTTGCGCGAAGGTCAAAGTTGAATATCAAAAACCATCCGGTCTTCTGCAACAACCAGAAATTCCCATGTGGAAATGGGAACAAATATCCATGGACTTCATCACCAAATTACCATGAACCCCTACCGGATGTGATACCATACGGGTAATCGTTGATCGATTAACAATGTCCGCTCACTTCTTAGCAATCAAAGAGACTGACAAAATGGATAAGCTTACTCGTACTTACTTGAAAGAAATAGTCTCTCGGCACGGGGTGCCAATCTCTATCATTTTGGATCAGGATGCACGATTCACTTCTCGTTTCTGGCAGTCGTTACATAAAGCTTTAGGAACGCGTTTAGATATGAGCACAGCATACCATCCTCAAACTGATGGCCAAACAGAACATACTATTCAAATGCTGGAGGACATGCTACGAGCTTTTGTGATTGATTTCGGTAACACTTGGGAGTCTCACCTACAATTGGTGGAGTTCTCCTACAACAACAGTTATCACACTAGCATCAAGGCAGCTCCATTTGAAGCACTTTATGGACGGAAATTCCGTTCACCAATTTGTTGGACCGAGGTTGGGGATAGCCAACTCATAGGTCCTGAACTTGTATTTGAAACTTCTGAAAAGATCGTTCAAATTAGAAACCGTATGGCGGCAACTCGTGATCGTCAAAAAGGCTTTGCCGACAAGCGTCGTAAACCCTTAGAATTTCAAATAGGTGACATGGTCTTACTCAAAGTCTCACCTTGGAAAGGTGTCATTCATTTCGGGAAACGAGGCAAACTGAATCCTCGTTATGTTGGACCATTCAAGATAATGAAGAGAATCGGACCAGTAGCGTATCAACTGGACCTACCTGAAGGACTTAGTGGTGTGCACAACGTCTTTCACGTCTCAAATTTAAAGAAATGCCTAGCAGACGAGTCACTCGCAGTTCCACTTGAGGAACTACACGTTGATGAACAGTTACGTTTCATCGAAGAACCTGTGGAAATTATGGATAGGGAAGTTAAAACGTTAAAGCACAATAAGATCCCTATTGTCAGAGTTCGTTGGAACTCGAAACGCGGACCGGAATTCACGTGGGAGCGCGAGGATCAGATGATGTGTAAATATCCTAATCTGTTCAAGCACTCCACATCAAAACCTCAAGGTACTGTTTAATTTTCGGGACGAAAATTCTTTCAACTAGTGGATGATGTGACATCCCGGGAAAAAAAAATTTTATTATTTAATTTTCGGGATGAAAATTCTTTCAACTAGGGGATGATGTGACAATCCGGAATTTTCCAGTTAACTCCGTTAACAAAATCCAGTTCAAACTAACCTAATTAACTTAACTCAAACTTCAGGGACTAATTCTGTTAATTATCTAAACCTAAACTCCAGGGACTAGTTATGTAATATCCCTAAAGTTGACTGTTAACTTTTAGAAAGTCAAAATCCCAGTTCTGTTGACTTTTGAGGTCAAACTAACAAGTTCTAAACCCAATTCAAACTCTAGGGACTAGTTTTGACAAACTCTAAAACTCCAATTCACATAAAACTACAGGGACTGAACTTGCCAAGTCCTAAAACCCAATTAGTTGACTTCCCAAAGTCAAAATCAATGAATTCAGTTATGTTGACTATTCTGAGTCAAACTTGTATACCAAATCGACTCAAAACCGAATCCCACAATTATTTCTGTTGAAATCCGTAACCGTTGATAGCAATAATCGATCATCATTAGAACATTAACACCTGTCATTAATTCGAATTAACCTCAATTATGAGAATTAAGTTCAAAACCATCGAACCATTGTCCCTCCTTATCAAAATCGACAAATTCTTGTATTGGTTCCACAAGTTGATCATACACACCCGTAATTCACACCTCTTTGAAGCTTTTGCACCAACTGAATTGGCCGGGGTAACAGACGACGGAGACGACCACAGTCATAGTCGACAGCCGATTTAGTCGAGCTTAGTCAATTCGCATCTGTTTCCGGTAATTGAATACACCCTCACCTTCGTTTTTACTTCCAGATGAAGAGCCCTATGCCAATTAGGGCTTAAAACATCAAAATTAGCAAGAACCCGATTCTAGGGTTCATACATTCAAGGTTTAATCGATTACCAGTCTAGGTGTGATCTCAATTCAATTAACCTACACCTCTAGACTCGGAATCGACTGAGCAGTAAAAGCCCTATGAAATCCAAGATGTATATCATCAAATTGAAACTGAATTGAACCTAGGGTTCATATACGTCCCTGTTTAATCGAATTCCTATCTAAACTTGTTTTAAATGAAATTAAACAACAATAATAGATTCGCAATGCTTCAATAAGTGAAAACCCTATGCGAATCTGATCATATAACATTGATTAAATCATAATCCGTAAACTAGGGTTCGTTATAAAAACGTTTTGGGGCTTTTGATCATGGATACCATCTCAATCAAATTAAAACCTGTGAACAGATTCAAAATGTTCATAGGAGTAAAAGCCCTATGATTTTAATGGATTTTAATATCGGACTGGATCAGATTCAAATTCGTGTTCTTATTCTAGGGTTTGACTTTTGAATCAGAGATTAAACTAACATAAACCGGTTAGTTTTGTAATTAAAAACTACCAAGTGTTCGCAAACCTTAGTTTAACAAAACCCCTATGCCCTCAGTTTCGATCGGAGCCCAAATCGGGAGTATTGGTATGGGTTTCGATCTTGAGTACATACGGAGGGGGAAACCACTGGGCTTGTATGTTTTAACCATTCATGTCCGGATATCGTCGCGATACCCTAGTGGGCGGGACTGGTTAGGACAGTGTGCGTGTGTGGGAGAGACCCGGGTTCGAGTCCGGGCTCCCACATTTCCTTTTAGACATTTTTCTAAACATATTTAATTATTAAAAATCAAACCATATATTATTATAATATTATACAAATGTGTTTTAGCCCGGGAAACAACCCGTAGGCTCGGGTTTGAATTATTAACCCACGTTTGTTATTATTTCCCCACTTTTAAAAATAATATATTTACCATAACTTTGTTTAAAATAATGTGTTTATATTGTTTTCGAACCACGACCCCGAATAAATAATACGTGTATATTATTTTCACCCCATAACCTCAAATAAAAATAATATATTTTATATTATTTTACCATGTTTGTAATACTTAACGTTTAAAAAATTTATAAATAATATAAAAATTTATATTATTTACTTAAGTGTATATACTCGAATTAAAAATAATTTAATTATTATTTTTCCACACAAAGGATTATTTGGTAAATCATACAAACTTAAAATAATATATTAAATTATATTATTTCCCCGTGACCATTTTAAATGAACACACGAATAAATACATTTATAAATTATTATTCGCTCGACACAAAACGTGTTTATCTTAATTATTAAATTAAGAAAACCCTATTCCATTGGACAAATTCGTCTACTCGTTGATCTTTAGAGCGTTTCTTTTAAGACGTTCAACATTTCGTGTCGTTGTCACGTATCCCAATAATTCTCATTTTATCCCTAATTTATGTGTTTATAACTTTAGGGCATCTGTAAGTCGTTTGAGAGTTACACACGTGGTTCCAACTTGTCATTTGTGTGATACTACATACAACGCAACGCATGTGAGTTTTCACGGCCCCTTTTACTGTTTTAACTTGGGGGAGAAAACATGATTAAACAATTTTGGATTTTGTAATTCGTATGATATCAATGATAAATGCTAAGCGTAACATGCTATCACAGAAAGTCCTCAACTTATATCGGACCGTTAATATGGATCTTAGCGAGGTAATATTTAGTAGTACTATTGGGTTTGACAAATCCCATCCGCGTTAGTCGCGCTAACTCGATTGGATATCGAACGGGTGAAATGTTAGCCTACTCACACCGCCAGTGTTGATAGACCTGGCAGAAGGCAATAAACAAACAGTCAGTTTCGGTTGCGAGCGCTTGAGCTAAACATGAACATAGGTTAGCTACCTATAGATACGTACTAAATGATCATAAATCTGGTAAACGCTTATTTACATATATTGAAACCTGTGAACTCACCAACCTCGTGTTGACATATTTTCTTACATGTTTTCTCAGGTCGCTAAGATAAGACATAGGTGCACGTTAGGTCATGCATGGGATTCAACTACTTTGATTATGACTTATTTATGTTTGTTTGAATTATTCTATTGTACTTGTTTTGGTTGGACGTTTTGGACTTTTTGAACTTTGGTTTTGGGCGCTTGTATTTTGCGCATTTACTTTCTTTATGCTTCCGCATTGACACTCTGATTTAAATGATATTTTCATTTTGAGTCCCATGTAGAGTCGTTCAAAGTAACTAATGTCTGAGATCCTGGTTCGTCACTTCCAAAACGGTAAAACTCCGTTAGTTGAAATTGGGGGTGTGACAGTTTGGCTTTCCATTGTTTTGTTGGTGATTTTCTAGTTTTCCTCACATTGTCAGCAGCGGATTTTGCTACTGATTTTTCTGGCTTGTCAACAGTTGATCCTGCTGCTGATAGCTTTGCTGAAGTGGCGACATTCTTTGCTGCTGAAGGCTTTGCCTTGGATTTTGCCTTATCAGCACTGAACACTTTTGCTGCTAATGGCTTTGCCTTATCCACAACAGATTTTGCTGCGGAGGATTTTAGCTTATCAGCAGCAGATTTGGTTGCTGCTGAAAGCTTCTGCTTTGTTTTCTTGGGCTGCACTTGATTATCAACCTTTTTTCTGGCTGCTGATAGTCTAACAACCGATGTATGCTGATCCTTCTTTACCTTTTGTCTTTGAGGGGCTTGATGAAGGATCTGGTTGAATGGGTTAAACTTACAATTTGCAGCAAAGTGGTCTGATTCACCACAAATGATGCAAGTTTGTTGAGATTTAGGCAGCTTCACTCTTGGGGGAGATAGAGACTCCCTGAAATTAGTTGCTTTGACCTCGTATCTTCTTACCTTCTTGTTTTTGTTAGTCTTTTCAAAGGCATGCTGCTTTGAATTTATTTGGTATTCCAGGTAATGAAAGCAGGTGCTGGCAGTGTGGTTATATCTGCCACACACAAAGCATGATCTTGCCAGTTTGTCTCTTGAAAAGTAGACATAGTCCTTTCTTTGGAACAGATCCTTGAAGTTCCATGGATGAGCTTTGTTATGTTCAAAAGTGTCTTCTTCTAGGGTATTTTGAACTTATGGAACTTTTTCTTCAGGCTTATGACATATATCAAATACCTTCCTCTTTGTGATCGGCTTTGACTGAGGCTTGGGGTTTGTGGGTCCTGATGTCTGTCCCTTTTCAATGTTTAGTTTTCTTCCATTTGGAGGATAGCTGATCTTGATCTTTTTGAATGGTACAGGGGCTGGAACAGCTGGAATAACAACAGGAACTTCAACTCTATTCAGAACAGCTTCAGATGGGGCTGCACTGGTTTCATCATGGTCTGAGTAGGTTGACTCAGATTCCGATGAGATTGTGCAGTCTTCGACGAAAGGTTCATCCATTGAAGGATCAAGATTTCGGTTTGCAGTGTCAAGATTTGCAACATTGAAGCTTGGTTCGTGAATGGCAATATAGTCAGCAGGAGGAGGAACAGATTTGTACTGATCATTGTTATACCCAAGTCCAGTCTTTACCGTTTCATGGACTTGAATATCTAAAAGTCTTTGTAATGTTTAGAGGAAAATTCATATTTTTCAACATGAACTTTCTGTTCTGCTAGTTCAGCTCTGGTAGCTTTTAATTTGACCAGTAGATCATCAATCTGAGTTTCAAGATTAGTTTGTTCGTGTGTTAACGATGAAATCTCTTTCTTAAGGCAGTTAATCTTTTCTTTATAAGTATTTTCAACCTTTTTGAACTCAGATTTCATCTGATGAAACTCTTCATTTTGATCTATGAGGTTTTGGTTATGCTTTCTGTAACCCAAAACTTTATCAATACAGGCTTGAGAGCAAAGATGTTCAAATACATGAGGTGGTATCTCTGTAGTGTTTGCCATAGGAGCTTGATTGTTGACAGGCAGCTCTACATACTGGAAGCTCCAGTCGAAATCAGAAGTTCCAACAGTTGCACAGGCTGCAGTTTGAACTGGAGGAGTAGCTTGTTGTTGTTGTTGTTGTCTGGGTTGGGCTTGGTGAGCTTGTCTTGACTGAGAAGTAGCTGGATTTGCTCTTGGTGCTTGCATTCTCTAGCAAAGTGACCTAGTAGGTTACAGTTGTAACATCTTAGTTTGCTTTTATCCAAGCCAACTCTGTTGTTGGAGTTGTTACTTGGAATGGGTCTTTCGGTTCTAGAGTAGAACCTTTTTGCTCTTATAGAGAGCACGACATACAAGTGATGTATGTCCATTTCTTCTAAGTCATCTGGATGAAAGCATTCCAGATCCTCCTTGATAAAGGACATGTTGCTTGAGTTTTCAGAAACAAAAGCAGCAGAGGTTGATGTTTGAGGAGGAGCTTCTAGGAGAAATGGTGAGGTGTTTGTTTGAGAGGTTGGAGTTTGTGGATGAGTGACAACGGGAGGATAGTAGTTACTGGAACTAGGAACTGAGTGGTCGGAGTGAAGCGCAGATGAGATGGTGGAGGAAGAAGAGGTTGATTGATGATTAGAGCTCCTTTCCTTGGCTTGAATCATTTCTAATTCATATGTTTTCAGCATGCCAAAGAGCTCTGTCATCTGGAGAGATTTTAAATTCTCCGTTCTTCTTATAGACACTGTATATAGTGTCCAGCAGCTTGGGAGAGATCTGATAAACTTTTTGAGAATATCTTCATTCTCTAGCTTTACTTTGGAGCACTGCAGTTATCCTACCAGGTAAGTGTACCTGTTATACAAAACGGTTAGTGACTCACCTTCCTTCCATACGAAGTTTTCGTATTGCTGTTTCAGGACGTCCCTTCTGTTTTCTTTGACTTCCTCAGAGCCAGCAAACATCTTCTAAAGAGCCTCCCAGAGCTCTTTAGCAGTTTTGTAACTTCTGAAGTTATGAAAAACTTCATTTGGAAGGCACATTTGGATAGATCCTAGTGCCTTGAAATCCACCTCCATCTTCTTTATGTCCTCTTCTGAGTACTTGGAGGGCTCCTTTGGAACTCGTGGTCCTCCAGAGTCAGCAGAGGCCACCATGGGAGTGTAAGGTCCATCCCTGATGGATTTCCACATTTCGTACTCCTGATAACAGAAAAAGCTTTCCATGCGATTCTTCCACATGTCGTAGTCTTCCCCAGATACCAATCTTGGTGGTCGGTTGATGCTGCCGATGTCTTCAAATCCATTGCTCTGTGCCATCTTTGTTTTTGTGTTTTTGGGTGACTTGATTGAAGAGAGTTTAGAATAGAACCAGAAGTGATTAAACAAGTGTGAGTTTGTTTAATCTGAGCCAAAGCTCTGATACCACCTGTAGGATCGTGAAAGTACAAGATGGTTCTGTTCTTATTTGAAATTGGTGGAAACTATAATAACTACACAAGTATAATCGAGTAAACAAAAAGAATACTTATAAGAACACTGTTGTATTAAGCTTTTGCAAATAAACGATTACAAATGAAAACTCAATCAAAAAGCACACATACAATGAAATGTTTACACAGTATTTATACTCACTTAGAATCAAGATAGACCCTTGATTCTAAGGAACAGATCTAACACAGACCGTTGATCTTTTGTATATAGCTAACTATTACACGTTTAGTCTAAACCTAGTTAACTTTATTGAAATGTCTTCTTTATGCATTATTACTTGCATGCTTGGAGAAGAGCATTGTTGTCCGTCATTGGTTTTGCCATTGAGGTTCCTTCTGCTTTGAGTGTGTCAGTTGTTTTTGCAGAAAGTTGTCAGTGACGCTTGGCATGGATAGTCAGCTGCAACGATTTATCTTCAAGGCACAGGGCTGTCAGCAGCAAAGATGATGATCAGCAGCAAGATGTGACCATCCAAAGAACCTGATGATTTGCCTATCAGCAGCATCAAGTGTTGATGCTGCTGAGAAGCCTATCCGCAACAACTTTGGTCTTCAGCAGATAAGGCTATCCACAGCAGATTTGTTCTTCAGCAGAAGAACAAGTATCCGCTGAAGATAAGCTTGTCCGTAGCAGTTTGTTGGTCAACTGCAAACTCCAAGATCAGCAGCATTTGTACTTAAAGAATTTTGTAGCCATCAGTCTTTATTTCTACAAAATTAACTTTATCATGAGTAATGAGATTATTCGACACTGTTCCCTGACCAGTAATTTTTCTTCCCTTTTTTCTCCAGCAAAAGCAACAAAACCACCATTAAAGGATCGAAAATTATCCAGAATCTCTTTTTGTCCTGTCATGTGTCTTGAGCAACCGCTATCAACATGCCAAGCATTGTTAATAGTTCTCCCGGTTAAACTCTGCATATTCAAGACAAACTTAATGAGAAACAGGTACCCAGATCATCTTTGACCCGGGCTGACTTTGACTTTTTACAGTCTTAGTCACAACGACTTGTTCCTTCAAATTAAATCATTCTTTGTTCCAACCATATGTGAAGATTGTTCATTTTTAATTTTTCAAAAACAACCAACATTTTTTCCATATTTCTTAATGAATTTTTCTTTAACAAAATAGATTGGTTGGTTATTTTTCTTCACATATCTTGGCCTGTTTTGGACCTTTTTGTCCATAAATTTTGGTAACCCATAATCACGACAAGCATTGGAATACAAATCATAACAATCTCTATAAAGCAAGTAAGCATGACTGTAACGTTGTTTCACTCCGAACTCAGACACAAGGTCGTTCTCAGACGCTTTCTTGAAATGCTTTGTGAGTTTGCTTTTAACTTTCTCTTTGTCCCTTTTGAACCTTGAATCACTTGAATTATGTTTGCAATTTCTCGCAAAATGTCAAACTTGACCACAAACATAGCAATTGTAGCTTTTAGTCTTTAACTTTGACCTTGACTTTGAACACTCGCCTACGTCAAACACAGACTTTTCTTTGTCACTCTTTGACACACAAACACTTTTTCTTCAGTGTCCTTTGCTATGAGTAGGCTTACCTTTGATATCAACTGTTTTGCCTTTGACACAAATTGACTCTCTTTGGACCATTGTTGGTGCACTGATTTTAACTTTGACAACCTTCTTACTCTTTTGCTCACAGATAAGTATATGATTCTCTGGTGCTATGAAATCAATTTTCTTAGGTCTTTCTCTTGACAAATCATACTCTTGAATTAATGGTTTCCCATACTCATCTAGTACGACATCATCATCTAGACTTGAGACTTTGTGAACCGGTACATAGTTTCTAGCTGTGTGCACTACTTTATCAAAGAAAGTAGATGTAGTTGACACCTCAGACACACAATCAAAATCATCACAAGAAATATTAGTAGAACAAGCAGAAACATATGAACTATCAGAATCTGAAAAACTATTTACATCAAACTTTTCACAAACATTAACAAATCTATTGAGATCACAATCAACATTGAGGTATTGCTTGCAATATCTTATGAATTCCCTAGTGCACTGTTTATTAAATGCAGAAAAACTCTTAAATCAATCAAGATCAACCTCATCCTCAACACAACCTGTGTTTACATCTGCACTTACATACATGTCATGAAAGTTAGAATCACTCGCATTTATCAACTCATTTGATTCATGCGGTTCAAGAAATGACACAAAATTATCAGGTTGATGTACTTTGTTATAACCTAAACCATCTTTGATATAAACAGTTCTCTGTTTACTAACACAATCATCAAACACATTTCGTTGCATTTTCCACTTTGCAACTATTACCCGTTCATTGATTAAATTTGTTTCTGATGCAATGAGTTTTTCTGAAAGATCTTTTATCAAAACATTCTTTTTATCAAGATATTCTTTAAAAGTGATATTATCTTTCAAAAGAGCTTTGATTTTTCTGGTGTATGTAACCTCATTTTGTTTTAACTCTTTATTCACCCTCTTCAGTTTATCATTCTCAGCAATTAGGAAAGTATTTGCAGCATGATAATTCTGCATTTTATTAACCCAATCAGAGGAACAAATGTAAAAACTATTTTAAGAATATACCTCACTCTCAGAAGAAATCTCATCAGAATCAGCAACAGATTTGCCTTTTCCTTTGTCATCAATCTTGAGTGCACAATCACTGCAACTTCAGTTGTTTTCTTTGAGACTTCTATTTCAGCCATCAGGGCCTCATCAAACTCACCCTCAGCATCTTCAATTTCATCATCCCACTCACAGTTACTTAGTTGCTTTGATATAAGAGCAGTTGGAGCTTTCTTGGACTTTTCATCCTCCTCAATCATCTTTATAAGCTTCAGACTATTTCCTTCAACTTTCTTTTTCTTGTCCTTTGGACATTCATGAGCAAAGTGTCCAAGTTGTTGGTAATTATAACATCTGAGCTTTGCTTTGTCAAAACCAACTTTCTTTTCGAACTGGAGCTTGTCTTTTCCGACCTTTTGAAGATACTTCTTGGCCCTTACAGCAATCATGGCCATCTGCCACTGTAAATCCATGTACTCAAGATCATCGGGATTTATTTGCACAGGGTCCACATCATGCACAGTAGGTTGAAGCTTGCCAGTTACCAAGGCATCATAGCTACTCATAAAAGCTCCAAACAAAGCAATTTGATCCTCAGGGATCTGACCAGTTGTCTTAACCTTTTCTCTAGATGAATATTCACAACAACCCTTACTCTTCTCAGACTTAGAACCACTGCTTCCATCACGATTTCTAGAAAACAAAGCTGCATTGGCTGAAGCCGAAACATTTTGCTTGTCTTAATTATTCAACTCTCGTTTCCTTGCATCCTCATATGATTCAAGCAAACAGATTATATCATCAAGTGATTTGTTCTTCAGATCTGGAGTTGTATTCTTTATCAGCATACATGGTATGCTCCAGCAATCTGGTAGAGAATCCAGTAGCTTCTTTCCCAAATCATATTCTTCAAACTTGACACCCATCTTTCTTTGCCTGTTAATCATAGTAGTGAATCTTGTAACTTATTCACTAAGAGTCTCATTCTATTTGTAGCTAAACATGTTATATTGCTTCAACAACAGATCAGTTATGCTTTCTTGAAGTGTTGCATTTCCTTCAAACCTTAAACATAAAGCATTCCACAATCCCTGAGCTGTCTCGTGCTGCTCAAAATTGAGATACAATTCAGTCGAAAGAGCCAAGATGATTGATCTCAAAGCTCTGTTATCTCTCTCAATTAGCTTCTTGACTTCCTCAGAATAGAAATCAGGTTCTGCAAAAGGGAATAACCCATCAGAATTTGCAGTTTTCGGTATATGAGGACCTTTTACAACTTACTCCCATAGAGTATGCTCAGTGAACTTGAAATATGCTTTCATCATAATTTTCCAGTTAGAAAACTCTGATATTGACTTTAGCATCAGTGGCGACGTTCCCACAACTCTCTCAGTATCATAAACCTTACCAGCCAACCTAAACTTGCATTCGAGATACTTGAACAAAATCTGAAAAATTTCCAACACAGGACTTTTCGGTCGAAAACCTTTTCGGATAAGACTTTTCGGTAGAAAAGTCTAGATTTTGAACACAGACGATTTTGATCTGAGATTTTGGACAATACTTTTCGATCGAAAAAATGCACACTTTTCGATCGAAACGAGATTTCGTCTCCTTCAAGCAGACTTTTCGGTCAATTCTTCTGGAGAACACTTCAATCGACAAAAAACTCTCTGTAACGATCTGACTCCAAAATCAAGCCTCCAAACCGATTGTAGACTTCATCTCCATCACCTTTAGCTCAGAAAGTACAACAACGGCACTCAAAAACACACTGATTTGATCGAATTTTGAGAAAAACTTCTTGAATACCAAGAGCTTTAACCAACAGCTCTGATACCACTTGTCATCCTCTATGATCTTCTGATATCCAAGTCTCTAAGCCTCACACAGTCTCTGGAAAGGCAGAAACAATCCAGAATACACCAAAAATTGAGTATATCAAATCAAACATAAACGAAACCAAAAACTGAGATAAACACGAAATGCACAATTGAATACATGATCTTCATTGATGATTAATTCCATAACAAACTAATTGAATAACCAACAATACTTTCATTTCACTGATACAAATCTGGACCAAAGTTACAAATGTGAAATCTAACTACAAAGTTCAAAAGAGAAACATATATATACTAAAGGATTTTGACCGAAAACTCTGATCGAAAACTGTTTTCGGCCGAAAACATTTTTCGATCGAAAACTTAGTTTTCGACCGAAAACCTTAGAGATGTACATTTTCAGCCTATAATTGATTTATAAGGACTACTAGGTTGCAATAAAGAATATCCCCAAGAGCAATTGGCTATTGCACCCTCGATTTATTCAAATGAATCTTAATCTCATTATTAAAAAACTTCCACCCAAAGGAATTCCCATGAATTTCTCGAAGCTTGATTCTCGATTCTTTACTGGCCTTCTGAGAAACCATGAAAGCTTCTCAGGGAAGGACACACCACTTTTCCAGAAAATGACTGAGAAAGAAATCATCCCAACTGCTAATAGCTCATCTGAAGAAGGTTACATTCCTCTAAAAAGTGCTGGCAGACCATGCAAAAGAAATAAATCAAATGATGAATCCAAACAGGATGCTGCCAAAAGAAAGGAAAAGGGAAAAGCAATTGAAACCATTAATGAAAAGAAGAAAAGGAGAACTGAGGCTCCGAGTCAGAGAGAAGGATTTATGAGGTCAGCCAGACTGGCTTATCAAAGGGAGCAGGAAAAGACTCAACAAGACGACTCTATCACTCATCTACTTACAGATGAGGCTATTGAAGCAGATTTTTTTGGCCAGTCTAACACTAACTACACTTAGGCATCCTCCTTCTGTGCAACTAGAAGGGAATTCTGGAACACCTCACTCCCCTATCAATAGTCAAACCATTCCTCCTACCTGCAATCCAGAACAATCTCCCCCTAACAACAAGAATTGATTGGTGATACCAAGCAATGTTGTCCCTTCTCATCATCCTGAAAAGAAGCTCACTACATTGAAAATATCAAGTCAGAAATTAAATCTCTTAGAGAATCTCATAAGAAACAGAAGAAGGACATTCTGGGATTGAAAAGAAGATGGAATGAACAGAACGGATTGAATAAAATTCATCGAAATAATATGATCGGGGTGGCTAAGGCACTGGCCATGGTGAAAAGGGTGCTGAAAATATTATGAAAGAGCTAAACCTTCTCAAAGGAAGCAAGAAAAAGCCCTTGACATTTTTTGATGTTTTTGATATTGCTAATGTAGAGAATGATGAGGATTCAGATGAGGATTCATATGATGAGGAGGAGAGGTCCAATGAGCTTTGAAAGAATCAGGAATGCAACGGTTTTGGGGGAAATTGTTGGAACCTAAGAAATCGTTGTATTCCAGATAATCTATAGGGACTAGTTTGTAATTTTTGTAACTTCGGTTTTTGGATCAAGAATCGCTAGCGACTCTTGATTATCGACTGTCGGCAATCTGCATGGTGACTGTTGCTATGTGTCTATAAATAGCAACCCAAAAACCTAATTTGGTAGCTCTTGTTCAATACGCTGTTACTATAGTCAATTTGAGAGACAACTGTTAGGACATAGAATGTATGACAAAAGCTTTGTAATAGTTTAGGTCTTATTGTCTTTATGTTTTTATGTAATTGTATAGTTTTTGTCTAAGTGATAGAACAAGTTCTGCTAGAGGCGAACTTGTCTAGTTCGCCTAGCCTATTAGAGGCGAACTTGTTATGTTCTCCTAGTCTCATGTGAGGCGAACTTGTTAAGTTCTCCTACTGCAGAGCTTGTGTCTATAAATAGGTGTTTACAGATTCTATTAAGCGGGACTGAATCGATTGTAATCAGTGAATCTTGTAAACTCTGTGTTTTGTGGAATACAAAGAGAAGTTTATTTACATGTTGTTTCTATTGTCAATTCGTATACAAACGTTAACACGGTAGGAATCCGCACTCCGTGTTATCGAAACGTCTTGTCATGAGATGGATCTGCAGATGAGTTATGTGGATCTACAAGTGGTATCAGAGCTATTGCTCGTGATTTATGTTTTATTCTTGGTGATTAAAGATGATTTTGTGTACAATTTGACAAGAAATTGATCATTTTTAGAAGTTTTTGTATCCATGGAGTTTTCAAGTTCTTGTAGTTGATTTTGCTACTGAATTCATGGATTTGAAGTGGTTTTTAGTGAAATTAATCCGATAGAAGTGTTCTAATTCATAAAATACTAAATCCTACGGTCCAATTTCTTCAAATTCCTTCTAATCTGTGAGAAATGATGATTTTAGGTGATGTTTGTTCGTGTTTGGGTTGAATTTCTTGCTGAGTTTGTTACAGCTGAAGCAAGCGAACTTGCTGAGATTTGTTGCAGGCGAACTTAACAAATTCGCTTCTCTCAGTTTAAGCGAACTTATTCAGTAAGTGAACTTAACATATTTTCTTGTTTAAGCGAACTTATCAAGTTCGCTTGATATCAAATTCGCTTGTTTGGATTTTAAGCGAACTTATTATCTTCGCATGAGGGGAGTACTTGTTCAATACTTGGAAATTTTTTCTGAAAATTGCAAATATGGTGCAAGTGAGTAACATGTTAAATTACGATAACGAGATTGGTACATCTTAGAAACCACCCAAATTGTTAAGTCTTGCAGAATATTCTAACTGGAAAGATCGGTTTGATCAGTTCGTGTCTTTTACTGATACAAGTTTACGGATTCCAAACTTGGAAGGTTATACACATCCGACATATACTTGGATGGGAAATGATGATGTTCCAAATTGGTATCTGCTTTAACCACAGAAGAAAAATTACTGTTTGATAGGGAAAAGAAAGTTATGGCTAGTATCTCAATGTCTCTTCCTAAAGAAATTTATCTTAGCTTTAAACAATTCAGGACTTCTCAACAATTGTTGGAAGCGTTACAAAAGCGGTCTGAAGGTAGTTTGGATGTTAAGAAAAGCATAAAAGAATTACTGAAGAAGCAGTTCTTAGTATTCAAGCACTTTCAAAATGAATCTTTAGATGATCTTGCAACAAGACTCTATCATTTGCTGAGTGAATTGCCAAGTGCTTCAGTAGTTTATTAGACTGAAGAGATAAATGATAAGTTTTTGGAGGCATTACCATCTAAATTTGATGTGTATTCAGATTTGATAAAAGAGAATGTCAAGTATAAAACTATATCTCTTGAAGAGGTTCTTAGGAAGATTCAATCACATGATTTGAATATGAAAAAGAAGGAAACCAATATGGAGCATATTCAAGATCCTTCAATGTATTTTGCCAAGACTTTTGGTAAAACTGGTTCAGGGGTTGCGTTCTTTTCTGGTGATACTCAAGATGTTTCTAATGATCATCGTTTTGGGGTTCCAAGTCATTCTGGTTTCTCTGCAAATATAGCTTCTTCATCATCTGGAACACATAATATGAATCACAGAGTTGCTGATGATTAGTTAGCAATGTTTTCTTCCTTTATAGTTCTTATGAAAATTTTATTGTACGAAAGAGTCATGATCTAGATATTATTGAAGAGGATTTCAGACAAATTGATCCTGTTGATCTGGAAGAGATGAACATTCAATGGAACATGGCTATGCTGATGCGACAAGCAAAGGATTTTTTGAAGAAGACTGGAAGGAAGTATATCGGTTCTAACAGTCGTTCACGTATGGGATTTGACAAAACCAAAGTTTGTTGTTATAATTGTCAGGAGTATGGTCATTTTGCCAAAGAATGTGTGAAACCAAAAGTTGAATTTGATTCTCAGAAGAAGCCTAATAACATTCAGAACAATCGTAATCAGTCACATGGCTCCTCTCGCTCTGGAAATTCTAATCATGCATCTGCATCATCTACTTCGGTTGCTCAAAATGATGAAAATTATGACTAGGGTATTCATCTTCAAGATTTAGTTGGTACAGTAAGTCAAGCTTTTGTAGCTGAGATTCATTCTGTAAAATATGAAGAGTCAACTGATGATGATAGCTCAAGTGATGGTAAGAGTTTGCCAAGTGCTGAGGAAGAACATGATCAAGTACATAATGTTGAGTCTGATATTGCATCTGGTGTATCTGAAGATTATATAATATTAACTCAAAATTCTTCTGTTGGTACTGATTCTGAAATTATTCCGATTGCAAAAGTCTTCATGGCAGATATGTCAGATCCTTCAAAGGTAAAAGATTCTGTCTGTCACATTTAT
The DNA here is from genome assembly GCA_023525975.1 of Smallanthus sonchifolius. NCBI lineage: Eukaryota > Viridiplantae > Streptophyta > Magnoliopsida > Asterales > Asteraceae > Smallanthus > Smallanthus sonchifolius. Next base: position 52,360,567 of record CM042034.1, read on the forward strand.
TGCACTAATTGCATCAGTATAAAAGATAAACTACAAAAAGTAATGGATGATAATACAAATTTAATCTGTGATATGAAATCGATGCATTCAAATCATCAAAAATTGAAAGATAATGATAAAATTTGTATAGATAAAATTGAGTATTTGAAAAGAGATTTGAACTCTTTGGGATTGAAATATAAGGAACAAGCATATCATCTGGATATGGCTTATGCTAAGATTGAGAAGCGAAATGAAACTGTCGCTCAGAAAAACAAAGAAATTTCTGATAAAGAATCTGAAGTGATCAAATTACATAGAAAGCTGGAAAATTTTGAAAATTCATCTGTGGTATTGGATTACTTTAATGCTAATGCTGATCCTACAAAGAGGGTTGCTGGAATTGGATTTGTTCCTCCACCATTCAATGCAAATTATGTGGTTGAATCAGAAATTATTCATGAAGAGGAAATTGATCCAAAGACGGTGTTGAAAGTAAATCCAGTAACTGGTGAAGATATGATCTATGATTCTGATTTTGAGGATGAAGTTTTTTATGATAAAAAGGTTGAAGGCATTCCTAAGGAAGTGAAACTTGATGAACCAAAGGTAGTGAAAATTGTTACTCGTGATAGATGCATTTTAACAGAACCTGATGAAGTGAAAGTTGATCAACCTAAACTTTCCAAAATGTTACAATCAAGTGGTTTTGTTGCCGCTGGTCATCAGAAGAAGAATTCATCAACGTGACTAAACAAGTTTTTGTTCAAAAGAAGCCAGTCAACTATTCAGTAAAATCTTCTTAAGCTTGTTCATCAGAATAGTCATCAAATTCAAGAAAAACTCCTTATATCAGAAATCATCAAGATAAAAGAGTTTGCTTTCACTGTAATGAGGCTGGTCATATTCTGATTCACTGTCCTTATAAGAATCAAGACAAATTAAAGAGTGTTTCCTCACAACAACGAGTGTTGACGATTTTGAAAAGACCAAATGTGGGAAAGCCTACGTCTAGTGTTGTAAAGAATGTGCCTTGTCAATCATTTGCTAAATCTTTGGGATTTAAGCAACATGATAAGCATATTTCTAAACCAGTTGTTTTTCAAAATAAGTTTTAAATTCTACATGTTGGAATTCCAAAAGATTCTCAACCTGTGGTCAAACTTTCTAGACCACAACGAAGAAGACTTAACAGAAAATTAAAGAAATTTTTGGAAATATCTAAATCTGATAATCATAAATCTAATAATGTTTTTCCAATTACTCATATATGTCTTCATTGAGAAGGTCTAATTGTGAATCTTATGTTCCAAAGGTTGATGACAATGTTGATTATGAATTGCTTGAAGTTGTTTATTTTGATCCATCTGGACAACCCAAGACCACAATGGCTTGGGTTCCTATTTCTAACTGATTTTCTTTGTTTATCTAGGGACAACCAAGGAGGACTATCAAGAATATGTGGTATGTGGATAGTGGTTGTTCTCGACATATGACAGGGAGTATTCGTTTGCTGGAAGATGATATTAATATTGATGGTGGTTATGTCGCTTTTGCTGGAAATAAAGGTGGGTACACAACTAGTTAGGTTACTTTGAAGAATGATAAAGTCTAATTTGAGAAAGTGAACTATGTGGAGCAAATTGAACACAATCTTTTGAGTGTATCTCAAGTGTGTGACAAGAAATTTTCATTTCATTTCAATGATTCTGAGTGTTATATCTTGAAACCGGGCTTTTTTATTCCTGACGAATGGATTCTAATGAAGGCTCCGAGGAGAAATGACACATATGTCCTAGACATGAGTGTTGCTACTACAACGGGTTCAATTCCTACATGTTTACTCTCCAAGGCGTCTGTATCGGATTCAATTTTGTGGCACAAGAAACTTGCTCACATTAATTATCGGAAAATGAATTATCTCGTGAAGAATGATCTGGTTATTGGTGTTTCGAAAATGAAATTTTTCGTTCCTGATGACTGTATTCCTTGCAAGAAGGGGAAATAAGACAAGAAGTCCCACAAATCTAAGACAAAGAATTCTATTGTGACTCCTTTGGAGCTACTGCATATGGATTTGTTCGGACCGATTAGTATCAGGAGCATTGGCGGTAAATCTTATTGACCGGTAGTAACAGATGATTTCTCTAGATTTTCATGGGTTAAGTTCCTTGCTTCTAAAGCCGAAACCACAGAGTTGGTACAATTCTTAATCCTGGGTTTAGAGAATTTGTGCAAACAGAAAGTCAGAAGAATTAGGAGTGACAATGGCAGCGAGTTTAAAAATAGCAAGATGGGTTTATTTTGTCTTCAAAAGGGAATTCATCTTGAATTTAGTGCGCCATATGTACCTCAACAAAATGGAGTTGCTGAACGAAAGAACAAGACTTTGGTTGAAATGGCACATACGATGCTTGCAGATTCTAAGCTTCCAGTTACTTTTTGGGCTCAGGCTGCGAATACTGCGTGTCACGTTTTGAACAGAGTATTGACCATTAAGCAACACAACAAGACAAGCTATGAGTTGCTTAATAATCGGATGCCAAATTTGGAATATTTACTACCTTTTGGTAATCCATGCACCCTGTTGAAAGTTAGAGATGTCCCAACCAAGTTCAGTGCTAAGGATATTGAAGGGATCTTTCTGGGGTATGTTGCAAATTCTACTACCAAGAGGGTTTATAACAAAGAGACTCGTCAGGTTGAAGAATGGTTTCATATTGACAGTTCTAATCGGTTTTACCTCAAATGGCGTTTGGACCAGACTTGGCTTTTGATTATGAGAATTTATTCAAGTATTTTCAATTACCTTCTGATATTTCTCCTGAGGAAGCTGTTGTATTATATGATTCATGTCAGGATGAACAGAATAGTGGTTTTCTACCGATTGCAGTTCCACAATCATCTGTTCCCTCTACATCTACTCTAGATCCTAATTGTTGCTTCTTGTTCGGGAACACAAGAGTCTGATAGTGAGGACGACAATGTTATTTTCTAAGATTCTTCTGCTGATCCTTTGTTAGTTGATGAACCTTCTAATTCGATACAGGCTCAGGGGGAGATTCCTTTGTATGCTCACATTTCTGTTTTATTTCTCAGGTCGAACCAAAGAATGTCGAAATGGCGTTACATGATAATAATTGGATAGAGGCCATGCAGGAAGAACTTGCTCAGTTTGACAAACTCAAAGTTTGGAATCTTGTAGATCTTGTAAAGGGTGTGTGTCCAGTTGGTACAAAGTGGGTGTTTAAATGCAAGAAAGACGATCGAGGTGTTGTGGTGAGAAATAAGGCAAGATTAGTTGTACAAGGTTTCAATCAACAAGAGGGAATTGATTACACCGAGGTTTATGCTCTTGTTGCTAGGCTTGAAGCTATATGGTTGTTTCTTGCTTTTGCTTCATACAAAGGGTTTAAGGTGTTTTAATTAGATGTAAAAAGTGCTTTCTTATATGGTAAAGTCAAGGAGGAGGTTTATGTGTGTCAGCTGCCGGGGTTTGAAGATCCAATAAATCCGTCTAAAGTTTTCAAGCTTGATAAAGCTCTCTATGGTCTTCATCAAGCTCCTCGAGCGTGGTATGAAACGTTGTTGACACATCTTATGGATAATGATTTTGTTCGTGGCCAAATTGACTCGACTTTATTCATTTAGAAAGCAGGGGGAGAATATCTACTCGTACAAATATATGTAGATGATATTATTTTTAGATCTACAAATGAAGGGTTGTGCAAAGAGTTTGAGAGTGTTATGAAATCGAAGTTTGAGATGTCAGCTATGGGAGAGTTATCATTTTTCCTAGGTCTTCAAGTTAATCAGAAGGAAGATGGTTTCTTTATTCATCAGTCCAAGTATATAAAGGACATCTTGAGCCAGTTCAAGATGGAGGACTGTACCCCATACGATACTCCGATTCCGGTCAATTATAAATTGAATTCTGACCCAAATGGAAAAGAAGTTGATTCCCGACTTTACCGTGCAATGATTGGATCTCTCATGTACTTAACCGCTTCAAGGCTAGACATAATGTTCGCTGTGTGTATTTGTTCCATATTCCAAGCAAAACCAAAAGAGTCTCATTTGATTGCAGTAAAGAGAATCTTTCGTTATCTGAAAGGAAAACAAAGATTGGGACTATGGTATCCACATGGTTCTAACTTTGAATTTATTGCATACACTGATTATGATTTTGGTGGTTGTTGTTTGGACAGGAAATCTAATACAGGTGGTTGCCAGTTCTTGGGTAATCGTCTAGTTTCCTGGCAATGCAAAAAGCAAACTACAGTCTCCATTTCAACATGTGAAGCAGAATACATTACTGCTGCAAGTTTTTGTTCACAGATCTTGTGGATCCAACAGCAATTAAGAGACTATGATTTAAATTTTACAGGAACCCCCATGTTTATTGATAATAATGCTACAATGTCTTTCACAAATAATCCTGTTAAGCACAGTAAAACAAAGCACATTGAAATTAGATATCATTTTATTCGTGACTGGGCTGATAAAAAGTTGATTAAGCTGGTGAAGGTACATACATATGATAATTTTGCTTATCTTTTTACCAAGGCATTTGATCGTAGCAGGTTTGAATTTCTGGTCAAATTGATCGTTATGATCAATACCGAATAAAAGATTTTCAAAAACAATTTTTCATGGGAGATTTTGTTTGTTAAATTTCTTTTATTGCTTTATTACATTTCTGCATTTTAAATTTCAGTCAAAAATTGTTATTTATAAAAATTCAAAACAAAATGAAAAATATAAAATTGATATCATTTGAAGTTAGAGAAGAAATGATAGTACATCAGTGAATAGTTCATTACACATGACCATAGTAGACCTTTGATATATGATAGTTTAAAGTAATTGATTTGATCTAAATTTCAAAGTCTACATAAATGAGAAATGATAGTGTCTTGAATGCTCTACTCTTGATAATATGTTTTAATTTGAATATAAGTTTGAAACTTGAATTGTCAATAGACTAGAATCGTTTTTGAACCAATAGTAGTGTGACAATTAAATATGATATGATTACATCTGTGATTTGAATCCATTATATGCCTGGTGTGTGTGTAAAAGATCATTATCAGATAAAGAATATATGGTTTTATAAATTTCATGAGACCAATATCGAATTATGTCTTTAGCACAATCTCTTTCAGTTCAATTCACTGCCCATGCCCCGAAAAACATGCAATGTGTTGCTGAACTAAGATATGTTTTCTAACAACATCTGTTGGAACATATACTAACCCTTGGATCAGTTAGATACATCATCTATTCTGATTTCATTGAAATTTATCCAGAAAATAGTTGGATCCTCCTACCTGAATCTATTGATTCTCATTATAAAGCCAATTCATTAGAATCTTTTGATTCTGAATCATCCTGATTCTTATATCCTTTGGGATCTGCTATTCAATACATGTGCTAATAGAGATAATTTCATCTTGGGATTGATCTAATCTTGCAATATACTGTGTATGTCTAGAAGATAGTGCAAATTTAAATGGTACTAACTCTCATGTGGGGTACACGATGTTTTTCATCTAAATGGTACTAACTCTCATGAATTTGGAAGAAAAATGCTTATAGTTTCAAATTATATAATATTGACAACATAAGAATTCATGCTTTGTATTACAAATTCGGTATGAATAATTGAGCATTTCATGACCTGATCTTGTTTACTTTGAAATTTATCGCGTATCATTTCAAGTATTATTCAAATTGATTGCAAAAAATTACATAAAATGAAAAAGATTCGAGTTACAAAAGAATGAGTTTGATTGTTTCATATCATAGGTTACACATAGTTGATAATAGACTGTGTGATGAATTGCTCATATGCTGATATGATCTTCTTGCTCATGATATTCAATCAAAAATATGTGTTTCAGTTTGCTCAGATAAAAACCAAAAATATGTGATTCCGTTTATACAGATAAAATCAAAAAATATTTTGTTTCTATCTTCCATGAAAATTTTATTTTTTTATTGAAATGACTCGGGATTGGATCTGATACATGCTACAGATGGAAGTTCACAAGAATGTGACGTGTTGAAAGTGACGAAATTGTTCAAGACAAAGGTTTGAAGCGAACTTAATGTGTTCGCTTGTTTCTGATTAAGCGAACTTAATATGTTCGCCGGGGGCTTGTTAAGCGAATTTAACAAGTTCGCCTAATGAAGCGAACTTAATTGTGTGAATAAATACTTTGTTCAGGTGAACTTATCCTTATTACAATTTTCACCGTGGGAGCGAACTTATTGAGCGAACTTACTGGGTTTTTAGCGAACTTGTGAAATTTTGAACTAGGGTTTTCGATTTGAAATTTTCGTGTTTATTTCTGGATCGTATTTGAATTGCGAGTCTTTCTATGGTAATTTCACGGTTTTTTATCCGATAAATCGATGGGAAATTAATGTTTTTAACCTGTGTTCTTCGTATTTTGACAGTCGGTTTGCGAGTGTACTGTTAGAGTGTATTTCCGTGCTTAAAATTTGAATTGAAGCTTAATAATGTTTCGTGGTTGAGCTTAGATGACTATGATGTGTTTGATTTGAAAATTTTTGATGTTTTGCACATTTTGGGAATCTGCTGTTGAATTTGTATCGAAAAACTGGTTCAGGCGAACTTGTTTAGGCGAACTTGTTTAGGCGAACTTATTATGTTCGCCTCTTGCAACACTAAGCGAACTTATTAAGTTTGCCTAAGGGCTAAGCAGTGTTTGGACTCGTAATTTTTTTTGAAATTTTTCAAGTTTGATTTTTTTGTTATATGACTAATGTGTGTTCTTTTTCCAATACATTTACAGATGGCTCGTCGTGTTGAGTACAAACATAATCAAGTGGCGTTGTTAGATCCAAATATGTCTGAAGCTGTTAATTTCCAAGGAATTATTAACTTCTTGAATCGTTCACGTTTACATGTGGCCTTATTCGCAGATCCGTACATCAGGTTACCGTATATACAACAATTCTGGGAAACAGTACATCAAGACACAAACGTTGAACCTCATGTCCTTCGTGCTACAGTGAATAATACAAAGGTAGCTATTTCACTGGAAACTATTCGTGCTGCTTTGGCATTGGGGGTGCTAATGAAGATCCTATGTCTTATCCTGGAACACTGATTAGGGGATGTTTTCAAGGGATGGGTTACAGAGGCAGACCAAATGATACTCAAGCACGAAAAGGTGGTTTAGTTGGAGAATGGAGGTATTGTATGCACGTAATCATCCAATGTTTGTCTCCAAGAAAGGCTAGTACTGATGGTTTGAAGAGTGCGTTACAAGCTGCAATGGTTGCATTGACCCTGAACAAACGGTTTAACTTTGCTTTATATATATACCGTGAGTTGGTCATGCAAATCAATCCTCCAGAAGGTCAAGGGTTTCTTATGTACCCTAGGTTCTTGAAAATGATTCTGAACCATTTAATTCCAGATTTACCACAACATCCAATACGTTTGACCTTGACTCCTATGGCTAAAAGAATCTTTAATGATTGTACTAAGGTTAAACAACAAAATGTGGCTTTGATTCCAGTTCCGACTCCTTTGTTTGGTCATTTAATCAATCCTGATTATATTGAGCCTCCTAATGATAATTGGTTTCATCCTGAGGAGTTAGTTCAAGGACAAGTCCAGAATCAAGCACAACAACCACAACAAGTTCAAGCTCAGGTACAAGTTCCTTTTCCACAACAACAAGTTCCTATTCCACATCAACAAGTTCCTATTCCACAACAACAAGTTCCTATTCCTCAAGTACAGGTTCATATTCCTGTTAATGAACCAGTTCAGGAAGACATTGCTCAAGGAAATGAACAAGATTTGGGTATTAATATGGAAGATTTTGATAATGAAGCTGTGAACTCACCCATTCATGAAGCTAAAGGGAATGTGGTTGATACGAGTTCCGGTGATATTATTTTACTTGATTCTGAAACTGATTCTGATTCGTCTAGAGATTTTAGCTCAGATCATTATGAGAGATTGGCTACTTTACCATTGGCAAATGCGGGGAAATGTATTAAATCTAAATCCAGAAAGCCGAGGCGTAAGTCTGTTCGGAATCCTCCTTCGAGATCAGTACTTGGAAAGAGAACATTAATCGATGAGAGCTCGGATTCTGATAGTGATGCACATCTGGTTCCAAAAGCTCAGAAGCTTATGTCTACTTCTATTGCTGCTCATTCATCTCAAGTTGTTGAGGACGCTACTTTTGTTGCTTCCTTACTGGTTACACCTCCTACATCTAAACATCCATCTCCGATGATTTCTCCTCATGTTTCACACTCATCTGACAATGGTCCTTCGAAGCCTTCTGATTCTGAAAGGATTACCTTCCTTGAATCACAGGTGCTTGCATTGCAGACTCAGGTCGATACTCTTGTGTCTACTGATACTCAGAGACAGTTGGTCCTTCAAGCTCAAACTACACAGATTGCTGACATGCAGTTATTGGTGTCAAAACTTGTTGAGCGTCTTGACGTGAAAGGATGATGATGACAATGATCCTAGTGGTAATATTGAGGGTGATCGTCAATATGCTAATGTGAATCCAATATCAAGAGTTCAGGGGGACTCTACATCAGGTAATATTGAAGGAACCAAGAATGATTCTGGAGTGAATGAAGATATTTTATTATTGGAATTCTTTGTTGATTCTGAAGAAGAAGCTGAGAAGTTAGAAGATCAGGATGATATTGATGAATTATTTGATGATATTGAAGAGGATGTGTTGGATAATGAAGTTGAAGATGGAGAGATTGTAGAGATTGAGATAGAAAAGAGTAAAGATAAAGTTACATATGAAGGCAGTGATGGTCTGAATGTACTGTATAACTTCATCCAAGATGATTTTATTCCTGAGTTTTCTTATGATGGAGTAACAGATTTTATGGACTCTGTTGAATATATCACTACACCTGATGATATTGCTCAATCCAAGATAGATTCTGATGTTGATACTACTCATCCTGTGTCTCCTAAGCCGAATGAAGAACCTGTGATGTATATAAAGACAGGAATGACTAGAGAACAGTGGAGAGAAGTAGTTTACAGTTGGATGAAAGTACTACCCAAATCACCTATACAACCTGCTCAGAAAGAAAGATATGTGAATAAAGAGAGGTGTATTGGAAGAATCATTAGTTGGTTTTATGATGATGACATGAAGTTGTTTGCTCTTAAGAGATCTGATGGTGTTCAATACTTAAAGCCTAGGATCAAGTATTTTAATACCTTGCCAAGGTGTGAAATGAATGGTCTAGCTATGAAACCACTGATTAATAAATCAAAGCGTGGATTAGCTGATGTGATTGCTAACTTGATTAAAAGAGAAGGTGGATCAGGGAAGTATGAAAGATTAAAGCCACAGAAATGAAAAAGTGTGAAAATTGTAGATTAAAAGACTGAGATTGTGACCTGGAAGTATAAGTTCAAGCCAGTACGTGTTGTACAGAAGATACCATTGAAGAAAATACCACAAGATTTTATGGGGAATATGAAATGGTGGTACGTAGATGTGAATACTGGTGAAGCTTGAATTGATGATAAAGATAATAAGGTTGTTGTTAGTTTCTATGATGCAATGAATCTTATTAACTTCTCAAAGAAAGATCAGAGGACGTTAAGAAAGAATGAGATTATGTTTACTGATGAATGGAGAGAACAAGGATTGTAGTATAAAAGAGTGTTGGAGATCTGTCAGAGATATGGAGTGCACACAGGAATCAGATTACCAGATAACTGGAAGAGCTCGTCATAAAGACTGAAGACAGAAGATCAACCTATTGTCAAGGGGGAGTCTGTTAGGACATATAATGTATGACAAAAGCTTTGTAATAGTTTAGGTCTTATTGTCTTTATGTTTTTATGTAATAGTATAGATTTTGTCTAAGTGATAGAACAAGTTCTGCTAGAGGCGAACTTGTCTAGTTCGCCTAGCCTATTAGAGGCGAACTTGTTAAGTTCGCCTAAGTTCGCCTAGTCTATTTGAGGTGAACTTGTTAAGTTCGCCTACTGCAGAGCATGTGTCTATAAATAGGTGTTTACAGATTCTGTTAAGCGGGACTGAATTGATTGTAATCAGTGAATCTTGTAAACTCTGTTGTAACATTTCTCATTTTAGTATTCATATTTCAATTCAATGTAATGCAATTTCAAACTCAATACTCGTGCACTGTCTTATTATTTTTCTCGCCATAAATTAAATGCAATGATTCAATACAAGTTCGCAAGTTTTACTCGATTATATACACTTAAACACTATGCAAGAAACTATGTTAATCAAACTTATAGAACCTGAAAACTCAAGAATAAAAGTTGAACAAAATACCAAGAAACCCTAATTAGCACGGTCGTGCTTCGTCCTGGCACGGTTGCGCCAAGTGCCTCGGCACGATCGCGCGACTGGTCCTGGAACGATAACGCCCGGTGCCTAAGCACGGTTGCGCCTATCTTGGCACGGTCGCGCCTGCATAACAGTCGAAACATAAATGCAGTTTCAAAACGTCCGATCGTTTGAAATTCGAAACCGATTACGTTTCATTTTCTTTGACAAAGAAAAATATCTCAGTCCATTACGAGTTTTATCAATCCAATTACGTTTTCCTCTCAAGAAACTGTCAAGTTCCTCCCAAGCCTCGAATCCTCTAAATCGATCCGAATACTCTCGAGCAATCCATCACCATACGATAATCAACCCTCTCTGGAACGACCGAAGCCGTTGAAGCAGTCGGAATCGCAGCAGAAGTCACCGGAGGTTAATCTTGCCGTCGTCGGAATTCCATTCTACCGTTCTTCATCGATTCGATACGCTTCAGGGTAAGTATACTCTCCATCTCATTCGTTTCAGTATCAATATCAAAAGCCCCCTATTAATCTGGGCTTTCATTACAGAAATCGTCCGAATCAGAACTATTATTTTAATAAGAAAAGATTTAATCGATTTCACTCTTAAACACGATTTACATGCAATTAAATTATATGAAAAGACTCGTAATAACTCAATAATCAAAAGCCCTATCAATTCCATCATTCAAAATACAAGATTTATCCAATTCGTGTCTGTTTTGGAAGAGACACGGTCGCGCTAATCATCTAGCGCGGCCGTGCCTCATGTAGCGCGGTCGTGTCGAATAGCAGCGCGGTCGTGTCCTCTTGTCCAGACCTAGTCATGCCCTCTGGGCTAATCTCTGTTGTGTCTTAGAATCATAGACACGACCGTGCCGAGGTAAGGCACGGTCGTGCCTCGTGAATTATCCAAGTTGGCCTCTGTTTGATCAAACCCGGTCGCGCCCGTGGTTCGAGCGCGGTCGTGTCCTTCCCAGGCACGGTCGTGTCTAGGTCAGAATCTTTGATCAGAATTATTGTTGTTTTATTTTAATCTGTAAAAATTCCAGATTAAGTTTTTAAATAAAAATAGTTAGTTTTATAAAAAGGTATTTGAAAAGATCAAATAATTAATCTTGGAATAATGGAAAATCATTTAATTAAAAGTTTTATAAAATTAAATTTGTTATTAAACTTTTCATTTAAAACATTTTATTTGTAAGTTACATACTTTATAAATAAATAAATAAAGATTATTTATTTATTCTTCATTTTAAATAAAAACATTTATTTATTTATTAAATTACATTTAACACATACTTTATTTTCATAATCAATGATTTTATAAATATTCTATTTTACTATTCAATTCCCAACCTTAATCAAAATGTTTCAAAAATATTTACTTCAAAACTTTATATATGTTATTCAATACTTCTAAATACAAATCAATAGTTTTATACGCAAATTCAACCTTCATTTTTAGACTTAAACTTTGTGCACATATTTGATTCACTATACATTATTATCTAGGTTAACTCGTGCGTATCAAGGATTCTTATTTTATCTATACTCTTTGTTAGCTACACTTCCATACCAAGTGAGTGTTTCATGGCCCCTTTTACTCTTTTACACTTTTGGGGTGAAACATGAACTATATACAAATTACATGTTTACATTTACACAAACAACACAAGTACAAATCCTATTTACATTCATGTGTACAAATTTGAGCTTTATGCCCGAGTGCTATGTGTGCTAACTTTTGTATGCTATTATGGGCAATCATTAACTATTCAAGCCGACGGTTTTCAATGATAGATCTATTGAGTCTGACAAACCCACCCAGGTGCGCGGTGATTGAAACTGACAACACAATTTTTGCATGCTAGTTACAAAGGTTTGATTGTACTTGGTTACACAATAGCTGCTTCCCATAAACGCCTTATTTATCATGTTATGTAAAGGATTTGGTTTACAAATTATATGCTACCTATATACAAACCTGTGTTATACTGACCAACTTTTTAGTTGACCTTATTTTATTCATGTTTCAGGTGCTTTCATATGAGTTTGATCAAGACATACTACACATAGGCTTTGGACCTAGTTAATCTTAATTCAAAAACAAATTGTATTTCATTATGTACTTTGAATTTGATTCATGTTTGTTTGAATGAAAATGGATTTAACATATTACAATATAGTCAACCTTGAGCTCATGAACAGTCTACATGTCCCGCCCCGATGATTCCGCCGTCGGTTGGGGTGTGACAGATTGGTATCAGAGCCTTGGTTATAGGGAACTAGGTTATTAGACACTCTTGACCTAGACTATAACTTTAGGACACCCATACAATGCCATACTACTACATGTTACATTATCAATTTCTGTGTGATTATTTTTACATGCTATCTTAAGTACTTACACTACATGACACAATACATAATGACTTATGTGTCACACTACTTGATAACTCTTGTGCTTACACTCATTACCACCTACATGCTATATGACTACTTTCTATGCAAATATTATACATGTTATACTATATAATTACATTCAATGATACAACACTCAATAGTCGATGTGACACATTACCTGACAACTTTTCTACTATTTATTTCTACCTATTAGATTTATTTAAGGTACTACCCTAAGTTCAACACACACACATACACACCAAATTATTCATACACCATTGGACTCACATACATGATACCATCACCCTTTTATGAGCAAAGACTTAAACTATTGGGCCTAATGCCCACCAATAATAAACTAAGAAGCCCATCTATTCCTCAAGAAGAAGAAGCCCGTTGAAACGCATAAACCTTACCTTTGGGCCTCAAAGCCCAGTCCACAACAATTCCCATCATAACCATGAGCCCAACAATAGTATTATTAATACATGATGGCTGGAAGAGTGTGTAAGCCCATGAGGAATTCTGGCTAAGGAAAGATAGGGTACTTAAGTGTGTCTTAGTGGCCCACCCCTCTTTCCTGGGAATTCTCCTTAGGGATACATTACTTATAGGTCAAGTGTATTTCTAAAATACTATCGTGAAGGTTCGGCGTTATGACTAGTCAAACTCTAAAACCCATAAGAACTTCTATATTTGACACTTCATATTTCATTATCACTTACAACTTTTTCATTGTTTTTCTGCTAGACATGGACTCCTACCCTCCTCCCTCCCCGGTTTACCATCCTGGATCGGAATCTGATTGGGAAGAAGACACTGAGACACCCGTGTACCGGTCACCAACACCCCCAGCTACTAGGCCAAGGTTGATGTAAGGGCGGACTGGATTAGGAACACCGACCCTAGACTTCAAATACCTGGATCTCCCGTACCCATAAACCCGTATCATACACCTCACCTCCACAATCAATTACCACCCCCACTAAGAGACCCATACCTAATGCCCGACCCGTACCTTCCTAACCCTTGGGTAAGGCATACCATGGCATCCCCTGGTGTAATGGGAATTCCAACCAATGACTTCCATCAATATGTAAGGAATTCAGAATTTGAGAGGAAAAGGATAGAGCAGGGAGTGATACACAATTTGTAAGGACAAAGAATGGATAGCCTAGCAAACCAATTAGGGTACCAAAAGGAGTTAATCCCCATCCTCGAAAAAGAGATACAGGAGCATCGCACGGAGGCAGCTAGAGCTGAAGCCAGATCTACTACTCGAGTGACCATAGCGGTGCTCATCTTGGCGATTATCTTCTTCCTAGTGGAAAACTACCAGAGACGTTAGAAGAAGCTTCTACTGATTTCCTTTAAATTTTCGATTTGAGAACCATTTCCCTATGTTTTGAATAATGTTTAACATTTCAGCATTTGATCAATTCCATATATTTCAACTTTACAGTTATTGTTCATTGATTTGACCAGTGGGGCGTAAATTACACCTGTTATATTCCCATCAAATTTTTCTCAAATATCACTTCTTTCATTCAACATGGTTTAGTACAGTACCAACAATCTCTTTTATTAAATAAATCATCCTATTCTGTGATTTAAACAAAACCTCATTATCTTGTTTAAAAAAATGTTTAACGAATTTTTAGATAGTATAAAAAAAACATAAATTTTCCATAAAACTTTCCACCTAATAAGGAAAGTTAATACAACCGATTTTATAAAAATATATATATATATATATACACTATTTTGAATTGATAAATAATTATGGTTTTCCTCGTTTAAGTAAATATTTCTAAACCCTGGCTAAATTAATATACGACTAATTGTTTAGCCAATAATTTCGCTTAAAAAAAATATTCTCTTATTAAATAGCTGAAGATTTAAATTAAAAGATTCTTCCCATAATTTGTCTATTTATTTGAATTAAGTGACTCAATGGATTCACTACGTTATATATCTATAATCAAGGACGACTTACCACTTTCAAATTTCAAACAAAGACCCGTAATTGTAAACACAAATTCCCGAATATTTCCAAAACCTCCTCGTTACCTTTCACTTGACGCTTCAAAAGACGATCCATACCGCGTGAACGTTAACCTTTCCCACCAACCTCAATGAGATTTGAAGACTTGAACCTAACTACCACATTATGCAGGAACGCCAAACAACACGTCTGTCCGCAGCACTCGAACACATGCAAAACCCGTTAGTACACATCGCACGCGAAGTTCAATACTCACGTTCACAATATATATTCAATGCAATCTTATGGTACATAAAACTCAATTATTCTCAATATATCCAATGCTACACAAATTACATAATACATGAAACTAGTTTGCTTACAAATCACAATTTGCTCGATTAATCACGTAATGCACGAAACATGTTTAATTGCAATACACATGCTACTGGTTGAGCACATGATACACGAAACTTAATTGTTTGCAATATACGTGATACATAAGAATTGCGTCATTGATACATAGTTCTAGATTGACCACACTATACATGAAACTCATTTTGTTACAAAGCACTTTATACTAAACGGTGTACATTATACAAAATACATGATGCTAAGTTGCTAACACTATACATGAGATCCATTTCCTACAATACACATAATACTATGTTGTTTACATTACACATTAGAGCTTATTGATTTACAAAATACAAGACGCAAAATTATTTACGCTATATATGAGACCTATTTGATTACAAACTACGTGACACTAGATCATACATGACACTTGTGTGCTTACTATATACTCGAAACAAAATTTGCTTACAATTATTGCAATGGATTGATTACATTATACGCAAGACATGGTCATGCACTTTGTACACCAAAGTTGAAGACCATAATACATTGAAACGACTCGGGGTTTGACGTATTCTTGTTCAAACACGAGCAAACTAAGAAACTTTAAGTGTTACTACTTTACTACTCTTTAGTTGCGAACTGATCTGATTAGGGACTTAGTTACTTGTTAGCGACTTTTTATGTGTAAACAATAGACGTGATCATATGAAATTGTGCCCCCCTTACCCGCACACAACGAAAACGATCTATACGGACCATACGATGATTTGAATAATTACGGGTGCACACGGAATTATAAAAATCAGCGCATGGAAACTATAGTGAAATTTTGTCGTGTGTTGTGAACTAAAACTTATCATGATATGTAGCGACAGAACTGGTGTGATATGACAAGGGCATGGTGGATACGCCGATGGTACTTCCTATACATAAGTGTCCTATCATATTATCTTGAGTAGCGTTGCTCGTGTCACGTGAAGTTTCGACCCAGACCAGTGTTTATGAAACCTCTTACCCGCTAGCAACTTTGAGCCTATTAGACTATATCTTACACAAAATTTAGATTTCAAAATCTCATTAAACTCATGCTAAATAATACATCTCACATGAAGAATTCAAAATTTCCATTCGACAGTCTCCTCCTTAAATTCATCTTAAAACAAATTTCATTACCACCTTCGTATACAACTTTGAGTATCAGGCCTAAGATATGTCAACGGTTACACTCCCCAGAACCCAACAATCAAAATTCACCGAGAATCAAAAACTCCCTCCTCCTTCTCGATTTTGCAGCCTCTATTAGTTAAATTTCGGGACGAAATTCCCTTAACATGGGGAGACTGTAACATTTCTGAATTTAGTATTCATATTTCAATTCAATGTAATGCAATTTCAAACTCAATACTCGTGCACTATCTTATTATTTTTCTCGACATAAATTAAATGCAATGATTCAATACAAGTTCGCAAGTTTTACTCGATTATATACACTTAAACACTATGCAAGAAACTATGTTAATCAAACTTATAGAACCTGAAAAGTCAAGAATAAAAGTTGAACAAAATACCAAGAAACCCTAATTAGCACGGTCGTGCTTCGTCCTGGCACGGTGGCGCCAAGTGCCTCGGCACGATCGCGCGACTGGTCCTGAAACGATCGCGCCCGGTGCCTTAGCACGGTCGCGCCTGCATAACAGTCGAAACATAAATGCAGTTTCAAAACGCCCGATCGTTTGAAATTCGAAACCAATTACGTTTCATTTTCTTTGACAAAGAAAAATATCTCAGTCCATTACGAGTTTTATCAATCCAATTACGTTTTCCTCTCAAGAAACCGTCAAGTTCCTCCCAAGCCTCGAATCCTCAAAATCGATCCGATTACTCTCGAACAATCCATCACCATACGATAATCAACCATCTCTGGAACGACCGAAGCCGTTGAAGCAGTCGGAAACGCAGCAGAAGTCACCGGAGGTTAATCTTGCCGTCGTCGGAATTCCGTTCTACCGTTCTTCATCGATTCGATACGCTTCAGGGTAAGTATACTCTCCATCTCATTCGTTTCAGTATCAATATCAAAAGCCCCCTATTAATCTGGGCTTTCATTACAGAAATTGTCCGAATCAGAACTATTATTTTAATAAGAAAAGATTTAATCGATTTCACTCTTAAACACGATTTACATGCAATTAAATTTTATGAATAGACTCGTAATAACTCAATAATCAAAAGCCCTATCAATTCCATCATTCAAAATACAAGATTTATCCAATTCGTGTCTGTTTTGGAAGAGACACGGTCGCGCTAATCATCTAGCGCGGCCGTGCCTCATGTAGCGCGGTCGTATCGAATAGCAGCGCGGTCGTTTCCTCTTGTCCAGACCTAGTCATGCCCTCTGGGCTAATCTCTGTTGCGTCATAGAATCATAGACACGACCATGCCGAGCTAAGGCACGGTCATGCCTCGTGAATTATCCAAGTTGGCCTCTGTTTGATCAAACTCGGTCGGGTCCCGACTAGCGCGGTTGCGCCCGTGGTTCGAGCACGGTCGTGTCCTTCCCAGGCACGGTCGTGTCTAGGTCAGAATCTTTGATCAGAATTATTGTTGTTTTATTTTAATCTGTAAAAATTCCAGATTAAGTTTTTAAATAAAAATAGTTAGTTTTATAAAAAGGTATTTGAAATGATCAAATAATTAATCTTGGAATAATGGAAAATCATTTAATTAAAAGTTTTATAAAATTAAATTTGTTATTAAACTTTTCATTTAAAACATTTTATTTGTAAGTTACATACTTTATAAATAAATAAATAAAGATTATTTATTTATTCTTCATTTTAAATAAAAACATTTATTTATTTATTAAATTACATTTAACACGTACTTTATTTTCATAATCAATGATTTTATAAATATTCTATTTTACTATTCAATTCCCAACCTTAATCAAAATGTTTCAAAAATATTTACTTCAAAACTTTATATATGTTATTCAATACTTCTAAATACAAATCAATAGTTTTATACGCAAATTAAACCTTCATTTTTAGACTTAAACTTTGTGCACATATTTGATTCAATATACATTATTATCTAGGTTAACTCGTGCGTATCAAGGATTCTTATTTTATCTATACTCTTTGTTAGCTACACTTCCATACCAAGTGAGTATTTCATAGCCCCTTTTACTCTTTTACACTTTTGGGGAGAAACATGAACTATATACAAATTACATGTTTACATTTACACAAACAACACAAGTACAAATCCTATTTACATTCATGTGTACAAATTTGAGCTTTATGCCCGAGTGCTATGTGTGCTAACTTTTCTATGCTATTATGTGCAATCATTAACTATTCAAGCCGACGGTTTTCAATGATAGATCTATTGAGTCTGACAAACCCACCCAGGTGCGCGGTGATTGAAACCGACAACACAATTTTTGCATGCTAGTTACAAAGGTTTAATTGTACTTGGTTACACAATAGCTGCTCCCCATAAACGTCTTATTTATCATGTTATGTAAAGGATTTGGTTTACAAATTATATGCTACCTATATACAAACCTGTGTTATACTCACCAACTTTTTAGTTGACCTTATTTTATTCGTGTTTCAGGTGCTTTCATATGAGTTTGATCAAGACATGCTACACATAGGCTTTGGAACTAGTTAATCTTAATTCAAAAACAAATTGTATTTCATTAAGTACTTTGAATTTGATTCATGTTTGTTTGAATGGAAATGGTTTTAACATATTACAATTTAGTCAACCTTGAGCTCATGAACAGTCTACATGTCCCGCCCCGATGATTCCACCGTCGGTTGGGGTGTGACATCTGTGTTTTTTGGAATACAAAGAAACGTTTGTTTACATGTTGTTTCTATTGTCAATTCGTATACAAACGTTAGCACGGTAGGATTCCGCACTCCGTGTTATCGAGACGTCCTGTCATGAGATCGATCTCCAGATGAGTCATGTGGGTCTACACCAACAGTGATTTTGGTGGTGTTCTTTGTATCCAGGATCTTATCTGTAATCGTTTTCATCGTGGATCTAATAAAATCGTGTCTTTTATGTTCTTATTTGTGTTGCTCTTCATCTTATGTTTATCTTGATCATCAGCAAATTAGCTTCACTATATCTAAATTATTGATTGTTTCCTGCTTAATATCATTCTAAAACAGGGCCCCTATCATCAGGACCTACAAACCCCTAAGTACTATATCAAGTATTGAAGAAAAAAGATAGCTTAGAAGAAAGAAGTCAAGTCTCTAAAGTTTAAGTGTAGAATCTCTAAACTTCAGCTTTAGAGACTTTTAAAGAATACTTCAGAAGTATATTTAATGCCTACTTCAAGACTTATTGTTCTCTAATTGAAGAGCAAAGGATATGAACTTCACCAACTTATACCCCGTTCAATAGTTGATGTGGGTTAAATGATGTCCAACATTTTAGAAGATCCTAACACAAGATCTATACAAATCTTCTCACTTACTCTCCTTTCCAAAAATAAAGCCCTATTTTTCTACATATTCTAGTTTGTACATGAATTAACCAATGTATCAACATTTGATCATAAAACATTGTTTTTGTAATGATGAACTATCAACCTTTGAACCTGGCGATGAACATGTTGGGGTTTCGTGTAAGACTCCAACCCTGACATCCTACAGTTGGTTCTCGTAACTAGTCATTTTCTTTAAAATGCTCATATTATTAGACAAACTACAACGGAAGTCTTTCTAAAACAATTATTATTTAACGTCGTTATCGTCATAAGTTTACCTCACGAATGTTTACACAACAATCCGAGTAACATCGTTCCCCAAGCCAAGATACGCCGACCCCAAAGCTCACGTGCAACACAACCTAAAGTACACACAAAGTCAGCTACGTTAAGTGAGTTATGATAGTTTAATTTGAACAAAAGACATCTTGTCACATTTAATATTTATCTCCACTCGAGACCCTCCGGCGCTTAACAAAATAGTTTTATAAATTCTAGGTCCGTGGGGTCTACGAATCACGTATACGAACTGATGAATCTACGCTATATGTGCGGAATCCAAATCACGTAGACATGAACAATTGACTAGTAACACGCAAGATCTAAATTAAACGTTGTGTGTTACTATAATCCTTGATTACAAAAGTTCTCTCCAAAAATACACACTACACCTTCTCTTCTCTAGTGTTCTATGGAACAAGAACATGTAACCCCTTTTTATAGTAAACACAATCATTCTAGAGTACTTATCTAAGTGCTCTAGAACAAACTTTCAGGAGCAGCTGCTAAGTGCTATAGAACAAACTTAAACACTTGGACAAAGACTAATTCAACTCGACCAAATACAATAACACAAACATTCTTCAAGCTGGTTGTTACAAAACATGCTCCAAGATGATAGCTTCAGAAGATATTTGTCACTTATTTTCAAATAAGCTCTAACAAACTCTCCCTTGACAACATCTTCAAAAGTTGTCTGCTAATCTGCTTACAGGATGATGTCACTTTTGTACTTGTAGTCCATGTCCATCTACACTCAAACTTTAACAAGACATAAGAAAGAGAACTCTTTGTCTACATTCGACAACCCTCAAACAGTTACCAAATATTATGCATTCAGATCAAATTTCAATTTTTCAAAGATGTACCTAAGTTAGAAAAATAATGTAATTTCCACGGAAGCGATAAATAAAATCTTTTTGATTTTTTTTTTAAAATTTTATATTAAAACACACAAAATATGTAGGATCGTGAAAGTACAAGATGGTTCTGTTCTTAGTTGAAATTGGCGGAAACAATAGCAACTACACAAGTATAATCGAATAAACATAAAGAATACTTATAAGAACACTATTGTATTAAGCTTTTGCAAATAAACGATTACAAATGAAAACTCAATCAAAAAGCACCCATACAATGAACTGTTTACAAAGTATTTATACTAACTTAGAATCAAGACAGACCCTTGATTCTAAGGATCAGATCTAACACAGACCGTTGATCTTTTGTATAAAGCTAACAATACAAGTTTTAGTCTAAACTAGCTAAATTTATTGAAGCGTCTTCTTTATGCATCATTACTTGCATGCTTGGAGAAGAGTGTTGTTGTCCGTCATTGGTTGCACCATTGAGGTTCCTTCTGCTTCGAGTGTGTCAATAGCTTTTGCAGAAAGTTGTCAGTGACGCTTGGCATGGATACTCAGCTGCAACGATTTATCTTCAAGGCACAAGGTTGTCAGCAGCAAGGATGAGGATCAGCAGCAAGATGTGACCATCCAAAGCTGCTGATGATTTGCCTATCAGCGGCGTCAAGTGTTGATGCTGTTGAGAAGCATATCCGCAGCAACTCTGGTCTTCAGCAGATAAGGCTATCCGCAGCAGATTTGTTCTTCAGCAGAAGAACAAGTATCCGCTGTAGATAAGTTTATCCGCAGCAGTTTGTTGGTCAGCAGCAAACTCTGAGATCAGCAGCATTTGTATTAGAGAATTTTGTAGCCATCAGTCTTTATTTCTACAAAATACTTTTGAGTTTTTCAATTAAAAAGCAAAAAATATAAAACGTAAACACAATTTTTTGGGATTTTTTAAAAATAACAAACATAAAAATCTTTTTGGGTTTTTTCTGTACAAACAGAATCACATATTTTTTGTCAAATACTTCGAGTAAGAAGATATCAGTATCTATGATGAAACACACACACATTCCGGATATAAAATCCCTATGTAACATCCCGAGATAATAAAAACGCTTAAATAATAACGGGATTGGGATTTAATCAAGGGATGAATATGGAGTAAGGGGCTTGGGCTTAGCCCAATGGGCCGATATGGACCCAAGTATATAAGGACATAATCAGCACCATCTTCCTCATTCCATCCAACACACACAAACCCTAGAGAGAGAAAGAGAGATTTCTAGTGATAGAAAACTCAAGGAAGCATCATCAAGCTTGGATCCTGCTTCCATCTTGTTTCTCCATCATCACCGATAGTTTATACAAGAAGAACCACGAGTTTTGAGGTAAGAATGATCTGAGATCTGAGTTTTTCTTTTAAAATGTGGTTTTAGGGTTTATGGGGTTTTTAAATAGAATGTAAGGATTTTTACGTATGAAAAGTGTATTATAGCTCAGATCTAGCTTCATGGAAGCTAGATAAACATTTTAAACGTATAAAATTAAGGTTTTGGATAAAAAAAATCAGACCAGCAAGTGCTCCATGTTCTTGGGTCGACTCTCAAGAGTCGGCTACCTGCAACTGGTGACTCTTGGCAACGAAGAAGACAGTCCACTATTAGAGAGTCGGCTGTCAGAGCCGACTGCGAGAATCGACTATCAGAGCCACTGTCAGAGTCGATTGTCAGAGAGTCGACTGTCAGAGAGTTGACTGTCAGAAATTAGACTATCTGAGAGTCGACCATAGATGTAAGTGTGATAAGTATATAAAAATATAATAAATAAATTTTTTAGGATGATTTCATAAATCAGGTTTTAAATTTATAAAATGATAATTACTTTAACTTAAAACACACACAATAGACAAGTGTACCTATCGCAGCGTAATATAGTTTAGGTAAGAACCAAGTATCGAACCATGATATCATATGAATTGTACACAAACTTTGATTATTACTTGTGGTGTCAAAACGTATGTATGCTCACCAACTATTTTTAGTTGACATTGTTTTCATCATGTTTCAGGTATTAATATTGAGATCATGTGCAAGATGCTACACAGAGGACCGATGACCAAGTTAAACAATCAAATAAATATTAATGGTGTACATTGTTTATGTCCTATGTCTATACATGTTTTGGTTGGACAAGAGTTATGTAAAGTTGGAATTCATCAATATATGAAACTTTAGTTGATCATGTGCTTATGAATAGTATACTCGTCCGCCCTGACGTATTCCACCGTTGGTTGGAGTGTGATAGATCTCACACCAAACCTCTGAATAGTGGTACACATAGTCTTTTTGGTATCCTCCATAACAACAATCGTAGTGTTCATCCATGAATATTGTTGCAAAGAACAATTAAAACAAACCATAAAAAAAATGTTAAGGTTAAAAAGGCTAATCTGTTAACTCGAATCTTTCTTGAAATCACCGTGTCCCCGGCAACGGCGCCAAAAACTTGATGTAAGTGTGATAAGGATATAAAAATATAATAAATATATTTTTAAGATGATTTCACAAGAGCAGGTTTTAAATTTATAAAATGATAATTACTTTAACTTAAAACACACACAATAGGCAAGTGTACCTATCGCAGCGTATTATAGTTTAGGTAAGAACCAAGTATCGAACCAATTGACACGGTCGAGTTCCAATTCTCAACTTTTGTTATCGTTTAGCCGGATTAATCAGTGAGTGGGTTTTGTGTGCTTGTGAAGTAGAAAAGTAAACGACGGTAAAGTAAATAACAAAAAAGTAGACGGTCACTCCGATATGATAATTTTGTACTTGAATCACGCCACCACCATTTGAAATTTCATGGACCAAACTTTAAGAAACCCATGTAGTGAAGGAGACGGTCACCCCGGTATGATAATTTTGTCATGTAATCTTCGTTGGATGAACGTTGCTTTTTCCTTGAGAAGTGGTCCGTAGAGTGATGTTCCCTATCCTGACTTATGTGATTCATGGAATGATTCACTAATATGCCTGGTCACATGCCAACAATCACTGTTGTAAGGAAGAGGTGCCACCATTGTTATTTGTTTGTTGTTGATTACATCCTCCTGTGCTTCCATATTTAGGATTCCCATCATATCTTCTTTAGATCTTCGTTCCTCCGGCTCCTTTGATTGTTTAGCTTCAAGCTTCTCAGAGAAGTCAGGAAGTGATTGTAAAGTCACATTAGCCCTCTCTTCTAAATCATCAGGTCTCACCTCCGACTGATCCACGCTTGTGAAGTTGGAAGGTTCTTGCTCCTTAGAGTCACTTAACCTTACTAAAATGTTGAAACTATAACCTTCGATTCTTAGACTTTGAAGGAATCATCTTGTTGTTCAGTTGGAAAGCACTTTAGGATTTGGCCCTTAATTTCTTTCAAATGATGAAACACTTGTTGTTCAGTTGGAGAGCTCGTTATGAGTTGAACCATAATTTCTTCCAAATGACGAAACAGATTTTCTGGGGTCCATGAGTCGGAATCTAGAGCTGAGTGTTCAATTTCTTTCGGTGGTGTGGTTTCCTCATATGGTTGCCAGTAGGGTTGGTGAAAATCTGTGGAATACCCTTGATAGTGATAAAAATCTTGGGTTTAATGTGGTTCCCCACAGATCTCACCCCAAACATTGGAATAGTGGTACTCATAGTCGTTTTGGTATCCTCCATAACAACTCTCGTACTAGTTATCCATGAAAGCTGTTGTAAAGATCAATCAAAACAAACCGTAAAAACGTTAAGGTTAAAAGGGCTAATCCGTTAACTCGATTTTTTCTTGAAATCACCGTGTCACCGGCAACGGCGCAAAAAACTTGATGTAACATCCCGGGTTTTTCCAACTAAACGGGATTATTGTATATGTGTCTATAGTGGACAGGAACTTGACGGAGTCTAACCGAAGATGTAGAACAAGGGTTTCTTTTGTGTAAAGGAACCTAGAAGGGGTGGCGAGTAATTAGCGCACTATAGTGGGATTATAAATTAAAATCACTAAACGGGCCGAGCCGGAAAACCAGTGTCATGTGAGGGGCCAAGCCCGGTCCAAGGGATAACGAATGGGGGAGGGCTCCCCATTGTTCCTTGCGGCTGCCGAGAAAGAAAGGAGAGGGGAGAGCGAGTCGTTCGACGTGTTCTTGCTTTATCTAAGGTATTTTTACAATCTCTAATCCTCCTTTACGCGTTTTAATCATCGGTTAGTCATGGTAAGGATTTGGGTTTGATGTTGTTAGTAATGTCCGGCAAAGAGGCAAGGAGCAAGATAATGGCGACTTAGAGACAATGGGTGAAGGAATCAAGTGAAAACGATAAATCTGGCGAGAATTCCGGCTGCGTCTCCGGCGGTAGCTCCATGGCGGAACACGGTGACGATGGTAGGAGGTCAAAGTGCTTGGCGACACTGTCGCGTGGATATATTATTTGTTCAATTCCATGTTCGTTTGATAGGGTTTTGAGCAGCGCAAAGTTAGACACGTAAAACACACGAATCCGGCCACTGTTTCGCTTTCCGGCGGCGGATTTCGGCAACGGAGACTGGAGGTTCTGAAAGTGTTCGGCAATACGGAAGTGTGGACATATGATTGTGGTATATATATATAGTTAGATTAACCGTGATGTCAGGATTGTGATGTGACGTGTATAACTTCCGTGTCGATTAATTATGAGAGTCTGGGTTAGGGCTGAGTATACCCATGTGTAGAGTTTATGGGGTTAACAAAGTGTTGAGTAAATGCTTGTTCTTGGGTATGAGTTATAGTATAGTAAGTTAAGTCTATGTCGACAAGATGGTAAGATTATTACTATTACTAATGGTAGTACGGGCTGAGTCTCGGGTGATGACGGCCATGAAAATGTCGGGGGATAACAGGGGGTTAACTATTCGTTAATAAACCATAAAACTATTTTGTTAAGGACCGGATGGTCCTGATTGGAATGAATTAATTAATATGACATGATGGTTTTTGTTTAAATTAAACTATTAGAACTCACTCAGCGAAGCTGACTTTGTATGTACGATAGATTGTTTTGCAGGTAAGCATTGCATTGACGTATCTTGGCTTAGGAACGGGGCTACTCAGATTGGTGTGTAGGCATTCATGAGGTAAACTTAATAACATTAAATAGTAATAAATGGGTTTCGAAGGACTTCCGATGTAGTTGGATTTACAATAAATGTGTTTTAAATGAGGATGACTCATTATGAGAACCAACTGTAGGATGCCTGGGTTGGGGTCTTACAATTGGGGTCTTACATTTGATGTGAACCAAGTATCGAACCAATGGACACGGTCGAGTTGTAGTACTCAACTTTTGTTATCGTTTAGCCAGATTAATTAGTGAGTCGGTTTTGTGTGCTTGTGAAGCAGAAAAGTATATGATGGTAAAGTAATAACATAAAAGTAAAATATGCCTGATGTGTGTAACATAAATGTAATTAGCAAAATAGTAAATAGCAGAAAACTAAATAAGGCGAAAATGATCAGATTACGGATAGTATTGCTTCGGGTTTCGAATCAGCTTGGTACGTGATAATGTTAAGTTGACCAATTCAGTGGTATGACTACTACAAACTTGTGACCCGGGTCACCGCTAGAGCCTCGTCCTCACTACATTTGATTCACGAATTATAATCTTTAAATTAAAATAGTAGTGCCTCCCGTTATGGACAACATTTACCCTTAAACCATCGAATGGTCATCTCTGGGTTGGTTTAAGACATCGGACTTAAAATGCTTTATATTAAAGTTAAATAGGTTATTATATTTTACTCAACGGGAGGTGGTGTACAATGGGACCAGGTATAAACATGTACCGTTCCCAACATGAGTTCACCAATTCTTGGTCGCATAATAAGCTCGTATAAAGGCGTACGATCTTAGAAGTATAAACCAAACCTTGGCTAATCAATCTCTACTCGTATAAAGACCTACGAGTTTCAAAGGAAGTTTACGATCTTACTCATTAAAATCAAGACACTCACAAATATAAAGACGGATTTAGAAAATAATAAAAGACCACCGAAAGATGGTTTTCAAGAACGAATTAGTTAAAGAAATAAACATACCACTTCATTAATACGTTAAACATCATCCTCACCCTAGCAGTACAAAGAAGTTTGTTGAAGCACTTTCCTGTGACAAACACTCTGGATAGATAGAGTCTTAGTCTTAGGTTGTCCTGTCTTGTTTGTAATTGTCTTTATATGTAAGAGTCTTTATGTATTAGTTTATCGAGTTGTATTTACTTTTAAATATTGAATGTTGCAAAATTCTCTAAGTGTTTTGCGCACTTGTAAGTGCGCAGGAGAAAGCTCCTGCGAACTTAGCAAGTACGCAAGAACAACTCTGCGTACTTGCTAAGTACGCAAGAGCATTTTGCCATGCGCACTTGCTAAGTGCGCAGGCATCAGGTCTTGTATAGATAGGATAGGTTGACAGAAGTTAAGTACGCAGACATTATTGCAAATACGCAGATTGTAATCTCAGTGCTTATCTTTGTAACCTTCAAGTGTTTATAATACAAAGAACGTTTAAAGTGTTTTCTCTTGTCGGTTTACTTTGTTTAGCTAGACTCTCTGCCTAGTCACGGGCATTTCGCACCCGATCCGACTAGTAGACCCACTTGCATGTGATGATCCGCTACACCCGAGGGACCTACAAGTGGTATCAGATCATGGCTCCTGATTTCGAGTGTTGTGAGTGAGTTTGGAGAGTTTCTACCGAGTTTTTAAAAGCAAAAAGAAGTATTTTTGTTGATTTTTGTGAAAAAATAGGGGTAGCTCTTGAGCACAATTTTAGAAGCAAAAATCACTCAAAAACTAATTTTTGTTGTGTATTTGAGTGTTTTGAGCATCAAAGGTTGGTTAGAAACAAGTTTCTGACCTTTTGGCTCATTTGCATTGATCATCAAACAAATTTTTACCATCTCCGGCGAGTTTCAAGTGATCGGAAAAGTTTGGTGAAAGTTGCTGAAAAGGTGTTGTGCGTACTTATCATTTCTGGCAAAAAGTACAGTTTTGTGCGTACTTACTAAATACGCAAGACTTATCTCCTGCGTACTTATAAGTGCGCAAGACTGAACTTGTGCGAACTTAAGTTATATCCTGCGTACTTACATTTAATCCTGCGTACTTACAAGTACGCAAGAGGAAATCTAAATACGCAAGACCATTTCTCAAGTGCGCAAGGCCAAAAATCAAGTGTGCAGCTGTGTCTGATTTTTTTGAAATTTGACTAAGTGTTCACTATGTCGAATCTTCAGAATCTTGGAAACCTGTTAAACTACGATAATGAGATCGGTACACCACAGAAACCGCCAAAGTTGCTGAACGTGAATGATTATTCTAATTGGAAAGCACGTTTTGAGCACTACATTTCGTATACTACTCATCGCTATGGATACCAATCCTTGAGGGATATAAGCATCCCACGCACATCTATCTTGATGAAACCATGCCCAAACCTATCTCTAAGCTTTCTGACGAAGAAAAGAAAGCTTATGATCGAGAAAAGAAGGCACTTGGTTCGATCACTATGGAATTAACTCGGAATTGTTCCACAGTTTCCGAGGTTATGACAATTCTAAGGATCTCTGGAAAGCTTTACAGAAGAGATTCGAAGGAAATAGTGACATCAAGAAGAGTAAGCGGGATCTTCTCAGGAAGCAGTATGAGTGCTTCAGATTTTTTGAGAACGAATCTTTAGATGACCTCATCTCTAGATTCTATCACTTATAGACTGAGTTGAAGGCTTTTGAACTCATGTATCCAGATGAAGAGATGGTGGAAAATTTTTTGGATGCTTTACCACCCAAATTTGAGATTTACACAACCCTGATGAGGGAAAATCCTAAATTCTATGAGTTGACAGTAGAGGAGGCAATAAGAAAGGTTCAAGCTCATGACATGAACCTAAAAAGAAAGGAGAGCTCATGAAGGCCCAGATTCAAGACCCTTCTATGTATCATGGGGCAACTTCTACATCCAAGTCATCGGGCTCTGGAATTGCCCTCTTCACTGGAAACCCTACTGAAGAAGACCACTCAACTGGGTGTGGTGGTCATGCATGTTATGCATCTGGATCAGGGTTGGGGTCTCATCATCAACATACCTCAAGAAATCCTCTTGCTACAACTTCAGCTAATCAATCAGCTATAGCCAAAATAGCTGAAGATCATGTAGAATTATTCTCATCATGTATGCTTGCTTATGAAAACTTCATTGGCGGCAAGCTTACAGATCCCGAGACGATTGAAGAAGATTTTAATCAAGTGGATCCTGATGACATTGAGGACATGGATATTCAATGGAATATGGCAATGCTATTGAGGAGAGCCAAGCGTTTCCTGAACAGAACGGGAAAAAAGTTCATTGGCGGGCATTCTAATGCCAAGGTCGGGTTTGACAAATCTAAGGCCAAATGCTACAAGTGTTTGAACTATGGACACTTTGCTCGTGAGTGTCAGAAAGACAGAGCACCGGCCTCTAGTTTTACCACACCTAGCCAAGGAAACAACCATGGCCACAACAACCCAAACCATCACAATCATAGCCAAAATGGAACGTCCAATGCACTGGTAGCCCAACAGGATAACAGCTTTGATTGGGGTGTTCATCTTGAGGATGCCATCATCGCACAAACCCAGGTTGGTCTCATGGCTGAGATCATGGAGATGATGGAAGCAGAGAAAAGGGAAGCTTCTATGGCTGACCTAGAAGAATCTACAACTGCTGCTACAGAGGAGGTGAAGGAATTTGAAGAAAAGGAAGCTTCTGTAGCTGATGAAGAGGAATCGACGACTGCTGTTGCTCTCATGGCCATTGGAGAAGTAACAAGTTCATCTTCTGAGGTAGATTCTAACACTTTTTCTGTTATTTCATTTTCTAAATGTCTAAGGCTAAAACTTGAAAATTCTAGGCTCCAAGACAAAATCGAACCCCTAAGTATGGCAGCTCTAAACTATAAAGAAAATGAAAAACATTTTAAAGATTCTATTGAAACGTTGAAAAAAAAATGTGAATATTCTCTAAAAATAAGCGATCAACAACTTCATTTAGACGTTGCATACAGGGGGTTGGAAAAACGGAACAATGAAATCAACAAACTGCAAACTGAGATCTTGCAGTTAAAATGCACTAATGAGAAGTTGAAAAACTCTCGCTTTGTGGTGGAACACTACGAATCTGTAGTGAGACAAATGAATGGGTGAGGGCTGGGTATTAATGCCATTCCTCCACCAGTGAGCGGGAAGTTTGTCAATAGCTTAATAGACATTGATCTCACTTGTCTAGATGAGTCCTCTGATAAGGATAATTCTCCTAAAAAGGATGAATCCTCAAGTAAGGCTAACTCCACATCTAGTGAGGAGTTTGTTATTGCTTCTGAAGATGGGTCAGTTAACACTTACCCTGAAGGAGCAGTATCTGAGGAGTTGTTCACTGAACATAAGGTAAAGAAAAACGTTATCACTAATGGTGAGAATTGCATTTTAACTGAACCCGATATCATTGAAACAAATGATAAACTAAAGGTAATGCTTTATGGGGGTTACAAAAGTCTTAACCAAGTAAAGAAAGAGGCTTTTTCAGCTCACTATGGGCTTGGGTATAAAGAAAATTTGGAAAAATACTATACCCCCAAAAACCAAACTGTAAAGGTTCAGACTAATGTTCATAAACCAACTCCTCCTTTTCATAATGCTGAGCTATCTAAGGCCAGATCTAATGAGCCTTACAAGAGAACTTATATAGACAAGAGGAATTGTTTTCACTATGGCTTGGTTGGTCACATTATTGTGAATTGTCCTTCTAAGAACCAAGGGAAACGGCATGTTGTTCCACAACCAGCTATTATCCCTAGGTCGCCATCAGTGATAGCTCCCAAAAATCCAAAACAAAATGTGGTGAAACCACCAGTCAAACCGATGGTAAAGCCTAAGATAAAGTCTGAAGCTAAACCATCTGTTACAAGAAAGGTAACGCAACATGCTGTACCTTGTGTATCTACATCTGGTAGTACACGTACTGGTGAGAAACCTGTGGCGAAACTCTCAAAGCCACCGAGAAGAAGAAGAAACAAGAGGTTGAGAAAGCTTGAACAGCTGACTTCAGTTCAATCAGGTGAAGCTTCTACAAGTTCACCTGCTGTTGCTGAACCAAAGTCTCATGTTCCGGTTAAGAAACAGAAGAGATCCTCGACTGCCAAATCCAAAACTTCTCAATCTTCTGGTTCTAATTCTTCTAAATATTCCTCAATTTTGAACAGTCATCATGACTATGAGTTAAAGGAAGTAGTTTATTTTGAAAAGGATGGACGACCCAAGACCACAATGGCTTGGGTCTCCAAATCTAACTAATTCTTTTGTTACTCGTGCAGGGTTGTCCGAAGGGTACTATCTCTAACCGCTGGTATGTAGATAGTGGATGCTCCCGGAACATGACAGGAAACATGGCCTTCCTTCAAGATGTTAAACCATTCTGAGGCGGCTATGTGGCCTTTGCCGGAGAAAAAGGCGGCAACATCATGTGTCAAGGCGTGGTTTCGAACGGTTGTGTCAGCTTTGACAATGTCAACTTCTGCGAGCAGCTGAAGCATAACATGATGAGTGTCTCCCAAATGTATGATAAGGAGTACTCGGTGATGTTTGACAAGTCAGAATGCCTGATTCTCAAACCTGGTTTTGAAGTTCCCGAAGAATGGATCCAGATGAGGGCGCCAAGAACAAACGACATCTATCAAATCGATATGAGCGTGGCAAAAACCACCTCATCAGTTCCTACCTGCTTGCTTACCAAAGCGACAGAGCTCGACTCCATCTTGTGGCATAGGAAACTCGGACATATTTCGTATCGTAAAATGAATCACCTTGTCTGAAACGGTTTGGTAACCGGGGTTCCTAAGCTGAGATTTATCGTTGCAGATGACTGTATGCCTTATAAAAAGGGCAAACAACAACGAAAGTCTCACAAGCCCAAGCTCCAAAACTCTATTGATACCCCCTTTGGAGCTATTACATATGGATCTCTTTAGCCCCATAAGTATCAGGAGTATTGGAGGTAAGTTGTTCTGTCTGGTTGTAACTGATGATTTCTCACGTTTTTCTTGGGTGCATTTTTTAGGTACTAAAGACGAGACTGCTGATATTCTTCAATACTTGATCCTGAGCTTGGAATCTCTGTGCAAGCTGAAAGTTAGAAGAATAAGGAGTGACAACGGAACTGAGTTCAAGAATAATTTGATGGAGCTTTTCTGTCTCAAGAAAGGGATCCATCACGAATTCAGCGCGCCGTACATGCCACAGCAGAATGGAGTTGCTGAACGAAAGAACAAAACACTGATTGAGACTGTAAGGACTATGCTGTCGGTTGCAAAGCTTCCTGTCACTTTCTGGGCAGAAGCCGTTAATACAGCTTGTCACGTCTTAAACAGAGTTCTGGTTGTGAAGAGGCACGACAAGACTTGTTACGAGTTGATCAACAATCGACTTCCCAATCTTGATTACCTAGTTCCTTTTGGTAGTCCCTGTTCCTTGTTGCTACAGTACAAAGACCGCCAGTCTAAGTTTCATGCAAAAGCGGTGGAAGGCATCTTCTCAGGATACGTTGCCAACTCGCCTTGCAAGAGAGTGTACAACATAGGAACTCGTACTGTCGAGGAATGGTTCGAAGTGGATTGTAGTAAACACAGCATTCCACCCGAACCAACAGGTCCAGCTTGGGTTTTGATTATGATGCGCTATTCAAGTCATTCAATCTTCCTGATCTATCTGCAGTTGACGCCGCAAATGTTTATGAATTATTGGGTGGCGGCGATGACTCCAGTTTCTCTACTCGTGCTAATGTTCCAATTATAACTCCTGATTCCAATGCTGCATCTGCATCTAGAACTCATGACAGTGATAACAGTGAAGATGTTCATATTGTTGGAGATGACGCTCAAGCCAATCCTAACAAAACTATAGGAAATGAAGCTCCAGCTGATCCAATTAACATTGAATCATCTTCCTCTGGAACACAGGAAATGGGGCAGTTAATCACTAATCTAGATCCAGAAATTCAGGAACCGATTGTATCGGAGACGAGAGTGCATAGGAATCATCCAATCGACAACATTATTGGTGATCCTTATGCCAGTGTTCAGACTCGTCATCGAACCATCACTGAGAACACCAGTTTTTACACAGAGATACTTGACACTGGTGTCATGGAAACATGTCTGCATGCTGCATTCGTGTCCCAGTTAGAGCCAAAGAATGTGAAGGAGGCTCTCACTGACAACTGCTGGATTGAGGCGATGCAAGATGAATTGTCTCAATTCCAAAAGTTGCACGTGTGGGATTTGGTTGACTTGCCAAAAGGCTTTCATCCAATTGGAACCAGATGGGTGTTCAAATGCAAGACGGACGATCGTTATGTGGTTGTGAAGAATAAAGCAAGATTGGTTGTTCAGGGTTTTTATCAGCAA
The DNA here is from genome assembly GCA_023525975.1 of Smallanthus sonchifolius. Taxonomy (NCBI): domain Eukaryota; kingdom Viridiplantae; phylum Streptophyta; class Magnoliopsida; order Asterales; family Asteraceae; genus Smallanthus; species Smallanthus sonchifolius. The sequence continues at coordinate 52,393,804 of CM042034.1, forward strand.
GAGGGCTTGGATTACACGGAAGTATATGCCCCAGTTGCTAGAATTGAAGCCATTCGACTGTTCTTGGCTTATGCCACATATGTCGGCTTCAAGGTCTACCAACTTGATGTGAAAAGTTCTTTCCTTTATAGTAAAGTTCATGAAGAGGTCTATGTCACTCAACCTCCCGACTTTGAAGATCCGCATAATATTAATAAAGTGTATAAGCTTAACAAAGCACTTTATGGTCTTCATCAAGAACCGCGGGCATAGTATGAGACATTATCTAAGTATTTACTGTCTAATGGTTTCAACCGTGTACAGATTGACTCGACCCTCTTCATTAGGAAAGCAGGAGGTGACATTCTTCTTGTACAAGTATACGTTGATGACATTATCTTTAGATCTACCAATGAAGGGATGTGTAGGGAATTCGAGCAGGTGATGAAGTCCAAGTTTGAAATGAGTAATATGGGTGAATTGTCATTCTTCCTGG